>CM062293.1:418140178-419340178 GCA_031216915.1 Pictodentalium vernedei | reverse complement strand
GGATAAAAATAAAAACGTTTATCTCACACCTGTGTGATAGTGATACAGCTGTTGCACCTTTTCAATATAAGAATGGAACCAGTCATATTTCTGGGGATACATGGACCCATTCCGATATAAATACATTATCATGACCATGTGCAAGTTCTGGAATTTGTATCAGATTTGAGGTCGTGTTTACAATCGGATCGCAACGAGCCCGTCAGGGCTCGTTGCGATTCGATAGTAAACACGACCGAGAATCTGATACAAATTACAGGACATGCAACTGGTCATGATAATACATTTGTCTAACAATCCCATTACATAAAGCCCGTTCCCCCATTTTTCTGTTTAAATTGGGTTGGAATGGGTCAAAATTTTGCATTTTATATTTTCATGCGTAATCACAATGCATATTGCTTTCGTGAAGTTGCGTAATGCGATAGTGTGGTATTTACCGGAAGCTGAATCCGTCTTATACGGAATGGGGACTGGGGGTGGGGGCTGATACAAAACGTTTTTCCGAGTTTTTGGGTGCAAATTAAGTTGATTGATAGATAAAATAGGCTATTTATTTTGCTGTTGTAACGTGGATGTTAGCGGTCTATAGTATCTGAGTTTCTATTATTTCTGTCGAAATTCAGGTACTATACACCGACCGATCATCAGAAGAAACTTTCTAACTTATTTTAGTAACGGGAACAATACAGAATATTGATTGAACGAATATATGGGTTAAATATGACATGGCAATGACAGACATGCAGTTGAAACTAAAAACAATTTAGACAGCATATGAAAGCGTCCTTGAGTGACGCCACTTCGAATGGATGATGTTGCGCGAGCAAGTTTCTGTGTCACCAAAAACGAAATACAAAAAACAAAGTGTGTGTCGAACTTGAGCGACTGCATGATGGTATTCATTGGAATTCGTATGGATTCTGTACCTCTCTTGAACTCAAAAACACCAACATTAACCCTTTACCCAACGTAACGTCCAAAACGGCCAGCGCTATTCTCAAAAATCGCCAATTAATTTTGATTATTTTTTCATTTTTTGTCTCACAAACATAGGTTATGACCCCTCGATGGAACGAGCTCGTCGAGCTCGTTCCAACGAGGGGTCATAACCTATGTTTTTGAGACAAAAAATGAAAAAATTAGTTATTCAAGAATTTTTTTTGCAAGTGTCGTCTGCTTTTCATGTTAGGTAAAGGGTTAAAAAATTATGAGTGGGCATTGTGAACAAATTTAATTTACGTGGAATGAATCGACAATGACAACCGTAATTCGGACTAAAATCTTAATCTGCCAATCAGTTTATTTATTTATTTATTCGTGTTTAAGGCCATATCCTTATGCGCAATGGCAAATCATGACCGTGACAGGTTTACGGGTGGAGGAAGCCGGAGTACCCGGAGAGAACTACCGAGCAACGACGAGCAGCTGCCAGCTCCCCAACATCGTTACTCCGCACTGCACACAGGCAGGATTAGATTGGTTGAAGACATGCGTACCATCGACGTGCAGTACGACTTAGTACACGGCGGCATCTTGCCCCCATGTGGACAATCGGGGTTAAGTGATTTGCCCAACGACACAACGCGGGAGTTCGAATTGATCGCCCAGACGGTCACTCATCCAATGATTAACCGGGCTCGACGTTGCTTAACTTCGGTGATCTGACGAGAACCGGTTACCGCAACGCCACCGCGCCCCCTGCCGATCAGTTGAATAACAATAACCGCATGGGAGTCAGATACACATGTGAGTTTTTATTATTTCTCGCTGAAGTATATTTCCGAAATTAGACCTATTGTTTGTTGTTAAGGTGCAGTAACTTTTTCGTAGGGATCACATTAACCACTCGCAGTTCATTTATGCTATAAAATTGAGGCATAAAAAGGCGGTAAATTGTATTTCAGTTGAACAGTCTTTCATCGATCGAAGAGGTAACACATTGCAGTTTGCAAGTTGAAACTATGGATGAAAGTTCAAACATCGTACGAAATAACAATAATTCTGATCTCTGCTTGTGAAGATTAATGTGGATTTTGTCGTATTTTATTTCCTTAACGTCTATGAAGGACTTGTTAATTTTACTTTGTATTTCAGTAAATGGTCTGCTTAAGAATTAGCAAACGTGTGTAATAAATACAGAACCGCACAAGCGTTTTCGCCTCTCGTGCTATCTTTGCGCCTAATCAAATAAACATTAACCGATTCAAACGCTTGTGCGATTCTGTCAATTTCTCGTTTGAAACACCTTTTAAAAATAAGAAAACGTCGTTTTCTACATCTTTTGATTTTCTGTAACTTTTTTCTGTTCATTTTTGCAGCCATGTGCGCATCGTGACATATAATACAGATATTGCCCTTTCCATTAATGCAAAAAATCTAGGAGGTGAGAATTGTTATTATTTTCCCAGGAAGACTGAAAACCTTCAAATGACTGTAAAAACACACATTCGCTGAACAGAGTCAAAGTGGAAGCTTAATGGAGGGAGATGATATTGATATTTTTAATGACGGAGTATCTGTGAACTAGTTGCTTCCTATTTACTTTCCTTAAAACGTCAAGTTTCCTCTATTTCTTTTAACAATTTACCCAACGCAGACGATATCAAAATTTATTATTTTAAATATCATTTTTTTTAATTTTTCAAAGTATTTCAACAAAACCATATCATGTGACCCCTCGTTGGAACGAGCTCGTTCCAGCGAGGGGTCACATGATATGGTTTTGTTAAAATTTTTTGAAAAATAATATTTTTTCAACTGCTGAATTTGCAATTTACGCGGGCGGATGCGGGCGATTCGTTGGGTAAAGTGTTAAGAGAGCTGTCTGTTGTTTTCCTTTATTAACATTAACAAAGGGAAGACTTCATATTCTACTGATGTCATAGATACTTTTTCAACAATTCCTTGCTTCTTAAATTAACCTTCCTCACGCGTCTAATAATTCCAAGTGTGATAATTTTATCGGAAGTTGATTTTCATAAAAGTCAGTGATGGATTCTACAGAAAATTCTATATCGTTGTTTACTATTGCATTATTATTCAGGACGCGTTCGCGCAATCCTCAAAATACGAGTGGTGTTATTTGCCGTAAAGGGTTCGTTTGAAAGGTTTTTAAACTCCCAAAATCCTGAAATAAGAATAAAATTATTTAACACCAAGAGCCTGTTAAGGCAGACGACACTTAACTGGAAGCAACTGTTCAAGTTATACAATTTCTCCTCCTCAACGTTATCGGAACAGGCAAATACGGCAATGTTGAGTGTAGTGTACATTACTATACGCAATCTTGGTTTCTATGGTAGCACGTGTTTGCTATGTGCGCCAATGGCCTACAATAGGATATGGGGATGCGTTCTGACGGTGCGTTCGATTTAATAAGAGTAAATCTAATTATCCAACTAGACCCGACAATTTCTCCAAATCACCAAAAACCTCCCCAAAATGGGTTCAGATTCCCCCGAATCCCTTTTTTCCAATAACAAGCGAGCTCATTTGTCATTTGTATAAGAGTCAACCAAATTACCCAGAATTCTCGTTTACTTGGTAGAAATACCCAAATAGACCCGACAATGCTTCCAAATTACCAAAAACTATCCAAAACTACCGCAACGGACTCCCCAGAATCCCCCTCTTTTCCAATAATATGTGCTTGTTTCATCAGTATCGCCGTAGCTGGCGCATCAACTCTGGCTCGCATTTTTTTCGAAATGCCTACCATGGCTGCGTCAAACGAGGCTCAAGTGAGTGTGCCAAATTTAGACAGATTTATAGATGTGAAATATAAAGACTCGTTTATCGATACACTGAATACTCTAGAGAAACATTCCACTGAGGCCTATTTGAAAATTGTGTACTCATAAAATTCCATGAAGCGGATCCACTTAAAACGTTAAAGAATCTGAGAACTGGAAAGTGAATCGCAGTAAAGTTGTATTAAAACTTTTCAGCACTGTAACATATTACTTCAAGATGGATATTTCTAATTTTAAGAGTTAGGGTGTGTTATGGTGTGTTGCTAATAAAACATATTTTTTGCATTACAGGCGTCGTATTTAATTTTTAAATATCCGTTGTTGTGTAAGACACAAAATATTACAACAGTCGGTGAATCTGGAATGCCATATTCCGCATCGCTGACAAGACCAGATCGGTCAGATCGAACACGACGCTTATGGCATCCACAGAGTTGTAGTCACGAGGGCGAAAGGGGAGTCCCCCCACCCCCACCCCCCCACACACACACTTTTTTTGAAAAATATCAGCTTTTATATATTCATGTCAGAAATCACAGAAGTTGGTTTTACGTACTCTCGCCCTTACATTTCTCGGGTTATTTTGCTATGGTTATTTCTCCACTTTCTAGGTACATTTGAAAGTACCGAGAATGCTTCAATTGGCATGAGAAGTTAAATTGCCCAAGGGAAAACCAAGTATCTCCACCTATTGGAAATATTGACCCAGTACGGGGGAAAATGATGTGTGTGTGTGTGTGGGGGGGGGGGGGGGGGGGGGGGTGAGTGTAAAATAGTTGTCTGCTGCTAATCAAGACATTTTGTCCCCCATCCACTTTATTTGGCTTGGCCATAGCCCACGGCGTCCTGTTGAAATGGCTGATGTAATGTCGTCAACTAGATGGAATACGACAGTAATAGGAGATGTGGAGATTGGATGGATCTAGTGGTGAACCTAGGATGTCACGACTCATAGTCACGTGACTTAGTTACTTCATGTTTGGTTGTTATAATAGTCTATGTCAGCGGTCATCTTCTGACGTCATCCGCATAGATCCACCTCATATCCCGACTGTAGCATTATAGCGGGGATGGGGAGGGGGGGGGGGGGTAGGACGCATCACCTCGGGATGTCAAGTTTTTAAACGTTAAGGGCTTAGGTCATATAATTAGATGAGTCAGTAAGTGTACTTGGAGGCGCGGTTTTTCATCTCCACCGAGTGCCATCTGATTGCATTCGATTATGTTTGCTCCTCTCTGGCGATTCGGTGGTTTTGTGTCATATATAGAGGATATGAAATGAGTGTTTTTCTCATATGATATTTATGAAACGTGTCTAAGAATTTTCCGTTTGGTCGAGCCTCTGGCGAGCCCCAAACGGAAAATTCGGACGAGTTTCATAAATATCATATGAGAAAAACACTTATTTCATATTCTATTTATCGTGTGACACATACTTGCACAAATTAACGACTTAGTATGACTTTTTAACCCTTTACCTAACGTGTGTTCCAGACGACTCTTGGAAAAAACATCATCATATAACTAAAATTTTTCATTTTTTGCTTCCGAAACATATGGCCCAGTTGTATTTTGTTCAGCCAATCAAATTGTCTAGTTTTGAAATTGACCAATGAAATCGACGGAAGGCTTTATTTATCACTGATTAATAGGAAAGCAAAATAACAAATGTTTTAAAGTGAACAAAACGGACGTGTCATATGATAAAGTCATCTACCATCAAAATATTTCTCGCACAAACATTGATGTAAACAATGCTGAAGAGGTTAACCCTTTATCTAACACAATCGACGCCGCGTGGAAAAAAATCCTTGAATAACTAAGATATTTTATTATTTGTCTCAGAATCGTAACTTATGACTTCTAATTGGAACGGGCGCGGAGAGCTTGTTCCAATGAGGTGTCATAAGCCATGTTTCTGGGGCAAAACTGGACTAACAAAATATGAAAGAAGATTTCTGTGAAAAGCGCTAACTTAGGCTCGGGGTTAAACACAGGCATAACATATTTTTAGAACGGCCGTATAGATCTCCCTTTCCAATTACGTTTACACATTTTTTATTCTGTCTACCTTGCTCGAATTTAAAGAATGACAGAGAATGTATTGGAAATGAAAATGTGTCTACTTCGAAGAATATTATCTCGCACGGAGTTGACTACTTATTTTGTTCATCAAATTCGCCTCAAATTATTTTCAAATCAGCAGACATTTACGAAAAGCTGACCAACAATTTTGCTCAACATTTGCACCAAGATACAGAGTATTACTTCACAAAGAAATTGGCTTATGGAACGCCAGAAACAATAAGTAAGCTATTAATACTATAATATTTTCGCTCGAGTCCAATATGGAATTAACTGACACCATATTTACCATATTAGGCCACCAACAAACTGTGTAACGAATATATCTTACCGACTGCTTCATCGATGCACTGAACTAATAACAACAGCGATCAAAATTAAATGAGAGAATTCTCACAATGTGTTCACGTGTCTTTGCCTTGTTACAATTTATGGGAGAGTGCCTACAGGCATTCTCCCATAAATTGTAACAAGGCAAATTCATACATACCAAACAGTTTCATTTCGAAGGTAACATGACACACATCCGCAGAATATGAAGCCTTTTAAGTTGCCTAACCTGCACTTCAGACCACATATGGGTTTCCAACACTCAATCTTTCAACTTGAAGCGTTTATCGGCTGTCGCCATTTTGAATAGTCAATGAACAAAGGGAGGATTACCCATAGATGTCAGCGTATATTGATGTTGACAGGCAGTATATGGTTTTATATGCTGTCTGCATGTGACGTCTTTGAACCAATGCAATTCTCAGATACTTGTAGGAGGTAAGATATATGTAAATGTGCGTCTTTTTATTTCTGTGTATGTCTGTGTGTCTGCGTTTGAGTATTTTTGTCTTTCTGTACGTCTGTTTGCTATTTATGCATTCCCACGTTTTCATGGATATCGAGGCTGACGATGTCACCTAGGAGTAATTTTTATCAGGGGTAACATGGGAAAGGGGAATTTCACCTCTGGCTCCACGTTATATAAAAAAAACAGGCAACGCTGGATATCCTCGGAAGCTATTATTATTATCATATAGGAGTATATACGCGACAGAATGGTTGCTAATTCCAACAAATAATTCACAATGCGTGATAATAAATAATTACATACACGGCATTTTTTTAAAACTTACAGCAAGCGTATATTTCGCACAATACAAGTAAAAATGTCTAGAATAAATACACATGGTTTGAGAGTAGCAACACACCACGCACGTGCGAACTATGATAGTATATTTTTGAAGCTTCACACGATCACAATAGTAACCAAATAATTCAGATTATACAAATGTTAACCATTTACCTTCACGAAAGGCAGACGACACTTGCAAACAAAATTCTTGAATAACTACTTTGGGGGGGGGGGGCGCGTCAAAATATAGATTATGACACTCATTGGAACGAGCTCGTTCCAAAGAGGGTCATAAGCCATGTGTTTTAGGCAAACAAATGAAAAATAATTAAAATTTAATGGTGATTTTTGTGAATAGCGCTGGCGGGTTTTGGCCGTTAAGTTGAGTAAAGGGTTAAAGTCATTGTTTTGTTTTTTGTAATACTAATTAAGTTATTAAAACTAACCGAGTTAAGATGTACAACAAGGGACCTTGGAAATTAATTTTTTCGTGCCCAATTGAAACTGATACTTTAATGTAAATAACATTGTTTTTACATGTGTCTGTATTTCTGCGAAATGTCAAATGACTCATGGCTACAGCGCTGTATGTTTGTTTGCGCACAATAAAACAATTGATTCTTTAAATATCGAGTTTGTCATTTTTAGGTAGATATTGGTTATTACCACCTTCGGATTCTTCGCTACATGCCCGCAGACGAAGTTTCCACTTCAATATACCAGCTCACAACCCACTAGTGTGATACTAATTTAAATATAGGCAACAGAGCGGGTACAAATTCCATAAAATAACTCAAAATGCTTCATTGTGGGTGTCTAAGCAAATACACATAATTTTTCTACACGAAATTGATACAAGAACACAAACGCTTTTCTTCTTTTCTGCTCAATTTCACTATGAAATTATGTCCATTATTTTCGCAAAAGGGAGCAATTTGAATCAATCAAGCGATGCTGGATTGAATTTTGATAAATTACTTTTCTTTCAGCCACTACAGTAGGTGGCTCTCATACTCTATCACGCATGAAATCTCATTTTCGACCCAGTTTGCCGATACACAAACCATTCTCTCGTTTTAACCTTTTACCAGAAAGTTTTCCCGTGCCGCCCCCCCCCCCCCCCCATTACCGTGGGGCCGGTAGCACTCTCAAAATTGATGCAACCCAAAACCTGTTGATGCATGAAATTTCGTGAAAATGGCAAAAAAGTGAAACGGATCTGATTGCATAGACTGAGTAGTCCTCTCAGTTTTGAAACGTGAAGCTTGCTGTCCTCTTTTGAACCCCTTTAACGTGAAAGCTGAAACGCATATAAGTAACTTTGAAATTATCTTTTGGGCCAGCTCCATATATGCGGTTCAGCTTTCACGTTTGACAGTTCAAAAATTGGTGAAGTAGTAATGAGAAGAGCTTGCAAAATTGGTGCCCGGAAATTCAGTAAAGTATAAATCCGTTCTGAAAATGAAATATGGAGAGAACAAATAGCGGGGGAGGAATTCGCTAGAATTGTGCACTTGGTGATACCTTCCTGAAATTTGGCATGATGTAAGGGTAGGCATCAGAGATTTCAAAATCGATCGGCTACAAGTTGGCACCATCCTCTAGCCACCACTAGCAGCGAAATCCAAAATGGCCGCCAAGCGGATCGAAAAAAAGCTATTTTCGCCGATCGCACAACTGAAGCTCCAAACCTAACACCATACATGTGCTGTAATTGATGTGAATGATGGAGTGAAGCCCTTGGAACAAGTTGGGGGGAAGATTAATGGATAATGGGATCAGAATTTCCGTCGATGTGTGCGTCTGTGTGTCTGACTGTCAGTATGATCGTCCGTCCGTAGATAAATTAGTGTTGAATGTTTCTCGGGAATGCAATGGTCAAATGAACATGGTATGAGAGATTCCTGTCAACACATGAACAAGGGTACTCGATAGTATGCAGCAGTGGGGATACTTGGACATTTGATAATCCAATTAAAGTGACAGTCTATTCTCAACTTCCGGCATTTTCGATAGATTTATTTTCTAAGAAAATAAAACTATCAAATTTCTAGAGGAGTTCTGGTTCAATCTCAACACCATAGCGACACGTCTGCCAGCAAGGGCAGTGCTGGAATGAACTCGGGATGCATTAGTTCCCGTTGTTAATTATACAATGTTATCTTGCCAGTATAGAACATTGGCAAAATGGGACTAGAAGGGGTGAGTGTATGTTTGCAGTCATTCGAGGTACAGGAATATTTTTTGACTACAAGTAGTATTCTTCATTTTCGGCCAGTTAAGATGTGGTGTGTTCCAAGTCAGGATTAATGTTGCCGACACTTAATGCCCATCCCTCATGGTATGCTACTTTACCAGGGATATAGAGATATAGCCACCACTGGGAGCCAAAACATGACCTTTGATGTCGATGAGTGGTCGAAATGTTTTAGCGAATAACTTATCGAAATATGATCCGGTATGGCAATTTGATACCTTACGTTAGATTTATTAGATCAACTCAGGTATGGATTCATTGAGACATGAGTGCGCTACAAGATGAAGGATTTCCAAGTTGATTTGCTATGGAGTAGGAACTGACTAGTCACATGTGGCCTATGGCCAGAGAAAGACAAGGATACCATAGATGAACACACGGGTGAACGAAGGTATCAACTGTTGTACAGAGGCAAAATAGTTGGGGATATTGTATCATGCTATGCATGAATTAACACCGTCTTGTGCAGTAAATAACAGACTATTTTCCGAAATCTAAAACTGTATTCCTATACCCCGGACAATGTAGCAAGCCACATGGGATGAACATTTGTTAGCAAAATCAACTCAACTAGAAACATGACATGTGTTAACTGGCCGAAAATGGAAAAAAAAATACCAGAATAGGAGATGACTGGTCCTAACATGACAGTATACTACTCAATATTGTTACAACAGCCACCTTCACACTTACACAAAGGTGTGCACCTTAATCCAGCTTTCAAGCATTTGCAATTGCCCTTGCAGGCCTTGGCACAACTACAGTGGAGCATCAGTGCACATGCAGCACTTGCGTCTCCTAGGTGAGTCCAAAATGGGACCAGAATATTGAGACGTGGATTCCACTCCCATCCGTACTGTGATGGGTCTGGCACACATAAGTGTTTCTGCAGAGCACGATGCCAAATGAAAGATGACACAAGAATTACCCTTTTTACATGTTGATACAGAGCTGCTTTGGTGGGCGGGATGTTTTCCATAGACTTAAGGCCATGTGTGAACATATGCCGTCTCGCATCATTGACACGTGTACTGACACAACTGTTACTGTACATCTGTATGGTGAGTTTTTCGATATGCTGCATATGAGGGGAATCCTCTGAAAAGACTTGCGGATTCTCAGTCAATTCTATCATCATTTCAGTTGATGCGGGAAAATTCATCCATGCATTCCATCCTGTCTTCTTCCCAATGCCGAGCATGCTGGATGTTACATCACAACCTGTGAAGGCGTGGAAGAAAGTCAGGGCCTTACAGTAATCAGGTCCAAGTTGTGAAGCTATCTCATGAATTGGCATATCTTTATATGCCTTTCCAATTCCAAACCCAATCCACAGCTCACTGAGTCCAAGGTCACGGAATGTTGCGAAATGGTGCAAAGACAGAATGACGACATCAGAATCAACCGTGCGAAGAAAAGCTATTTTGTGACCTTGTGAGACTGCATGGTTGAGATGAAGCATCATGCGCGTGTCTGCTTCCTCGTGGTTCGATGGAGATATGTCACATAAGCTAACATCCTTATTGCATAGTACATATTCTCCTGATGTCGTTAACAACTGGTACTCGGATGTTGATGTTAATTTCAGCAGTTCAGCAGACAGGAACTTGAAAAATTCGTCTTTATTCTCACTAACTTTCAAGAATGCCTGCCAATTCTTCCCTTTAGGTAAAGGGACGTTCTCGGACACCCGTATCAACCTAACTGCTGTCTCACCGAGGCGTTTTGCTCGCGTCTGATTCTTCAAACTGCCTTCGGGGTAACAGTCATAGATCGCATCAACCCTTGTGGTGTTCGTGTTAATCAGAGATTCGATGTATGGCAATAATTGCAATCGAGCATATTCTCCAAACAGATCCGCTTTCTGTGGTTTGATTACATGGACTACAGCAGGCATATCCAAGATGACAACTGAAGCTTGTCTAGCTGCTGAATTCTTCCCTTGTGCAGGAATAGCTGGTAAACAATTGAGAATTTGAGATTTTGTCCCACTCCGTAGCTTACCTCTATCGGATAATGCTGGCGGATCACGTGCATTCTCGTGCATGAAAAACTCATCCATGTTTGAATCAGGCCGGGCTTGCAGTGAAACGAACATCTGGGTAACTATTGCGGCAGTTGCTTTACTTGACATGAGTTTGTCTCGGCCTTTGTCCAGGTTGGCTGGGGGTGGGTTAAGGAAGGTATATATATTTGCCTTGGGAATAACATCATTCAGGGGTACGGTGCATTCCACAAGCCTTTCCTTCAAGAAAGTGGAATATAAATGCTTGCCCCTTTCGGGTAATGACCGTAAACTCTTACTAACTTCGGGGTCCATATATTCACCAGTATCTAATGTCACCAGCTGACCACTAGTTTCATCATAAGGGTTGATAATGAGTCCCTGATTCACCAGATCGAGGAGAGATTTCAATTGATTCAGAAATTTTTTCTGCTCTGATACCGAACTTTCCGGGTGTTCCGTGTTATCTGATGATGTTGTGTGGAAACTTGCATATTCATACTCATCTATAACACGCAGAACTTCTGACCTTGAAAGCTCAATAACGACTTTCTCTTCAGCCTGGCCATAGAGACCTTTTGGACCACTGTCTTCTTTGAGTAGTTGGATACTATGTTCTTGGCTCTGATCTAAACCCATCATACTGAACTTCCTCTCACTACGCTGGACCACAAAATGGCCTTCCATGAATTTGTTGTGGATTGAAGGATGCCGCCTGGGTAGCTGAGACATGTCTCTCAGAAATACGGGGACCCACCGACAATAATTTGTATGTCCTAGGGCAAAAAAGTAACTGCACAACTCATCGATAGAACACAGTGTACCAGGCCAGTTACCGATTCGTTGGTTCCGAACGAATTGACAGCTTGTCAAGAGAAAGTTCCGAACGATTTCACCCCAATAGCGCGCAGTTGGAGATTGTGAAAGAATCCTCTGTTCCCACATTTCAAATGACTCATGGGGCCCAGTCTGCTGACAGTAAATCTCATAAGCATTCTTTCTGAGGATCTCAAGCCAAGCTAGAGTGAGAAGATATGCCTGTCGCGTCCTCTTGACATGTTTCCCACCAAGTAGGGATGATGCTACACCGGGTGTGAATATCTTTGCGAGGTGAAACATTCGCTCCCAACCAGAACCACCCATAAGCTTACCACCAGCTTCTTGGGTGCACATTTCAAGATGCAGGAATCCAATCATACACACCATTCGATCCTCACCTATCTCCTCTGGGAACAGCCATTGACATTTTTTCTGCCTGGCATACAACGGACAGTCACCTTCAATGACAGGTATCTGGCCGGGGTTTACGAAAGCAGTAGCTTCCCTGACCACATACATAGCATGCTTCTGCATACTGAGTGAGTCCGCTTTCTGCTCACTGAAAACAGGGAATACCCCAATAACTGCACGAGGTTTGACATTGTCTTGATCTTCATGTTTTGAAAAGAAGCCTGAAAAGGTCACAGGGACTTCATCAAGCTGCCAGCTGCCATCAACCTTCCCTTTATTGCTGATCTGTGACACATGAGACAACCAGTCATTCTCTCCCACGTTCAAATCTGCATATTCATTGGGCCGTACATTACATTCATCTGGAGATTCAAGCCTGATGTCCCCACCAAAGTCTTCAACGAAAGGAACAAATGCATAGTCGTCTGGGAGTTCAATTTGTGTGTCTTCTGGAACATCTAAACTCAGTGGTGGGGGATCAGTACCCACATTGTCCCTGCTCAGTTGACCAATGAGTGTGATGGACGTACCATGCATATCAGATCTACCAGATACATCAATGTTATCAGTGGTTCCTATCGAGAAAACATTACGTTTGCAGTTAGCTGGGACTACAACACCTTCGTTCTTGAACCGCAGTGAAACAGCTCTCGCGAAACTCCTGCGAACATCCATTACGCGATCATAAGAGACAGAGAGTCCCATTTGATGAAAATCTCTGATAAGATTTTTCATACGATCATGGGCATGCAACTTCAAACCCACATAAAGAGGCATTGGAGTTTCTCTGTCACGTCTCTGGTGAACATTTTGTGCATGTTCGGAGCGTTTCGCTGAATTGCTGATCAACATCTGTGAAATAGTACAAGCCACTCGAGTCTTGGCATTAACAGTCTCATCATCGCCTAAGTTCTGTATACTACATGTGCCCTCAAGTAGAACTCTAAGAAGAGTCAGGAGTGAGTTGGGTACAGGCTCGCTCAAGCAATAAGATGAAAATGATCCCGTGAAAGGAGCTTGAGATATGAGTATGTGTTTACGCAGAAGAAGACCCACATCAACTATCTTTTTTGCCTCTTCCTCAGACACTATACGAGTTAAAGATTCGGACAACAAGGAGCCAACTCGAAACCTATTTGAAATAAACACATCTCTACCCTGTGTGAAGGCGTCCCAGCCATCGCCCAATTTCTGCAACAAATGTTCTTTGAATCGAGTGGAATGTATTTCTTCACTAAGCCAATCAGAACCGACTTGCTTCAACCTCCGACTGTACAGATTCTTGAGATCGACAAGCTTCATCGCGGAATCGTTGTGTTCAACAAATGTTATGAGCTCTGCCATAACGAGAGGGTCATAGGGCAGGCCTGACGCGGAATGTTCGGCGTTCTTCGACTTTTTAGATTTAGCCGCTCGTGCTTCATTGGCAAGCTTACAATAACAGGTTTTGTGATAGTAAAGATCACTAGCAGCGGAATCAAATGCTGCATTGACCCGAGAAAAAACAACCCAGTTCTCGGCTTCCTTTGCCATAATTTTGAGTTTATTGTTATCAGACATTGATCTGCAAATAGGCTCACTGCTGTCACCTTCGCGTTTGTGACAATAAACACACTGGGGCAGTTTCCTGTCACAGCCAGATTCAAAACTTGTCCGTGTTCTTTTAGGACTCAGCGTGGAGCAGGATGCCACTGCCTCATTTCGCTCTCGCTTGTGTAGCACGCGCTGTACGATGTGAGTCCGAATACTGTCACGGCATGTCTTATGATATATTGCCTTATTCGTCAACAGTGACATCGACATACACTCATCACTCTCTCTCATCAAACAATCAATGGTCAAATTATATGGAAGCTCAACGCCATTATCTAGGAAGCGCGTTATGTCTTCCTCAATAGCTTTATAGGCGTCATGAAAACGAGATTCTCTATACGGACGCATCAATTTCTTGGAACTGTCTTGCTGGCAAAAGCAACAACGTTCCCAGTCAGTACTAGTCCGTACACGAAGAGGATTCTCACTCATTCTGTGAATGATTTTTGTGAACAATCGCGTTCTCGAATTAATTTCGACAGACAAATCAGAATTGCTTGCGGAATTACGCCAAACAAGAGATTGTATGGCAAAGAGACTGCTTCATAAAGAGCGTTGTTTCTCCGGGATCAGCGTCATTCAGGTTTGCCTGAATGACGCTGATCCCGGAGAAACAACGCTCTTTTCAAGTTCCAAGAAATTGATGCGTCCGTATAGAGAATCTCGTTTTATTCTACATCATCTCCCACGTCTGTTTCCAACACGTGCGTGGATCAGAGTTCACTTTCGCGCCCTTACAATCGGATGTATAGTCGGTAGACCGTCGAAAAGGAGGTTCCCTTCAGCCGCTGGCGGCCATTTTGGATTGTGCCGCTACTGGTCGCCACCGGTCGGTGTCAACTTGTAGCCGATCGTTTTTGAGAACCTCATAGCCTACACTAACAGTGTGCCAAATTTCAAGAAGGTATCACCAAGTGCACAATTCACCTGTATGTGACGAATTCCTCCCCCGCTAAAAGGAATTACTTACTGCTCATGAAGTTATATATGATAGGGTTCGTGGTGCTGTTGATATAGATAAGCGCATGTGATGTAAGATACAGGACATCTAAAACGCTCTGATCCTTAGGCAGCTTCTTTAAAAACCTTAAAGAAAAAAGGTATAAACCATTTGTAGGGAACATGCAATAAAGTCAACAAGAGGAATAACCCTTTGAACCCGAAAGAGTGATTTGCCGGTCCCGTATGTATATATAATAATTTATTTATATAGCGCTTTTCCCAGCGAAACGCTGCTCAAAAGCGCTGAAAACATAGGTGACGGTAACAACGGTATAATCACCAGCCGAAGGCTGCTTGAAAGAGATGGGTTTTCTGAGCTTTCTTGAAGTGATCTGTATTTAGGGTTTTTCTAAGGTTCTGAGGGAGGGCGTTCCAGAGTGAGGGAGCTGCGAAAGTGAACGATCTCTTCCCTGCCGTTGATCGAATTCGTGGTACGACAAGGACACTCTCAGAAGCTTATCTGAGATTCCTCGACGGTGTGTGTACTTTGATGACCTGCTTAAGGTAGATTGGTGCTTTGTCGCTATGTAAGATGTTGTGTGTCACCGCCAGTACCTTATACTTAATGCGAGACTCAACTGGCAGCCAATACAGAGATTTCAGGATTGGTGTAATGTGGTCATATTTTTTCGCACCAGTAATGATCTTAGCTGCTGTGTTTTGAATACGTTGAAGCAGGTACATTGATTTCAGAGGAAGGCCGAAATAGAGAGAGTTGCAATAGTCCAAGCGGGACAGGACCAAAGACTGTATAACAGTTTTCAGAGTGTTTTGGTCAAGTAGCTTTCTGATTTTGTTGATGTTTCTTATTTGGAGGAAGCAGCTTTTGCTCACTTATCGTATCGTGATACTACTTGCATTCATGAAGTAAATAGGTGCTCACTGAATTTGCGTGGAAGATCAATCAAGATTTTCAACGTGCAGCCCTAAGGCTGCACGTTGAAAATATTGATTGGTTGTCTCCAAGTAACTGATATAGACTCTACGAGTTGATGGCTCTCAACTGGCATGGGATATACCATCGGTGTGAAAGGTTTAAGATAGAAAGCAATGTGTTGAGTTAATAGGTATCCATCAGCCCAACTTCTAAATAATTGATTTTCCGAAACAGAAAATGAACCCAAACGTGTGTATTTATTACGTCTTTTTTAACCCTTTACCTAACGTGAAAAGCAGACGACACTTGCAAAAAAAATTCTTGAATAACTAATATTTTTCATTTTTTGTCTCAAAAACATAGGTTATGACCCCTCGTTGGAACGAGCTCGACGAGCTCGTTCCAACGAGGGGTCATAACCTATGTTTTTGAGACAAAAAATGAAAAAAATAGTGAAAATTAATTGGCGATTTTTGAGAATAGCGCTGGCCGGTTTTGGCCGTTACGTTGGGTAAAGGGTTAATTTAGTTAGTTTATTTGTTTTCGTTGAAACTTATATGTTGTAAAGGACTGCGTGGAGGACGTGTCAGGCAGAGATATTTTGGAGGGGATTCGGGGGAGGAGACCATCATCGCTCCTGATGTAAAATACGGAAATTGGAATGAGTGCCCAGGGAGACCCTTCTGCCAATCATAGCGTCCTGTCGCGTGACTGTTTAAAATGAAGTGTATGCACAGACACTGTCGCGTGATGACTCAGAACATTGGACTTCAAACCTAAAGCTATTACAGTTGAAACTAAAAGTCATGTGCCTGTATTGTGCACCAATTTGGAGTAATAACGCGCTGAGTAAGTGCACTTTTGTCCCTGTGAAATTGCACCATTAATTAAATTCCTGTAGAAAGCGTGCCCAACTCTGTACAATATTCAACACTAGCGAATAGAGATCATTAACATCATTACAAACCTCTACTGGGAAACATGTACATGTAATGACGTAATGGATATTAAAATTCGCCTGTATATACAGACGGGAGAGAGTGGATTACTACTTAATGGCAGCGCCATATATTTTCCGTTAGAAACGTATTTATAATTGTTAATACCAGCACCAGAAACACTTGCAAACTTTCATCACGTGGACTACCGAGGGCAATCCGGTGGGCCATGTGATGGAAGTTTGCAAGTGCTTTGTCGTGCGTTTTGGCCTCAGAAATAATTACTAAATGAAAAATCTTACCTCGTCGATTTAGTAGTAATCCACCCTCCACATACTGTAGTCTCAATATTTTCTTTCTGTTTTATTGGTTCAGTTCGTGATTTCACTACCAACCCCGCTAATAGCGCATTACATTTTGCATTGCACAACGCAAACGCTCGTGTGTATTTCAGACTACTTCATTCTTCTGCAGTACGGAGAGCATTAAACTAACAAGCATTTCTGCACTAATTGTGACAGGACTTCTGTAGCATTAGTATTAGTATTAGCTATCCTTTTGTCTACCGGGGTGTATGGGAATTTACACCGGTCTGGGGGGTCATACACCCTGAGGCGCAGCCGAAGGGTGTATAAGTTCCCACACCGGTGCCGAAGACACAAGGATAATGGATTTATTTCCAAATCCTTTCGTTCTGCTAACCCTGCAGCTAATACAGCTTTCAAAACAACACCTCATAAAATTATAAAAATGGACATTAAAACAAGCTAACTCGGCTGATTTCCTTACTAAATATTAGTGGCACAGTATTTTAGCAACCACAACTCCTGCCCCCACCCTCCCACACCTCCACTCCCTAACCTCTTCCACCGTCCAAGTACTTCGTGTCATGATAGGCTTATTCATGTCCTGACTACTTGAACAAATAAGTTTTTTACGAGATACTTTTTGTGCATTTTTGTTTGTACACCGTACTTAACCATGGTGTAAAAAGTTAACAGAAACAGTGGAATAAAAGTAATAAGTTATCCCGCAGCCAATCAAAAAGCAGTATTTTATTCAATTTGGAAATAAAGAATATTTCTACCTGCTCACGACTCAGTCGCCAACCGAATTCTTTCACCCCCCCCCCCCTCCACCCCCCCCCCCCCCAGCCCGCGAACATTAAATCTGAAGTGCTATTTTCGTTTGTAAAACATTAGAAAAACAGTATCCTTTTCACATGATTCGCCCAGTGAATAAGCATTTGTAGAAACTGTATTAAATTATTTCATATACCGCCTGACAGCCAAAGAGAAATATGTAGCGAAGTTTGACGGTACATCTACCCGCCCGCCTGGGTTTACGTTCACCACAGTCAGCGGTAAGATGTGTAGCCTGACACATAACATGTCCGTTCTCTGTATACCGAGTGTTGTTTTCTGGAATGATAATTCTTTTAGGGTTTGCGAGAAAATAAAGAAAACAATTAAGGGCCCATCCGTAGGAACACACGTTCGTCCAACAATACGTCAGGCACATATTTAACCCCCTGCACACTGATGTCAAAATATCTAAATTTCAGGCAGAAAAAAATTCCCATAATGCAACTAGAAATTAACCAATTCAATCTCCTTTGACAGAGCTCATTGAGCTCTGTCAAACGAGATTGATTTGGTTAAATTTCTAGATGTATTATGGGAAAAAACAGCTTCCTGATTTTTTTGTATTTTGACATCAGCGTGGAGGGGGTTAATCATGTGCTTCCCTGTTCTGTGTTGTATGCAGATCAAGAAAATCAATACAATTGAGGGTCAACAAACAAATATCCAGTTCATGAAGGCCAGGAATACATTTATACATAAAACAGATGTTTTAGTCCTAACATGTTCAGGTCGGGTTATAAAATGGGTTAGCGAAAAGTCAATTTCGTCCGGAAATTTGAATCAGATCTGGTCCATATTTCAAACTAAATTCCCATTCATCGTATATACTGCACTGAGATTAAAAAGGAATTCTCCCACTCGATCGGAGCGCTATAAAATTGCGATCTGCTCAGGCCAGATTTACACTGTTGAATAGATATTTCACAAATAAAGTGCTGTAATATCAAAATCGAGTTACGAAAAACAAACGAACATTTTGTCTGAGATGGAAGTTGTTCGCATTTCTTATTCATCATGTTAGATTTTCAAGTGTTGCAGGTAGTAAAACAGGCAGAGAATAATAACCAGATCGCGACCCAGTGATAATCGCATTGCCAAATGTTGATCCGAACACAGACTGTCATTTGTGTGTAGGCATTATTTCTAGGTAGCTTTCGAAACACTTTGATATCGTCCCCTGAGTTCCAATGTGTTCTATGTGCCAGTAGGCACATAGAACACATTGGACCTCAGGGGACGATATATCGAATATATAAATAAATTTCTCTTTCTACTAGTGTATATATCTCTGTACATCCCGAAAAAGACCATGTAAAACCCCTTTTAATCCAATAATGAAATTGCGCCTAGGCGACCACCGCAAACATTTTAAAAATGATGACCTTGCTCGAGGTGAAGATCGCAGATTGTCACACCGGTGAACACAATGATTTCAAGGGGAGAATATCAGCAACGTCCACCTTGAGTCGGGTCTTTATTTTTTCTTTTATTATTTTACCGAATGAGTATTGTTTATAATGGTAAAAAAATGTAATCTTTCCAACTGGATAAAATATGGCATAGTGAGCGTTAATTACCCGTGACTCAATGTACGTCTAGAGGTTTAGTATGACAGTTCGGACTTCAGTTTCTTACCACAATGTCTTTTAGTTTGAAGGGCTGATTCCCTTTAAAGTAGCCTTTGATATCCATGTTCTATCTGGTGACTTTGGAATAAATGATAACTCAGACAAGAAGCTTTCCCTTCAGGTTATCAATACTAATATTCAACTGTCAGGTCTTCACTAATTCCTAACACCAAAGTAATTCAGCATCAATCACAATACTTCTAACACCAATACTCTATTAAACTGTAAAGTCTTTTAGGAATTCACTAATTCCTAACATCAAAGTAATTCAGCAAATCATTTCTAATACCAATACTTGAGCGCGGATAGCTTCCATTAGAACAATATTACCCGTTCTACCAAAAATGTTGGAAAGATGTGTGTCAGACTGATAACGTTGACAGGAGGATTTCACAGTGGTCCTGGTCAGAATTGTCAATTTGTGCTGATCAAGCATCACGAAATCTCAACCAATTAGGCACTCATTGACAAAGAAGTGCCTCCATCAGTCCGCTCCCTTACTTTAACCCTTTACCCAACGTAACGCCCAAAACCGGCCAGCGTTATTCTCAAAAAATCGCCAATTAATTTTCATTATTTTTTTCATTTTTTGTCTCAAAAACATAGGTTATGACCCCTCTTTGGAACGAGCTCGGACAAGTACCAATAGGCTTCAGGCTAAACAAATGTTATACCGAAGCACATACGAATTTCAATGTACTATACTGAAATCAGCTCTTTTATCGCGAGCTCCAAGCTCCACAAGCTCAGAAAGCACAAATGTATAGAAAAGTTCAGTCGCTTTCCGTCATGGGACAATATCCCCCTGTTTGATGACAGTTACTTACTCAAATAATGGTATGAGCCTAATAATTCAGAAGCGTATTTCTCCAATGATGCAGCTAGCTCATACTGATAGGCCGTTTAAAAGGTCCTAGTCCATGTTGAAAACTTGTACGATTTTATATACAAAACATTGTATCGGCCCAATAATAGGGCAACGTCAATTTATTGGAAACAATAACAATCCAGGCTAGAATGGTCATATACTATGCTGGAAACTGATACGATCTTATATGCAAAACATTATTCCGTCCTAAAAGGGCAGCATCCATTTATTGGAAACAATTACAGCCTTGGCGTCGTCTTATTACATGCCTCCATAATATAGGCTGAGTCGCTTAGTGGAATAAACACAAGCGCCCATACAACAATTACTCGAGAAATCACAGGCGCACCTAACGCCTATATCACGGTTAATGGACCAGCAATTATATCAAGGTCCCCGATATACATCGTGTCAGCCAAATAACGTGTGCTCTTCCTCTTCACTGTGAATCACAGGTGCACTTGACGCCTACATCATAGTTAACCGACCACCCAATTGAAAAAAGGTCGCCGATCCATTCTAACGCATCTATCGTATCACCAACGTTAGTCTGAATTAAAAGCACCTGCATTCAACAATTCAGCATGCCTCCACAAATGTGCCTTATTACGCATGCCAAATACTGATACGATGTCACAAATAAAACATATTACACGCCGTCATAAGATAGGCTGTGTCGCTTAGTGGAATAAACACAAGCGCCCATACGATAATTAACCGAGAAATTACAGGCGCATTTGATGCCTATATTACGGTTAATGGACCACTAATTGTATCACGGTCCCTGATGTACATCGTATCAGCCAAACAACACTTGCTTCTTTTCTTCACTGTGAATCACAAGTGCACTCGACGCCTATATCACAGTTAACCGACCATTAATTGTATAAAGGTCGCCGATACATTCTAACTCATTTATCGTATCACCAACGTTAGTCTGAATTACCTAACTGTCGTCAGACGGATACACTCTAATGTCAACAATGACTCACCCAGATCAATGGATGAAGCTATGAATCATACATAGCTAGCATGTCGAATCACGATTTAACCTAAATAAACTGAATTACACGACAAACAGCACTTATCAGACTCCAGTTTTTGAAATGAGTCGTATGCTGGAATAAACACGAGAACTAGTCCTGGCGGAATACACATAACTCAGCCACAAGTTCTATGCGCAGCACATTGTAACCATATTGGGACTCCCACGGTTGCTTCCGACTTGCTCGCGGTGCCTGCCCTCCCCCCACTTACATTTTCCACGTATACAACACGTACAGCTCGGACGCCATTTTTAATCAACCGATACCACTGTTGAAGTTTCCACAAATTTGATTCTCAATGCACGATTATGATTTTCACACACGTGAATACGAAACCACTGAGATTCGTTTGTATCAAACACCAGGTATCGCGACTGCACATTCGCATTTTTCGATTGATTTAATCGCTATTTCACTCTCGCGTTTTACACTAATGTATTGTATTTATTTATGTTCAGTGTGTTGGCTATCACAGGTTTCGCTACCACAAGCCCGTGCAATACACATTTATGTGACATTGCCTGCCAGCTTCGAAACCGTGAAGTCTCATTACCACAAGCCAGTGTTGTATATAGAATTTTCTGTATACTCCCAGCCTGCTTGCAGACTTTACACATAGCCAACAGGGGTTTGCCTACCACAAGCCAGTGCTAACGCATTAATGTGTGTTATTGCCCGCCAGCTTGCCAAACCCTGAAGCTTCCACCACAAGCCCGTGTCGTACACAGCCTGTGTACCTCCAGCCTGCTTGCAAGCTTCATCGCTCGACGGTTTCTATCCCAGACAGCAGAGCCTGTCGGTCGATTTAGAAACTGAATCGGAGTTTCACACCACAAGCCCGTGTTATACACAGTGTTCTGTGTATTTCCTGCCAGCTTTGAAACTTCTGAGAGCGACATACAAGTCACCGAGCGTCTCAGACAGTCGACCTAAAAGACTGCTAGAATGGCTATAGTTCTCCAATTAGAACGAACTCAAATGAGCCACGAATGCTCAAACACTAAAGTGCATACATAAGCGACAGTCAAGTCAATAAAGTGCGACAGTCACTTCAGTTCTCCATTTAGAGCTGTTTCAAACAAGCCATAAAAAGGCATAAACAATAGAGTGCAAACAAAACACACTCAGTCTTGCACAAACACCTGGTCCTCAGACACAAACAGAATAAGGTGTGAAACATAATTAACGGTCGAGGCAACGCCTCCCGAAAATCAATCATATTTCCTTGAAATAGCAATATATGAAATTACAATAAACAGTTGATAATATATTGCTCAGAACCTGAAAAACAGCAGTGTTCAAATTCAAGTCTCAGCCATGTCTGAAAGCTGTAACATTCAACGAATTGGTATCAAGTGGCGCTCACCCATAGCGACCTATATTTCCTATATACCACAATACATTACCGGCCAAGAATCGGTAGTCTCAGACTTACACAAATTGAAGTCTTGAGGTATTTGTTTCTTTGATAAAACCGTAAAGGTTGAAACTAGTCGACAAGTACCAATAGGCTTCAGGCTAAACAAATGTTATACCGAAGCACATACGAATTTCAATGTACTATACTGAAATCAGCTCTTTTATCGCGAGCTCCAAGCTCCACAAGCTCAGAAAGCACAAATGTATAGAAAAGTTCAGTCGCTTTCCGTCATGGGACAATATCCCCCTGTTTGATGACAGTTACTTACTCAAATAATGGTATGAGCCTAATAATTCAGAAGCGTATTTCTCCAATGATGCAGCTAGCTCATACTGATAGGCCGTTTAAAAGGTCCTAGTCCATGTTGAAAACTTGTACGATTTTATATACAAAACATTGTATCGGCCCAATAATAGGGCAACGTCAATTTATTGGAAACAATAACAATCCAGGCTAGAATGGTCATATACTATGCTGGAAACTGATACGATCTTATATGCAAAACATTATTCCGTCCTAAAAGGGCAGCATCCATTTATTGGAAACAATTACAGCCTTGGCGTCGTCTTATTACATGCCTCCATAATATAGGCTGAGTCGCTTAGTGGAATAAACACAAGCGCCCATACAACAATTACTCGAGAAATCACAGGCGCACCTAACGCCTATATCACGGTTAATGGACCAGCAATTATATCAAGGTCCCCGATATACATCGTGTCAGCCAAATAACGTGTGCTCTTCCTCTTCACTGTGAATCACAGGTGCACTTGACGCCTACATCATAGTTAACCGACCACCCAATTGAAAAAAGGTCGCCGATCCATTCTAACGCATCTATCGTATCACCAACGTTAGTCTGAATTAAAAGCACCTGCATTCAACAATTCAGCATGCCTCCACAAATGTGCCTTATTACGCATGCCAAATACTGATACGATGTCACAAATAAAACATATTACACGCCGTCATAAGATAGGCTGTGTCGCTTAGTGGAATAAACACAAGCGCCCATACGATAATTAACCGAGAAATTACAGGCGCATTTGATGCCTATATTACGGTTAATGGACCACTAATTGTATCACGGTCCCTGATGTACATCGTATCAGCCAAACAACACTTGCTTCTTTTCTTCACTGTGAATCACAAGTGCACTCGACGCCTATATCACAGTTAACCGACCATTAATTGTATAAAGGTCGCCGATACATTCTAACTCATTTATCGTATCACCAACGTTAGTCTGAATTACCTAACTGTCGTCAGACGGATACACTCTAATGTCAACAATGACTCACCCAGATCAATGGATGAAGCTATGAATCATACATAGCTAGCATGTCGAATCACGATTTAACCTAAATAAACTGAATTACACGACAAACAGCACTTATCAGACTCCAGTTTTTGAAATGAGTCGTATGCTGGAATAAACACGAGAACTAGTCCTGGCGGAATACACATAACTCAGCCACAAGTTCTATGCGCAGCACATTGTAACCATATTGGGACTCCCACGGTTGCTTCCGACTTGCTCGCGGTGCCTGCCCTCCCCCCACTTACATTTTCCACGTATACAACACGTACAGCTCGGACGCCATTTTTAATCAACCGATACCACTGTTGAAGTTTCCACAAATTTGATTCTCAATGCACGATTATGATTTTCACACACGTGAATACGAAACCACTGAGATTCGTTTGTATCAAACACCAGGTATCGCGACTGCACATTCGCATTTTTCGATTGATTTAATCGCTATTTCACTCTCGCGTTTTACACTAATGTATTGTATTTATTTATGTTCAGTGTGTTGGCTATCACAGGTTTCGCTACCACAAGCCCGTGCAATACACATTTATGTGACATTGCCTGCCAGCTTCGAAACCGTGAAGTCTCATTACCACAAGCCAGTGTTGTATATAGAATTTTCTGTATACTCCCAGCCTGCTTGCAGACTTTACACATAGCCAACAGGGGTTTGCCTACCACAAGCCAGTGCTAACGCATTAATGTGTGTTATTGCCCGCCAGCTTGCCAAACCCTGAAGCTTCCACCACAAGCCCGTGTCGTACACAGCCTGTGTACCTCCAGCCTGCTTGCAAGCTTCATCGCTCGACGGTTTCTATCCCAGACAGCAGAGCCTGTCGGTCGATTTAGAAACTGAATCGGAGTTTCACACCACAAGCCCGTGTTATACACAGTGTTCTGTGTATTTCCTGCCAGCTTTGAAACTTCTGAGAGCGACATACAAGTCACCGAGCGTCTCAGACAGTCGACCTAAAAGACTGCTAGAATGGCTATAGTTCTCCAATTAGAACGAACTCAAATGAGCCACGAATGCTCAAACACTAAAGTGCATACATAAGCGACAGTCAAGTCAATAAAGTGCGACAGTCACTTCAGTTCTCCATTTAGAGCTGTTTCAAACAAGCCATAAAAAGGCATAAACAATAGAGTGCAAACAAAACACACTCAGTCTTGCACAAACACCTGGTCCTCAGACACAAACAGAATAAGGTGTGAAACATAATTAACGGTCGAGGCAACGCCTCCCGAAAATCAATCATATTTCCTTGAAATAGCAATATATGAAATTACAATAAACAGTTGATAATATATTGCTCAGAACCTGAAAAACAGCAGTGTTCAAATTCAAGTCTCAGCCATGTCTGAAAGCTGTAACATTCAACGAATTGGTATCAAGTGGCGCTCACCCATAGCGACCTATATTTCCTATATACCACAATACATTACCGGCCAAGAATCGGTAGTCTCAGACTTACACAAATTGAAGTCTTGAGGTATTTGTTTCTTTGATAAAACCGTAAAGGTTGAAACTAGTCGACAAGTACCAATAGGCTTCAGGCTAAACAAATGTTATACCGAAGCACATACGAATTTCAATGTACTATACTGAAATCAGCTCTTTTATCGCGAGCTCCAAGCTCCACAAGCTCAGAAAGCACAAATGTATAGAAAAGTTCAGTCGCTTTCCGTCATGGGACAATATCCCCCTGTTTGATGACAGTTACTTACTCAAATAATGGTATGAGCCTAATAATTCAGAAGCGCATTTCTCCAATGATGCAGCTAGCTCATACTGATAGGCCGTTTAAAAGGTCCTAGTGCATGTTGAAAACTGGTACGATTTTATATACAAAACATTGTATCGGCCCAATAATAGGGCAGCGTCAATTTATTGGAAACAATAACAATCCAGGCTAGAATGGTCATATACTATGCTGGAAACTGATACGATCTTATATGCAAAACATTATTCCGTCCTAAAAGGGCAGCATCCATTTATTGGAAACAATTACAGCCTTGGCGTCGTCTTATTACATGCCTCCATAATATAGGCTGAGTCGCTTAGTGGAATAAACACAAGCGCCCATACAACAATTACTCAAGAAATCACAGGCGCACCTAACGCCTATATCACGGTTAATGGACCAGCAATTATATCAAGGTCCCCGATATACATCGTGTCAGCCAAATAACGTGTGCTCTTCCTCTTCACTGTGAATCACAGGTGCACTTGACGCCTACATCATAGTTAACCGACCACCCAATTGAAAAAAGGTGGCCGATCCATTCTAACGCATCTATCGTATCACCAACGTTAGTCTGAATTAAAAGCACCTGCATTCAACAATTCAGCATGCCTCCACAAATGTGCCTTATTACACATGCCAAATACTGATACGATGTCACAAATAAAAAATATTACACGCCGTCATAAGATAGGCTGTGTCGCTTAGTGGAATAAACACAAGCGCCCATACGATAATTAACCGAGAAATTACAGGCGCATTTAATGCCTATATTACGGTTAATGGACCACTAATTGTATCACGGTCCCTGATGTACATCGTATCAGCCAAACAACACGTGCTTCTTTTCTTCACTGTGAATCACAGGTGCACTCGACGCCTATATCACAGTTAACCGACCATCAATTGTATATAGGTCGCCGATACATTCTAACTCATTTATCGTATCACCAACGTTAGTCTGAATTACCTAACTGTCGTCAGACGGATACACTCTAATGTCAACAATGACTCACCCAGATCAATGGATGAAGCTATGAATCATACATAGCTAGCATGTCGAATCACGATTTAACCTAAATA
The DNA here is from genome assembly GCA_031216915.1 of Pictodentalium vernedei. Classification (NCBI taxonomy): domain Eukaryota; kingdom Metazoa; phylum Mollusca; class Scaphopoda; order Dentaliida; family Dentaliidae; genus Pictodentalium; species Pictodentalium vernedei. The sequence continues at coordinate 419,313,063 of CM062293.1, read as the reverse complement.
AACTGAATTACACGACAAACAGCACTTATCAGACTCCAGTTTTTGAAATGAGTCGTATGCTGGAATAAACACGAGAACTAGTCCTGGCGGAATACACATAACTCAGCCACAAGTTCTATGCGCAGCACATTGTAACCATATTGGGACTCCCACGGTTGCTTCCGACTTGCTCGTGGTGCCTGCCCTCCCCCCACTTACAAAAAAATAGTTATTTAAGATTTTTTTTGCAAGTGTCGTCTGCTTTTCATGTTAGGTAAAGGGTTAAAAAGAATCGCCAAGCTTTAATACACGTCGGCCTGGAAGATGTTCTGTTAGGTGAGCACGTGATAGTCCAGCTAATACCAGTTGAAACTGGCTACCCATCACGCGACTGTTCGAGTTCTAGAAATCGGGTAAGATTTGACAGAACAATAGAATACTTTGACAACTAATTGTCAAGTTCTCGCCAAGTTAAAATTCCTCCCCAAACCTCCTGTGTTTCATAATGCAACATAATTAAATGTTTCCCAATTCTATAAGTAGATTCTGTTTGCCGAGTACTTTCAAATACTCTTATTTTATTTTACTAGAATTTACTACAGGCTCTAGTGGCCCTTTTTAACACTTAACCCTTAATAAAATCGGCCCTGGTAGGCGGAATTTAACTACAATAACAACAAATTCAATTTCCATTTTGCTGTTTTTGGAAATAATGTTAACCAACACACCATCACCTCGTGGGCCTTTGACATTGACAGGCTCGTACAGTTTATAATAAAAAAGACAGTTGTAAAACTGTATTTAGATTGAAGTCCACAGGTTCTTTAATTCCCGCCACCTCTGGTGTGTTTCCGTTACACCGGGACGTCTCTGTCTGAGTGGCAAACACTGTATTGGAAAAAAAATTGTTGATCGGTAATGTTCCACGACGGAAGGACATTGCAAAATAACTAAGAACACCCTATGGGAAATAAACCCTTAAATCTTCAGACTGAGTTTACGATATTATCTAGAGTATATACATGAAAACAGAGGCAACTGACGTAACAGTGTTTCTACATCATTGTTGGCTGCCTGTACAGGCAGCCAACAATGATGTAGAAACACTGTCAAGATAAATGAAGCTTTGCGGTTGAGTTCTCAAGGAACAATACACTTTTGGACAACGTTTTCCAAGTAATATGAGGGTGGGGTGGGGGGGCAGTTTGGTACGGTATGGGGACTTTCGGGTTAACATGGTGCCTTAGAAGAAAGCATAATAATTCTGGATAACTTACCCTAATAATATCATCATATGTACCGGGAGGTAGCATACCACAAACACAATGACCACCATGATTAGCATCTTGGCTGTTCTGCGTCTTTGTTGTAACTGGTAGGCAAGAGCACTACTGTCACAACCTAGAAGTACAAAAAGTTTCATGTAGCGATTCGAGTAAAATAGTAGCATTCATATATTGGTACATCAATGTGCTGAAAACGTTATTAATTCTCCGGGGACACGGTAGCTCAGTGGTACACTGTTGGACTTCTATGCTTGAGGTCCCGAGTTCGATCGCCGTCCGGGATGACCAGTGTTGTGTCAATGGGCAAGGCACTTTATCCCGGCACGATGACGCCGTGTACTAAGGCGTACTGAACGTCGATTGTGCACATGTCTTCAGCCGCTGTAACCTTGCTTCAGCGGAGCTTGAACAGACTTAGAATGAGGAGCTGACAGTTGCTCGTCGATGCTCGGTGGTTCTCTCCGGGTACTCCGGCTTCCTCCACCCGAAAAACTGTCTGGGTCACGATTAGCCATTGTGCGTAAATATGTTACCTTAAACACCAATAAATAAATATAAAAAATGCCGCTCAGGATCACAGATCCAATGTCGAGTTGTGACCTTGACCTTTGACCTGGCAAGTCCAAGGTCAATAGGGTTCTTCCTCGCACCAAGGCCAACACACCTATGAAGTTTCATGACTCTAGGTTGAACCACTATCAAGTTCTCATCCGGAAAAAAATTGTTGCGATATACTATGTTCAAGGTCACTGTGACCTTGACCTTTGACCTGGTGAGTCCAACATCAATAGGGTTCTTTCTCGCACCAAGGCCAACACACCTGTAAAGTTTCATGGCTCTAGGTTGAACCACTATCAAGTTATCATCCGGAAACCAATTGTTGCGATATACAATGTTCAAGGTCACTGTGACCTTGACCTTTGACCTGGTGAGTCCAAGATCAATAGGGTTCTTCCTCGCACCAAGGCCAACATACCTATGAAGTTTCATGACTCTAGGTTGAACCACTATCAAGTTATCATCCGGAAACCAATTGTTGCGATATACTATGTTCAAGGTCACTGTGACCTTGACCTTTGACCTGGCGAGTCCAAGATCAATAGGGTTCTTCCTCGCACCAAGGCCAACACACCTATAAAGTTTCATGACTCTAGGTTGAACCACTATCAAGTTATCATCCGGAAACCAATTGTTGCGATATACTATGTTCAAGGTCACTGTGACCTTGACCTTTGACCTGGTGAGTCCAAGATCAATAGGGTTCTTCCTCGCACCAAGGCCAACACACCTATGAAGTTTCATGACTCTAGGTTGAACCACTATCAAGTTATCATCCGGAAACCAATTGTTGCGATATACTATGTTAAAGGTCACTGTGACCTTGACCTTTGACGTAGCGAGTCCAAAATCAATAGGGTTCTTCCCCTCACCATGGTCAATCTACCTATGGAGTTTCATGAATGTGAGTTGAACCATTATCAAGTTATCATCCGGAAACCAATTGTTTAAGATTTACTATGTTCAAGGTCACTGTGACCTTGACCTTCGACGTAGCATGTCCAAAATCAATAGGGTTCTTCCTCCCACCAAGACCAACCTACGTATGAAGTTTAATGAATGTGAGTTGAACCACTATAAAGTTATCATCCGGAAACCAATTGTTTACGCCCGCCCGCCCGCCCGCCCGCCCGCCCGCCCGCCCGCCCGCCATTCACCAAACTATAAGTCGAGTTTGACTTCGTCACAACTCGACTAATAAATATTACTTCTCTGAATAAAAGGCTCACAAACAGTAACCAGCCAAACCAACTGGAAACACCTCTCACCCGGTTTTCAGCAATATCGACAACGATCGACATTCAACTGGAAAAATATAATACGTTTGCATCAGTTGCATTTTTTTCATAACGTAACTGAGAATGTGATAGATTCAATCGTCTTTGATAGAGCTCACAGAACTCGAGATGAATCTGTTGAATTCAAAGTTGCATTATGGGTAAATTTTGCGGCTTGATTCTTGAGTATTTTGTCTTCACTGTGCAGAGGGTTAAAGAATAATATACGAAACACACGTTCTATTATTATCATTGTTTGGAAGAATTACTTTCGTTCAACGAAATGTTTTCGCGTTCATGACTGCTCTACTTTCATCATGATTGACAATTTTCGTCATTGGAAGAGATTTAAAGGAAAGTTAACTCCCTTAATTCCCTACAGCTGTCGGAAAATTTTTCACAAAGAGTGTATTAATTTCATATAAAAACTGAAATTTCGAAATGTTACCGACTTTGTATGATCAATGTGCGCGTCATTTCGCACACTCCGGGCATTTTCTTGAAAAGCAGTATAAGAATATAGAAGCTGGCTTTTTACATTCATTTTCCCAATCAGTTTGAAAGTTATACTATTATTTTCCGTGGAAACCCATTTAAACATAATAAGGAAACGGCGTCTTCACCATCTTTTGATGTTCTGTAACCTTTTTTGTTAGTTATTTCAACAGTGTGCGCATCCAGACATATAGTACTAACACCGTCGATTCCATTACTATAAGAGTCTAGGGGGTGAAATTTGCTCATTTGTTTTCCCGAGAAGAACAAAGGCTTGCAAATTACCGTAAAATTGCATTTGCTAAATAGAGGACCAGAGTGGACACTTAGTGTCGGTGTATGTGATACTGATAGATATTCATAATGACAGATTATCTGTGAACTAGTTGCTTCAAGTTACCTTTCCTTGAAACGCCAAGTTTCCGTTTGTTACTTTTAATAAACGAAAACAACCGACAGCTCCGGGAGCTGTCGGTTGTTTTCGTTTATTAAAACTAACAAAAGAAAACTGGTCCTTTTTGTCTGCTGATGCCACAGGACAGTTGTTTTCTGAACGATTATTGCAAGGGACCTTCCTCGTGCGTCTGGGATCGCGGTGGCTCACTGGTAGACTGTTGGACGTCTATGCTAGAGGTCCCGAGTTCGGTCCCCGTCCGTGAAGAAACGCGTTGTGTCCTTTGGCAAGGCACTTTATCCTGGTTGCCTACATTGGGGCACGATGACGCCGTGTACTAAGGCGTACTGCACGTCGATGGTGCACATGTCTTTAATCGCAGTAACCCTGCTTGAGAGAAGCTTGAACAGAGTTAGAATGTTTAGGAGCTGACGGCTGCTCGACGATGCTCGGTGGTTCTCTCCGGGTACTCCGGCTTCCTCCACCCGTAAAACTATCACGGTCACGATTACCCATTGTGCTTAAGTATGTGACCTTAAACGCCAGTAAATAAATAATAACCTCGTGCATCTAATAATTTATCGATAGACCATTTTCATGACGAGGTAAGCCAGGGATGTGTGAGAGCAATATCGACTGACTTGGGCGTTTCAATGGCACTTATCAATTTTCTGTAAAGTATTACAGTACATGGATTGTCGAGTATTACTCGTATACCGTGTGATAAATATTCCCTCGCGATTCAAGCAAAAAACGAACTGGCAATTTATTTTTCTATTTGTGGATCATGTATAACCCTGCGGTCCCAAAGATTAGAAATTCTAGTGCTTCTGGTGGTTTATTCTCTAAAAACGACCAATACGTCCGTCAGTGAGGAGCAGAAAGAGAATTTCGACCGAGTGGAGACTGAGTCGTGCTCATTCGAAATTCTCTGTTCGTCTGAAGATTTAAGGGCTTATTTCCCATAGGGTGTAATTTCAGCGAATGGTATTATTTTTTACTGTGGTTTAACCTCCCTGTCGATAGCCAGGGTCACCTCGTGTCAAACAGACAATTATTCTGGTGGAGGAAGCCGAAGTACCGAGAGAGACACCGAGCAGCGGTGAGCAACTGTCAGACTCCCTAACGTACTAACTCAGGGTTAGGATTGGTTGAAGACAGGTGCTAAATACACCTTTGTATACAGCGCCACTGTGTCACAACAATGGTAATCGGCATTGAGTTCCTTGCCGAAGGACACAACGCTGTTACCCCCAGTTGGAAATCGAACCGTTGACTGTTTGGTTTGAAGTCCAATGCTGTAACCACTCAGCACCGCGCTCTCTGAATGCTATTAAATCTGGACTGTTTGAGCTCAATGATCAATGTAAGAATACCCGTGCAGGGAATCGGTTGTTTTCGGGTAATATCCTACGTTTAACCGATTACGAGACAGCATCAACCGCTTCAGCACTAAAGTGTCAATGTTAACCCTTCACAGCTGGCTGGTATTTAGATACACATTGTTAAAGGCGGGCTACTGAAATAGTGAGGCTGTCCTTCTTTTTTTGTTATTACGAAAGCCCCTTATGTAAGTGAAGCTATAGTGACTGTTCACTTTTTGGACGTCATCACCGTTGCTACAATAACCATTGTCACCGTCAAAGACATCACACCTTCTTCTTTCTCTAACTGCCCATTCCTTTCTTTGTTTATTGCTCCAGCGAACTGGATTCGCATTTTGTAAAATGAATCTGAATTAACTGGTCTGTACGGAATTCGCCAAAATAATCGAGAACGTTTCAATTATTAAAAGTTTGGTTCGTACGCAGTGTAGAAGTAACAATATTTTTGCAGATAAATATAAGCATCCAATTAGGCTATTATGAACAAAACATCGAATGTTGGAAAATGGATTTAGATGCAAGCTGAAGCATAAATAAGATGTTTCCGCGGTATACAACAGGCAGACTTTGTTTTCAACATGGCAGGAAGTTACACCACCTTAACAACAGATATGAAGTGATATTTTCCATTTCGAAGAATTAAGGTTGAATGACTGTGGACGCGAACAAATTAAAAGAGGAAAGGAATGCATTGGAGCTTATGGGTGTTGAATTGGTGAGTTAATTGGTTGAGGGCTAGATTATTTTTGGTGGTCTGATATTCAAAATTTTTGTTAATACAAATTGTTGGAGAGTGTCCACAGGCACTCTCCAATAATTTGTAATAAAGCAAATTTATATTGACAAAATATTGTTTGTATTTGACTGAAAATGAAACGTGAGTAAGGAAAATGTTGACTTTTGCTCTCGTACCTTCATTTTTCGAAAGCCGTGATAGTGGTTTCCAGCACTCAACCAGTCAAAGACGAGCAAAACCCAGAAATAATGTCTGATGATGGGCGGAAAATGGATCCTGGCATATGTTATCGCGCTCAAATAAAACTCCTTCACTTCAAGCAGTCTAAAAATCTATGAACACCTCTTCACTAATATTACACTAACTCGATGCAGATGTCAGCTAAATGCTTGTTTAGATTCGATACGGGAGGGTGGGGGGCGGTTTCTCTGTAGGTAGAGACGCAGGTGCACGCCGAGAGGTCCTCGGTTCGAATCCCACCTGCGGCAACCGCGTTGTGTCCTTGGGCAAGCGTACTAAGGCGTACTGTACGTCGACGGTGAACCTGTCTTCAACCAATGCTTACCCTGCTTGTGTGGAGTTAGTATGTTGGAGAGCTGACAGTTGCTCGCCGTTGATTGGTGGTTCTCTATGGCTTCCTCCACCCGTAAGCTGTCGTGGACATGTTTACCCATTGTGCAGAAATGTGTGACCGTAAACACCAATAAATTAATAAAAAGATTCGATACGGACGTTCCAAAAGTTGCTTTTAATTAATAAATTATGATTTTCCTTCTCATTTTGCAATTTCGAAACTGTGCTTTGGTTTTGATGTTTGAGCTGCTATAGAACAAAGACAATAATCATCTGCTGCATATAGTCCAAAATCAGATATGGGTTATAATCACTGAATTTGATTTTTTTCGTTGCGTCGAAATTATATTCAGTGATTTTATATTTTATTCTGCACATTGGTCTCATTGTTATACATCGAGGCTCGCATTAGGGCCGTCACACCATGTAGGCATTCCAAAATGGACGAAAAGGTGATAACTGCTACTTTATCACTCCGCTAAGAACGATTGCATCGCATTTAATGTGTTAGTGCCTTAAATGTATTGGTTGTTTGCATGTATGTATGGAGACACTGATAAGTAATTGAGAACAGTGCGGTTTTATTCGAAAGATCGCCGTAAAGATGAGTGTCCAATTCAGCGTCATAAAACAATAGATCCTGATTGTCCTTTACTTTATCACAGTAAAATACCAGCTTGAGTGCAACAAGAGCCATCTGCAATGCTTTAGCATTGCAGATGGCATCTTGTTGCACTCAATGGGTGAAATGAGGCGCAAAAATTAAATTTGAAGGACAAAACATAAATTTGATATCATTTTGGATAAAGATGGATCTTGTAAAATGAAAGACGTTATTATCAGCGCACAAGAGGAGCGCAGAATCGTATTATATTTCATGGCTTTAGGGGAACGAAAAGTACCAGAAAAAAGTGGTGTACGAAAAAAAGAAGCCTAAGGATCGCAGTAATAGGTTGTTTTACGTTCGTGCTACACAAAGGTGAAGTGGTAAGACAGTCATAGAACAAATGCTCGTTGGAGCTACAACAGTGCAGACGTTATCCCCTGTGATGTATTCGAGATCTGCGCAGATCGACGTGAATATTTCTTATATAACTTTTGGTAGTGGCTAGCTTTTTTTGTTATTTGGAAATAGGTGAGTTATAGGTGAGTAAGATGGTAATGTTTACAGGTGAGTTATTTGCTCAATTCACGTGTTGATGGGGGAAAAGGAATTCACTTGTTGATTCGCGATGTTACAAAGGCCATATGGATGAGATGGCGAATGTTGGTGGAGGAAACAAAGACGACAGATAGTCTGGGACAAGACGATGAATAACTTGAACTTGCGCATAAATTTGTGTTTTTGTCTGCAAGTGTGGAACGTCTCTCAGCCAATTTCATCATTTAATAATTTTCTGCTTGCACTTCTTGTTGCACTTGTCTCATATCGTATCGAGTAACATTTTGAACTATTTCGACATAGCTCATGGTGATATCATCAGAAACTAATTTTACGGAGAAGATTCTCGGTTTTTAATTTATTTTCAAATAACAGTTGTATTTTATCATCACTGACAAATGCATTCAATATAGAGACCGATTGACTTCGTGGAGTACGGATAAAGGCAAGATTTCTTGGGAACAATAAATAACAAATTTCTTTAAAAAACATCCATGTGCAAAGAAAATTCCTCAAACTTACATTGTACATGTTTCTTGAATAATTTGATCCAGGTCTATTTATACGAGGCTGCAATCTCCACTTCCGAAAGCGGGTGGGGAAAGGCTGTATTCTATTTCGCATCTCTGATTGCCAGGCGGGATTGACGACGGTTCGATTCTCCGCCGGGGATCAGAAATAAGCATTCCAATTTTTTCGAAAACATGATTGTGTCCTCAAATTTATTACACCCTTGTATTCAACGGAATCGCCGCTATGATATAAATGATTCTGTATTCAACGGGTGATATACAAGCCGGAACTTTTTTACCGCACCGTTTAGTTACGCTTCGAAAAGTTTCCAAATTTCGTTACACAATCATCGACCTTCTGTCGCATAGTGTGAAAATGAAAACGTCCAAAGCAAAATAAAGTCGGTTCACAAAAAAGTAGCCAAAAATGAGATAATATTTTTTAAAAGCCAATCATTTCCAACCAGAACATTAACCCAGTCCCGTGGCCGTCTCGTCTTGTGGATTCCATTATATCTAAATTGGTCAACTTTATTTCGGTAAATCTTCGTACATCTTGAGAGGCTTCGAACTTCTTTTAAAAATGTTTCTCCCAGCTGTTTTGCAAATCTGCACATATTTGTGCTTATATTTTTACTAACAGTAATAGCCGCCAAATCGTTAGGCATGAATGGTCACCGGCCCATTCATGCCCAACCATTTGTTGGTTATTACTGTTAGTAAACAGCGATGCGAATTTCAACAAACACTGGTTCCGAAAAGGATGTTTCGATTTTTTATCGATCCATTTGATCAGTACAGCTTCATTCAAAACAAACCCTTCACCTTTGGGTTTAAACATCGGAATTAAAATTTGTTTATTTAAATGAATTTTAATGCATGGGTTGTGTAATAAACACAGAACACGATGTGTGTTTGAATCGGTAGGTGTTTTACATAACTCGTTGGAATGGCGTAATCATATTTATATATGACTACGCCATTCCAACTCGTTATGTAAAACACCCACCGATTCGAACAGACATCGCGTTCTGTCTATATACACACACATGCCCGTGCCAGTCTTCATCTCAGGCCAACCACAGCACTTTCGCCGTTCTGTAGCTAGCGCGTTTCACATTTTCATGTAGCTGCCGTAAGGAAAGTAAACCAAATATTCATGAGAACATCATTTAATAAGCTGGGTTTCAGCCATCATTTTTGATTTGGTTTAGGTGTTGTACTCATGAATGCCAGGAGGGATTGGCGACGACTCGATTCCAGGGATCAGAAATCAATATTCCAATTTCTTCGAAAACATGGTTCTTCAATACACACACTCTCTCTCTCTCTCACCCTCACACATATGTGCACGCATACTAGCATTACAGCCGAGACGAGACCTCAGAATGCAGGCTGCTTTCCGGGAACTTCTATTTCTAATAAAAGTGCAGGCTTGAAATTGTTATGGTCGTATAGCTCGATGTGCGCTGAACCTAGATATCATCTAAGGTATTTGGACAGTTCAATTCTCAAAATTGTCTATACATATGACATTATAAGGATCAAAGCGCCCAAGGCCCTGACCATTACGAACACTAGACTTCGAGAAATCGTCACAACCAAACCGCACACGAAAAGTAGGGAATCCACTCAGATTGTAATTTTCGGAGAATGCATAAGAGTGGCTGAACGTTTCCTGCTTTTCAATGTTTTAACGTAGTCTGAGTTATTGTTTTGGATAGAAAGTCCACATCACGAGTATTTTAGTATTAATTCGCAGTTCGATGGATGTATTACAATCGCTCTGCGGTTTTTTTTCAGTACAGCCTATCAATGTAAAATGCATGCAACCATCTAAAATACCAATGCCATGAATGTAATTGGCTTAGAGCGCTGAACCCTGATTATATATTGCATGTCATTCATGTCAATGGCGCTAATTTGAAGACTACATATTCGTAGACACAAATTTATTGAGCATTTATCTTATGAAGTTTGGATATTCATGATATTGTAAAGGCAAAGGGGTCTTTCCGGTTCAAAGATTCTGCAAAGCTTCGAAATTGATTCGTTTCGGAAACGTCTCGATGATTCGACTCGATTCGATTCGAATCGAGCTGATTCGGAAACTTTCGAATCGTCGAGATATTCTCAAAATCCTACAAAGTGTCCCATCTTGAACTCTTCTTCTATCATCAGGTCTCCTACAGTACGTAGAAAGTGGATTGTAACTAAATCACCCGCAGAGTGGAGTTATCACCCAAGCTATAACTTTCAAATTTTGTACCTATCGACAAAAAACACAAGCAATGTTTCAGCCAATGGACCTCCGGGTTTAACCTGGAGGTCCAATGGCTGAAACCTTGCTGGTGCTGGTTATGCTTTGCAAGAAATTTGCAATTATTGCTCGGGTGGAATCTCCACTCTGCGGGTGATTTAGTGATAATACACTCTCCACGTACTGTATGTAGGAGAACTGATGATAGAAGAAGAGTTCGAAGAGGGTCCGCTTCCGCAACTATTTGATACCGTTTTGGTATGTTCCGCATTTTTGATTTTCTTGCCTAAGCAGACAAGTCGTCGTTGATAACAATATCTGAATGAAGACTGGCAACATTTAAGGTGTTACTGAGGTGCAATCTATATATAATGCGGCGTGCGCTGTATGTATATAATCGCCGCTCCTCCGAGGGGCGTTTGGGCTGCGAGGCTGAAATTATCAGAAGTTGCAGAGAATCCATATATAATGCGGCGTAATGTGGGGTAATGCGGCATGCCTTGTATGTATATAATCGCGGCTCCTCCGAGGGGGCGTTTGGGCTGCGGGCTGAAATAATTAGAAGTTGCAGAGGATCCATATATAATGTGGCGTGTGTTGAAAGTATGTAATCGGGTCTCCGAGGAGGAGGTTTGGGCTGCGAGGCTGAAATTGTCAGGAGTTGTAGAGGAGATCTTGAAGAAGTGCATGCTTTGAACGGTCGAGAGAATACGATTCGAGATTCGATTCAATTGAAATTTGATATTCGCAGTGTCCTTTTCAGAGAATTAACTCAACACATCTCTTTTTTAATGGCGATAAACCTTACCATTCCAGAAGTTTTATGGGCTAATAGCAGGCTGTATATCATAGCAATACAATCCTTATCAAAGAAACCTAATTTCGCTTGTTGAATCATTTCATATGTTGACCTTTTATCTAAAATTGAAACAACGCTAGGAATATGTAATGTTTGTTGAAACGACTTTCAGCAAATGTTATTTTGAAACATGAAAACCAATTACAGGTTCTAATAGATAACTCTTCCCCCACTGAGCTTAACCCTTCACTCAACGAATCGCCCACATCCGCCCGCGTATTATGCAAATTCTGCATTGTTTTTATTATTTTTCAAACAATTTCAACAAAACCATATCATGTGACCCCCCGTTGGAACATGATATGGTTTTGTCGAAATTTTTTGAAAAATTTAAAAAAATAATATTTAAAATAATAAATTTTGATATCGTCTGCGTTGGGTAAAGGGTTAAGAAGTTTATATACCTGGTCACTCAGGCAGCATCAACAACAGGGTGAATGAACTGTAACAATATCCGAGAGAACGTATCGAAATAACCACTGGACGTAAGAGAAAATCGTATGTCGTTGGAACGAGCGAACGAGCGACGAAGTAGAACGATCCAAGGACGTAAAATACCTTGACATACTGGAGCTGTTGATCATCGAATGTCTTCAGTCAAATGTTATTTCAAGAAGTGTTCAGATATTGGAATATATCAATCTAAATTCAAATAGTGTGTCATTCATAATTGGAGTCAATTGTGCACGGTACGTACCATGTAAAGAAAGCTAGCTTATTTTTGTTATCATTCAAAATTGGCCAACAATATCTTTTGGTGTGTTATGTAAATTTTGTTCATTCTTTCCCACAGATAATTACTGCTAATAAATCCATCAATATCCAATACTGTTCGATGTTTTTGGAACCACAAGGCATTGCCACTTTCCTAATACGACCTATTGGACAACGCTGTAGCTAGGGATACGAAATAGCAATTCGGAATTGGCGGAGAGCTACGTCGGTTATACGACCGTCCTATCTCTCACTCAATTCCTGCATTCTATTTACGTACTTCGCATATGTACCCCAAGTTCTGACACTAAGGACTAACAGGGAACCTACGGGGAAATATACTGCTACTACCTTATCGCTCCCTACGAGAAGCCCGGCACACCCTGACCCGAATAACGTTATGTCCGAACGTACAGTGGACAACAACAGCGGTCAACGTCTCTATGACATCTCGTGCGCATCATGACATCACGACGTCAATAGCAACGTCAACCGTTTCCCGGGATTTCATCGAAACCCACCTTCACCAACAATTTTCCATCACATACCCAGAATATATACATAGAGACTTGTGTGTGCATATATTACTATACATACCAATGATACTATAGCATACTATATATGCAGTACGTACACCACTTGCCGGATCCCTAGCTAGATGGGACCGAAGTTTTGCACAGGAGAAAGTTGCTCCGGCGAACGGCTCCGGTTCCTATGACAATTTAACACTAGCTGCTCCGGCAAAGCTCCGGGTATGAGGGTCGATTCATACGTGCTATACTACTTGCATTTGGAAAAAAAAAAAAATAAAAACACAACATAGAAGTCGGATGTAATACTCAAACAGAAATTCACGAATTGCTATGACTTGTGTTAGATCATTCTATTAACCCTTTGAACATCTCCGGCCCAGAAGCATGGTGCGTCATAATTTTCCTTAAGTAGGATGGCTGCTGAGTGAATGTGTGTGGTAGACCAATTAATATTTTCAACGTGCAGCCATTGGGGCTGCACGTTGAAAATATTAACTGGTCTACCCCCAAATAATAAATGTGGACCAATTGCTGTTATTGAACTGACATGGAAGATACCACCAGGATTCAAAGAGTTAACATTTTGGCTTCTATTGGTACACTAAAAAGCATCACAACACATATTACTGATTCGCCTCTTCAAAATGAAAGACACGGGGCAAATATTAGCTGCAATTTAATTGTACATCAAAATGCCAAACAGAAAACAATTAACCGAAAAATGGCAAAAACAAGAAACATAAACAATGTGATTAATTGTTGAAATTGATTGGCACTATATTTGTTACACGGGGATGTTATCAATCCTCTGTATTACTGCAGCGGTAGATCCGTCACTAACCTTTTGTTACACGGGGATGTTATCAATCCTTTGTATTACTACAGCGGTAGAGCCGTTACTGACTCTTTGTTTTATGGGGATGTTATCAATCCTCTGTATTACTACAGCGGTATAGCCGTCACTAACTCTTTGTTACGCGGGCATGTTATCAATCCTCTGTATTACTACAGCGGTAGAGCCGTCACTAACTCTTTGTTACACGGGGATGTTATCAGTCCTCTGTATTACTACAGCGGTAGAGCCGTCAGTAACTCTTTGTTACACGGGGATGTTATCAATCCTCTGTATCGCTAAAACGGTAGAGCCGTCACTAACTCTTTGTTACACGGGGATGTTATCAATCCTGTGTATTACTACAGCGGTAGAGCCGTCACAAACTCTTTGTTATACGGGGATGTTATCAATCCTCTGTATTACTACAGCGGTAGAGCCGTCACTAACTCTTTGGTCATTAACTTGTTTTTGAGTGATTTTCTAGTGTTTTAGGGGGAGGGCGGCCAGTCTCGGTACGGACGAAATTCTGTCTTTTTGTAATCACTGTACTGTATCAATTGGGAGCTTGTCGGCTCAACGACTAGTGCACTGGACTTGAGATCGAAAGGTCGACACTTTGTGCGCGTCGTCTGTATTGTAACCTTGGACAAGACAAGTGTGAGTGTTGTGTGCCAAAGCGTACACCACGTCGATTGTATACTTGCCTTCAAACAGTGTTTTGTGTCGAGAACGGCCGCCGTGGACTGATCACTTTCCACAGTTGGGTAACATTTCCACAGATGCAATATTATTAGATTCCAGACACTAAATACAGGAATAATCTTCAAAAATTTAATTAATGAAGCACCGGGTTGTACCCGCTGCTTCATTAATTAAATGTTTACTGATGATGATCTTTGTTACCTCGTTAAGGCATGCGTGGACATCACCGAAAACGCTTCGCATAGATTACGACCAGTCCACGGCGACTGTATTGTAGTAAGTTGGGGAGTCCTATAACTACACATCGCTACTCGGCAGTTCTACTCGGGTACTCCGTCTTCCTTCATTCGTAAATTTGTTCCCCACGAAGTGACCTTCTTTGATGCTGAAGTCTATTTAAACCATAATAACAAACAATCAAACAGCTGTGTTATTTTTTATAGATTACCAATGTATCCTTGTATCAATGGCAACTACATTTGTTGTTTGTCATTAATTCTGACATTAATTGTTGTAAATTACGAATGTGTTCTTGTATCACTGGAAACTACATTTGTTGTTTATTTATTTATTTACTTTTATTGGAGTTTAAGATCATATATTTCTGTACACTTGCTAATCATGACCATGCCAGTTTTACGGTGGAGGAAGCAGTAGTACCCGGAGAGAACCACCGAGTAACGACGAGCAACTGTCCGCTCCCTGACATACTAACTCCACACAAGTAGGGTTAGCAATGGTTGGAGACAGGTGCACCAAACAACCAATAAATTTAAGGCAATTACACAATAAATGCGATGCAATCGTTTCTAGTGGGGTGAAAGAGTAACAGTTATCACCTTTTCATCCACTTTGGAATGCCTACATGGTGTGACGACTCTAATGCGAGCCTCGATGTATAACAAACGTAAAAGCTAAAAACAATGAGACCAATATGCAGAATAAAATATAAAATCACTGAATATAATTTTGACGCAAGGAATCGTTCCGTCAAAATCAAATTCAGTGATTATAATCCATATCTGATATTGGACTGTGTGCAGCAGGTGATTATTGTCTTTGTTCTATAGTAATTCAAACATCAGAGCCAAAACATAGTTTCGAAATTGCAAAATGAGAAGGAAAATCATAATTTATTACTTTAAAGCAACCTTAGGAACGTCAGTATCGAATCTCTTTATTTATTTATTTTTTTTTTTTTATTTATTTATTTATTTATTTATTTGTTTATTTTCTTATTTATTTATTGGTGTTTAAGGTCACATTTCTGCACAATGGCTAATCATAACCACGACAGTTTTGCGGGTGGAGGAAGCTGGAGTACCCGGAGAGAACCACCAAGCACGGCGAGCAACTGTCAGCTACGCAACATACTAACTCCACACAAGCTGGGTTGAAGACAGGTGCACCATCGACGTCCAGTACGCCTTAGTACACAACACCGCCGTGCCCCCATGTGTCCAATGGGGGGGGGGGGGGGGGGTCGTTCCCTGACTCTCAATGTGTTCTATATTCCTGCTGGCACATAGAACATTTTGGAACTCAGGGGACGAAGTGCCTTGCCCAAGGAAACAACGCGGTTGCCGCAGGTGGGATTCGAATCGAGAAACTATCGACTAGCAGTCTGCACCTCTACCTACGGATATACAAAAGAACGAACAGAAACAAACTTTCAACGAAAGTAGTAGGAGATGAGGTAACCGTCCATTGGCAGGATCTCATGCAGGATCTCATGTGACGGTGACGTAAAAATCTGAATCAAAGAAAACAAACTTCCGAAGCGACTGTCTCCAGCATGACACAGCGAAAATGTTGTTATTATTTGCATAAACCTCTCTATGACACAGAAAACGTCAGGGTAAAATACTCTTCGAAAACTAAGCTTCAGGTTTTGTTTTAAGCTTATATTTTACAAGGGTGAGCGACCAAGTTATGCAACTTATATTAACTCCTCTCCTTGGAATGGTGCGGGTATGTGAGTGAGAAGTATGAGCTCAGCTCAACGAGGTAGAAGGAGTGACATGACATGAACACTCTGAAATACTTATTCAAAATCAGGAACTCAATTGGTCAGAAAGTCAACCAAACGAACGGTTAGCATACCAGGAAATAAAGAGATTACACCATATCCCGTTAGCGGTTAAAATTAATGAGCTGTGGTGCTTTTTCGTCTTCTCTGTTTTACCACACCAGCCATGCTGTTTACATCCAAACAGAGTTTCCGCCAGAGTAAATATCAACAGTTTTTGTTATTTATTGTGGCGGAAATTCTTTTAAAACTTACATGACATGCCATTCCACTTATATGTGGATTCAATGCGCAACCAATGCAATGAGTCGATCTAGTTCCGAGACATTTCTAGATCTAACAGGCAAAACATGCCGGATTAGGAATATAATTTATGATGCATTAACCTTTAGTTCGTTTGAGCATTTCACAATTTACGTAACCTCCGCGTAACCTAAACCACCGATTAGCGCAAACAAATGTCAGACTGTCCGGCGTTCTAACTTCCACTTCACTCCCAGAGTTAGCAGCGGCTGAAGGCAAGTGCGCCATTGAAATGCGATGCGCCTTAGTACACAGCGCCACTGTGCTCCAAAATGGGTATCGGGGTTGAGTTGCTTACCCATAGCCACAGCACAGTTACCGCTGCTCAGCATCGAACCGAGGGCCATTCGTTTTAAAGTCCACTTCTCTAGCCACTGCGTAACACCCATTTATATATTTTTTAGTTTGACTCAGAATAAGGCCTATGAAACACATTTCGAAAAGAAAGAATATGGTAAACACGGTAACCACAACTAGCCCCAGTTGAGAGTGACATTTACGACACTCGTTCAGTATATTTGGTCTGGACCGAGTCAAAGACTCCGTCCAGACCTAATTTACTGAAAGGGTCTCGTATATGTCACTATAAACAGGGACCAATATGATAACTGTATTTATCAATTGATCCCAAACCCAATAATAATGGACCTATATACGCTTTCTGTAAGGTCAAGAATTAAGTTAAAAACGGCATTGTTGGCAAAGCACAATAAATAGTTCCCTAAAAGATAAATGTGTTGATACATTCAGTAACAAAAATAAAATCTTTTGAAAACACGGTTCAAAGCTCATAACATAATGTCAGTGGAAGTGTTTTTCACTTCACGCAAGAATACAAGTGTGAACACTTCGGCCAACTTCCGGAATGTTATTGATGTTTGTGCTTTACCGCTGAGTTTTATGATCGGGAAAGGGGTCAGATCAAGTGTTGAACTCGGTTAACCGTGTAATTTAGTTTACCAGATAATTGGTGTATCTTGCCTTTTTAATTTTCTACTCAAATGATTTCCATTACTATTCCATTAGATGTCCCAGGAGTGGATACGTCCGGAAATATCCAAGTATTTTATGATCAGCGGGCGAACATACACCTTCAAATGTGACATGGAATGAATATGTTTACCACCACTCTTTTTCATTCATTTTCCTGCGTTCAGTTTTTATCTGTGTTTACAATTTTGTTGTTCGATTCTTCTCTTTTGACATAAAACGACAATTCACTCTGCGGGCTGCAAAGCGATTTTGAAAGAGAAGGGGACTTTTGAAGTGTAAGTGGTGGCTCGTGGACCTTCTCAAAAAATGCCTGTTAAACATTTGACTTTAGAAGCAATCTGTGTTTACTTGAGGAATTAGTGTGCGATCGGCACAAATCCGGAGCGGATAGTCCATTAAATCACTAACATCGCGCAACCCGCATAAAGGTCGACATTGTGTGCTCGGACAAGTTGTTGAGGTAGTCACTACCCCAACCCCAATCCAGACTCGGATAATCAACAATGCAAAGTAGAATAACAAACAGTTAAGCTCATTTTGTTTATTATTATCAAATATTTTGAACCTTGCTGGCCAAAAAAGTGATGGGGGGGGGGGGGAGTTAAAGACATCCCCTCCCTCCAGCGCCGCGGAACCTGAATGAATGGGAGCTAAGGTTAGTGGTGCTCTTGTTGCCACACACAGACGGTTTATCACCAGCGAACAAAATTCTGACGCACTCCATGAAATACGCAGCACACATAACTTCCTGCCATACTGGTGTACACATTTGCTCCTAATTCACTGGAGTATTATCTGTTCTCAAAACAATACATGTTTTGCGGAACGGTTGGAATAAATTGGGTAGGGATGTATGCCTTTCTATCGGTCTGATTATCTCGATTCGTATCTCAAGTATCATTATATCATTGGCATTTCAGTAGGAAGCGTCCTTAGCAGTTGCCAACACAACTTCTCTAAACATATGCTAATGCAGGTCCGCCAGATATACTGAATGTGGCTATACACCTCAATCGAGTAGAACAATCATCTTGTCACGATTAGTACTTCCAGCATCACTGGATCTAAGAGGGCGTTTGCATTTAATTTCCGAAATTATGAAAATTATGATTTTCGTTTAGAACTTATCAATAAATTTATTTTTAAAGGGGTGATAATTCAATAAAAAAAAACAACCGCACCTTGCACAATGGTAAGTATGTGCATGTCGACTTGCTGTTGAGATGATTAACAAGTTTAAATCAAAATCGAGCTCATAAATATGGAAGGTTTGTTCACAAAAATTTCATGTAAGATTTCAAATGAATTATAGTACTTAACACATTCATCGGTAGTTTGTGATGTTGTTTTCATCCCTATTCTGGGGGACCTCGGTGGGGGACTTCGAAAATGACGTCATGTCACGTGACCCAGTAGCGCCACGTTGGGTTGCCATGATAGCCCGTGTGAGCGGCCATATTGTGACGTCATCACCACAGTGATACGTGGTGTTAGTACGCATGCGCAACGCTTGTTGTTAGGGTGATACGTGTTTCCGTCGGCCATGTTGGATACTGGAGCCGCCATCTTGATTTCTATGGTAACACGTGGATTCTGAGCCTGAAAGGCTTACAAGAGAACATTGCGTGTTCGAGTGGTATGTTTCTTTTGTGCAAGAGTAGTTTTTTCAATACGTAGAATCACCCCAATAAACCCGACAATCACGCCAAACCCACCGGAACGGACTTGACGAAGACGCATTTTGTGTTTTTCTCACCATAAAAGGTGTGTTCCTTTGTATAAGAGTAATTGTGTGGTTCGTATTTCTGCAAAATCCTCGTTTACTTTGTTTAATTGCCACAACTCGACAATTGTTTTTATTGGCTCAGATTATTTCAGAATCGTCGGTTTCTACCTATGCATCTACAGAGCATGTTATTCCTTCCCCCATTTACTTGAAAAGTCTTCTGACTTCTCTATATATGTTTATATCATGTGTACACATTACATGTAGCACATATGCACATGCTGGATGTGCCGATATGTGATTATGTGCCAACGCACAATTTGTCACATTGTGCACTAGCACATAGGCACCTACGGATGACACGAGGATACCTATGACCGGGATCCTATATAGCCTCTATATATGACGACTCCTAGCTCTTATACTGGTAGTCCTACCGATGATTTCCGTCTTGTCTCCAACTATCTGTCCCATGATTTGCCTCTATTGTAGTCAACCATAATATACCATCCTTGCAGTCTTGTGCCATTACCTCCTTGTTCCATTACTATCGACTTGCAGCACTACTACAAGCTTAGTACTAGTACATACATCCAATTTTGTCTCAACATCTGTCTTTGGTAAAATCTTTTCGCAATCAGATAACCCCATTTATCTTAGCCTATATCCATCTACACAATACCGAATGAAAGAGGTGGTACTGAGATGTTCTTATGAGTTATTACATATTGTGTCACAATTTGTACACCTTACATGTAGCAGATAGGATGTGCCGATATGTGTTTGTGTTTTTATACACAATGTGCACTAGCACATAGGCACGTGCGATAAAAAGGGCGCCGAACACCGGACGTTTTTCAAAAAGAGGGATTCCGTGGAACGTGGTTGTTTGGTGGAATGTGATTGTGTTTATTACACATGATGTCAAAATGTGTACACATTGTAGGTAGCTCATGGGATGTGCCGATATGTGCTTATGTGATAATGCACAATATGCGCACATCACATAGCCACATACGGGTATTTGAGAAGACTTATTGTATTGTATTACTGGACTATTTGTGGTTTCTTGTCATATTTTACATCCGGGTACTTATGTTAGGTAGTTGATAAAAAACAAGACATAACATTTCATTCAATTTTATTCTAATACACTGTTCAAAGTATACAGTTTACCTTTCAATTGCTCAAGGCAACCTTTTCGTCTTTGTAGTTTTGTCTTCTCTCGTGGGATAACCATCTCATCTTCTTATTGGTTGGAGCTTCTTCCCGTTGTCTGGCTAGGTCTTTATTTTTGATAAAACACGTTCTCTCATTGAACTCCGGTAGATTGGCTTTGCTAGTTTCTTTGATTTCTTGTCTGGTATCTTTCTTCTTTTGGGCTTCCTCTTCTTTGTTTTCTAGCGATTTCACAGATGTAACGCGGTTCTTGATGGGATCTGGCATTCTTCTCTAGTCTTCAAGCCGTTTCGAAACATCGTTTCTGTTTTGGTCCATTTTTAAATCTTCATTCTTAGTTTGAGTAGAAACGTCGTTCTTCATGGGACCTGGCGTTGCACTCTTCTCTTTAAGATGTTTCGCAACATCATCCTTCGTTCTTCTTAGTTCTTGGGAAGTCATCTTTCAACCAGCATTATTCCTAAAGATCTGTATGTGTAAGCCACATTTGAATCGGGCACACCTTTACTCTTCGACGTTCAAAACGGAAATGAGTATATTTTCATTCCCCCGCCCGTTGTATACCTTTTTCTCTAATCTTCTTCTTTTTCGCCATCTTCCTCTCTGAATGAGTAGTTTGCTAAGATATTCGAATAGAAATCTTCGCTTTTCCAAGGCATATTTCTGGGATTCTTCAAAGTCAAAGTCCTCTTCTTCGGGAAGACTTTTGGCAGTCTCTTGAATTTCTATGTGAATTGGGCCCTTGCAAACATTCCTAATGTACACCAATGCATCAATGTGTTTCGCGACAATGGCTTTTCTAACACTCTTTTGAAACACTGAATATGCTGTTTCAGT
Source organism: Pictodentalium vernedei (assembly GCA_031216915.1). Taxonomy (NCBI): domain Eukaryota; kingdom Metazoa; phylum Mollusca; class Scaphopoda; order Dentaliida; family Dentaliidae; genus Pictodentalium; species Pictodentalium vernedei. The sequence goes on along the minus strand of CM062293.1, from coordinate 419,291,736 downwards.
TGTATCTTCTTTATCCATTCCATCCCCGATATATTTGTTCATGGGCTTTTGAAATTCTTCTTGGTGTTTGTCATAGGCACTTTGAACCATATCTCCCATCCCAGAATAGTCTTCTTCTTCTTATTCCATATTTTCTGATAGTTCCGACGACTCATCAGAATCAGAATCTCGTGACCAATTTCTTTGTGCAGATTGCATTGCGTCCGCTCTCTTCGAAGGTCAGTTCACAAATGACAAATTTCTTATCTACACACCCTGTTTATAGGACTTCGAACAGTATGCAGACGATGGGTTTGAGTAAAGTTCTAAAAAGTCCTCCTTTCTGTATGATCCGTCTTTTTCCCGATAAGATAGTTTATCGTTTGCTATTCTCATAATCTGGTGTTTGTATGGAATCAGCTGAGCTGTCTCAGATTCGGTTATAGGAACTGCCCCTTCGAGATATTCTAGGCCCAATCACTTATACAGTCTATCAAATCATCATTAACACTGTTGATCATAGTTTTGGTTTCATATCTATCCCAATCAGGTAGTATTTTCTGTCTAGTCTTGCGGTGTTGTTCCATTTTTCCGACTTCCTCGTGGGACAGTAATCATTTCCGTGTCTCTTATCTGTGAAGCTCCTGGAGAATTCTTTATCACAATATCTGCAATGATGAAGTCTTTACTCTTTCTTGGTCGAAGAACAAATGAGTATTTGATGTTGGTACACCCTTTTATACTTTTGTTAGGACTAGGACTGGGGTTATAAGCGGTGAGAGAAAGCAACTCCTTCGTAATATACTTCTTTTTGTATTGGTAGAAATTCCATCAACTGTGAGCAGCTTCAGTACACGTTCGTATTTTCGCAGGTCATCAAATTCGGCCAGAGTCAGTGGCATCTTATCTTCGATGATGTTGGTGGCACATTCAGATAAACAGGTAATCAAATCTTCATCAGCAGCGGGAAGAACGACGGCATCGATTCCCTCCTTGACACCATAGCGTAAAAATTCTAAAAGTACTTTATTCTGGTCAATCAGATCTTCTGTATCTTTGCGTTCTTCTGTTTTTGTTCGGCAGTGATGTTCTTCATGCCTCTTCCTATTGTGTGGTTAGATGAACAACTTCGTGCAATATGTGAACTGGAACAGACTTTGGCGACAATGGCTCTTCTCGTGACCTTTTACATTATCAGACATCGAACATAACTTGGAACAGTATCTGCACCGAACTGGTGGCATGTCTTTACTTGACGACAATCAGGACAAAAATTAGCTTTAAGCCGAGCTCGCACTCTTTTTATACCTTTCCCAGCAAAAGTACCCGGATGTACAATATGACAAGAAACCATCAATAATCCAGTAGTACAACACAATAGGTATTCTCAAATATCCGTATATGCCTTTGTGATGTGCGCATATTGTGCATTATCACATAACCACATATCGGCACATCTTATGTGCTACATGTAACGTGTACACATTGTGACATAATATATAATAACACACAAGCACATTCCACCAAACACCCACGTTCCATGGAATCCCTTTTATGACAAACGTCTAGTGTTCGGCACCCCCTTTTATCGCATGTGCATATGTGCTAGTGCACAATGTGTCATATTGTGCATAAGCACACACGCACATCTCGACACATCCTATGTGCTACCTGTAATGTGTACACATTGTGACACAATGTGCAATAACACATAAGCACATTTCGGTATGACCACTTTCACTAGGTAGTGTATACATTGATATATTCTAAGATAAATGGGGGTGTCTGATTGAGCCAAGATTTGGCCAAAAGGCAGATGTCGAGACAAAATTGGATGTAGGCACTAAGGTTGTAGTAGTGCTACACGTCAATAGTAATGGAACAGAGTTGTAATGGCACAAGACCGCACGGGTGGTATATTATGGATGACTACAAAATAGGTAACCCATAGGACAAATAGGTGGAGACAAGATGGAACCCATCGGTAAGACTACCTGTATAGGGGCTAGGACCCATATAGGAGCTAGGAGCCATATAGGTACTAGGAGCCATATAGCAGCTATATAGGAGCCCGGTCATAGGTATCCTCAAATGCCCGTATGTTCTAGTGCACAATGTGACACATTGTGCATTAGCACATATCGGCACATCCAGCATGCGCCTATGTGCTACATGTAATGTGTACACAACTGCGGAAGTCAGAATACTTTACAAGTAGATGGAGGAGACAACATAGCCTGTAGATGCATGGGTAGAAAGCGAGGATTCTGAAATAATGCGAGCCAATAAAAACAATTGCCGGGTTGTTTGCGGCAATTCTACAAAGTAAATGAAGATTTTGCCGAAATCCGAACCTGGCATTACTCTTATACAAAGGAACACACATTTTGTTAGGGACAAAAGCCCAAAATGGGGCTTCATCAAGTCCGTTCCGGTAGTTTTGAGAGTTTTTTGGTGATTTGGAGGGATTGTCGGGTTTATTTTAGTAACTCTGCGTATTGAGAAATTACTCTTGTACAATCATACCCTCCGAGCATACCCCTGTTCTGTTGTAAGCCTTTCTGACTCATAGCAACCACGATGCCGGCCTCAGTATAGAAAGTGGCTGAAGGAAACACGTGTCCCCCTAACAACACGCGTTGCGCATGAGCACTAACAGCAAGTATCACTATGGTAATGCCGTCACAACATGGCCACTCCTTCGGGCTATCATGATAATCCAAAATGGAGCCACTGGGTCACTTGACATGTCGTCACTTCCGAGGTCCCCCAGAATAGGGGTGAAAATGACATCACATACTACTTTCATCCCATATTCATATTCCGATAAAGTAACAGATTAATTTATTTCAATTCTTATAATTTAATTTAGAGTAGATGATTACCTTGTTTTATTACTTACTCATTTCGCAAATTGAGATTAAATAGATGTATAGCCGATCTTCATAATGCGCAAAACTTCCACCCATTCACCCTTCATCATCTGCAAGACGGGCACTCTCCTAACCGTCCAGCGCTATTCACAAAAAATCACCATTCAATTTTCAATATTTGTTTTCATTTTTTTTTGTCTCAAAAACATAGCTTATGACTCCTCGTTGGAACGAGCTCGTTCCACTGAGGGTCATATGCAATTTTTTGAAGCCAAAAAGCGGAGAAAAAAATTGTTATTCATAATTTTCTTTTTCAAGTGTCGTCTACCTTTCGTGTTAGGTAAAGGGTTAAAAATTACAACATATATATGTGTTACTAAAATGAGTAACCAACTCTTCCTGTTTATGTGGCCCACACAAACGACGGTGTTCGGAATGTACGTAATCGCCTGGTGTTTTGTAGGACATAGTTAAAATTGCAGATCTCTCGCGCGTTTTAAAATATTTGTTCGTGACGAGCCAAAAGCTGTAGGAGAAATTTCAGACTGGACTCGAAGTTTGATTTGCCAAATGGGTTATTGTATTGGTTTCCAGAAAGTCTTCGGTTATTACCAGTAATTGTAGAAGTTCGCTGAATTGTGGAAAATGCATGAGATGTACCCAAAGGCGGTCGTAGTCAGCACTGTTTACTCACTGAGCTGTCTGTTCTTTCCGTTTATCAAAATTAGCAAAAGAAACTTGGTTTTTTGGCGCAAGCCAATTAGAAGTAACTAGTTTACAGATAATCCGCCATTAACCATTTTCCCAATGTAACGCCAAAACCGGCCAGCGCTATTCACAAAAATCTCCAATTAATTTTAATCATTTTTCATGTTTTGTCTCAAAAGCATAGGTTATGACCCCTCATTGGAACGAGCTCGTTGAGCTCGTTCCAATGAGGGTCATAACCTATGTTTTTGAGACAAAAAATGAAAACAAATAGTTATTCACGAATTGTTTTTGCAAGTGTCGTCTGCTTTTCATGTTAGGTAAAGGGTTAAGACTATCTATCAGTATCACACATACCAATAGGAAGATTACGCTTTGGCTCTTTGATTTGCGAATGCGTTTTACAGTAATTTGCAAGCATTTATTCTTCCCAGGAAAATAATTAGTAAACCTCACCTACCAGACTTTTATATTGATTTAAGACACGTTGTGCCGATGCATACACTGTTGAAATAATGAACAAATAAAAAAGTTACAGAACATCAAAAGATCGTGAAAATATCGTTTAATTATTTTTAAATGCATATCCACTGAGAATAATAGTCAAACGTTCTAACGGAGTGGAAAAAAAATGTAAAAAGCCAGCTTCTGTATTTATAATCTGCTCTGCAGGAAAATACCAGAAGTCAGTGAAATGATGCGTACATCAATGATACAAATTCGCCTACTTTTCGAAATTTCAATATTTACATAAAATTCCCAAATCAAAAGTGTCAAATTTACTGAGAGCTTCAAGCCATTCAAGGGAGCTAACTTTCTTGTAAATGATGAAAATTGCCAGCAAGAGAACTTCTCTTCTGTAACCAGATTTCCTGTTTGGGAATCTTGATGCTAGACGAAGAGTTCAAGAGGAAGCATTTGGTAACATTTTGAGAGTTCTTCTACGGCGACGCGATATTCTAAACTAATACCGGTGTCGGCATTCAAAAAATACCGCGGTATAACGGTTATCGAAAGACTGTTCAGATATCTGAGTATACATTCCACAATCGGGACTTGAGCCATCACCGTGGAACGAATTAGCATGTTTTGTTGATGCAGTTCGAATAACCCTTTACCCAACACAGACGATATGGAAATTTATTATTTTAAATATTAGTTTATTGAATTTTTCCAAAAATTTCAACAAAACAATATCGTGTCACGCCTCATTGGAACGAGCTCTACGAGCTCGTTCCAACGAGGTGTCACATGATATAGTTTTGTTGACTTTTTAAAAAATATTTTTCCAACTGCTGAATTTGTAAATTTACGCGGGCGGATGCGGTCGACACGTTGGGTGAAGGGATAATATTATTCATTCGGGACTACAGTTTAAACTCAAGACATCTTGATAATTAAATTGTGGGAAAATAAATAATGACGATAAATCGATGTTTTTGTAATTACATCGGTATTTAATCGATACTGGTTTGAATATCGGTATGTATCGATTTATCGATAGACTGTGCAGTCTTAAGAACATCTGGACGATTCGAAAATTTCCGAATCATCGCGATTGGGATCGAATCAAATAATCGGGATTATTCCGAGGGCCCTATTTAACCACTACCTTACTGCAAATTGATCTGCATCATTAATATTCTCGATCTTAATCAACTACTAATATTATTATTAATTAATAATAATTCTATTTTTATTAAAGTCTGTATTATTATTGTTGAAAAGCACTACCTCACTACAAGCGTTACTTGTTATTCTACAGTTCAGTCACCGTGGACTGGTCGTAATTAGGGTAGTTATCTCCACGCATGCGTTTACCAGGTAATAAAAGTCATCATCAGCAAATTGTAATTAATGAAACACCGGGTTTTACCCGGTGCTTCATTAATTAAATTGTTGATGATTATTCTCATCAGTATTGTTTGGAATCTAATATTATTGCATCCATGGAAATGTTGCCCACCCGTGCAAAGTGACCAATCCACGGCGGCCATACGTACTGTAAATGCTATTCCACTTTAACATAGTTTCTTACCTGTCAGTTGCACGCCACCATTGCCACTGCTCCACAGACACCTTGCAATACAAAAATACGCAACACCCATTATAAGAACTGGTATGAGAAAGTACAATATCATGATCATCATTCGGTAAATGGGGTCGTACTCTGGACATGAAATACACGCCGCAAGTAGTTGACTGATATGCCTGGGTATGGCCATGTGATATACGACTCGTGCTAAAACTAAGTCAGGTGTTGTTGACACAAGAGCCACGATCCATATTGCAACTATGATGATACGGGTTCGAGAGGTCTTCGGACGAAACTTCATCGGATGACATATTGCCAACCATCTCTCTACTGCAATTGCGGTTAACGTTAGCACTGACACGACCACGGAGGTATCCTGAAAATATAGAGCACAAGTTACGCATTTTTTATGTTTTTAATTTATTTCTCAACATATTTCCCATTACATGAAATGAAGTTGTATATAGATAAACATATAAACAACAATAAAACAACACGTGTCCGATGTGAGCATACATCGTATAAATGTAATTTTGTGGACTCTCTCTCTCTCTCTCTCTCTCTCTCTCTCTCTCTCTCTCTCTCTCTCTCTCTCTCTCTCTCTCTTTCTTTTCTCTCCTTCTCTCTCTCTCTATGCCTGGGGACCACCACATTTAGGGGAGCTTACGGACGAGCTACAGACCAATCCCAATAGACATTCCCCACTGATATGCAGGACGGAGAAAAATACAAATTTTAAAATGAAAATAATAGTACCAAAAGGTTCTTCTGACTTCAAATATAATATCACTGGAAAGAATTTTTTCACACCCTTCAGGGTTCGACGTTTGTCCATTCGATCAACAACTTAATTTTCTTTAAAAATATGAAATTTCGAGTTTTTCTAATGTGTAATATTTCTGTTTATGTTTTTGTATTTCTATTGGTCAAAACATTTAATTACTCAAACACAACTCATGACTCTGCGTGAATCATTTAGAATTGTATTTAAGTTAGTGTGCAACGATCTGCAATTACGTTTTCCTACGGATGTACAACATCGACGTGGCGCGCCCCCTTGTTGTAATGTCGTAAGATAGCATTTCGTTGGACGAGATCCAGAATAACCTGAACTATGCTTTAAAACCAATTTTAAATGATAGAGCGCGTGCGACACCATCTAATAATGATTTGCCCTCAGAGGTTCTCAAAAACGATTGTAAATATTATCTACCTGACGAAATGCCTCCTAATATTAATCTCCAGCAAGAAGAGTTTTCGATTCTTCACCTAAACTGCCGAAGTCTCAAGGTTCATTGGGATTCCTTTAATGAGTTGCTGTCCAAAACACGAGGTTTTCACAACCATTTTGATGTTAAAGGCCTGACAGAAATATTCCAAATTCCTCCCAAATATTACTACACACTACATGGCTACCACCCGCTTACTAGGACTACAAGGCCCGATGGCGACGATGGACCTGGTGGTATTGGTATGTACATCAGGGAGAATATAGCTTTTAAGACGGGATCTTTCAGTTTTTATTCCACACGTCATCGAATCCCTGTTCGTTGAAATCAATTACAGTACGTCTAGCAAATTGCTTGGGCTAATATACAGACCCAAATCGCAACCTAACGCAAATCTGTTTCTGGCCAAATTAAATGAAATAGTGGACAAAATAAATCACGAGAACATACAATCGTACATAATGGGGGACTTTAACATTGACCTCTTGAAATCGGGTGTCCATACCAAGACCGACATTTATTTACATACAATGATTAGCCAAGGTTTCTTACCACATATTACTAAGCCGACTAAAGTAACTCACCATTCCGCGATATTAATCGATCACATATTTACAAACAATATTTTATCAACATCCCTTTCGAGCAAAATCATCACATACGTTTCAGATCACTTCGCCACCTTCCACATTGAAAAAGACCAGAAAACTTACGACACACTGACAACAAACGCAAAACGTAAAGTTTGTCCAACAGTATAGCTAACTTTCAAACAATTTTAACTCAAAGTGATTTTCCCCCGTGTTCGAATCTAACTGTCTGAATGTTGCATACAACCTTTTATGGACATACACCAATTCGCTTTCGAGAATGCCTTTCCTCTCTAAAATATTCGGTTGAGAAACAAGTTCATAAAACGAAATCCCTGGATGACGTAGGGGCTCCTAACCTCATCAAATAATAAATCTAAATAGAGAAGAAGAGAAGAAGATAGCTAGAGTTATTCCGACTTTTAAAAGTGGAAATGAGCACGCATACAATAATTATAGGCCGATGAAGTATTAGAAAAGCTCACGTGCAACAGAATCATAAAATACATCGAAACGTCGCATATCTTATTTTACCATCAATACAGATTTGGGAAAAAACATTCTACCATACATTTAGTGACACAACTCTGAAAACAATAGGTTCCGAAAATAACAAGGAAAGCAAAAACAACACACCAGCAGCATTCCCTGACCTCTCCAAATGCATTCGATACAATAAACCGCAACATATTGATAACTGAAATGGAAAGGTATGGATTCAGGGGCATCAGTAATACTTGGTTTAAAAGTTATCTTTCAAATAGATTGCAGTGTGTTCAATGTGGCGAATAAAAGTCTGAACTTATCGAGTTAACACGTGGGATTCCCACGGGACTCAGTTCTTGGCCCAGCCCTATTCCTATTATATATAAATGACATCAGTCGTTCCACAACTCTTAATCTCTTGTCATTCGCGGATGGCACAATTGCCTATCACTCAGTCTCCAATACAAATCCCAGAGATACCCATTTTAATCTTGAACTCAATAATCTATATGAGAGGTGCTCAGCAAATCAACTCACCCGAAACGCCAGTAAAACAAAATACATTATTATTAATCCAAACTATAAAGCCGATAGTTGCATTCACCCTGATATTTTCATGAATAGTAAATAATTAAAAATGATGGGTTCAAATGAAGAAGATAAATCTCTGTTTTTTTTAGGTATTCACATTGATGATCACTTATCTTATCCAACTGATATATCAAAAATATATTCTAAGATTGGATGGGCAAATTATACTTTGAACAGAGCAAAAAAAACTACTCCCTCAACATGTCATGAAGATGCTCTATTACTCTTTTGTCCACTGTCACTTGGTATATGGTATTCAGATACAGGCGAATTCAACAGGAATCAATAAATTACTAAAAATACAGAAACGTTCACTTCGAATACTAAACAATAAAAAGTATAATTCCCACACAGACCCATTATTCATAAAAGATAAAATATTGAAGGTAGCCGATTTGTACAAACTAAATGCCGGCCTATTTATGTTTGATTGGAAAATGGAAAACTTCCAGAATCTTTCGAACATTACTTTACTTCCCCAATCTCTCAATCACACATGAGTACAAGGCAATCAGGACTGGTACGTTTCAACAAAACCCGAACAAAGGCATTAGATAGGCTGCCCTCATATGCCTTTCCTCAAGATCTGGAACGAACTGGACCTTGAATTGCGAGACATAGAAAATAGAAAAGAATTTAAAGATAAATTAAGAACAAAACTTCTGTCCTCATATCAAGAAAGCTATCAGTGTGACAACCCATACTTGACTGACTGTTACACTTCACAGTAGGGGTCGCCACACTAATAACCTAAATAACCTAAGTGTCCCAAACTGTCGACACATCGAAGACTTATTATGTATAATGTTGTGTCCATTATGTTCTTCTTGGCTGACGAGCAGTTCTCGAACCGTGCCATATTTGTTTTCTAAATCTAGCCTGCGCCCAGTTTGGTAACCACAATAATATTATCAGATTAGCACGGAGGGGTCGGGATGCCCACTATCACATTCACCATTAGCCACCTTTAGCCACCTCTTTGAACCTGGAAGCTCGTCCATAAACTCGTTTATCTAAAGAGATAGCTTAATGGGTAGGTCGCCGAGTCTAAGTTACGGATCTACTAACATCTATCCATACTAGTAGATCTTTCTATCACAGCCTAATACGCAGAGCATGTAGTTAGTGTTGAAGTTAAATGTATTACGGGAGTGACAGGTAGACAGCCAGTCTGTCTATGTCACCTCCCAACGGTATAGATTAAATATAATTTTCTAATTATCTGTATTAGTTAAATATGTAATAGCCTGTAGACTATACCGTTGAATAAAATATCTATCTATCTAATAATTAATTTCCGTTTAAAAACTAGCATTTCGGCGCATACGCAAAGTTCTCGACGAAAACCTGTCGATACGGAAAGATTATGTGTACAAATAAATGCAAAACATCTTGCACGTATGAGAAAACATCTTAGAGCAGCATGGCTAATTTCCATTTTTTTCCTGTGTTGTGTGGAAACATTGGGACAGAAGAACAAAATGAAATCGAGTTTAAATATAGTAATCGTGCTGGCCAAGTTGCGCTCATGCGTCGAGCCATATCTCCATAATGAGCAGATCTTTAATCTCCTCAACTGATTTGTGCTTCAGAAGGGTTTTGTTAAGCTCTCGGGCCGCCATCCTAATTCTGTTAGGAATTGTAATTCATCAGTCAAATTCGACCCATCTTCTTTCTGAACCCGTAATTGGATTGGCTGGGAGCCGGCCAGCTCCGTGCTTTAATCTCAGGTGAATTCACTCTTACCGTGCTCTATTTGCCAATTAGAAAGTGTTTGTATCTATCCTACGCGCGAGCGACGGCGCTAAACCGCTCATATCACAGATCGAACACACTCCGGAGTTGTTTTCTATGGCAGCGGTTGTTAGCGTCCGTGCTTCGAAGTAACACCTTGTAAATTCGATCATGGAAAATAGACAGAGATCGAAAATGACATTTGTTATTGTTTTCCTTCAAATAAAACGGGTTTGGAAAACATTTTCACTTCTGACGATGACAGGAATTACAATGGAGATAAACGTCTCTTGTTTCGTTAGACATTCAGGAATTTGATTATGGAAAACCATTTGTTAACCCATTCGGTGCTCGTTAACAAATGGGTTTCCATCGTCAAATTCCTGAATGTCTAACTCAACAAGATACGTTTATCTTCTAATTTGACACAATTATGGGTTGTTTGTTTATCCATTTTTTCGTGGAGTTTGCGCGCAGACTGCCGTTGGTGTAATGTGATGTAATTTTTATTCACAAAGATATACATGTATTTTTTCGTGCTCCAGTTATGGGATATTCCAATAAGTAAGTCTTTAATTCGCCTTGCAAACATCAACATATTAACACAAACAGTGAAGCTACGCGGCGTAAGCACAGCACTACTGCCCTGATGAACGCCCTTTCATAATTCTTTAAACAAACTTGTCCCCACATCCCGATAAATTCTGTCTTTTGATTGCACACAATGCCTTGGACAAATAGCCCTGGCAAAGGGTGCACCTAACATCCAAGGTATATGAGAGCGTGCAACATCCAGAGTATATGGTCACGCGAAACAGCGGGGGTATATGGTTTAAATGAAAGCCCTTCGCTTTTGTTCGCCTCGATATAAAATCTAACCAAAAAAACAGAAAATAGTGACAAATATCATCAAAGTTCCGACAATTCGATCATATTTTGCTGGTATAAATTAAATAGTCGAATAATTAAATCAAACAACTCGAGAAAACAGAACTAAAAGGAAATCTAATAAAAAAAATAGTCGATATGTTTACGCGTTTCCAAGGGGAAGGAATGTAACTCTGTCTGTTGTCTTTTGTGTTTGTAAAAACAAAAGAATTATTCACGCGTTTGGTTCATCTTATTGCGGAGCGCGAGAAGAGCGTCCACAAATTTGTTTCCACTATGTTTCTATCGAGTTTCATGCGTGACAAAACGTTATCTCCGCCAGCATGTATGATATATGGAGATTTAATTCCTAGATGTCTCATTTAAACACCTCGCCTGTGGCTCGATGTTTGAAAACCGACATCCAGGTATTAAATCTCCATATACCATACATGTTGGCGGAGATAATTTTTTATATCTGATGGTATTGGTAAAGTCATTAAAAATTCTGTCAAATCAAGTCTCAGTTGAGAAACATTTTGTGCGTTGATCAGTCACAGAGATGTACAGATATTGTTTAGTCGTGTTTCAGTTATGATATTCCAAACAGTAGGTATTAAATTCAATTTGAAATCACCAAATACTCACACAATTTGTGGAACGACAGTACAGCCGCCGTGGACTGGTCGCTTTCTCCGGGTGGGCAATATTTCCACGGACGCAATAATATTAGATTCCAAACACTAATTAGTCAGGAATAATCATCGAAATTTTAATAAATGAAGCACCGGGTAACACCCGGTGCTTCATTAATTAAAATTTTGCTGATGATGATTTTTATCACCTGGTAAACGCATGTGTGGACATTACTGCCCATACGTGGATTACGACCAGTCCACGGCGACCATACTGTACGCAACGTAATAGTAAACTGACGGTTGTGAATGAGTTTTCATTCCAAATGGTAATGTCATCAAACTTTCGGTCAACCCAAGTTTCGATTGAGCAAGATTAATTGAGTTGATTCAAAGAACATGATTGGTGTTTGTTTTTTTGTTTTGTTTTTTTTTTGGGGGGGGGGGGTAGGTGGGGAGGGAGGGGGGAATTTTTAGATTCAGTCGTCTGGAATGTGTCAATTGATAGAACAAGGGAACCAAAGGTTCGCTTTTCTGATCAACTGAAATATTCCAAACGAGTGGAACTAAACATATGCGATGGAGTATTTAAATGCTAGACTGGCTACAGGCCACAGCGGCGTAGATTTTCCCTGTAAGCTTGAGGGTTTGTATGTCCACAGGCGCCAGCCAATTATCTGGACGAGTTTGCGAATTGAAAATCGAATCAACATTTCAGTGCAACGACAAAAAAAAAATTGTTTTTAATTAAGTTTCGCGGAATGACAAAACAAAGATTGTAGCATAATTAGCAATTGTATGTAGACAAAGTACGAAACAATCGATTTCTCGGTATTTAGCTTCATGTTTTATGCGTGTGCCATTGTATCGTTTTGGGATGAACTTCTTAATGTGGTTTGCATAAAGAAGATTAAATATGCTCTTCAGTGTGAGGGTGGTTTTCATTTCTATGAATAGATCTATTTGCGTCACCGCATTGTGTTGCGCTGCAGAAATGTAGTAGATATTGCACTCAGATACCCAATAACTAAGAGTAACGACACTTGTTAGACACTTAACCCTTTACCCAATGCAGACAATATCAAAATTTATTATTTTAAATATATTTTTTTCAAACTTTTCAAAAAATTTCAACAAAAACCATTATCATCTGACCCCCTCGTTGGAACGAGCTCGACGAGCTCGTTCCAACGAGGGGTCACATGATATGGTTTTGTTGAAATTTTTTGAAAATATTTTTTTTTAACTTCTGAATTTGCATATTACGCGGGCGGATGCGGCCGATTCTTTGGGTAAAGGGTTAAGGTAAAATTATGTGCAAGAGCTGGTACCCGATCACGCTTGTGTTAAACGATAACTAGCATGTTTACTAAGACGGCACGTACAGCCTATGGGGCCATTAAGGGACGTGTACTTGTCTTGAGAGAGAGGGAGGGGGCTGTCTTGTGAAGTTCTAAGATTCACAGATATACTGAGCTCTCAATCTGACAGAGTTTTAAGAGCTCAGTTCTGTGATCGCCAAAGTGTTCTCCTTCTCGATCAGATAACAAGATGTTTGCGTGTGAAATACCTACACAGGTGTAATTCAATGTTCTTTTCAACAGGCGTGATTCTAGTGTTTCAGGGTGGACAACGGGCAGCAGATGGCACCCAGATTGCGATCTTGTCGTCATCTGGTCGACATTTTCTGTCCGCAAAACAGTACCTATTACTTAATTAATTAATTAATTAATTTATTTATTTATTTATTTATTTATTTATTACTTATTAACTGGGTTTTAACGACACTTTCGCCAGTCAGGGTCACCTCGTGCTGGACAGTTCTACGGTTGGAGGAAGAAGCAGTGCCACGAGAGAACCACCGAGCAACGGCGAGCAACTATTAGACACCCTAGTGTTCTAACTCCGCACAAGCAAGGTTAGCATTAGTTGAGGACAAGTGTACCATCGACGTGCAGTACGCCTCAGTACACAGCGCCACCGTGACCGCATGTGGGCAATCGGGATTAAGTGCCTTGCCCAAGGACACAACGCAGCTACGCCTGGCGGGGATCGAATCGTGGACCTTTCGGTTTGAAGTCCAATACTGTAACCACTGAGCCACCGCGCTCCCAAGCTGATGGGTTAACCCTTTACCTGACATGAAAAGCAGACGACACTTGCAAAAAAAATTACTGAATAACTAATTTTTTTCATTTTTTGTTTCAAAAACATAGGTTATGACCCCTCGTTGGAATGAGCTCGTTCCAACGAGGGGTCATAACTTATGTTTTTGAGACAAAGAGTGATAAAATAATGAAAATTAATTGGAGATTTTGGAGAATAGCGCTGACCGGTTTTTGCCGTTACGTTGGGTAAAGGGTTAATGCCGCTCGCGAGAACAAAGGGAAGAAACACTGAGTAAATGGATCTGATAATGTTGCTGAATTTCACGTAACGCTATTCCTGTACAAAGTACTATCCACAGATTGTAGTACCCGCAAGGAGATTAGGTACTTGACTACCCTTCTGTGCACTTGGTTTGGAGCTGCAACTTGACAAGCATTGCTTGAGGACCCAACAACCAAATTTATCTTCTGATTCACAAACTACAGATATGCTTGTTCGGTCCTCTAATTCCCTTTATATAAGCACGTGAAGATGCCATCCCTATGCGTTTGTGATGGAGTCTATGCTTTGGAGGCAAATGTAATGTCGTAAACCAATGGTGCTAGGTAAAGTATTAACACATTTTAAGCATTTCAGGATTTACGTGTGGGAGCATTCGATCACATTAGGTGTTAGCCCTTTCAATACTGATGCCATGGATGTTATAGTCTAATGGACGGGTCTACTTTCTTTGGGTTTTAGATCCAGTAATAATTTAATCCAACAGTCCTATGGGGCTGTAGGGTTGAAGTATTACTGATCCTCTTTCCCCTTTTTTGTATTTACTTTATTGTCGGCTCTGGTCGTGGACTACTTTTGCTTTACGAAAAAAGTTATGCACAACAGTTTTAAGGGGTTAACTCGGTTATGCTTTATTATTATATAATTGTATGTACATATACAGGCTTATTCCCGTTCACCCTGTAAACCGATGTTAACTCTTTCAACACGATAGACCACTTTTCCGGTCCAGCAGCACAATACCTCATAATTTCATTAAGTAGGATGGCTACTAAGTGAACGTGAGTGGTAGAACAATTAATATTTTCAACGTGCAGCCTTGGGGTTGCACGTTGAAAATATTAATTGCCCTACCCCCAAATAATGGATACGGACTCTTCCAATTTCTGCCATTTAACTGGCATGGAAGATACCATCAGTGTTGAAAGGGTTAATAAAGCAAGTTTTCATCTGTATCAAATCAATACTCGTGAGAAGGATTGACCTTGTTGGTGTGTTGTGTTTGTCACCTCGAGTGTTCAGAGATCAAATTTCAGCGGTAATGTGTTTAATTTATCTCAGATAGAGGGTTGATAAGTTTTTTGTCTTTTATCTTTGCTTTCACTGTTGTGCAAAATGATAAATGATCACTCGAACTTTAGTGACGAAAACTTTATGTAAATTCAGGTCCAGGGCTGGCAGCAAGCAATGAATGAATGAAACGTTTCAGCGCGCCGAAAGCGCACAGCAACGATGGGGGATTTGAAGATTTGAGATCTGGCCTCTTTACCAGGTCCCCGGTATATGACCCCGACCCCGAGGTCGTTAACCTCGGTGCCCAAATCCGTTAGGCCTCCCTCTCACCTCCCCTCTTCCCACTAGGCCTGAGATATTTTAGGCGCCCCTCGCCCCTACACGGCTATCCTTCCCCAAAGCATATTTTAGGGCCATCTAAAGGGACCTAGGCTATGTATAACCCATATAGGCTTTCCCCACATTGTTTTGGCTTTCCCTGTATGTGCCCCCCCCCTCCCCAATACCCAGTCTCTCCCCCCAAAGCCCAGGACTGTTCCTCCCCTTCCCAAGGCTAGCCCAAAGCTGGGGGACTTCCAAACTGAGGCGTCCAATGAGTTCTAACCAAGAGTCCCCCCCCCCCCTTTCCCCACGTAAATTTCGAGTTCTATTGGTGTATCAAAGGTAAATGTTGTCAAGGACATGTACACGTAACTACAAACAAAAAGATTAATTTGAAGACTACCTGGTGTGTTTAGACATGTCATAAGGGATTAAGATAGAGAACACCTGGTCATTGTCTATGTATTGCATAGATAAAGGTGATTAAGAGAGAGAGAATCTTTGTTTAGTGCCTTTAGCACCTTTTGCACCTTCATACTAGCGCCTTTAGAACCTTCATATTATCGCCTTTTTGTAGCCCCCAATGTAGCCTCAAATACTCGTGTGTTCTTATGTGAAAATTCACAATATGCATTAAAACCAATGTGTCCATAAGTAAAACTGATGTCCATAAGTAAAACTAATGTGCCCAAATGTAAAACCGATGTGCACATGTTTAAAACCAATGTGCCCGTATGTAGAACTGATGTGCACATTTTTAAAACTGATGAGCACATGTTTAAAATCTATGTTCACGTATGTAAAACCGATGTGCACGTATGCCTAACCGATGTGCACGTATGTAAAACCGATGTGCACGTATGTAAAACTGATGTGCACGTATGTAAAACTGATGTGTATATGTTTAAAACCGATGTGCCCGTATGTAAAGCCGATATGCATATGTTTAAAACCATTGTGTCTGTATGTAAAACTGATGTGCACATATGTAAAACTGATGTGTACATGTTTAAAAGCGATGTGCCCGTATGCAAAACCGATATGCATTGTTTAAACCCAATGTACCTGTATATAAAACTGATGTGCACATATGTAAAACTGATGTGCGCATGCGCGTATTTGAGGATACTCTTCGCTGTCTTATAAATCGCGATGTCAGTCCAGTTCTCATTTGTTCTCCGTGCATTCAAAGAGAGAAGACATGCCGAGCCACAAGAGTAAATTTTGTAGGAAAGCATTCTCAAAAGCCTTCACATGCAAAAGACATGAAGATGGTTACTGTCTCAAGAGGTTTGGGATGTCGGGTGAAGGCATTCAGTCAAACGAAGATTATAGCTGGTCTGATTCTAACGAGAGCACATATTCAGAGTCAGGCGATAGTGATACAACCACTGAAAGCAAATATTCAGAAGAGGAAGATGACGAAACGAACGTAATAGACACTTTAGTCATAAAAGCCTATGAAGATAATGCAGCTAAATTTCAGAGATTGAAAGTGTCGTATATAGAAAATGACTTGCCCACAGACGAGGCCACCACAGCGGCCAAGGAAGCTCTTAAAGACAGCGAAAGTGCTTCCCTCTGTAAGAAATTATTTAAGGCAATGAGTCGAGTACGGCACTTCAGACAACATCCGGTCTATGGAAAAATTAGAAAAAACTGCTCGTCGACATCGAGATGAGGAGGGTTACAGAATGAACGAAGCTGAAAAATTCGCAACTGAGAAACGAAAATACCTTCTTGATCCATTATTAAGAAAATACACGTTTTTTGGATGTGCAGACAGCTTGAGAGGATAACTAGAGAAAGTCCATAAAAACGACAACAACAAAAACTGCCCTTTTTCAGGGCCTAAAGACAGTTACATTTAATTATGTTTATTGTATGATTACCTGTAAAATTATTGCAAAACTACTTATTGTTGTAAACATTACTTATTGTGAAATTTTAAAATCACTTGTAAATCCAATTCAACTGATTGGAAATCTATTTTGACTATTGTAAAACCATTTGACTGATTGTAAAATCGTTTTCGCTTTGTAAACATTACTTGTAAATTTGTAAATCTGATTGCAAATCCATTTTGGCTATTGTAAAACCAATTAATTACTTGTAAAAACTGATTTTTATGATTTTTGTAATAAAATTTAATAGAGAGAAAATTCAGAATTGTTAATTCCTTTTCAGCTTCCACTGACAAACTATCGGCAGACAACTCTATAAACAACAGTTGTTTGGGACAATCAGCGAACGCCTGTGTGGCAATACCTTACAGCGCGCTTATCTATTGGTCACATGGACAATACCGCTGTGTGGTATAATCTGACTGGATAACTGTTTGCCCAGTCAGAGAACGCCTGCGTGGGATAATTTTACAGCACGCTTAACTATTGGTACCATGTAACATACCACCGTGCGGAATAATCTGATTGGACAAATATTTGACCAAACAGACACCGCCGCGATCTCACTGTGTTATCAAACACCTGCGACGTTACACCGTCTTATCTGTGACATAATAAAACAGTGTGCATGGTCTTTATAATATTAAGCTTCTTATAAACAAAGGAGACCTTTATCTATGACATAATCAAACATACCAGTTGTCCCTTATCTATTTGCATAACTGTGCAACGTGACACTATCATATCTTCTTATAAACAAAAATTCTCTCTATCTTAATCACCGTTATCTATGCAATACATAGACAAAGACCAGGTGTCCTCTATCTTAATTCCTTTATGGCATGTCTGAACAAACCAGGTAGTCTTCAAATTAATCTTTTTGTTTGTAGTTACGTGTACATGTCCTTGACAACATTTACCTTAGATACACCAACAGAGCTCGAAATTTACGTGGGGGGAAGGGGAGGGGGAAGTCTGTGTTAGTACTCATTGGACGCCTCAGTTTGGAAGTCCCCTAGCTTTGGGCTAGCCTTGGGAAGGGGGAGGAACAGTCCATGAGTTTGCTGGGGAGGGACTGTGTTTTGGGGAAGGGGGAGCCCACATATAGGGAAAGCCAAAACAATGTGGGGAAAGCCTAAATGGGCTATACATAGCCTGGGTCCCTTTAGAGGGTCTTAAAATAAGTTTTGGGGAAGGGTAGCCTAAAAATAGGGTACATACAGAGTGTGTAGGGCGAGGGGCGCCTAAAAATAGCCTAGGCCTAGTGCGGAGAGGAGAGTGGAGAAGGAGGGAGAGGCCTATCGGATTTTGGCACCAAGGTCAATGACCTCGGGGTCGGGGTCATGTGCCCGGGGACCTGGTAAAGATGCCAGATCTCAACCTTACATACTACTTACAACAATTCCTCATCTTTACAGTAACTTGTAAATTGTTACACTGTGTATATCAGTATTTTGAATTATACTTTTTGTTAACAATGAAATGTATGCACGTAACATAGATTCTAAGAATAAATATTGTTTAAACTAATTAGAACAAAACTATAGTCGGCCAGTCTTAGATGTTGAGGATTATCACACCTTCCCCCACCTCAACTGGAAACAAAAGATGCTGGGCGAACGGGAATGGCCCCAAATACCACCATTGTATCACGATCAATTCCCCCACATTGGGTAATCCTATGCCATATGGTATGAGGACGAGGCTTTAGAATGTCGTGAATGAATACATGCTATTTATACGCTGTGTTTCATGGCATGGGTATTTTATTGGGAATGGGTATTTTAATTAATGTAATTAATTACGTGTCATATGATAAAGCTTTCATCAACACAGATCTGGTCGTCGCATCACGTCTCGCTGACGAGGTGATATGGCTGGATAAATCGATACTACAACCCAATCAATCCACTGTTTTAATAATATGTCTTTATCACATTGGACGCGCCCCTCGCGTCGCACAAACTGGGCAAGGAAATCGCGTTTGCTCTTCACATACAAGCGATGCGCACATACAGCGATTATCTTTCTGTGAGAGACATTAACGGAACAAAACAGCGTGCTACTTTGTAAAAATAGCAATAGCCATAAAGATTGTTCTTAAAAGTACCGCTGGCACTAATTATATAGAAAGGGCCAACAGAGCATCGTCCCCAGGAACAGTAATTAGGAGCGATAAGTCCAATAAATAGTTCCAAGAGATTCGTTATCTCTCCTATGTTGTAAATCGGCGGGATAGAGGGAATTATTGCTAGATTACACGTGGCAACAATTTGCCGTTCAATTCCTAATACCAAGATAAGTATTCCGTTTGTCATTATTATATCCCAATATTGTATGAATATAGGGAAATAATTATGTCTCTGCCTAAATCGCGTACAGACAGTCCGAAACAGACGGATTCAATAACCACCAATGCCATCAATTATTTGTTTGTCCTTTTATCTGTGGGAACAGTAAGGCAGTAGAAGGTCGCCAAATGTGAAGGGGAACAGTGTCTATGGAACAGCAAAATTTTCCCCTCAATTTCCTATAAAATAGACGCCACAGATCTGCTCCACCACCTTGGTTCCAATGAAAAAATGTCTCCACCGCCTATCGCAACTAGAGATAACTTAGACCTCCGTGTGAGATTTGAGGAATTTTGATTGGGTGTGAAAAAAATCGTTTTTCTTGCAAGATGTAAGAAATATTGATCGAGTAGAAAATCCGATTTGCGGGTGAGTTGAGGGGGAAAACACTCTCTGCGTACTGTATTTACTTTCTCGAACGTTAATGGTATCTCCCAGGCCAATTCAATGACATTAAATGGAAGTATCCACATGGTTCATTCCCATTAGACCAATTCCATTTAGACCAATTCCCACGAGGACAATTCCCAAAAGAGAAATTCCCCTTTGACCAACTCATGCGTTCTACTTTTAAAATAATTCTATATCAATAATTTGATATATTTATAAATATTTATAAATGTATTTAATGTTATTGATATCCAAGCCTGAAAATAAGCAGTCTGTTATTTGAAGAATGAGGTCCCCAGAGGGTGAATTTGCTGATGCTATCCCATACAGTGGTCCAGTTTATCCTCTGGTTACCTCTTTCTCTTTATGTTTGAGACCTTAATTCAGATTGAGATTCACATAGGGTAACTTTAGTGATGCTACCCTGCTGTGCAGGGTAGCATCACTAAATTCGCCCTCTGGGGACCTCATTTTTCAGATGATAGTCTGCTTATTTTCTGCCTTGTTGATATTTTATAAACTGAAATGTTATAAACCTATATTTTTTGTATGTTATGCGTATAAATATTTTTTTTAACAAATAATTGCTTATCAGTAAATAAATGTTTTCTTAATTATCCTTAATCAACCCTTAATCAATAACAGTATGCAGTTGGTCGAAGGGGAATAGGCCTTTTGGGAATTGGCCTAAAGGGAATTGCTTTAAAGGGAATTGGTCTAGTGGGAAGACACCATCCACATTTGTTATGGGGGGAAGACAAATTAATATGTTTAACGTGCATCCTTCGGGTTTCACGTTGAGAATGGGGATTGATCAAACAAGACAGCGTCACTCAATGATACTTTATTTGCTTCTTAAAATTAGAACGTATAATGATGCGTCAGTGGAAAGGTGAGCTTCCACTTTCAAGGGATTAAACACGTTAGGTAAAGTTTTTGTGTACTTTTCCGAATGCAAATTGTGAAACTCTAAAACGACTTACACATTAATAGGAATGTGGGCTTTCATTTTTGACAGAATATTTTTGCAATTAACTAAATGATAGTGCATTTTGTTTTTTTAAAGATGTAGCATCCCTGTCTTATATCCAGGCCTGAAAATAAGCCGTCTGCCATTTGCAAAATGAGGTCACCAGAGGGTGAATTTAATGATGCTATTCCATACAGTGGGCCAATTTATCCTCTGGGTAAGTATTTCTGTGTAGTTTTGAGACTCTGATTCAGAGTGAGGTTCACAGAGGGTAAATTTAGTGATGCTGCCCTGCTGTGCAGGGTAGCATCACTAAATTCACCCTCTGGGGACCTCATTTTGCAGATGACAGTCTGCTTATTTTCTGGCGTGCTTATATCGCCATGGAGTTATCTCCTCTCAAATCATTAGACGGGCGAGAAAGGTCCAATTAGGAAGCACGTAATTGCTGAGAAAACCCCTGTGATATCACTAGAAAATAAAGTTAAGTGTCCCTTTATTACTTTTAATAAACGAAAACCACAGACAGCTTTCAGAGTCGTCTGTTGTTTTCGTTTATTAAAAGTTACAAACGAAAAACTTGACTTTGCACATCGATGATACAAATTTGCTAACCTCTCGAAATTTCAATTTTATAAATTAAATTCCCGTACCTTTAGTGTTAAATTTACCGGCAGCTTTCGAAAATTAAGGGGAGCTAACTTTCCCGTAAATCTCTTCGAGTGATTAAATTTGTCAGCCATAGTTCATAAGGACTTGTTAGGTTACAAGAGTATCGTCAATCGCGTGAGTTTATCTTTCTTGAAACCTAGTGGAACACATAAATTAAGACAACCAACTGTAAGGTGTTGGAGGAATTTTATTCGGCAGTTTGATGAAACTCGTCACATCGCGTGATTCAATGACCCTCAAATCTACTAGTAAATCGTAACCTTGAATTAAAAACCGAAATTGATGTAATGTCAGAATTATTCGTCATCGTTACAGTTAAAACTATAAATCCTGCTTTGAATTGCCCACATATAGCACGTCGCTCTACGCGTTGATCCGCGTACTATGGGATAGAAAGGCTATTAAATTCTGCGCACATGACCCATGCACAGGTAATGTTTCAACCAATGAACGTCCGAGTTTAACCCAGAGGTTCATTGTCTGAAACACTGTATTTTCCACTGATCACCAGGAGAATTTGGATGCCATTCGATGGGGCAATTTCAACGCGACATTATATTAAAATAGGCGCATAGTTCGTGACAGAACTTCTAGTTTTAACTTTAGTTTCATTTAATATAAGTAAAAGGGTGCTCTAATTGTAAGGGCTTTTGGTCAAGGTGATTTTTTTGTCAGTTGGGTTCGGGGAGGCTTACCCGAGAAAATTTAAAAAATCCAATACCCTCAGAGTGAATCTGGGACCCTCTGGTGATTTTATTTTCCATTGTAAGGGGAGGATGTATTCTTTAGGGGGGGGGGGGGGGCATTCCTCCCACCCCTGGCTACGCCACTGTTCTTTTGTCATATCGCCAACATATGTTTGTTAAATTAACGGATTTTCTTCCTTTCACTCTTTCAACATTCATATATTTTATAACGACGACGAAATTGGGCGTTATTTGATTGTCGATCAAATATTGGGACGTAATACATTATTGAAAAGGACTCCGTGAGCCCTTTCCAACAGTGTGTTTCAACACATCATAACGGCATGCTGACAGAACGTTATGAAATAAGTAAGCACTGACATTGATATGCATATCATGAATTGCCAGACGAGACGTCTAATGATGGGAGAACTGTCATCAGAACAAAACACTTCATAATATTTACGAAATTGTGCGTGACAAAGATCAGGCATTTGATATAGGTAACACTCGATGGATCACGATTATCATGTAATGGAGCTTGACGAAATATACAGATCATTTGCGTGGTCCAAAAAACGTATGACGAGAACATGATGGCTCAGTGGTTAGAGCATTGGACTTCAAACCGACAAGTCGATGGTTCGATCCTGACCAGCGGTAACTGCGTTGTATCCTTCGGCAAGACACTTAACCCTTTACCCAACGCAGACGATATCAACATTTATTATTTTAAATATCATTTTTTCAAATTTTTCAAAAAATTTCAACAAAACCAAATCATGTGACCACTCGTTGGAACGAGCTCGACGAGTCCGTTCCAACGAGGGATCACATGATATGGTTTTGTTGAATTTTTTTTTTAAATAATATTTTTTCAACTGCTGAATTTGCATATTACGCAGGCGGATGCGGCCAATTCGTTGGGTAAAGGGTTAATCCTCACTGCCCACGAGGGGGCACGTCAGTGCTGTGTACTAAGGTGTGCTGCACGTCGATGGTGCAATTGCATTTAACCAATGCTAACCCTGCTTGTGTGGAGTTAGTGCGTTGGAGTGTTTAACAGTTGCTCCCCGCAACTCAGTGGTTCTCTCCACTCAACTTTAATAAGCAGTTGCCGCCTTTGAAGGGTTTGTATTGAATCACCTTCAGTTAAATGGGCGGGAAAAGAGGGGTTTAACTTCGTGAGCCTCCATCGCTTTGTTCTTACTTTTATTGGTTGGCAGGAGAACATTGGATAACTTTTATACCGCATATTTCGGGTGGGCTTGCAGGAGGGGGGGGGAGGGGGGTAACAGAGTTAGTTTGGAAGCTTTTCGACTTTTTTCTCAAAATGGTCGGTGTTTACGTCATTGTATCAGAAAAATATTCAAAACTAATTACTGACACGTTCTTTTTTTAAGGGCGTGCGCTATCCTGACAGGCCTATAAATTCTACCAATCTCACCTTACAGGAATGGTCCCACATTAGAGGGGGTAACACATATTGTTTGTTTGTGTCTTTAGATCAATTTCATAAAAAAAAACATATAAAACTAAAAGGTTTGGAGATTTCTTATGCATGCTTGCTAGATAATGATTGCCCTTATCATGTTGCTTTTAAGTTTTATTTCTAGGCACGTCTTGGCTGCCTATATAGGCAGCCAAGTCTTGACTGGAAACAACTGCCAAGATCCTGAAAATATAACTTTGAGTTTACCCAAAGACTGTATGTTAGGGTACATTTCTGCGACAGTAAGAAGTCATCAAAGTTGGAATTTGGCCCCCTTTTGGTATAATAGATATTCTTAGTCACCAAAACAGTCCCAAGAAGTAACGAAATTTGCATTGTACTTAGCCAATATTACCAAAAAAAGTTTCTTCAATGGTATGAACAGTAAGTAACTGACTGCGATGTCCTCATATTATAGTGCACACCCACGCAGTGGCGTGTGCGCACATAGGTAATGGATACGTATCCATGATTTTATAATGTTTCTATATACCATGCAACAGAGTTTGGGGTGCCATCTGGCCGCGTGGCTCTCCCACTGGCAAAAAATCCAGAATCATTGTAACGGATACTTAATTGTTTCGGGCCTTTCAAAGGACATTATGTAAAATATATTGTTGCAGAATGCTGGAAACTATGATAAATAATCAAGTAATGAAGTGACTTTCGAAGTTAGGTAGTTGTTGGCGAGTTAGGTGTTATTTGAAAGTTCGAAGTGCCAATGCCGTCCGTAGCCGGTTTCGTCAGATTTGAAGCCCAGTTTCAATTTTAATTGAGAATGTACACTTCCCAAATTGTTGACAACGAATAAAAAATAAAACAAGTGATTTATTGACACTTTTAGTGGGCCTTTTTTGATTTGTGGGAACTTAGCGCGATTTCCTCAGAAACAGCCGGAGTTCGGATGAATTCAAGTTATGTTGAGTCAAGGTCTGGGGAAATCTTTGTTCTCAAAACACGGGCATGCAGTCTTGTTGTAGTAAAATTTTACAGAAACAGACATGCACGCGAACAGCGATACCTATTCATTTATTTCCTAGATTTTTCTTGACAAGTTCTCAGGATCCAGTCTATGAACTATTTTTACCAATGATATAATACAATGTCAGTTTAAGACTGTCAGAATTACAGTGTAGCGTCCAGCTGATTTTGTGATCCGACGTGTTTTCCTGAAGACTAAATACCAGAATCACTCAGAACTCCAATTTAAATTACATGCACACTTCCTCTGTGTTTTGGTAAACAATGTTTTAATTCCTGGTTGCTTTAGGCATTGCAACCAGAATAGAACTGAATTAATCTTCAAACTAGTCAATGTCGCCCTCCTCGTCTGACCAACATCTGGAGGTGAGGATTCTGATATTTAGTCTTGAGTGTGTTTCTCCAAAAATGGCAAAAAACTTTTAAAAAGCCTAAATACCAACCTCCCCAGAACTGACCTCTAAATAATATTTGGCACTGCACTACAGAATCAATATTTGATGGTGTCAGGCATTTTAATGGTGCTATGAGATAACATATGACCTGCACTGTCATGCTGTTGGAAAAAAATTCAAAAAATCAATGTGTAATGTTTTATCAGAGACATACCATATCAATGAAGAAATGTGAGGGATTTAAAAAAAAAATTTTTGTTAAAATATTGCAAAATATTCATCAAACACAATGTGAAATATCTTAAGAAGCCAGAATGTGATTTAAAAACTATCAGAAATGTGAAATTTAATATCATAAGAGGTTTGTTTTGTGTCAACATCAATTAATTTATGAATAATATCATAATTTGTGATGAAAGTAGGTATGCTGGGGTCCAGGGAAAACATTCAGGGTTATATTTTACCGCATCAATATGACAAAATTTGACATAATTTGTTAGGATAAAATGGCATTGTCTATTGATATTGGTGATTAAAATAGCTGCAACACCAGTTTTTAAATCAAAATTGACATTCATTTTGTTTGGAGTGGAGGGGGGTGGTGGTGAACACCACTCTTTCTCTTGCAGTATGGTTAAATGAAACAGATTTTTCCCAAACTGTTGTCTGCTAATGCAGATTTTAGTTTTATTTTGGGATTGGGCTAGTTTTTAAAGAAAGCAGTGAATTCTCATGCAAAAATGACTCTTTTATCAAATGAAAGAGATAAAATGTATCTTTGGAAGGATTAGAATGTAGGTTAAAATCCCCCCCCCCCCCCACACACAAAAATACCCCCAATCATTTTTAAACATTTAGCAAAAATTCATCCCACAGTTTTTGAGTAGTACCACATTCTCTCACATTATTTTAAGAGCAGTACAAAAATCCCCCACCCGGCCTCTTACACCAAAAGATTAAAAGGCAGTCCAAAAGGATTTAAAAACTTATGTATTTAATTTGTAAATTACATAAACACTCATCACTATTTACAAGAAAACATGCCTCAATAACTATTTATCAACACAGTTATTTAGTTATTGGAGTTTAAGGACACTTTCAACAGCCAGTGTCACCTCGTGTCGGACAGTTTTATGGGTGGAGGAAACTAAAGTGCACTGAGAGAACCACCTGGCAACAGTGAGCAATTATCCAACATGCTAACTCCACACAAGCAAAGTTAGCAATGATTGAAGCGACAAGTGCTCGGCCTCAAGTGGTAAAAAGCTTTGGACATTTTTGTATGGCTTTAAATATACATGTACTTCTAAAAAATTAGGGTGGGGGGGGGGGGGGGGTTGTTCACCAGAAATTATGAAGGGAGGAATTTCTGTTTACCTGAAAAAAAACATGGGGGGGGGGGGATTTTTGCGCATTGTGTGAAAGTGATTGGGGGGGGGATTTTTGTCAGGGAAAAGTTTTGTTACACAAGGGAAAGGTTTGGGTTTGATTATAGGAAATAAGTACATGTACATTGTAAATGTACATTATTTTGGCTTCCAACACTGATTTAATTATATTTTTTTGGATATTACACATATTTCACTTTTAAATGTTCATTCGAGAACCACAGACTGAATAATACTGTTTTATTTTTGGAAAAGTTATATTTTTGTCACAGTCGGCAATAAAGGCCATATATTGCCAAAAATAATGCAGTTAAATGCATCTTGAGCAAGTGTGGCATCCAGAACTGATAGGCACACTATAACCTCTGGCAAATGACAAATATATGAACACATGTAACCACCTTTTTTACCCTATTAACACATCTAATGAAACCATGCTTTCCCCTCATTGTACTTGTGAAAGAGGGGATTCCAATTATATTCCAATCCTCTCCCAAATCACCATCCAAACATTTAGCCAGAAAACCCATACTTTACTTGTATTCGCTGAACAAGCTCATTCCAATAAGGGTGTCACTTGTATTTGCCCATACTTTACTTGTATTCGCTGAACAAGCTCATTCCAATAAGGGGGACATAAGCTATGTTTTTGATGCCAAAAAATGGAAAAAAAATTAATATTGAATGGCAATTTTGGTGAATGGTGCTAGCTGGTTTTGGCCATTACATTAAGTGAATGATTAATAGAAGCTTTCTCCATTTTATGATGTTAACCCTTTACCTCACATGAAAAGAAGATAGCACTTTTGAATAACTAATTTCTTTACATTTTTTTGCGTCAAAAACATAGTTATGGCCCCTACTGGATTGAGCTGAACGAGCTCATTCCAATGAGGGGTCATAAGCTATGTTTTTGGTGCAAAAATAATGAACATTGAATGGCTGTTTCGGTGAATGGTGCTAGCCTGTTTTGGCCATTACATTGAGTGAGTGATTAAAAATGTTGAAAAACAATTTTTTCATTCACAGAGTATTTTGGAACATAAATTTGGGGAAAGGGGGTGGGGGTGCAGTGGGAAAAGTAACAATGTTGCAAATGTGAATGAATGGCTTCTGTGCACAGCTACCAATATAGTAGGCTCTTAATGCTCATCGGGGTATAGGAGGATACCTATGACATGATGATGTAGTACTGTATATACCTGATGATAATTTAGCTCCTAGCATCTGCCCAGTTCTAGACCACTCCATGATCTTCATATCTCGAACACCACTATTACTGATTTTCCCAATATTGCCATCGTCTGTCCTATGATTAGTTTTTACAGTAGTCACCAAATCCCGCAGTCTTCTTCCACTCTTGCGGCCTTGTACCATTACTAGCACTGGTGCAGGCTTGCTAACCATCTCAGATTGCTCGAACGACCAGAATCCCATCGAACAAATGAGCCATAGAGTAATTGCCTGAACGAGTGACTCCACGTACGACTATTTTGCTCGTCTAGGTATTGAAGGATGGGAAGGATCTTGAGAACTAACAACGTGATATAATAACTTTAGTTATTGAAATTGACGTACAATCCCGCTTATAATATAGCCTTGGTTTTTGAAAGTGTTGTTAAACCCTAAGGAACCTATTTGCCATTGAATTATGATCTTTTGTCAGTTTAAAAAATGAAGGTTTGTTTTACTATAGCTTGTCTGAAGTTTGATCCTTCCGCAATCTTTCAAAATTTCTCGATTGCCATATTTGTCGCCACAGTAACATATGAACATACATGCGTGGTTCTGTGTTTATTGCATGTCACTGTACAACACGTTTTGGCAAATTGTTATATTTCACATAACCGCTGCTATTTCTGCGATATATACCATCTCTTTCCTGAAAAATCATGCTTGGGGCCTGCAATATTTACCGAAATTAACAATATTGGGTGTGCACCATTACGTGTCACGTATTTTCATATTACCAATTCAAAGGCCTGATCATCCGTGGTATAAAAGGATAAGTTTCTTTATTAGGTTCATTCATACACGCTGTCACATAATCCTATATTTGCCTTTTCGTCCCTTTTGCTACTGCCATTTTTGTCCCGCGTTTTTCTTCACTTCTATCGTGGCCACTGCCATTTTTACCTTGCCATCACCTTATATTCGATTATCGTATCAGAATTTGAACACACGGCACACTTACATGAAGCTAATGGTTCCCAGTGCGAGTTATTAATATTTATACTGCCACCAAGTGTGGTCACACATTTCTGAGCTCCTGCTTTTTCATAGTTTTCAAGTGGATATCTCTGGATATATTTGTTGAAATTTGTTCCAGCTTTTGTGTACCTGATATAGACTCTTTTGATATGACTTTTAAAGGAATTTGTTAACAACTTCTGTACTTTTATGAGAAAAAAATCTTGAAACATGTTGAAGATTTTTCCAATCTTGTTTCAAAATTCAATGCACTAGTTTGTCAGGATTATCTAAACCATTGTCCCAATTTAGCTTGGACCGTTAGATTCATTTCACACCTAATTCACTGCTAATTGGAAATAGTTATTTCACACCTGATGTTACAAGAGACTGGAGTTCTAAATTGCAGACAAGCAAAATGTGTTTGATCAGTTACACCTCAGATGATCTCAATTCCATCAACAAAACAAAGAACCATATTAAGCATAGACCCAAAGCTAGTGTTTTTAAAACTCTGAAAAAAGGAAGGATATTGAAACCAGAGTTTTGTCATCCCATCAACAGATCACACAAAGTATACCAAATGAACAGTCAAATTACAACATAGACAGGCTGTCAAAAGACACACTAATTCTGGTGTGAATTTCAGTAACATTAGTTTAAACCACAAAGATACAGCTGACTACAAAACTACATCCAATATAATAGTTTCAACAGTCAATGCCAGATCTGTGAGGCAAAAAGCACCTAATTTGAACTTTAGATTACTTAATATAAGATCTGTTTCTGGAAAGGAACATGATCTAAAGGACTTCATACTAGATAACAATCTCAGTGTTTTGGCTCTAACTGAAACGTGGTTGAAAGAAAATGATAGTGACAGTTTTTCCATTGGACAACTATTACCACTGGTTTTCTCCATCTTAAACAACTCACGGGGAAGTCGAGGTGGCGGTGTAGCTGTCATCCACAGTGATGCCTTAAACATAAAACAGCATCATGATTTATACAAATCTCCACCATCTTTTGAAATGATTGACTGCCTCGTGTCGAGCAACCGTTCACTTCGATTACTAGTAGTTTACCGACCGCCACCATCAAAAAGGAACAAACTTACATCAAAACAGTTTCTAAATGAATTTTCTGAATGTCTGTCCTTCTATGCCTTGTATGGGTGTGATATAACTATTGCCGGTGATTTCAACATCCATGTTGACAATTTACATGACACTTTTGCCAAGCAATTCACAAATTTGTTTGAATCATTTGGCTATTCACAACTGTTCTCAAAACATACGCACAATAGAGGGCACACCTTGGATCTAATTCTTGTTCATCAAAGTAACACCACTTCAGTACAATATGTCCATGTCACAGATCCAGCATTGTCTGAGCAGTATGCGGTCTTGGCCGAATTGACACTAGCAACTTCAAAAATTCCTCCCAAGAAAATTACTTATCGAAAATATAAATCCATAAACATTGATGCCTTGAAAATGGATATCAGTTCATCAATTCTCTGTTCGAACTATTTTTGTTGTAGTCATGATTCATCTGAGCAATTGCTATCTTTATTTGAAGAAACTCTTAAGGGCATCATGGCTGAACATGCACCACCCAAGTCAAAAATTATAACTAATAGGGAAAAGGTGGAGTGGTTTACAGCAGATGTTAGAGCCGCTAAACAACAGCGTCGCAGACTTGAGCGTCTTTACAATAAAACGAAGCTTGCGGTTCACCGGCAAAAATGTTCTGCTACCAAAGAAATAGAACTAATAAGATCATCAAAAAGGCGAAGAGGGAGTTCTACAATTCTCTTATAGAGGAGTCATCTAATACAAGGGTGCTGTTCTCGCTAACGAATAGTCTCCTTGGTAAAGAACAAAAAGTCATTCTCCCAGATCATCTAAATACTGAAGAAATTCTGGAAAAATTCAGCGACTATTTCATAACTAAAATTCAAGTAATTCTGGATAGTATACCATCATGTGAACCACCAGAGTTTGATCATCTTGACATAAAAAGTGACTTTTCTAATTTTCACTCTGTCTCAGAAGACGACATTCGAAAAATGATTTTATCATCATCCAATAAGTCCAATGATCTAGATCAAATTCCAACATTCCTTTTAAAAGAGACAATTGATTATCTTCTGCCAGCCAT
This sequence comes from Pictodentalium vernedei, assembly GCA_031216915.1. NCBI lineage: Eukaryota > Metazoa > Mollusca > Scaphopoda > Dentaliida > Dentaliidae > Pictodentalium > Pictodentalium vernedei. The sequence continues at coordinate 419,260,704 of CM062293.1, read as the reverse complement.
AACATCAATTATATCTGCATTCCTACATAAGGAGTTTGTTCCAAACGCATTGAAAAAAACACTTGTTACTCCACTCATCAAGAAACCATCTCTTGATCCTGACAACCTGAAGAGTTATCGACCAGTATCGATCCTCTCTTTCCTGTCTAAATTGTGGGAAAGGGTTGTTGCTTTACAACTCAAAAATCATCTGCATGAAAATGATTTTTAGAGCCCTTCTAGTCTGCATATAAAGCCAACCACAGTACAGAAACAGCCTTACTACGAGTCAACAGTGACATTGTTAAATCAGTGTCTGAGGATAAGACTGTACTGCTTGTTCTCTTGGATTTGTCAGCAGCATTCGACACTGTCGACCATGGTATTCTCATGCAGACATTGACACAGCATGGCATATGTGGAACTGTCTTATCGTGGTTTGCATCATATCTAGAAGGTCGCAGTCAGCAAATATATATCAATAAGATTGGTTCAGAAAGCAGGACGTTAGAGTGTGGTGTTCCACAGGGCTCAGTTCTTTGACCGCTCTTGTTTACTCCGTACACTTCTTCTCTATTTATTTATTTATTTATTGGTGTTTAAGGTCACATACTTATGCACAATGGCTAATCATGACCGTAACAGTTTTACGGGTGGAGGAAGCCGGAGTACCCGGAGAGCACCACCGAGCAACGACGAGCAGCTGTCAGCTCTCCAACATCGTAACTCTGAACTCTGCACCACAGCACAGGCAGGGTTAGATTGGTTGAAGACATGCGCACCATCGACGTGCAGTACGCATCAGTACACAGCGTCATCGTGCCCCCATGTAGGCAATCGGGGTGAAGTGTCCTGCCCAAGGACACAACCCGGTTGCCGCAGGTGGGATTCGAACCGAGGACCTCTCGGCTTGCAGCCTGCACCTCTACCAACTGAGCCACCGCGCCCCCACTTCTTCTCTCGGTCGCCTTCTTAAAATGCATGGCATATCATATCACCTGTACGCAGACGACACCCAACTGTACATCACATTCAACTCATCTGTTCCAAGTGACTCCTTCACCGCAGTCAGTAACATGGAAACTTGCATAAATCTTGTGTGGGAATGGATGATAGACATTAAACTGAAAATGAATGACTCTAAAACTGAATTTTTGGTGATATCCGGGGTTCGCATGCCTACACTCTCTGTTACATCAATTCTGGTTGGAAACAACATCACAAAAGGTGAATTGGCCGGGAATATTGGACTGATTATGGACTCAAATTTAAAAGTAGACATCCATATCAATAAAATATGTCAAAAATGCTACTGGCAGCTTCGTAATATTGGAAGACTGTGACCTTATCTTAACCAGTCAGCACTTGAAAAACTTGTGCACTCCTTCATCACCTCACAACTAGACTATTGTAATTCAGTGTTAGTGGGGCTGTCCCAGTGCCTGATTCAGAAGCTTCAAAAAGTTCAGAATACTGCTGCTAGGATAATTACTGGTACCAAACGCTCTGAACACATAACACTTGTTTTAATACAATTGCATTGGTTTCCAGTTAAACAGAGAATCGATTTCAAAATATTGATCTTAGTATTCAAATGTATCCACAAACTGGCTCCTGTTTACCTGCAAGAGCTCCTCACTATATATAAACCAACGCGCAGTCTCCGATCCAAAAAAACAAATTCAACTAGTTGTACCTTTTAGCAGATCTAATCAGGCTCATTATCGTGTGTTCTCCATCGTAGGGTCCCAGATTGTGGAATTCCCTTCCAGTTAGTGTCAGAATTTCAGAAACTCTCGATGTCTTCAAAAGAAATCTTAAAACTTTCCGATTTACTGAAGCATTCTCCTAAACCTATCTAAGAGGCAACCAAAACAGATGTGACTCTGTATTTCAGAAAAGTGTATTTATTTCTGTCAAGCGTTTTAGAGCACTATTTTGTGGTTTTACGCTCTAGAAAATCAATTATTATTATTATACGGTACATGGAGAGTGAATTGTAACTAAATCACCCGGGGAGTGCAGTTATCATCCAAAGTATCACTTTCAAATTCTGTGCATGTGGACAAAAGCATATGCAATGTTTCAGCCAATGGACCTCCGGGTATAACCCGGGGGTCCATTGGCTGGAACTACGCCTGTGCTTGTTATGCTTTGCATCAAATTTGCTATTATTGTTTGGGTGGAATCTCCACTCTGCGAGTGATTTGGTGATAATACACTCTCTACGCACTATATGTGTACTTCATTACATATTGGCACAAATTTATAATTCTATCAAGATTTCCCTTATGCCACAGAAAGCAGCCTAATTATTTTGTCACAATCGACTTTTGCTTTGGGATGGGCAAATAAACATTAAAATGTCTGGCGTGTTAATTTAATAAAATGTCAGTTATACTCCCAGTTGTTTCGTCATGCGTTAATTAGATGAATAAACTGTCAGAAAGAACGATCTGTGGTTAAAAATGCATATAGTAATAAATGATCGGGTAATCAAACGTCGTGTTTGAAACGAGTGATGCATTCGAAATCTCTCTCGAAATAAATTAGTTGTGGCAGTATATTCGCTACTTTAGTGAGTTGGATTTTCTCATCCGTGAGTTTCTAAGAAGGAATGCTATCATCTAAAGGCTGATTGCTAGTCAAGTGGAAAACTATCGAGACTGCAGAACCTCTTGAAAAGACATCCTTGTTTGCATCAAAAAATTAACTGCTTCAGTACAAAGACCGAATCAAGTGATCTTAAGCATTAGGTTACTTCCGTAACTTCCTCCGTAAGGCCGACTACTTACGTTCTGTGATTTACTGGTGGAAAGATCTTAGAGAGATATTTTCAATAACGTGTCAGATACAGTACAGGCTGCTCGAAATCCACGCTTGGGCAGTGATGTACACGCACGTGTTTACTAGGTAATAAAAATCATCATCGGCAAAATGTTAATTTATGAAGTATTATAACAATGCCTCGATGATGTAGTTGGACTTTTTTATCAGTCGGAACTTAAGTCGTCACAGTCATAACAAATCAGGTTTGCAGCACCCCCCCCCCCCCCCTCATCTGCCACCTTCTAGACAACCCCTGATCCGATTTGAGGTTCGATTCGGTTTCCATCGATAGACCTAATTCGGTTCGAGATTCGACTCAAATCGAAAATATGTGATTCGCATGACGCTATCCGACATTTGCTCGCCACTGCTCGGTGGTTCTTTCTGCGTCCTCCACCTGTAAAACTGTCCAACACAAGGTGATCCTGTCTGTCGAGAGTGTCATTAAACTCCAATAAAAAACAGATAATAGATCAAGATCTAAACTACCTTAACCCTTTGAGACTTTAATTATCCTGACGTTCAAACGTCACTGAGAATTCAGTTTCTTCAACGTTTTTAAAAATTCGACGTCAAACGTCGGAAAGTACAAATAACAAGATATTTTTCACATTAGTGACTATCTCATTGAGGTCTAGATTATTCTTGGTGGTCTGAATTTGTTATTCAAAACTTGTTTTATTACAAATTATTGGAGAGTGCCTATAGGCACTCTCCAATAATTTGTAATAAAACAAATTTATATAAACAAAATATTATTTGTGTTTGACTGAATATGAAATAAAAGCAAGGAAAGTGTTGGCCTTTGCTCTGGTGTCCTCATTTTTTGAATGCTCTGGTAGCACTCAACCAGTTAAGAAGTCTTGACAGAAGGATGATATTAGTATTTTAAGCTGCGATAACATCTGGCTCAACGGTTATCAATGAGCACTATTCAGGAGAACATAGGAATTTGAGGTTAAAACTTTAAAAAATCGAAAAATAATAACAAAACAAATGACCACAAAGTATCAACGTGCTGTTTGATTTCGTACGTCATAATACGTACAAAGGGATCAAAGGGTTAAAGACCTTTAAAGTTAAACTGAATATACAATACCAACGGCAGCCCATTTTTCTATTTTTTAAAAACGTTCTCACCATTTACCCAAAACAACTTGAAGATAGCGGATGTAATATTCTTGCTTCTAAAGATTCCTCTCTACGGTTTTCCGCTATTGCACAGGAGTAAATTCTAAAATATGTGTTGGAACTGATGCCAATGTAAAACGGAGATTAATTTTCAGAAAAATGCTTGCATAAGATTATTTGTTGGACATAGAATTTGAAGTTTTGGTCATAGAGTTGTAGTCTGATGCACAGGGTAAATAACCAGAAAAATCGTCGTGGAAAACCGCGGATTCGCAAAATCGACTATTTTTTAAATATAATTTTTACACGGAGTTTTTAGCAGGTATTCAACTAAAAATAAGACGGAAACATACAAAAAATCTTTTTTACATTTTAGAAACAGGGGATGAAATGCTCCAGAGGTAAGTAAGTTGGGAGAGTGGGAAAATTCTGCTTTTGTGGCTGCTGATTGGTTTGGACATTTTTTCATGCAGTTTTCCAGAGTGAAGCCTTGTATTTGACAGTAAATTATTTCAACCGCGTTCAGACTGTCATTTTCTACTTTCGCTAACAGTGTTGTACTTTTTAAGTGAATTTTGGAAAATGTAATGCATGTCTAAGGTGAGATAACTAAGTTAAAGAACATTCGTATTTAAAGAGAGCGTATTGCATGTCGGTTATTGGAAATTCCTGGGAAACTGTGGAGAGGAAGTGTTTAAAGTCCCCAACGGTGTAGCCAAGGAAGTATGTGGGGGAAAGGAATTGAGGGACTCGTCCCATACCTTTCTCGAAAAATGTCAAACCTTATGTACATTCATGCTTGAAATCCCAAACACTGAGGCAGGTACTCTCACCCTAATATTTCTCGAGTCATTTTGTTGCAAATACACTCTAAAATCAGTCGAGTTAAAAATCAACCCAACTCAACTGGGTTGAGTGAATATGAACCCAATTGGGTTCATATTCACTCAACCCAGTTGAGTTGGGTTGATTTTAACCCAATTAAGTTTAGAGTGCATCCCTTCATTTTGGGGGTACTTAAGTCTTCAAACAGTACCCAGAAGGCTCAAATTTGAATAAAAATTTAACTGTTTTTGCCGAAGATCCCGGAGTTTTACCAACATGGGATGCCCGCCGTTAATCCAGCAGGAGATGAAATGAAGTTAGGAAAAATATTTCTCTGCTGCTATTGGCAGCGGGAAAATATTTTAAACCCAAACCCTTCGTTTAGCATGGCTAAGCCCCTACTGAATTCTCAACACGACATAAATTGAGTCTATTCGTCTGCGATGTTGTACACATGTCATGACAGTATTTATTTATTTATTTATTTATTTATTTATTTTTATTTATTTATTTATTTATTTATTTATTTATTTATTTATTTATTTATTTATTGGAGTTTAACGATACTTTCGACAGCCACGGACAGTTTTACGGGTGGAGGAAGCCAGAGTACCCAGGGAGAGCCACCGAGCAACGGCGAGAAACTTTCAGACTCCCCAGCGTACTAACTCCACACAAGCAGGGTTAGCATTGCTAACAGGTGCATTGAAGACAGGTGCACCATCGACGTGCGTTACTCCTTAATACACAGCCCCACCGTGCCTTCACGTGGGCAATCGGGGTTAAGTGCCCTGTCCAATGACACAATGCAGTTACCTCTGGCGAGGATCGAACCGTGGACCTCTCGGTTTGAAGTTCAATGGGGCAAACACTGAGCCACCTCGCTCCCCCCATGACAGCAGTAGTATGGGCAATAGTCCATAAAGAGCAGTTGTTCGTAGTAAAGTGTCATCTGCTCGAATAGGCATACACCACATGACTTTAATAACTTCTAAGTCTGGAGACGTTTTGATGTTCAATAAAGTATTTTATTATACACCCATTAAACTTTAAACCCTTGTATTCAACGGAATCGCAGCTATGATATAAATGATTCTGTATTCAACGAGTGATATACAAGCCGGAACTTTTTTACCGCACCGTTTAGTTACGCTTCGAAAAGTTTCCAAATTTCGTTATACAATCATCGACCGTCTGTCGCATAGTGTGAAAATGAAAACGTCCAAAGCAAAATAAAGTCGGTTCACAAAAAATTAGTTAGCCAAAAATGAGATAATATTTAAAAAAAAAACAATCATTTCCAACCAGAACATTAATCCAGTCCCGTGGCCGTCTCGTTTTGTGGATCCCATAATATCCAAATTGGTCAAATTTATTTCGGTAAATCTTCGTACTTCTTGAGAGGCTTCAAACTTCTTTTAAAAATGTTTCTCCCAGCTGTTTTGCAAATCTGCACAAATTTGTACTTATATTTTTACTAACAGTAATAGCCACCAAATGGTTAGGTGTGAATGGGCACCAGCCGAAGAGAAACAGCGATACGAATTTCAACAAACACTGGTTCCGAAACGGTTGTTTTGATTTTTCATCGATCCATTTGACCAGTACAGCTTCAGTCAAAACCAACTCTTCTCCTTTGGGTTTAAACATTGGAATTAAAATTTGTTTATTTAAATGAATTTTAATGCATGGGTTTTGTAATAAACACAGAACGCGATGTGTGTTTGAAGCGGTAGGTGTTTTACATAACTCGTTGGAATGGCGTAATCATATTTCGCTCGAGCCTATGGCTCTCGCGAAATATGATTACGCCATTCCAACTCGTTATGTAAAACACCCACCGATTCAAACACACATCGCGTTCTGTCTTTATCTCATTATTTTATTACTGTTGTTATCACATGCCATAGAAAGGCGCGCAAAATTACACACGGCTAACAATTTTGATGTACAGGAAAGTTAGCTCCCCTTAATTTTCGAAAATTATCAGAAAATTTGACACTGAGGGTATGGGAATTCCATATAAAATTGAAATTTCGAAATGTTAGCGAACTTATATCATCGATGTGCGTATAATCTCTCACACCTCACGCATGTTCCTGTAGAGTAGTATAAAAATACAGAAGCTGGCTTTTTACAATTTTTTCCTCAATCCTGGCCCGAAGCTTGGAGCGTCAAAATCACCCGATACACGGGGGTAAATTGGCAGCTGTATGCCGAAGGCATACCCCAGGTGTGTAGCACTGGGGTGGGCGAAAGTATGGGAGTGTTCGCCCCTTTAGGGGGAGACCTCTCCCATACTCTTCCCACCTATGTGCGTAGCCCCTACCATTGGTGTGAGTTCGGAGATTTATATAAACAAAATATTTATTTGGTGTTTGACTGAATATGAAATATAAGCAAGGAAAGTGTTGCCTTTTTCTCTAGTATCCTCATTTTTTGAAAGCCCTTATAGTGGCTTATAGCACTCAACAAGTTAAGAAGTCTTGACAGTAGGATTATATTAGTATTTTAAGCTGCGATAACATTTGGCTCAACGAATGTCACTGAGCACTATTAGGAAAAAGTAGGAATTAAGGTTAAAACTTTAAAAAATAGAAAAATAATAATAAAACAAATTACCACAAAGTATCAACGCGCTGTTTGATTTCGTACGTCATAAGACGTACACAAGTAACAAAGGGTTAAACTTAACACGAGAAGGAGAGAAGAATAGAGAAGGAAAGGAAGAAGAAAAAATGCATTACATTTCCATTTTAGAAAATCGTAAGAAAAATACAGCTATGTATTTAATGTAGAAGTCGGCAAATACAAACTCACTGGTACTGAGCCCGAAAAAAATGCCATTTGATCATTTCTGTTGGGCCGGTGAACAAACCGCAATGCTCACAAAAAAACATGTTATTGTTTTATTATCGCAATGCATAGTTTAGAAAGAGAATAGTCCTGTCTTTGACAGGGGCGGACTGGACCAAGAAAAGCTACCGGGAAATGCACCAAGTGGTCCCAGACACAGAAAATAATTTGATTTTTCGAACTGAACGAACGCGGCTTTCTTGCATCTGAGCACTCAATGACAGTTCAGACAGATGGCATTTCGATGGCATTTTGGTTTCATCTTCATCGATCATTCTGCAAAAATGGTTTTACCGGGGGACCCATCGGGAAAACAATAGTTCGGCCCAATCGGAGAAAAGTTCGATTTTTTCAAATTGAAGGAACGCTGTTTCCTTTCATCTGAGCAATCAATGGTAGACTAGACTGTCATTGGCAGTCCACATAGAGAACATTTCGATATACTGACAGTCTGTGCAATCGAATCCATTTCGCCTTTTGGTCATTTACACGGAATTTAACGCGCCAAAAGGTGTTGGCTGCTTCAATTTTGGGGGACCCAGTGGGAACCCAATAGGAGACCCACTGGAATTTTTCCGGTGGTCTATACGGCCAGTCCGCGTCTGGTCTTAGAATATCATTCATCTACAACACAGTATTATTAAATACCAAGAATCGCGAGATCTCAATGGGAATGATGACGAGCGGTAATGGAACATATCATCGACGTACTTTGGTGCAAAGCCATTCAATTACTTCTGCGTTAACCTTCTGTACACTATGTTAAAATACCAAAATTATAAGCAAATATTTCCCATAATGCAACAACGAATTTAGCCATTTTAATTTTGTTTGACAGAGCATTGTAATTTAAACCGAAAGGTCGACACTTCAATTCTGACCAGCGGTAACTGCGTTGTATCCTTGGGCGATACAGTTAATTGCGACTGCCCATGTGGAGGCACGGTGGTGCATGCAGTGTAGTAAGCAAGTCAGAAAATAAGCAGACTGTCGTCTGCAAAATGAGGTCCCCAGAGGGTGAATTTAGTGATGCTACCCTGCACAGCAGGGTAGCATCACTAAATGTACCCTCTGTGAACCTCAATCTGAATCAGGGTTTCAAAACAGAACAGAAAAAAGTACCCAGAGGATAAATTGGCCAACTGTTGGGGATAGCATCATCAAATTCACCCTTTGGGGACCTCATTCTGCAATCAGACGGCTTATTTTCAGGCCTTGTAGTAACGTGTGCAGAAAGTCGATGATGCACTTGACTTCAACCGTTGCTAACTCTGTGCAGAGTTAGTAAGTTTGAAAGTCCCATAGATGCTCGCCGCTGCTGGGTGGTTCTCTACAAGTACTCCTCCAAGTACAATGTGACTTTGGCCCTTGAAAGTGCTGTTAAAGTGTTAAACCCCAATAAACAAACAATAATCTCATTATATATTTGGTTAGAAAAGTATGAATTACCCTATCAAATCCAAAACTAAAGGCATCAACGATAATGCTGTGTTTGTCTTGTTAAATAATAACACATAAGCTTTCGAAAATAATACACAATTCCAGTATTTCAAGGCTAGTGCGAGTTAATTTGTTTCTCTGATGCTCCTAATTGAACCCACATTACTCGGTAATATCATAACAGACTTTATTATAGGAATTGCAGCTTACTCGGTGGCCATAAATCAGTTAGCAGTCCATAAATATTTACGATTTTGATGGATGAAAACTGTTTTTGTGCTCACATTGTGAGATTTCGTTATTTCTTGAGTTTATATGCCATTCGTCTTCTCAGTAGGTGTGCTACATCAGAAAAGATGGTAAAACATATTATGTCGTGTACTATTCCTGTGAATGTATATTTTAACCCTTGGAACACTGGTGGTATCTTCTACGTCAGTTCAATGGAAGCAATTGGAAGAGTCCATGTTCATTATTTGGGGGGTAGACTAAGCCTTGGGGCTGCACACACACATTCACTTACAGCCATCCTCCTTAATGAATTTATAGCGTAAATGTGCCTAGGTTGGAAAAACGGCCTCTCGTGTTCAACGGGTTAATGATTCATTTGTTCTGAATTGGTTAATTAGTTCCGCTAATATTTAAAATGTTTCTGGACGGAATAAAGATAACACGGTAAAAAGTAAAAACACTTGGAAGCACTACATGGTTTATGGTCTCATTATAAAAATTATTCAAGCCTCTTCTTACCAAGTGGCTCTTTTCTCAGTACTTGTCAACAGTACGGCATTCTCACAAAATATAAACTATCATAATATGATAGTTTATATTTTGTGAGAATGCCGTACTGTTGACATACTTCATATTATGAAGAGGCGCAATTGTTTAACCCTTTACCCAACGTAACGGCCCAAACCGGCCAGCACTATTCTAAAAAAATCGCCAATTAATTTTCATTATTTTTATCATTTTTGTCGAGCTCGTTCCAATAAGTGGTCATAACCTATGTTTTTGAGACAAAAAATAAAAACAAATAGTATTTCATGTTAGGTAAAGAGTTAAAGTTACCAATAAATAAGTAATTAAAATTCTGAGAACGCGGTTGCTCACTGGTTACGGCATTGGACTTTAAGCCGAAAGGGACATAGTTCGATCTCCGCCAGGGGTAACTACGTTGTGTCCTTAGGTTAGGTACAATTGCCCACGTGGGGGCATAGCGGCGCTGTATACTAAGGTGTACTGCACATCGATAGTGCACTTGTCTTCAGCCAATGCTAACCCTGTTTGTGTGGAGTTAGTACCGTCTGACAGTTGATCACCGTTGCACGGTGGTTCTCTTCGGATACTCCCGCTTCCTTAACCCGTAAAACTGCCCGACACGATTTAACCCTGGCTGTCGAAAGTGTCATTAACTCCAATAAATAAATAAATAAATATAGGATGGGTTGTTTGGTTTGGCTTAAAAATACCAAACGTTTGCTCAAGAGCTACCGAGAGAACAGAATGGTGGCAGATTACAGAAATTAATTAGTTCCCCTGAGAATTGACTCTTCCCATACAAGTCATCTTTTCACAGAGACGATGTCATCAGGCAAGCGTAGAAAGTAAGAGCTAAATGGGATTGTTCTGGAAAGGCTAGTTCCTTTGGACATGGACACTGTCTGCAAGCTCTGAAGCCACCAAGCAAACTTTGTAGAGACTTCGACGCTATTATGCTGGAAGTTTGAACCAGTGTAGCTCTCAAATAGTCCTCCCTCAATGCTTAGATTCAATCGTCTCCTTTATTTCAGATGGTCGGAAACCTACTGTTCGCTTTTCCTATCAACTGCAATAACCCAGACGATTGAATCTAAAAATAGCATTAGCATTTTTTTTCTCTAATTCATCGCAATTAATGTTTCTCAAAAGAAACCTGATTTGACCGTACCTTCAATGACATCAATACCATTGGGCACATTTTTTTCACTAAATAATTATGAATGATGACTCACCACAGCTTTGGTTTTATGATTACGCCAACTGTGTTAATATCTTGATGTCTTTAACCCTTTACCTAACATGAAAAAAGACGACACTTGTAAAAAAAAATTCTTGAATAACTAATTTTTTTCATTTTTTGTCTCAAACACATAGGTTATGACCACTCATTGGAACGATCCCGACGAGCTCGTTCCAAAACAGGGATCATAACCTATGTTTTTAAGACAAAAAATGAAAACATAATGAAAATTAATTGGCGATTTTTGTGAATAGCTGGCCGGTTTTTGCCGTTACGTTGTGTAAATGGTTAAGGAGATTTGAATACTTTTTGATTGTAATATATATTACGGGAGCACTGAAGAATATTTTTATATCTTTGAAAGTAAAGGGGTAGCACAATGAATCAACGGTTGTCTGCGCACAAACTCCACAAAAAGTTGATAAACAAATAACGCACACCAGCATCGAATTTCTAACACAATTAAACTGGTGGACCTAGAGCTTGCACTGTCCTATCAGATTTCGTATGGTTGCAACCCGAGCGGTAACTGTTGCGAACGAAAAACGCACTGTAACCAACCGACAGGCGATTGCTGGGGGATGGGGTACCCCTCCCTGTAATATTTCCAGTCGGGGCATGTTCGTAAGGTTCGACCCCTATGGTATCAATTCGCTCTCATTAGTAACCAGGGGCGTAGCTAGGATTTCCTAGTGAGGAGGCCATGATTATTTTGGGGGATGTGCCAGGTCCATAAATGTCACAAATGGCGTAGACCTAAGGTGGGAGTCGGTATGGCCCTCCCATCGATGGGGGTTCTGGGGTTCCTCCGAACCTCCGCCAATGAGAGGGCGATACCCACCCCACCTCAGGTCTACGGCATCCCCCTCCTATTGGTAGGGGTTCGGGGTGGGAGGTTCCCCTAGGAAATTTTGAAAATGCAATGCCCTGAGACTGAATCTGGGAACCTCTTGTGATTTAATTTTCCCATTTAAGTGGGGGCACTGTAATTTTTAGGGTGATCATGTCCCGAAGGCCACCTTGGCTACGCCGCTGCTAGTAATTATGTACATTCTTAAAAGACTAGATTTGATACTTGAACTTGTGACACATACACAGTCGGCCATACAAATAGGAGTCTGTAGTACCCGATTCAGGCGGTTGGACGCCTACCATGACCAATTTGGCGTCACCGTAGGGCGAAGTCATGTCTTTATGGTGTAGTTTGAGTATTAGTCCATCGGGATATGGGCCATCACTGTCGGGACAAATAGGGTTTATCCCTCCCCCAATCGTTCATCTTCGAGGCGCCCCTGGTCGGTTGTAAGTATTGCACGTATTTGTAACGACATTTTAGTGTACCAGTGAAAGAGTTAGTCGTCGGCGCTGGGCACAAAAAAATCCCAGTGCGATAATTACAGGAATTCGTGTTCCCTACCTCTTGAAACGGGTACAATAAGGAAAATATAAGGAGAATATGATGGCAAGTAGGGGCGCGATGTCGTTGCAGTAACCGGTTCTCGCCAGATCACCGAAGCAACGTCGAGCCCGGTTAATCCTCGGATGGGTGACCGTCTGAGCGATCGACTCGGACTCCCGCGTGGTGTCCTTGAGCAAGGCACTTAACCCCGATTGTCCACATGGGGACACGATGACACCGTGCACTAAGGCGTACTGCACGTCGATTGTGCGCATGTCTTCAACCAATCTATCCCTGCCTGTGCTACAGCGCGGAGTTACGATGTTGGGGAGCTGGCAGCTGCTCGTCGTTGCTCGGTGGTTCTCTCCGGGTACTCCGACTTCCTCCACCCGTAAAACTGTCACGGTCGTGATTAGCCAATGTGCATAAGTATGTGACCTTAAACACCAATAAATAAATAAATAAATATGGCAAGTACTCTTCCAAGATACAGATATTCTCAATGACAGATCAGCTGTGATCTGGTTGCTTCTGGTAAACTTGCCATAAAAACTCCAAGTTTCTTTTTGCTACTTTTAATAAACGAAAACAACAGACAACTGTTGTTTTCGTTTATTAAATGTAGGAAAAGAAAACTTGTCTTTATTTTCTAATAATGTCATAAGGGTGTTCGCAAAAATTATTCGCTTCTTAATTGAACCTTGCTCGCTCGTCAATTATGATTTTTTTTAAATTTCTGTTCTAAAATTGTTCATGACAAATCACTAGAATGAGCTCATATGTCTCTGACATCATTTTTCCTCGAAACATCAGTTAAGAAGAACGTACGAGAGAGGGCTGATGATTAGAATATCCGCTGTGCCTATTTTGAGATCATTTTACATGCAAGATATCAATTGTTTTCCATTGAAGTGTACAGGCAATATGAGCCACGACGTCATTCCCCTGTTTTTAATCATGCTTGGTCTTGAACACTGGCTTTTTTATTTATTGAAATTTGTGCTTTTTCAACAGAATATTGAAAGATGAATGTGTTGTTACCGAGATGTGTTTCCAAAATAATTGGATTGGCGACTTTCTTCTGTCTTTAATTAACCATTTAGCTAACATGAAATGCAGACGACACTTGTAAAAATAATTCTTGAATTCCAACAAGGAGTCATATCCTATGTTTTGAGACAAAAAATGAAAAAATAATGAAAATTAATTAGCGATTTTTTAGAATAGCGCTGGCCAGGTTTGGCCGCTACGTTAGGCAAATGGTTAAACCTAACTTGCCTGTACAAAATGGGTCTTAATTATTTTGTATTATTAAATAATTTCCTTTCTCGATTTTTTAGAATAGCGCTGGTCAGTTTTGGCCGCAACGTTAGGTAAACGGCTAAACCTAACTTACCTGTACAAAACGGATCTTAATTATTTTGTATGATCAAGTAATTTCTTTTCACCATTCACTGCACAGTTATGTCAGAAATCTAAATTAGTTACCGGACAAAACTAACAGTTACCAACTAATCTGGAGGTAATCGTGGATTTGAACAACCTGACAGCGTGCGGTGAGTGACACCAAGTCGCGAAGAGGCGATGGATAGGTAACTGACTTACTCCCTTTCTGTTGTTCAGTCAATACATTGCACGGATTTTGTATACTAAGTCGATGAGACTTCACTCGAACACTCGGTCCATTGTTCGTGTGGTATTTCAGTAATAGTTATCAATCGGGCTGGAGGTATTTCATGATTTGAACAACCTGTCCCGTTAGGTAATCATGAGCCGCGTAGCGGCGAGGTGTCATAGCACCGGGCAAGTTGTTCACATTCACGAAAAATACCGACAGAGCGAGGTTGGTAAGTTACTTACACCCTGCCCTTAGTTCAATCAACAAAACGCACGGATTTAGGTACACGCAGTGGATTGGAGGTATTCAACTGACATCACTCGAGTACCTTGTGTATTGTTCTATCAGGTATTCAAGTTATTTGCATCCCCTGAGACAATCGAGCCTGTTTGAGAAGTTGGGTTATTAACTCCAAAATGATAGAAGAGCCAGCGAATAATTTTTATTGCCCTCTCAGATTTCTTAAGTTTCAATGATATGCTGTCTTGGAAGATGCGCAACTGAAATGGAGGAGGAGGGTGTAGGGATACAACCCCCGCTCCCGCTCCAATGATTTTCCAAACCTATTTTCCAAATCTCTTCTGGAATCTTGTCTTAACCCTTTACCCAACGTAACGGCCAAAACCGGCCAGCGCTATTCTCAAAAATCGTAAGTTAATTTTCATTATTTTTTCATTTTTTGTCTCAAAAACATAGGTTATGATCCCTCATTGGAACGAGCTCGTCGAGCTCGTTCCAAAGAGGGGTCATAACCTATGTTTTTGAGACAAAAAATGAAAAAAATTAGCTGTTCAATATTTTTTTTGCAATTGTCGTCTGCTTTTCATGTTAGGTAAAGGGTTAAATATCGATTCATTCTTGCTAGCAACCCTATACGTCCTTACGATACTAGTATTAATGATATGTCAGACACACAGTCGATCATACAAATAGAAATCTATGGTACACGATTTCGTCTGTTGGGAGGGAACATGACCAATTTGGAATACAGAACATGCTAATCGAGTAAGAAAGCGGCAAAGCGCATGTGCCACGACTACCACATGTATACACAAATAAATTTCCAAAAAGTCCAGCTGAGAACTCGGCTGTTTTTACTTTCATCCCAACTGATAAATATACCAACTACATCACCAAAGCATGCCTTAAACGGAGTAGTTAGAAAATTGTCAGTCCGAACTTGAATCATCACTGTTGGGACAAATCAGATTTTGCAGCCATCCCCAACTCAACTGGTCATCTTTGTGACGCCGCGGAGTCCTGGAAGTGATATGGTTAGGTTAGAATCATCAGTTTTACTCCTTGTCAGCTGCAGTTGGGATTTTCTGCCGAATACAACAAATATCCTGATACCAGGTAAAGGCATAATTATGGCCTTTGGTAACTGAATATACTCCATCAAATGGAATTAGATCTCTTACACACGATTTGTTCGTGGCAGACGCCATTGCATTTTCCATCACATCAAGTTTCTAAAACAACAGACTTTATTTCAAGTCAGGCGAAATTCAGCCGGGTTGAGAGTTATAGTAGATTTAATGGGATAATGTCACTGATCCCCCTCTACAACCGGATT
This sequence comes from Pictodentalium vernedei, assembly GCA_031216915.1. Lineage (NCBI taxonomy): Eukaryota > Metazoa > Mollusca > Scaphopoda > Dentaliida > Dentaliidae > Pictodentalium > Pictodentalium vernedei. Next base: position 419,245,052 of record CM062293.1, on the reverse strand, counting down.
ACTGGAACGTCTGCGAAAATTGTCGAAACTCAATCTGCCCACTTCAGACGACGTCGCAGGGGTGTAGCCAACAATTCTTTAGGAGGGGGGGGGTGCCACAATGCAACTCAAGGATGAGACTGAAAACTTGGCCAGAGGCCAAGCCTTGGCCAAAGGTCAAGTTGGAGGAGATTATGGGAGGGGGTCACTCTCTCCCATAATCTCCTCTAACTTGATTTTTGGCCATAGGTGGTGGTCCGGTGGAGTTGGAGGGGCTCCTCAGGAAAAAAAATCTTCAGTATTTGATATCAGCAGTGAACAAAGATTTCATGTTGAGTGAAAGTCAATCGAATTCAATGTAGGCACGTATTAGATTACTGGGGATAATATCGGCTCGGACCTTTGGGATTGGGAGGGGGTCGTACGACCCCGTGACCCTCCCTGGCTACACCCTTGCGTCGGATCAGACAGTGGATAACTCCTCCCGTCGGTGACGTTTGATGACGTGAATCGGTTCGAATCCCACCTGCGGCAACCGCGTTGTGTCCTTGACCAAGACACTTAATCCCAGTTGCCCACGTAAGGGCACGGTGGCGTTATGTACTAAGGCGTACTGCACGTCGATGGTGCTCTTGATTTCAAGCAATGCTAACCCTGATTGTGTGGAGTTAGTACGTTGGGGAGGCTGACAGTTGCTCGGCGGTTCTCTTCGGGTACTCAGGCTTTCTCCACCCGTTAAACTGTCTGGCACCAGGTAACTCTGGCTGTCGAAAGTGCCGTTAAACCCCAATAAATAAATAAATAAATAAATAAATAAATAAATAAATAAATAAATAACGTGAAGCTGTTACGCCGTGATTCTAGTCACATCGTAAAAACTTTCACATCATCAAATGAACGCCTAGAATGAAAACTAAAAGCACTGTATCAACTTACAAATATTATCGGTGCTTTAACTAAGATATGTTGAAATATTCAATTTGCTTTTCCGTGAAAAGTGTGCACAAGATCCAGATTTTTGTTCTTCGCACCCATCAAATTATACCAAAAGCAATCGACGAGTACGAGTCTTCTGAAAATTCCAACTTATAGGGGAAAGGGCTTTTGTTGAGTATATTTATAACAATAATCCCCCTTCCCGCGTCCTAAAGTGGAAACAGGTTGTACACCTTTTTATATGTGTGACCAACGAGCGTTCCAGAAATCTAGCTGTATTGAGATCAATGGGTGCAGTTGTGGGTAGTCGTGTTCATACACATTTTGGGTTTCGCCGTTGGTGGCGTTATCTCGATTGTTGGCATCGTGGTCGATCTCGTACAGTTGAAACTAGAAGTCACGTGACTGTATTGTGCACCATTTTGAAGTAATAGCGCGGTGAGTAAGCGCACTTTTGTTCCTGACAAACTGCACCATTAACTCACCTCCTGTAGAAAAAACAGCGTGCCCAACTCTGTACCATATTCTACACTATCGAATAGAGATCATCAACATCATTCCTAACCTCTACTGGGAAACTTGTACATGTAATGACGTAAATGGATATTAAAATTTGACTGCATTCACAGAACGAAGAGAGTGGATTACTACTTAATGTCAGCGCCATATATTCTCCACCAGAACAGTATTTATAATTAATCCACAGCTACCTAATATTTCTTTTGTTCTCTGTCATGAAAACAAGCCCTATAAAATCACACCAAGTGCGGTTTTGATGAGAACAGCTCAGTGAAACAGTACCAATATCTGGATATTGGGACGGTTTTGAAACAGTCCCAATAACTAGATATTTGTACGATTGTCACGGTACTGTAATCATAACCATTCAAAAGTAAAGATGCTGTAAAGGATGTGTGAAAAACTTTCTAACACATGAATTATCGACAAGCTTTTCTCGACAGAGCTACTGAATTGAGTGTGCATCGTGTCCAAATTATAATGTACTTTTTTAATTTTTTCTTGCTTTTAATAAACAACAGCCCTGGTAACCTAAAAAGGACTCCTGTGGAAACCTCGGAAGTGAAGCAGTGCTTGTTTGCTGTGGTAAACAAGTTTAGTTTTACTTGTAAAATAGGACCTGGTCACCAGTGCCCGGGGTAGAAGTCCCCTAAAATGGGCAGCATGGGTGTAAACGATTGGCTAAACTTGACTTTACACCTTGTTTTGCGGCCACAATTAGCCATAGCTGCAGAAAAGTGATCTTAAACACCAGTATATAAATAAATACCCTAAAAACCGCCCTTTTTCAAATATTAAGACGGCAATCAGGCACCACCACCCGCCACCCCTGGGGGAAAGCGAACCTCTTCTTCAGATAAAAAAAGAATTATTCTTCCAAATGCTTTAAAAATGAACGATTATTAAATTTATCTGCCGCACTTTCGATGAGGGATTGAATAAGTGTTCCACCCTTGAGCTGAGACATTATATGAGCGGGAGAACAAATTACGTCATGATGTGAGTTCACTTCGAAGCCACAGATCTGTTCACAATATCTGAACTCATGATGCGTGTCATAAAAGGTCCCCAGAGAGCGGAGGGAAAGTAAGGTGTCGTTCATACACAAAAAGGGGGATAAGGAAGTTCTAGATAACTATAGGGGGATATCAGTTAGTAGTAACATCGGAAAAGTATTCTGTAAGGTCATATACGGTAGACTTGAGGAAGTTATTGAAGAGAAAGGTTTTTTAGGAGAAATTCAAAATGGTTTCAGGAAAGGTCGAAGAGTCACTGATCACCTATTTACACTCACCCAACTGATAGAATCAACAAAGGCTGAAAAGAAAAAGATGTTTCTGGCATTTCTAGATGTGAAAAAAGCGTACGACCGAGTGTGGAGGGAAGGTATGTGGCGAAAGCTCGAGGGCATCGGACTGGGGGGTGACTTTGTGGGAATCATGAAAGCACTGTATACAGATGTGCAAAGCCAACTCAGTCTAGGGAGTATCACTACAAAACGAGTCCCTATGGATATAGGCCTCAAGCAGGGGTGTATCTTTTCACCGATTTTGTTTGCATTGTATGTTAAAGATTTAGGGGACGAACTAATTCAGAGTGCGGAGGGGGTAAATGTTGGAGACATAAAGGTACCAGGCTTATTCTTTGCGGACGACATGGTGTTAATGTCTAGAACTGAACAGGGGCTAGAGAAATTGCTGGAAATTGTTAGTAGATATGGGAACACTTGACGACTCGAACTAAATGAAAATAAAAGCAAGGTAATACCCGTTGGACGCAAGGTAGATATGACGAAGAGATGGAGAGTGGGGGAGTTCTCAATCCCCGAAGGGGAAAGCAAACAAATCACTGTAGGAGAAACGGGAGAGTATGAGTATCTAGGGGTAAGCATAAATATAACGGGAAGAGGGGTGTACAGAAATTACTCAGCCAAACTGATTCTGAAGGGGAAAAGAATTCTGAACCAACTAAAACTTTTAGGGAAAAATAGTTTCAACAAGGTCTTTGTGGGGAAAACACTGTGGGAGAGGGTGGGTTTACCAAGTATAACGTATGGCACGGACGTGATTCCATTAAACCAAACCGTTATTAAGAAGTTGGAAAGTACTCAGAATGATGCCGGCAGATGGATAACAGGGTCGAGTAATGCTGCAGCTTTGGAAGCAGTAAGGGGGGAGCTTGGGTGGATGAAAATCAAGGACAGGGTAGATTTGGGAAAACTGTGTTACTTTAACTACTTGAGAAACCTGCCTGACAACCGGTGGTGCAAACTGATGCTCGATACCATTTGGAATTCTAATATAGATACGGGGTGGTCAAAACATGTGAGGGAACTAATGGACAATTACTCTATAGAGGTCACAAACATAGAAGTAGGAATGAAAGAAGGCAAAAGGTTTGTCAAAGAGAGAGTCATGGAAGATTGCAATCGAAACTGGCGATCAGGGGTTAGCGTGAAAAGATCACTGCAGGGGTTACAATATAAAGAAAAGCCAGCTTTTGAGAAGTACCTAGATGGCAGCTTTGGAGGGTCACTGCTGTTCAAACTGAGATCAAGATCACTGGAGCTTCGGGGGAAAATTGGGAGAGATGGAGAAAAGGGATGCCAAATGTGCCACTCTGGAGTAGTGGAGACCCTGGAACATTTTCTCTTGGAATGCCCACAGTATAAACCTCATAGAATAAAATTTACTGGAAGAATAATGCAGAAGTGGGGTGAAGAAACAAAGGATAGATGGCTGAAGGGGGACACGAGGGAGAGGGTAGGAATGCTTATTGAAGAAATTGAAAAAGAGGAAGTGAGGGACACTATTAAGCAGTTTATATCTGAATGCTGGGAGGAGAGGAGGGGAAGAGGGGGTGGGGTGCAGGGGGAATGATGGCCTTCTCTTATGAGGACCGCGACAAATCAGCGGCTGGCCAAAGAGTTATTATTATAACTTCAATAGAATTTCTAGCAAGCAAACAATGGGTTATGCCCTTTTGTTTTTCGGGGGTAGAGCCAGCAAAAAGTGTTTTAAAATGTAGTTTTACTCGTGTCAAACTTTCTAAAATATATTTTTTTTGACTTTTGTTAACATTGAGGGGCTGTGGATTAAATCACATATATCACTATTTTGTGTACTATATGGGTAAATAATTGTACAGTTGTGCAGGTGTCCTCCAATATTTGGACTCGGCTTCGCCTCGTCCAAAATATCTCCGAACAACTGTACAATTATGTACCCATATAGTACACAAAATAGTGATATATCTATTACTTCTTCATTACATCAGTAGAAACACTTGCAAACTTTCATCACATGAACCACCGGGTGCAACCCGGTGGTCCATGTGATGGAAGTTTGCAAGTGCTTCGTCGTGTGTTGTGTCCTCAGTAATTGTAAATAATTAGCGAGTGAAAAATCTGTACCTCATCGATTTAGTAGTAATCCACCCTCCACATATTGTAGGCTCAATATTGTCTTTCTGTTTGATCGGTTCAGTTCGTGATTTCACTACCGACCGCATCAATATCGCATGACATTTTGCTTTGCACAGCACAAACGCTCTTGTGTATTTCAGACTACTTCATTCTTCTGCAGCACGGAACGCATTAACTACCGAGCATTTTCTGCGCTAATTGTGACAAGACGTCTAGTTTCAAATGTAGTAAATGCATTCCCAATGATCTGTTGAAGAGAGTTTTTAGCCACATATATATCACTTTTCAGGTATTATGTTTCAATAATACTTCTAACCAGCGTTAGGTTACACAGAAGGTTGAAATATTCACATTTGTCTGTGTTAAGGATTCCATTTTTTTGACGATTCCATCCAACATTTTATAGTGGAACTGTTTTTGTGACATTTATTTAGGTAGAATTAAGATTAGATTATTTATCTACTTTATACGTAAAAACAGTAACGTTTTATCTTTTATCGTTATCGAAAACTCGCCAATAAAAAATCTTTTATCGTTACTGCAGTAAGAATAAAAGTCACGTGATATCGCAAGAATACAACGTTCACGCCCATCTCATTTGCATGACGTACTATTTCATTCAACACTTTGAATAACTAATTATCGCTGCCGCGGATCGAAACAAATAAAACGGGGCGTATTTATCGAAATGTATTGAATAAAAAAGAAGGCCATTAATTAAACTTACTGAATTGTAAAAATAAAATTTGACGGAAAAGAGGAAAAATTAGTAACTTACACTTTTTAAAATGAGATTATTTCACCCTTCGAGACTTTAATTATCCTGACGTTCAAACGTCACTGGGAATTCAGTTTCTTCAACATTTGTCAAAAGGTGACGTCAAACGTCGGAAAGTACAAATAACCAGATATTATTCACGTTAGTGATTATCTGGTTGAAGGCTAGATTATTTTTAGTGGTCTGCATTTGTTAATCAAAACTTGTTTTATTACGGGAGTGGGGGAGGTGGGGGTGTAGATAAAAGGGTTATGTACACATGGTGTTTGTAAAAAATCTTTTATCGCGACTCAAGTGTTTTCGGGGGCTACATAGCTACTCGTGGCTGCGCGACTCGTAGCTATATATGCCCCCGAAAACGCTCTCGTCGCGATAAAAGATTTTTTACAAACACCATGTGTATATAACCCATATTTATAGTAGTCGAGGGGAATTTCCGCGGCATTTTAGTCACGATAAAATGATGTACAAAAATGTTTGAGGTTTCCGGTTCTGATGCTTTTTTTGCCAAGGTAATGCTGGGTCTATGACTCGTTTAAACTCACAGTTTGCTAAACGATAGTTTCCGGTAAAAGTGCTATTCTGGTTGATTTGGGGGAAGGGTTCTCAGATTGTCAAATAATTTACCTTTCATTTCCATTGGAGACCAAATATACAACTGAATCATAGAAAGAATTTTATGTTGGTTAATGAAATACTTATAATTCCAAGTGTGGGAACGGAAATGTACTTCACAATAAGGGATCGGTTCACCGTAGAGATAACATTCCACAATGTTCCAATGAGTCTAAAATCATCATCCTCTGATTGGACGAGAAATCGCGGTTTTCTATGTTTAGGGCTCCCCAGTACCGTATGTCACCGTTTGACGTGACCACGCACAATATTTGAAATGAGATTACCAATTCCGTATTTATTCAGTCAACGGAGTAACTTGCAAACCGCTTCATTTCTCTTGATTTTCACACATGCAGCAGGTGATGTTCCGAACGTAGTGTTTAACTATTTATCCAACGTAACGGCCAAAACCAGCCAGCGCTATTCACAAAAGTCGCCAATTAATTTTCATTATTGTTTTCATTTTTTGTCTCAAAAACATAGGTTATGACCCCTCTTTGGAACGAGTTCGTCGAGCTCGTTCCAATGAGGAGTCATAACCTATGTTTTTTAAACAAAATTTGTTATTCAAGAATTTTATTTGCATGTGTCGTCTGCTTTTCTTGTTAGGTAAAGGGTTCAATTACAAAAAATCAATACGATTTAAATAAAGATGGAGTGACCTCAACCTTTATCCGCTTTCCTGATTATTTGTCCAGTGATATCATGGGGTACAGGAAAGGTCTATTGTCTATTTACTAAACACTTTGTTAAAAGTTGCTCGCGTCTAGGTTGAACATAACCTCCGAGCCGCATACCTCAGACAATGTTACCGACAATTCATCACAATAACTGATATTATCGGCGACGAAGATTATTAATCGCGATTTTTTCAGCAAAAGGTTTTTTGAGAGAAACGTGGTGCTGCCTACAATGCTAAAGCCTTGTTCCACTCAGGGGGTGAATTATATTCCATATCTCACAACAGTAGGGGATAGTATAATTCAAACAACACGGTTTATATACCAGCGTCGTATACAAGTTTATATTTCAAAAGTTGAGCCATTCCCTATCCCGACATTTTGTTTTTCCGAAGTCTCTGGTTTAGGGTCAGTTTAGGTATATCTGAAGCCATCGTCACCGTTTTTGTCTTGCATGTCTCAGGATTGATCAGTATCTCGAAAACATACTTCTCTGTCATTTATCCAAACCGAAAACAACGAATAAATAGAATGTGCTCGTTTGCTCCTACCCGTGTGCGCACCGGCGATCTACGGCCTTTACCCACTGAATGCTATCGAAGATAGTTACGCGCGATGCCATATCGAATAAATAAAACTTTGACGTAACAATTTGTTGGAAGACAGTTTTCGTCATTGGAACAGATTTACAGGAAAATTCGCTCCCTTTAATTTCCTTTAGCAGTCAGTAAATTTAATTCTAAAAGTACGGGGCTTTCATATAAAAATTGAAATTTCGAAATGTTACCGACTTTGTTTCATCGATGTGTGCATCATTTCCCCAAAACTTCAGGTAGTTTCCCGGGGAGTAGTATAACTCCTGAAGCTGAATGTCTACATTTGTTCCCAATGCGTTTGAACGTTTGACTATTATTTCCTGCTGAAACCCTTTTACCCAACGAATCGGCCGCATCCGCCCGGGTAAAATGCAAGTTCAGCAGTTGAAAAAATATTTATTTTAAAAAAATGTCAACAAAACCACGTCATGTGACCCCTCGTTGGAACGAGCTGGAATAAAGGCTTATTTGACGTAGGTAATAACTCACTTGTTTGTTTCCCAATATTCGCAAAAAAACTGTTAAATTCTGCGGCAATTTGGTTATGATCAGTTATTTCTCTTTCACCTTGCTTAAAAAAGGAGGGCAGTTTGGCTTCTCGTTTTACTTTGTTTATGCTATCATTTAATATTTGCCACGTTTTACGCATATCATGTTTATTTTGAGCTAGAATGTTCTTATAATACATGGCCTTGCATTGTTTTTTCACTCTGTTGAATATCCTACAGTAATTTTTGTAGTTTTGAATATTGCGGTCGCTCGGACACTTCAGTTTTTTCAGGTAGAATTTTCGTTTATTTAATGACGAGATCAAGAGGCCCTTCGACATCCAAGGTTGTTTTCTTATAGTATTTGTCTTTGCCTGTGTCTGGGATAGAGGAAAGGCAGTTTCAAAGACATTTAGATAAATTTCAATGAATGTGTTATAAGCCATGTTTGGGCAATCTAGTTCCATTACAGGAGAGAAGTCACACTGAGATAAAAGTAAGTTAAAGTGGGCAACACTTTCTTTGTTTATTTTTCGTTTGGACACAACAGGTCGACGTATATTTTCTTTGGTATCGGTTTCAATATAGAATGTGCCAAAATGGTCAGATACATCAGTTATTACTATTCCCGTGTAAGAATTTGTTGAGATATTATTTGAAAATATGTGATCGATAAGAGTGGCGGAATAGGGAGTTACTCTTGTGGGCTTGGTTATTAGAGGTAGGAATCCCTGACTGAACATTAAATCAATAAAATATCTAGTCTTGTCATGGGAACTGAATTTTAACATGTTGATGTTCAAGTCTCCTACAATGTAGGATGGATTGTTTTCGCGATTTAGTTTGTCGGTTATTTCATTTAATTTCGATATGAAGAGGTCAATATCTGCTTTAGGTGGCGTATTTGGTCTGTATATCACTCCTATTATTTTCTTGGATTTCTTGGTATTGATTTCGATGAAGAGGGATTCAATTACATGCGGAATAAAAAGAGTCAGGTCCGGGCGAACTCTATAATCGACATGTTCCTTAATAAAGAATCCTACCCCGCCACGACCATCATCGTCATTTGGTCTATTGTTCATAAGGAGTGGGTGGTAGCCATTAAGTGTGTATGACATAGTGGGTGGAATTTTGAATATCTCTGTTAGTCCAATTATGTCAAAGAAACTGTCCATGTCATGCAGGTTGAGTAAAAGATCATTTAGGGCATCCCAGTGTGCGGTCAGCCCTTGGCAATTTATGTGAAAAACAGAAAAGGACTTATTCAGTAGAGTACGACATGAGGCAAACTGTTCAGGGCAGTAGTACGAGCAATCATTTTTAACTTTTTTAAAGGGGAACAAGTCATCATCTTGTCCGTTGTAGACTTTTTCCTTATAATGACTAATAAAGTCGTATTCTGGCCGCGTTTGGATCTCGCCCAACTCTAGTCTATCCGCCATTACTAACAATGTAACTGCCAAGTACTATAAGTGCACCACGCCTCGCAGAAAACAATATGAAATTTGGTAAAGAGGGGTGTACTGAATACGACAAGGTTTGAACCAGTCTAAGGGTGATTGCACTGGACCTCATACTAAGGGCAACAGTCTGGGGCAATGCAAACATAATTATATTAATGGCGGAAACTAAAAAGGTTGAAACAAAAGAAAAGAAGTTGTTATAACAAATCAGGGCTATGTACATAGAAAAACAGTTGCTATACATGGGTTCTTGAATAACTGGGTTTCTGATCGACTCTCACATTTCATACATTTTTTTTTTTAGTAGCATAGATGCATTTATTACTAATCGATCACACACTCGCTCATCGACTCACAAACCCATCACTCAAGTCAGTGATTGAATGCGCGAGTAAATGAGCGAGCGAGTCAGGGTGAGGAAGCATCGAGTTTGCCAAGTAGACATTTCGCGTAGTCACAGAGTTGATATTGAGTTATCATCTTTAGGTTAGGAGATGGCCACCAATTACACTCACCCGCTCATCCAACCAACCATCCATCCCAATGAATAATGAAATGAATAAACAAATAAACAAATGAGCGGATGAATGAACGATCTTGGCTATTATTTCACTTGTAATGATTTAATTTCCAATAATTCATTCATCCATCCATCCATTCAAACACCCGAATGAATGAATGAATGAATGAATGAAGGAAGGAAGGAAGGAATGAAGGAATGAAGGAATGAATGAATGAATGAATGAATGAATGAATGAATGAATGAATGAATGAATGATTGAAGGAATGAAGGAATGAAGGAATGAAGGAAGGAATGAAAGGAAGGAAGGAAGGAAGGAAGGAAGGAAGGAAGGAAGGAAGGAATGGAGGAAGGAAGGAAGGAAGGAAGGAAGGAAGGAAGGAAGGAAGGAAGGAAGGAAGGAAGGAAGGAAGGAAGGAAGGAAGGAAGGAAGGAAGGAAGGAAGGAAGGAAGGAAGGAAGGAAGGAATGCACCCACTCCAGCAGTTATTCACTCGAATGAATGGATGGATGAATGAACGGGTGGATGAATGGATGATGAACGGAAGAGTAAGTGAATTGATGAATCCTTGGATGGATGGACGGATGGGCGAAGGAATGACAACAATGTATAAAAGAAAGAATGAATGAATGAGTTAACTATCCTGAGGTATCCTGAGTCAATCATTCATCCGTCCACCCATCCATACACCCACCCACTCCTAGAACGAATGAACGGATGAATGAGTGGATGCATGAACGAACGGATGATAAATGGATAAATGAACGAATGGGTGGATGGATGGATGGATGGACGGATGAAAGAATGAAAAAAGAATAAAAGAAAGAATGAATGAGTTGACTATTCTGAGCTTTGACTCTGGAGAAGCAAGCAATCTGACCTGATTACACCAAAATTATTTATGGTATTACATATTATCAGGAATGACAGAATGGCGAAGAAAAGAAGCACATATTGATCACAAGAGTATACAATTTTGCGAGGTTGTGTCTAGAAGTGAAAAGGTTAAGGAGTTTTCTTGATCGATTAATCACTTGTCCAAATAGATATCTGGATAACTACCATAGCGTTGATGATTTACAGCATGGACCCTTTACCCAACGTAACAAACAAAACCGACTGGGCCTACGTATATAAAAATTTTTTTTTTTTTTTTTTTTTTTTTAATCTTTGTCTCAAAAACATAGCCCATGACCCACCTCGGAACGAGCTCTTTGAGCTCGCTCCAATGAGGGGTCGATATTCGTTATCAACCTATTTTATTGGTTGATAACGAATGCCAAATGCGGCACTGGGAATAAGTAACGGTTATCAAGAAGCACAGTTCCCAAGTTGACATCGAGAATAGGTCGCGAACTGATATGAAATTTATATACCGAGTTCACTAAAATCGCCCTGAGTCGAGATTTATAAATTTCATGTCAAATCGTTACGAAGTTGAGTTTCTTATATCGTATAGTGAGTAACTTTACCTTTTAGCTAACGTATCGTCTAAAGCCGTCCAGCACAGTTCCCCGAAATCGCCTGTCAATTTCATTATTTTTTTCAATTTGTGCCTAAAAAATATAGCTTTAGATCCGTCACTGGAACGAGCTATTTGTATTATGAAAAATAAAGATTGATTCAATTCTTTTTCTGAACTCACATACAACGTCATAACGTCGACGTTGGTTTCCGACGTCATTCCAGTATTAGACATGTTGTGAACGATATTTTAACCCTTTACCTAACCCGAAAAGCAGACGACACTTGCAAAAATAATTCTTGAATAACTTATTTTTTTCATTTTTTGTCTCAAAAACATAGGTTATGACCCCTCGTTGGAACGAGCTCGACGAGCTCGTTCCAACGAGGGGTCATAACCTATGTTTTTGAGGCAAAAAATGAAAAAAATAGTGAAAATTAATTGGCGATTTTTGAGAATAGCGCTGGCCGGTTTTGGCCGTTACGTTGGGTAAAGGGTTAAGTAATGAACTATTTGATGGTCAGTATGTAATAAGATCGAATATCAACCAGAATGATTAATCAAAGTTGAAAATGTTCGATGTAGAATACTGGATATTTTTATTTGAAATGACAACTTTTCAATCGTCGTCCATAACACTAAGCCAACAAGGGATTCCAGGGATTATTGTTTGAGCAAACACCTTAATTAAACACATTATCCATGAAACAAAAGTAAAAAAACTAATGTTAATGAGAAACAACAACAGGCATAGTTTTCCTCCCTGCAAGATACTCTTCTTTTCCAACTTACACATTCCATTCTCAATACAACCAGAGTTGGTCTCCTGCACATGTTTGAACATACTTTAACAAAATACGAATTCCAGATTGGTATAAGTCTACCTCCAGCGTATTAATTATCTTTCCAATAGTTTCATGAAGGAAGATGTTAAGCCGTTTTCTAGCGTCGGCTTAGTTTGAAAGGCGAACCTTAAATGATGTGAATTCGGAGAGGGATAAAATTGGTTGTCCACGACAATCAATTTCCCCACTATCCGATTTCACATCATTTATGGGACAATCAATATTCCGCACTCTCCGATTTCACATCATTTATGGGACAATCCGTTTTCCCCATTATCCGAATTCACTTCATTTATGGAACAATCCGTTTTCCCTCTATCCGAATTCACATCACTTATGGGACAATCCGTTTTCCCACTATACGAATTCAAATCATTTATGGGACAATCCGTTTTCCCACTATCCGAATTCACATCATTTATGGGACAATCCGTTTTGCCACTATCCGAATTCACATCATTTATGGGACAATCAATTTTCCCCACTATACGAATTCACATCATTTATGGGACAATCAATTTTCCCCGCTACCCGATTTCACATTATTTATGGGACAATCCGTTTTCCACACTATCCGAATTCACATCATTTATGGGGCAATACTGTTTTCCCCACTATCCGAATTCACATCATTTATAGGACAATCCGTTTTCAACACTATCCAAATTCACATCATTTATAGTACAATCCGTCTTCCCCACTATCCGAATTCACATCATTTAAGGACAATCCGTCTTCCCCACTATCCGAATTCACATTATTTATGGGACAATCAATTTTCCCCACTATCCGAATTCACATCATTTATGGGACAATCCGTTCTCCCCACTATCCGAATACACATCATTTATGTGACAATCCGTTTTCCACACTATCCGAATTCACATCATTTATGGTACGCTTTTCAAACTAAGTCGACAGTATAAAACAGCGTAAAATCATTATCCTGCCCTCATTGCAAGACTCTCTCATTCTAACCAGTAGGATAGTATGCAAAACGGAGCATACAACTGAACGCTAACAAAACCCAACATCCAACCTTCACTCGCAAACAAACACTACGCCCTCATATTGGAACTTCGCACAACCTAGCGAACGTCAGTTTCCCATTACCGTGAAATGGCTAATAAAAACAATCACATATAGGCACCATCGGTAAGAAAGCGCCCAACACACGCCAGGATGATAATTTAATCAAAGAACTCAGTGTCTATCGCGCCCTGTACAATCAAAGATAAATCATGATTCAGTTCCTACATACGTTCTATTTCAAGTCCGGATCTAACAAAAAACCCAATTGCCAAATTTTAAGCATTCAGCAGATTATTCGAAATGCTGACTGTAATCATAAACTTTCGTACTCTGCCCCTTCGTATCTGCCAAATTCGCCCCACTTTCTCGTCTTCGAAATCGTCGGGTAAGCCTGAGTGCTGGCAATCAGTCTTAAATCTTTGTACATTACTTCGATGTACCTGCTGGATTTGCCTTAGGTCCGAATTCACCCCTCCACAGCTTGAGAAACTCGTGATGCCAAAACAAGACAGAGGCCAAAAAAGGAAATAGTGCCTGACATATTTCTCGGATTAATTAGTCATGTTTACCCTTGCAACATATTATGCATAATTATTTGCGTTAAGAAAATAGTAGCACTCGATGACAAAATTGTACAATTGACAAGACGTTGGTGAGGAATAGGGCTGCAGGATTAAATCGTTACTGACCTTGTTGTAAATTATATTTTTGGAACGATACCATTCAGGAGATAAGAGTTGAAATGGTTAAATACTTAGATCTCAGGCTGACAATCTAATTCTACAGGAAACCTGACGCTGTTATGGGCTGTTGATTTACCAAGTTTTCGTGGTGTGTGCGCGTGACTGTCGTTGGAGTAATGCGATCATCACAAGCGGTAACACCATTGTGTCCTTGGGCAACACACATAATCCCGGGGGGGGGGGGGGGTGTACAGTGGCGGTGTGCCCTAAAGCGTACCGAAAGTCAATGTGCACTTGCCATCAGCCGCTGTTAATTCTTCAGAGTTATTAAGTTGGAGCACTTCACTGTTGCTCGGTGGTTCTCCCCGGGTACTCCAGCTTCCTGCACCCGTAGAACTGTTCTACACAATGTGACTTTTCTTGTTGGACGTGTCGTTAAACCCAATAAACACACAAAAAGACACAGAGATATTCCTTTGTGCTCCCGTTATAAATACTCCAATCAATAAGTATTTAATCCACCTTGAAAACCCCAGGATATTAACGCAAATTCAGTGGAACTGTACGGCGTATTCATAAAACTCAGCTGTGGAAACTCTTCATTCCTAAAATTTAGAAAGCAAACGTATCTAATAGTAAATTATTATCACAAAAGTTCAAATCGTTTTCTTATTTATTTATTTATTTATTTGTTTATTTATTTATTTATTTATTTATTTATTTATTTTTTATTTATTGAGATTTAACGGCATTTCCGACAGTCAAAGTCACCTCACGTCGGATGGTGGAAGCCGGAGTACCGGAGAGAACCACCGAGCAACGGCGAGAAACTACCAGACTCCCCAACATACTAAGTCCACACAAGAAAGGTTGGCATTGATTGAAGACATGTGCACCATCGACGTGCAGTATGTCTTAGTGCACAGCGTCGCGGTGCCCCCACGCAGGGTATCAGGATTAAGTGCCTTGCCCATTGAGCCACTGCGCGCCCGATCAAATTTGAACGAGAAACATTTCTTGTACTAATTCAATAAAACTGAATGTTTATTGCATTTTAAGATGGAATCGGATGGAATATTTCAGTTGGTTAGAAAAGCGAACCGGTCAGGCTCGCATTTCTGACCAACTGAAATGATCCATCATATTGAATCAAAAATAGACGCTGTACAATTTAAGCGCTAGATCAGTTCCAGTCCATAACAGTGTTAGATTCATTCAAAAATTTGATAAATGTTCAACTCTAGAACAAGAACAAATATGATCTAATGGGGCTGGTGTTTGCAGACTTGCATCTCCCGGCGCACGGCATATTTCCTGAAATTAACAGGACACTGCATTACATAAAGGGATGAAATCTCCAGCCTTTTTTCGTATACTGGCTACTTGAAGTAGAACAGTAATTAATTACCAGCTAAACAATTTTCTTTGAACGCGGAAAAGGAAGTAGTTAGAAGATTCTAAGTGTCCTCTGGATAACGAGCTTAAAACGAAATATCGAGCGTATAATCGAATAAATACTGTAAACACTTACTGTTGAAAAAAGACTGGTAACCAGCTAATACACTTTGATTTGCAACCATACTAAATACTAATAAAATATGATTTTTTTTTTTATTATTTTGTAAATAGCGCTGGACCGTTTCGACTATTGCGTTAAGTAAGAGTTCACTTTTTTCGCCCCTAATTTGGAAAATGATATCGTCCAACGATTGCTTCTCATGGAAAGTCCAACCTTGAGGTAAATTAAGTAACATGTTAACTCGCACTGCCCGCAGATACGTAGCCCAGGTTAAAGATATTAAATTGTATACCTTTCATAACTAGTTGCGAAATCATGTTGTTTTCGAAACAATCATATAAATATCCTTAAACTGGCCTATGTAGTAGGCAGGAGCGGCGGAATTTCAATGAAAGTAGAAAACCACAAATTTCCAAGACTGTTGTGGTTTGAACCAGCTAGTGGGAGAAAATGTATATTCCTAGATCGCCAAATAGACGACGACCCGCTTGTCTCTCGTTTAGAAGAGCACACTGCAATGTGGTCACTGTCCGGCGCCTGTCTTCTACTTCAACCATCTTTCAACCCCGAAGGCTAGCCTTCGGGTTGGAAGATGGCTGAAGTGGAAGAGACAGACCGAAGGGTGGGTTTCTTTGGCCAAATGCTACTAAATTTGTTTGGTGTTGCAGATAATGTATTCCAGGAATGTCTGTTCATTGACTCGTTTGTATGGGCTTATTTTTAACACCATGTGTAACCACATAAATGTCTGTGGAAAAGTGGACGGGCACGTGACCCCTGTGTCCCCACACACCTAGTTCCGCCGCCTCTGGGAGTGGGTGCGTTTGACCGTGTGTGGTGGTGGGTACAGATGCACAGGTTTGCGTTACGGCTGATATCATCGCTAATCATTGTGTGTTGGAAAGAAGTGGGTGCATGCAGGTATGTGTGTGTTTGAGGTGTGTAGAAACGTGTGTGTCGTCCCTGGAGCGCACTCAGGTGAGGATATGTGTATGTATATGCGTTTGTGTGGTTGTTTGAGGTTGCGTTAACTAATCATCAGCTGCACATCGTAAAAAAAGTTTCGTGCTTTCTTACTTTGGATACCTCCTGCCGATTCATATACATTCCTTCAAAAGATCATGCCATGCCATTATCGGCTGCATATCAACGCATCACGCTTTGTGGGTTTTTTATTAGCATACAAAGACTTGAATTACCTATGGATACGTCAATAATATATGAGAAATACAATTGCTCGAGTTAATTAAGATTTTGTAATTGATAATTTTCTTTATAATAATAATCGTCATCTCTGATTTCCTTTCTCGGTTCAGAAATAGCATACCTTAGTGTTTTACTGGTTAATAGTTGAATAAATACTTAATGTACATTAGCTGTCATAACCCGTAGGATACTGCTCGCAGGCAATTATTGTTTATTTCCCATCATATTTCTGTGATATGATTGATGTACTTTTATAACTATCAAACGCACTCTCACCATAGTCTTTCCGTCTTTTTTACTTTATCGGAGAGCTAAAGATGGGACAGCAAGAATCTCGCAGGGCCCGACAAAGCTTCGCAATTCGAAATCGACCCGATGGTTCGATTCCATTTGCGTCGCATTGATTCGGATTTTTCGAATCGCCGAGATGTTCTCAAAATCCTGCCAAGTATCTTCACTCTTGAATCGGTTGCGTTGACAATCAAGCCAAATCAAGTGGGTTGAGTGAATATGAACCCTATTGGGTTCATATTCGCTCAACCCAGTTGATTTGGATTGCTTTTAACCCAAATGAGGGTTCTCGTCAGATCACCGAAGTTAAGCATCAACGAGCGCGGTTAGTAGTTGGATGGGTGACCATTCCAGCGACTGATTCGTGCTCCCGCGTTGTGTCCTTGGGCAAGGCACTTAACCCCGATTGCCTACATGGGGGCACGATGATGCTGTGTACTAAGGCGTACTGCACGTCGATGGTGCGCATGTCTTCAACCAATCTAACCCTGCCTGTGCCGCGATGCCGAGTTCAGAGTTACGATGTTGGAGAGCTGACAGCTGCTCGTCGTTGCTCGGTGGTTCTCTCCGTGTACTCCGGCTTCCTCCACCCGTAAAACTGTCACCGACATGATATGACCCTGGCTGTTAATGTGTCGTTAAACCCTAATAAAAAAAAAACAAAAAAAAACAAATGAGTTTAGAGTGTTTTTTCACTCTTCTATCACAAGGTGACTTGTACAGAGTCTTTCCATCTTTTTTTACTTTGTTTGAGAGTGAAAGGTGGGACAGAAAAAACACGCAACTTCAAAATTCGATTCGATCCGAATGTTCGATTCGATTCGGTTTGAGTCGCCCTGATTTGAAATTTTCAAATCGTCTAGAAGTTTTCTCAAACCTACGCCAAATGTCTTCTCTTGAACTCTTCTTCTATCACCAGGTCACCATTACTAATTCCGAAATTAACACTTGTGGAGACTGGTTGTAAGAAGGTACAACATTTACAACTTGAACTGCCGTGAGATTCGATTCGAGATTAGATTCGATTCGCAATCAACTTCCAGATTCGATTCGAGAGTCGGGCTGAGAATCGTAGGGTCCAGGAACCAAGGTACCATTTGAGATATGTATTTGTGAGATCGTGGATGCCTATGATTATAAGCTATTGTCGAGAGGTGTCCTGTCAGCGTTGTCGAATCAGATTGGTATGGCGTCGCTGTTGTCTCAGAATATTCAGCCGAAAATTTAGACAAATATGTTTGAAACTGTAAATGTCATGGCAGTGATACTTGCCTAATTCAAATAATATTTCACATCAATATTGGAGTATAGCAATACATATCAGGTTTACACATGCAGTGCGGTGTTAGGAAAAGCTACCTCTATCTCGATCGGGCCACGATCTAGTCGCGTCACATGTACTCCAGTGGATCGAGATTAAATAAATAAAATATTGTGAAACCAAGACAAAAAAAAATAGAAAGTGGCATCTGAGATGCATTGTTTTCGCGTTTCAAAAGGTGAAATTCTGTGCAGAAAAGCGGACGGAGAATGTCGAACCAGATCGCGACACATTCGCTAGTTGATCGAAATTCTCTTCTCGCTTTTTTATAGCATATAATCGTTTATTGGTTTTTAATTTCACTTTCACCACATTTGGCTGTATCATGGTCGTAACACTGGTATGGAGTCAGATTTATCCATCGTTTGTACCCATGCTGCCCACTTTAGAATACTTCCACTCCGGGCGTTGGTTCCGGGTTTTATTTTACCTAAACAAGCACAGCCCCACTTACCGGGGTTCCCACAGGGATTGTAATGACAGAACAATACGGGCGTTTTTCATGGTTGGAATGCGTTTTTTTCTCAATATTTCGTTCACTCCGTTCATATTCGAACATTTAAATCTACAATTGAATAGAAGGTTGAAGATTTCATTGATATATCTCGGTGCATACAACATTTATATACAGACAGAAGTGCTGTGTATCTGTGTGTATTTTGAATTTATTGGACGTGAATCACTCTCCAGTCTTTACGGTTGTAACACGGCAGCAACATACATTTTTAATTTCGTCAGGTAACACCAGGTGACCGGTGTTCACGCTGGGCCGAAATTGTCTGGTGTCACATTTTTAGCCATTCTGGATATTTTAGTGGCAAACAAAGTCTTTGATGCAAAACGCTAAAGGGAGGGGAGTTGTCTGGTCCTAATAAAATGATCGAGTTTTACAAAATGAACTAGCAATTATTCCGTGAGTTAACGGACAAATGTTCACAGGAAAACATCCGCCAGAACTCGAAATTTCTGACGAAATCATCGGAAGGCGAAAAGGACGGTCACCTAAGTTACATCTATATGCAACAAATTCAGTTAATGGTCATACTGATTGTTGTGTTGTTGCTCTTAGATCATAACCGACTATTCGACTAATTACTGTTAATCCACAGGGCTCAGTGCGTCGCGAGTCTTTACAGAAAGCCGTATTTAAATAGATAAATATACTACTCAAAGTTTGCTAAGCACCAAGTACACTGCAAAAAATATAGGTTCTCTTCAGAACCAAAAGTGGTTCTAATCTTGTCCCTGAGATGGAACCAGTTCTGTTTAAACAGTATTTACTTCAAATCAAATAAATTTATGAAGATTAACGTTAAATATTAACAGAATTAAACATAAATTGAGGGGGTTTGAGCCATAAGTTTAGAGCTTATACGAGGTTGTCTCAAATCATTATTAAGCAAAGGAGATAGGAACAGTTGGCATATCGAACCAGTTTTGGTTCTATACAGAACCAAAACTGGTTCGATATGCCAACTGTTCATATCTCCTTTGTTTCAAAATGTTTGGCAACTGCGTTGAATAAGCTCCAAGTTTACTGCTGAATCTACTTCAGTTCATGTAATATTCTGTTAAAATTGAATGCTAATCTTGTTAAATTTATTAGATTTGAAATAAATACTGTTTAAACAGAACTGGTTCCATCTCAGGGACAAGATTAGAACCAGTTTTGGCTCTAAAGAGAACCTATATTTTTTGCAGTGAATATCCAACTACCTGTTTTATGTTTTAGTTGAAATATTGTAATGAAAAGTGTATATATTTTTTATTTAATTATATCTTTAATGATTTAAGTACAGAAATTATGATTGTATTTGTGTTTGACTTTATTTTTTAGCTTTTGAATACGATAACCATGGAAAATGGATATTATTGGTAAAAGAGGAATTTTTTTCAAATTTGACAAAAAGTTGACGGAGTGAACTGGTATTGGTTCAATATCGAGTATGAGACCCATTACTGTTAATTACAGCTTGACAACGCCTTCTCATGCTCTCAGTCAGGTTCCTGACTGTCCTTTGTGGGATGTTGTTTCATTCTTGGACCATCATGGCACCAACATCCTGGACACTTCTTGGCTTGACTGGACGGGCTGAAATTGCAAGCTGCAACTCATTCCAGACATGTTCTATTGGATTGAGGTCAGGGGATCTTGCTGACCAGTCCATACGCTCAATCCCCTCCCTCGGTTGGTACACCCGGACAACATAGGCAACATGAGGACGGGCATTATCGTCCATCAGAATGAATCGATCACCCACTGCACCTGCATACAATCTGACGTGGGCATGCAGGATGTCATCAATTCACCGCTATA
Organism: Pictodentalium vernedei; assembly: GCA_031216915.1. Lineage (NCBI taxonomy): Eukaryota > Metazoa > Mollusca > Scaphopoda > Dentaliida > Dentaliidae > Pictodentalium > Pictodentalium vernedei. The sequence goes on along the minus strand of CM062293.1, from coordinate 419,224,369 downwards.
CAGTCAATGTACCACGGTCAAGGACACAGAGTTCTGTACGTCCACCCCAGCTGATGCCGCCCCGACCATTATTGACCATCCGCCATAACTGTCATGTCCAGCAATGGTTGCATAGAATTGCTCTCCTGGACTTCTCCATGCCCTAGCACGCCTATCTGACTAGTCTAGGCAGTACCTTGACTCTTCTGTAAAATAGACAGGTCGTCAATCTTCTCTGGTAATCCAACATGGCCCATGGCCCATTCATATCGTGTCTGGCGGTGGGTCTGGGACAACTGCATGCGAATACGTGGTCTTCTCGATCGGAGACCACCTTCGTACAACCTTGCCCGGATAGTCTGCGTCGAAACATTTACCCCGGATGCATTCTGAAGGTCACCGCGAAGCTGGGTTGCTGTTGCAAAGCGGTTCCTACAGGCCTGAATGATCAAAAAACCGGTCTTCAGCTGCAGATGTGGCCCTGTCTCTGCCACCACCACTCCGTCTTACTGGTGTGCCATACTGCTGAAATCTTGCTCGGGCTCTGGTGATCAGCGTATGGTTCACACCAAGGGCTTCACCAACCAGACGTAGCCCCTTGCTCCACCATCCCAACAGCATGCCACATTTCTGCTTCAGACAAATGTCTTCTTACATTTGCATTTACCATATTCAATCATTAAATCACAAGGGTTTGTGTTCAAATGAAGACTGAATACCCTACACGTCATGTACACGAGACAGTACGGGAAAATATCATGAAAATCAAGGGGTACATGCTTTCCACGACTGAAAAGAGAGCTAATGTAAGCATTGGGGACCATCTCAATGTAAAAAAATAATGGCAGTTTAAGATCCTTTCAACACATCTAAGGCTACAACACGACCACAAAACAAACGCTTCCTGTAGATGCGGGTGACTGGTTTCATTATGTTTGGTAAATGTAAGGGTCGATTTCTTTCTTTATTAAACTTACGTATATTGTGAGGCCAACGGACGATGCGTCTCTTTCATAATCTATGGCTATATCACTGATGTAACACAAATAAGTAAGGTTCCAGTTCTGACGTTTCAACCCTTTGAACCCTGATAGTATCCTCCACGCCAGTACGGTGTCATCAATTGCCTATATTCGTTATTTTGGGGAAGAACATTCAAGATTTTCACCGTGCAGGCTTAGGACTGCACTTAGAAAATCTTAATTGGTTTTCCATACAAATTCTCGAAGCAATTATTTACTTTATGAATTCTAGTGGTATCACGATCATCGATAGGAAAATCGACCTTTCCGGCTGAAAGGGTTAAAGATCATGTTATTTATGTTTGGGTTGGACTTTCTTCTTTACTGACGTAAAGGTGCGTTTGGTTTTCTGCAGTTAAAGGTCTCTACCAGTATCGAGGGCAATAGTGTAGAAACAATGCAGATTGATGTTCTAGCTCTCATTTCTTGTCATGGTCTGTAACTTTGGGTAGCGACCAGGTTTTTGGGCCACCGGTCTAATTCTGCAAGACATTAGGCGCTATTATTGTCTGAAACTAATCTAGCCCTTAAATAGTCTAACACCTATGTTGAGATCCCCCTCATCTGGAATATTCCGGTTGGCAGGAAAAGCGAACCTATGGTTCGCTTTTCCACCCAGCCGATACATTCCAGAGGAAAGAATCTAAACACGTACCCAAAACATTTATTTCCTTCGAAATAACACAATGAATCGTGCTCAATGGAGATATGAATGTTTTATGATATTACCTTTTGGAATGGGGACTCAACCACAGTTGTAGTTTTATGATTACGCCGCGTAATTTCTCTAATTGTATATAAATTTGATGGTTTCGAATTGAAGTAATTACCTATTGAGTGGAATGTCTATAACTGAAGCCAGAGAGTATCCATCTGTATATCTCTGTGAGTGAAGGATAATAACACATTACATAATCGGTAGTCATTGGCAGTCTGCGCGTAAACACCACAAAATAGAGAGTATTTGGTGAATTTTTAAATAGAGGGTAATCGCTTGACTGGACTGTTTACGTGAAATAATTCATGAGGGGTGAGGGACGTTGTACAAACACGAGTGCGCGAATGCGCACGAGTGTTTTACAATATAGTCCCTCGCCTCGAATGAATTATTTCACGTAACCAGTCCAGTCAAGCGATTACTGTGTTTATTACTTTTCATTATCAACGATAATTATATTATTTAACCCTTTACCTAACGTAACGGCCAAAAAAGGTCAGCGCTATTCTCAAAAATCGCAAATTAATTTTCATTATTTTTTTCATTTTTTGTCTCTAAAACATAGGTTATGACCCCTCATTGGAACGAGCTCATGTCTTATCAACTTAGAATGGTCTAGACGTAACGTACTCTACGGGTTTTAGCTTTAATGCTCATGCTCGAATATTAGCTAACACACCAAGTTGCGTAAGCCAGAAAAATTCAGGAAACTATTCTACGATATTGCTTGAACAATCGTCGAGAGAAAAGGCCATGGCATTAGGCAGAACAATCAGGACAGTATGGATGCTGCACTAAACATTTTGGGAATATGACGCTAGGCAATGTGTCACCAGGCTCTTTTTGAATGAGTTTCTGTTGCCAATAGTGCGAATCTCTCTGTTAACCTTTTGAAGCCGAGTGGCCGTTTATCAGGCCAGGAACACGATACGCCATAGCGTCATTAAATAGGATGGCTGTTGAATAAATGCGTGAGGTAGACCAATCAATATTTTCAACGTGCAGCCCTCAGGCGGTACGTTGAAAATATTGACTGGTCTACCTCAAATAATGAATATGGACTCTTCTAATTGTTGTCATTGAACTGGCAAGGAAGAAACCACTAGAGTTCAAAGGTTTAAGTTCATTCCACAAGTTGGAGCACAAATAGGATGGGAAGGTGTCTAGCGATTTTGTTTTTGTTTTATATACACGGAGGAGATCGAACTGTCTAGTAGTTCTATCGGTTTGGTTATCATTTGGTTCAAAGAAGTCGCCAAAAGGTGTGGGTGAGTTACTATGCGGCCAATCGAAAAAAATAGTAAAGCATGTAATTTGAATAAGTGTTGACATTTCCTTTGAGAACTTTCTTCTCTATGGACAAAGGATCAGTGTGGGTGTTATATCTGGTATTGTTTATTTTATACCATGATTACCTATTCTACTATATATGAAAAGCCAATGACATAAATTTTAGCTTCATACACCAACCGTGGTGAACACGCCAGCAATGGGATTTCAATAGTTAAAATTTACACCTACAGTGGAATTACATCCACGTTGACCTTTGGTGACGTCGATCTGAATGCAACTTGTCAAAATTTATTGCACGTCGCCTCGCGAAGAGTGAAATGGAAGTGACAATTATTTATTACGTTTTTAAATGGATTTTCCTCATAAGGCACCAAAACTTAATAAACATGCATTGTCTCTTGTTAATAAAGCATCCATAACTCGAAATAGTATGTTATTATGCTATTAAAATGAAAAAGGCTCCGTTTCATTTCGTTTCGGCGATAAAATTGACAGAGGAAGTACCGCCCACCGATGCTCGTGTAAACAAAAACAGATTCGCACGTATGTACGCCTGGTGCTCAGTAAAATCGAGAAAAAAACTAGATGAAGTGATTGTGCCCGCACAATACACAGGATTTTCCTTGTATTTTCAGTTCCTGGGCTTTTTCGTCTCAAAATTGAGAAGAACGCAGAAAAACGGATTTTTGATGAGCCTAACATACTGACGGTAGAAGATATAATTGCAAGACCTCTATGCAGTATGCCAGCTCCCAGAGGTCGCATCTAATGAAATTCTGTACTGACCGCCAAGGCTCCATACATTGGAACAACCATAGCCATTCCAAACTGCGCATAATTACTATGTCGACCTCATTAAATGTCAATGAGTGGACGACATTTGCCAGTAAATCCATGTCAGTTGTAATTCCCATTCAGAAGTCCAAAACAACTGCTACCGTAAATGTTTCAGTGAAGGTTACTTTTGAAGATTTCCAAATGCTTTTGCATCCGATTCTTATGCATGGGGGCGGAAACACTACATGATGGGCAGTGATGTCGTGGTTCCTCACGATTGCAGAAGAAATATCTAGAGTTCAGAAAAAAAACGAGCGCGTAATTGGGTGGGAGTGGGGGGGGGGGGTGGTTCGGGTGGGAGCTGACAAATCAGTATGAGGAGTGTTAGTTTATGTCATTTCTTAATAAGTTCTACTTCTCCTTCAATAAACCTGGTGGATTTGATTTGTACAAGTACAGGCCGAAAGTCAAGATTCAACACTTATGTATACTGTTGTCCACTTCAGAGGAATTCCACCAGGTATTGGTCATATTGCCACAACCCTTCCTGTTGCTTATTATCTACATGTACGTTGCAGGGTCTTCGGGTAGATGAATAATTCTCAGTTATTTATCTATGCCATGAGCTTTTATGATGAAAGCCTGAAATTGAAACGCGGTACCAGAAGGCAACTTCCCAGGCTCGAAGTCAGCAGTATTTAAAAATTTGACATGTGTGTGGGGTGGGGGTGGGGGTGGGGGGGGGGGACATATGTATACCTAAAGCTAATTAAAACTTGGACCCAAAGTCCGTAACATATTAGGCATATCCAAAGTGAACAGCCCCGAGATGTGGGAAGGTATTTGAGGGGGGGGGGGAAGGGTTCCCCTTCCCAACTTTTTTAAATAAGAGGCTCTGATAACAATTCTCATTTGAGGCTTGTCATGGCTCTGCGTAATGGTGTGTGACATTTCTAAATCCCGCACTTTCCGGTCTCGGTTCTGGTCTGGTGTTGGGAAATCTCCTTGCCGACTTGAATAATGAGTTCTTTGACAATCATGATATTCTAAAAGCTATATAGGAGGACATTGGACAATTGTTAGCTTCGTCGGCTGCTGGCTCTGAGTGTATGCCTCACTGGTCATAAATTATTTTCCGACAGAATGTGTAAATTTACGACAGAGATGTTTATTGGGGTTGTGGTTCGCCACCGTCGCACACCCACCTTTTGGGGGGGGGGGGGGTTGCAGAGTTTCCCAGTCCTCAATCTGGCTACAGCAACTAATTCCAGGCCTTCGTGGTGCTCTGTTACCTTTGGCTTCCATGTCAGAATGTTAGGAAGCAAATGGATAGTTGCAGGTAAGTAATTGTCGGGATATTTCTTGTAATTAGACACCCTTAATGTTTCAATGATTTTTCACTCAAAACGTAAAGTGACACTTAACACCTACACTATACAATCTAAAAGCGCATATTTTTCTGAATATATTACAAATTACAACAAATCATTTGAATTGGTGTTCTATCAGCAAGGACTGATTAAGTAATACTAAATATTTAAAAGAAACGCGAATACCAATGTTTGCGGGTTTTCCTGAAAATTTTGGTTTCAAATTATGTACAGCGTTCACTGAAGTTGAGGTCGCCGGGTGCAAAATGATCAATGTTTTTCAGACGTGTTTCCTGGCATGGACGCCCAAGATGTGGAGTCCAGCTAATGGGTGTTTGTGTTGGGTGGGGGTTGGGCAGTCGCGTCGGATAGTTTTACAGGTGGAGGAAGAGCCTCAACATCCAAATTCTGAATTACGGCCACTTTAATCCGTCTCGTAGTACAGTTTCGTCAGATCAAAGTGGCGATCGAAAGAAAGAAGTTTGGTTTTTGATCAAACATTTTCAGTCCCTACCGGACCAAAAAATTTCCAGGTAACAAAAAGATATTTTTTTATCTCAAAATTGACCACAATGCATAGAAAACCGAAAAACAAAATCCGATTTTTGTTCAAAAGTTTCCAAGTCCGAACCGGAGTGGTAGTTCTCCAGCCATCAGAAACCAAGTGGAATAAAACCCTATTCCCATGGGATGGGTAAAGGTTTAAAGAGACTGTGAATGTTGCCATTTCAACCACGGAAGCCTTATACGATTCAAGAACGTCGATTATTCTCATGCCAAAATGAGGGTGTACGGACCGTTGGGAGGCCGAGAGTGTACATTTGGCGACCACCCGAAGCCAAATGCAACAGGATTGTGCTTCCACACTCCGGGGAATCTTTTTATCTATATACGGGCTACAGATTTTCAATCACCACCGCTTTTAACCCACTCCGGTAGCAAAGTATAATGAGGTCATAGTACCTGTCCGAAGACCCGACCAAAAACTTCCAGGTATAAAAACAATTTTTTTCGTCTCAAACTTGACCAAATCGCGTAGAAAACCACCAAAAAAAAATCCCATTTTTGTTGAAAATTTTCCAAGTCCGAACCGGAGTGGTAGTTTTCCAGCCATCAGAACCCAAATGAAATAAAATCCTATTCCCATGGGGTGGGGGGAACGGTTTAAAGAGACGGTGAATGTTGCCATTTCAACCACGGAACCCTTATATGATTCAAGAACGTCGAGTATTTTCATGCCAAAAGAGGGTGTTCGCATGGTTGAGAGGCCGAGATTGTACATTTGGTGACCGCCCGAATCCAAATGCAACAAGGTTGTGCTTCCACACTATGGGGAAGCTTCTTGTCTATATACGGGCTACACATTTTTCAATCACCACCGCTTTTAACCCACTCCGGTAGTAAAGTATAATCAGGTCGTAGTAGCTGACCGAAGACCGGACCAAAAAACTTCCAGGTAAAAAATGTTTTTTCGTTTCAAAATTGATCAAAACGCACAGAAAACCGAAAAAAAATTCCGATTTTTGTTCAAAATTTTTCAAGTCCGAACCGGAGCGGTAGTTCTCCAGCCATCAGAAGCCAAGTAAAATAAAACCCTATTCCCCTGGGGTGGGGAAAGGTTTAAAGAGACCGTGAATGTTGCCATTTCGATCACAGAAACCTTATACGATTCAAGAACGCCGAGTATTCTCATGCCGAAAGGAGGGTGTAGGGACCGTTGAGAGGCCGAGGGTGTATTTTGGCGACCGCCCTAAGCCAAACTCAACAAAATTGTGCTTCCAAACTACGGGGAATCTTTTTACCTATATATGGGCTACACATTCTCAATCACCGCCGCTTTTAACCCACTCCAGTAGTACAGTATAATTAGGTCAAAGTACCAGTCTGAAGACCGATTTTTCGTTTTTTTGGTGTAGCGTAAAAAAAAAAAAAAAGTTTTTCGTCTCAAAATTGAACAAAACACATAAAAAATAAAGACAAACATTTCCGGATTTTGGTCGAAAAGTCAGAACCGGTGTGGTAGTTCTCCAGCCATCAGAAGCCAAGTGAAACAAAACCTTATTCCCATGGGGTGGGGAAAGGTTTAAGGAGACCGTGAATGTTGCCATTTGAATCACGGAAGCCTTATACGAGTCAAGAACGCTGAGTATTCTCATGCCAAAAAGAGGGTGTACGGACTGTTGAGAGGCCGAGAGTGTACTTTTGGCGACCGCCCGAAGGCAAACACAACAAAATTGTGTTTCCAAACTATGGGGAATCTTTTTACCTATATATGCTCTACACATTCACAATCACCGCCGCTTTTAACCCACTCCGGTAGTACAGTATAATTAGGACAAAGTACCAGTCTGAAGACCAATTTTCGTTTTTTGGTGGTTTGTAAAAAAAAAAAAAAAAAAAAAATTTTTTCGGCTCAAAATTGAACAAAACACGTAAAAAACAAAAACAAAAATTTCCGAATTTTGGTCGAAAATTTCGGAAGTCCGAACCGGACCGAAAATTTTCAGTGTAAAAAAAAATTTTTTTTTCGTCTCAAAATTGAACAAAACACATAAAAAACGAAAAAAAATTTTTCGATTTTTTGGCCGCCATTTTGGATTAACGAAAAATCGAAACGAATTTTTTTCGATTTCTTTTATAAAGCGGTATTATTTCCTTCAATTTGGAACCCTTTTAGAGGGCTCTTTATATTTAAATCTCGATATTTCAATCCAAGATGGCCGATTTTTGAGATAACTTTCCGTTTTGTGAAAAATTTTGGCAGAAAACATAAAAAATGGAAAAAAATACCGATTATATTTGTTTTAGACAAGAGTAATTCTGACAAGTCTGTCAAAAAATTAAGTCGATAGCTTTTTTCTTTCATGAGATATTGGCCAACGACGCTTTGGGCGTTTTTGGGCGTTTTTGCCCACCAAGAAACATTTTCCCCCAAATACTGATGGTTTTATTTATTAGAACTCATGGCCGTCATTGATCGTGCAAAGTTTGAAAAAAATCTTAAAGACCGTTTTCGAGAAAACTCTTTCCCCGATGTGTTGGAAAAACAAAAAAAAAAAAAAAAAAAAAAAAAAAAAAAAGAACTAGATGAAGTGATTGTGCCCGCACAATACACAGGATTTTCCTCGTATTTTCAGTTCCTGAGCGTTTTCGTCTCAAAATTGAGAAGAACACAGAAAAACGGATTTTTGATGAGCCTATCAACATACTGACGGTAGAAGATATAATTGCAAGACCTCTATGCAGTATGCCAGCTCCCAGAGGTCACATCTAATGATATTCTGTACTGACCGCCAAGGCTCCATACATTGGAACAACCATAGCCATTCCAAACTGCGCATTATTACTATGTCGACCTCATTAAATGTCAACGAGTGGACGACATTTGCCAGTAAATCCATGTCAGTTGTAATTCCCATTCAGAAGTCCAAAACAACTGCTACCATAAGTGTTTCAATGAAGGTTACTTTTGAAGATTTCCAAATGCTTTTGCATCCGATTCTTATGCGTGGAGGCGGAAACACTACATGATGGGCAGTGATGTCGTGGTTCCTCACGATTGCAGAAGAAATATCTAGAGTTCAGAAATAAAAAACGAGCGCGTAATTGGGTGGGAGTGGGGGGGGGGGGGGTGGTTCGGGTGGGAGCTGACAAATCAGTATGAGGAGTGTTAGTTTATGTCATTTCTTAATAAGTTCTACTTCTCCTTCAATAAACCTGATGGATTTGATTGTACGACCACAACAATTACAGGCCGAAAGTCAAGATTAAACACTTATGTATACTGTTATCCGCTTTAGAGGAATTCCACCAGGTATTGGTCATATTGCCACAACCCTTCCTGTTGCTTCTTATCTACATGTACGTTGAGGGTCTTCGGGTAGATGAATAATTCTCAGTTATTTATCTATGCCATGAGCTCTTATAGTGAAAGCCGGTACCAGAAGGCAACTTCCCAGGCTCGAAGTCAGCAGTATTTAAAAATTTGACATGTGTGTGGGGTGAGGGGGGGGGGGGCATATGTATACCTAAAGCTAATTCAAACTTGGACCCAAAGTCCGTAACATATTAGGCATATCCAAAGTGCATAGCCCCGAGATGTGGGAGGGTATTTGAGGGGGGGGGGGGAGGCTCCCCTTCCCGACTTTTTTTTAAATAAGAGGCACTGATAACAATTCTCATTTGAGGCTTGTCATGGCTCTGCGTAATGACGTGTGACATTTCTAAATCCCGCACTTTCCGGTCTCGGTTCTGGTCTGGTGTTGGGAAATCTCCTTGCCGACTTCAATAATGAGTTCTTTGACAATCATGATATTCTAAAAGTTATATAGGAGGTCATTGGACAATTGTTAGCTTCGTCGGCTGCTGGCTCTGAGTCTATGCCACACTGGTCAGAAATTATTTTCCGACAGAATGTGTAAATTTTCGACAGAGATGTTTATTGGGGTCGCGCTTCGCCACCGTCGCACACCCACCTTTTTTTGGGGGGGGGGGGCAGAGTTTCCCAGTCCTCAATTTGGCTACAGCAACTAATTCCAGGCCTTCGTGGTGCTCTATTACTTTTGGCTTCCATGTCAGAATGTTAGGAAGCAAATGGATAGTTGCAGGTAGGTAATTGTCGGGTTATTTCTTATAATTAGACACCCTTAATGTTTCAATGATTTTTCACTCAAAACGTAAAATGACACTTAACGCCTACACTATACAATCTAAAAGCGCATATTTTTTTGAATATATTACAAATTACAACAAATCATTTGAATTGGTGTTCTATCAGCAAGGACTGATTAAGTAATACTAAATATTTAAAAGAAACGCGAATACCAATGTTTGCGGGTTTTACTGAAAATTTTGATTTCAAATTATGTACAGCGTTCACTGAAGTTGAGGTCGCCGGGTGCAAAATGATCAATGGTTTTCAGACGTGTTTCCTGGCATGGACGCCCGAGATGTAGAATGCAACTAATGGGTGTGTGTTGGGTGGGGGTTGGGCAGTCGCGTCTGATAGTTTTACAGGTGGAGGAAGAGCCTCAACATCCAAATTCTGAATTACGGCCACTTTAACCCGTCTCGTAGTACAGTTTCGTCAGATCAAAGTGGCGATCGAAAGAAAGAAGTTTGGTTTTTGATCAAACATTTTCAGTCCCAACCGGACCAAAAAATTTCCAGGTAACAAAAAATATTTTTTTGTCTCAAAATTTACCAAAACGCATAGAAAACCGAAAAAAAAAAATCCGATTTTTGTTCAAAAGTTTCCAAGTCCGAACCGGAGTGGTAGTTCTCCAGCCATCAGAAGCCAAGTGGAATAAAACCCTATTCCCAAGGGATGGGGAAGGTTTAAAGAGACCGCGAATGTTGCCATTTCAACCACGGAAGCCTTATACGATTCAAGAACGTCGATTATTCTCATGCCAAAATGAGGGTGTACGGACCGTTGGGAGGCCGAGAGTGTACATTTGGCGACCACCCGAAGCCAAATGCAACAGGATTGTGCTTCCACACTCCGGGGAATCTTTTTATCTATATACGGGCTACAGATTTTCAATCACCACCGCTTTTAACCCACTCCGGTAGCAAAGTATAATGAGGTCATAGTACCTGTCCGAAGACCCGACCAAAAACTTCCAGGTAAAAAAACAATTTTTTTCGTCTCAAACTTGACCAAAACGCGTAGAAAACCAAAAAAAAAAAAATCCCATTTTTGTTGAAAATTTTCCAAGTCCGAACCGGAGTGGTAGTTTTCCAGCCATCAGAACCCAAGTGAAATAAAATCCTATTCCCGTGGGGTGGGGGAACGGTTTAAAGAGGCGGTGAATGTTGCCATTTCAACCACGGAAGCCTTATATGATTCAAGAACGTCGAGTATTTTCATGCCAAAAAGAGGGTGTTCGCATGGTTGAGAGGCCGAGAGTGTACATTTGGTGACCGCCCGAATCCAAATGCAACAAGGTTGTGCTTCCACACTATGGGGAATCTTCTTGTCTATATACGGGCTACACATTTTTCAATCACCACCGCTTTTAACCCACTCCGGTAGTAAAGTATAATCAGGTCGTAGTAGCTGACCGAAAACCGGACCAAAAACTTCCAGGTAAAGAATTTTTTTTCGTTTCAAAATTGACCAAAACGCACAGAAAACCGAAAAAAAAATTCCGATTTTGGTTCAAAATTGTTCAAGTCCGAACCGGAGCGGTAGTTCTCCAGCCATCAGAAGCCAAGTGAAATAAAACCCTATTCCCCTGGGGAGGGGAAAGGTTTAAAGAGACCGTGAATGTTGCCATTTCAATCACAGAAACCTTATACGATTCAAAGACGCCGAGTATTCTCATGCCGAAAGGAGGGTGTACGGACCGTTGAGAGGCCGAGAGTGTATTTTGGCGACCTCCCTAAGCCAAACTCAACAAAATTGTGCTTCCAAACTACGGGGAATCTTTTTACCTATATATGGGCTACACATTCTCAATCACCGCCGCTTTTAACCCACTCCAGTAGTACAGTATAATTAGGTCAAAGTACCAGTCTGAAGACCGATTTTTCGTTTTTATGGTGTAGTGTAAAAAAAAAAAAAAAAAAAATTTTTTCGTCTCAAAATTGAACAAAACACATAAAAATAAAGACAAACATTTCCGGATTTTGGTCGAAAAGTGCGAACCGGAGTGGTAGTTCTCCAGCCATCAGAAGCGAAGTGAAATAAAACCTTATTCCCATTTGGTGGGGAAAGGTTAAAGGAGACCGTGAATGTTGCCATTTGAATCACGGAAGCCTTATACGAGTCAAGAACGTTGAGTATTCTCATGCCAAAAAGAGGGTGTACGGACCGTTGAGAGGCCGAGAGTGTACTTTTGGCGACCGCCCGAAGGCAAACGCAACAAAATTGTGCTTCCAAACTATGGGGAATCTTTTTACCTATATATGAGCTACACATTCACAATCATCACCGCTTTTAACCCACTCCGGTAGTACAGAATAATTAGGTCAAAGTACCAGTCTGAAGACCAATTTTCGTTTTTTGGTGGTGTAGTTTAAAAAAAAAAAAAAAAAATTTTTTTCGTCTCAAAATTGAACAAAACACATAAAAAACAAAAACAAAAATTTCCGAATTTTGGTCGAAAATTTCGGAAGTCCGAACCGGACCGAAAATTTTCAGTGTAAAAAAAAAAATGTTTTTTCGTCTCAAAATTGAACAAAACGCATAAAAAACGAAAAAAAAAATTTCGATTTTTTGGCCGCCATTTTGCATTGACGAAAAATCGAAACGGAATTCTTTCGATTTTTTTTATAAATCGGTATTACTGCCTTCAATTTGGAACTCTTTTAGAGGGCTCATTTTATTTAAATCTCGATATTTCAATCCAAAATGGCCGATTTTTGAGATAACTTTCCGTTTTGTGAAAAATTTTGGCAGAAAACATAATTAATGGAAAAAATACCGATCATATTTGTTTTAAACAAGAGTAATTCTGACAAGTCTGTCAAAAAATTAAGTCGATAGCTTTTTTCTTTCATGAGATATTGGCTTACGAAGCTTTGGGCGTTTTTGGGCGTTTTTGCCCACCAAGAAACATTTTCCCCCAAATACTGATGGTTTTATTTATTAGGACTCATGGCCGACATTGATAGTTTTTATTTATGAGAAATAATGAATCTAGACATAATAAAGTAAAAAAAAAACCAGAAATTTTTCTTCAATTTTTGGTCACAGTGTCCCGAAGCCATGTTTGACTGCTAGCGGAAGCCAAATTAAGAACAACTCCATTTCCAAAAGATGATAACTGTTCACGTACACTGTGACTTCAACATTTCTACCCTTAGAAACTTTCAAATCGTCCCACTTGTTGAGTACTGTGACGGCAAAGTAGCCCGGTGGAAACAAAAAATTCCGACTTTTGGTCGAAAATTTCTAAGTCCAAACCGAAAATTTTTCTGGTGCAAAAAAATTTTTTTTTTCGTCTCCAAATGGCCTGAAACACATAAATAACCGAAAATAAAAATTCGATTTTTCGGCCGCCATTTTGGGTTACCGAAAAATCGAAACGAAATTCTTTCGATTTTTTTTATAAAGCGGTATTACTTCCTTCAATTTGGAACCCTTTTAGAGGGCTCGTTATATTTAAATCTCGATATTTCAATCCAAAATGGCCGATTTTTGAGATAACTTTCCGTTTTGTGAAAAATTTTGAAAGAAAACATAAAAAATGGAAAAAAATACCGATTATATATGTTTTAGACAAGAGTAATTCTGACAAGTCTGTCAAAAAATTAAGTCGATAGCTTTTTTCTTTCATGAGATATTGGCCTACGAACTTTGGGCGTTTTTGGGCGTTTTTGCCCACCAAGAAACATTTTCCCCCAAATACTGATGGTTTTATTTATTAGAACTCATGGCCGTCATTGATCGTGCAAAGTTTGAAAAAAATCTTAAAGACCGTTTTCGAGAAAACTCTTTCCCCGATGTGTTGGAAAAACAAAAAAAAAAAGAAAAAAAAAAAAAAAAAAAAAAAGAATAATAATCTTGGCAATAACAAATAGATTTTCCTTTCAGGAAAATCCAAATAACTAGATGAAGTGATTGTGCCCGCACAATACACAGGATTTTCCTCGTATTTTCAGTTCCTGAGCGTTTTCGTCTCAAAATTGAGAAGAACATAGAAAAACGGATTTTTGATGAGCCTATCAACATACTGACGGTAGAAGATATAATTGCAAGACCTCTATGCAGTATGCCAGCTCCCAGAGGTCACATCTAATGATATTCTGTACTGACCGCCAAGGCTCCATACATTGGAACAACCATAGCCATTCCAAACTGCGCATTATTACTATGTCGACCTCATTAAATGTCAACGAGTGGACGACATTTGCCAGTAAATCCATGTCAGTTGTAATTCCCATTCAGAAGTCCAAAACAACTGCTACCATAAGTGTTTCAATGAAGGTTACTTTTGAAGATTTCCAAATGCTTTTGCATCCGATTCTTATGCGTGGAGGCGGAAACACTACATGATGGGCAGTGATGTCGTGGTTCCTCACGATTGCAGAAGAAATATCTAGATTTCAGAAATAAAAAAAACGAACGCGTAATTGGGTGGGAGTGGGGGGGGGGGGGGGTTCGGGTGGGAGCTGACAAATCAGTATGAGGAGTGTTAGTTTATGTCATTTCTTAATAAGTTCTACTTCTCCTTCAATAAACCTGATGGATTTGATTGTACGACCACAACAAGTACAGGCTGAAAGTCAAGTTTAAACACTTATGTATACTGTTATCCGCTTTAGAGGAATTCCACCAGGTATTGGTCATATTGCCACAACCCTTCCTGTTGCTTCTTATCTACATGTACGTTGCAGGGTCTTCGGGTAGATGAATAATTCTCAGTTCTTTATCTATGCCATGAGCTCTTATGGTGAAAGCCTGAAATTGAAACGCGGTACCAGAAGGCAACTTCCCAGGCTCGAAGTCAGCAGTATTTAAAAATTTGACATGTGTGTGGGGTGAGGGGGGGGGGGGGGGCATATGTATACCTAAAGCTAATTCAAACTTGGACCCAAAGTCCGTAACATATTAGGCATATCCAAAGTGCATAGGGTATTTGAGGGGGGGGGGGGGGATGGCTCCCCTTCCCGACTTTTTTTTAAATAAGAGGCACTGATAACAATTCTCATTTGAGGCTTGTCATGGCTCTGCGTAATGGCGTGTGACATTTCTAAATCCCGCACTTTCCGGTCTCGGTTCTGGTCTGGTGTTGGGAAATCTCCTTGCCGACTTGAATAATGAGTTCTTTGACAATCATGATATTCTAAAAGTTATATAGGAGGTCATTGGACAATTGTTAGCTTCGTCGGCTGCTGGCTCTGAGTCTATGCCACACTGGTCAGAAATTATTTTCCTACAGAATGTGTAAAGTTTCGACAGAGATGTTTATTGGGGTCGCGGTTCGCCACCGTCGCACACCCACCTTTTTTTTGGGGGGGGGGGGGGGGGGCAGAGTTTCCCAGTCCTCAATTTGGCTACAGCAACTAATTCCAGGCCTTCGTGGTGCTCTATTACTTTTGGCTTCCATGTCAGAATGTTAGGAAGCAAATGGATAGTTGCAGGTAGGTAACTGTCGGGTTATTTCTTATAATTAGACACCCTTAATGTTTCAATGATTTTTCACTCAAAACGTAAAATGACACTTAACGCCTATACTATACAATCTAAAAGCGCATATTTTTTTGAATATATTACAAATTCCAACAAATCATTTGAATTGGTGTTCTATCAGCATGGACTGATTAAGTAATACTAAATATTTAAAAGAAACGCGAATACCAATGTTTGCGGGTTTTACTGAAAATTTTGATTTCAAATTATGTACAGCGTTCACTGAAGTTGAGGTCGCCGGGTGCAAAATGATCAATGTTTTTCAGACGTGTTTCCTGGCATGGACGCCCGAGATGTAGAGTCCAACTAATGGGTGTTTGTGTTGGGTGGGGGTTGGGCAGTCGCGTCTGATAGTTTTACAGGTGGAGGAAGAGCCTCAACATCCAAATTCTGAATTATGGCCACTTTAACCCGTCTCGTAGTACAGTTTCGTCAGATCAAAGTGGCGATCGAAAGAAAGAAGTTTGGTTTTTGATCAAACATTTTCAGTCCCAACCGGACCAAAAAATTTCCAGGTAACAAAAAGTATTTTTTTGTCTCAAAATTTACCAAAACGCATAGAAAACCGAAAAAAAAAAATCCGATTTTTGTTCAAAAGTTTCCAAGTCCGAACCGGAATGGTAGTTCTCCAGCCATCAGAAGCCAAGTGGAATAAAACCCTATTCCCATGGGATGGGGAAGGTTTAAAGAGACCGCGAATGTTGCCATTTCAACCACGGAAGCCTTATACGATTCAGAACGTCGATTATTCTCATGCCAAAATGAGGGTGTACCGTGTACGGACCGTTGGGAGGCCGAGAGTGTACATTTGGCGACCACCCGAAGCCAAATGCAACAGGATTGTGCTTCCACACTCCGGGGAATCTTTTTATCTATATACGGGCTACAGATTTTCAATAACCACCGCTTTTAACCCACTCCGGTAGCAAAGTATAATGAGGTCATAGTACCTGTCCGAAGACCCGACCAAAAACTTCCAGGTAGAAAAACAATTTTTTTCGTCTCAAACTTGACCAAAACGCGTAGAAAACCAAAAAAAAAAATCCCATTTTTGTTGAAAATTTTCCAAGTCCGAACCGGAGTGGTAGTTTTCCAGCCATCAGAACCCAAGTGAAATAAAATCCTATTCCCGTGGGGTGGGGGAACGGTTTAAAGAGGCGGTGAATGTTGCCATTTCAACCACGGAAGCCTTATATGATTCAAGAACGTCGAGTATTTTCATGCCAAAAAGAGGGTGTTCGCATGGTTGAGAGGCCGAGAGTGTACATTTGGTGACCGCCCGAATCCAAATGCAACAAGGTTGTGCTTCCACACTATGGGGAATCTTCTTGTCTATATACGGGCTACACATTTTTCAATCACCACCGCTTTTAACCCACTCCGGTAGTAAAGTATAATCAGGTCGTAGTAGCTGACCGAAGACCGGACCAATAACTTCCAGGTAAAGAATTTTTTTTCGTTTCAAAATTGACCAAAACGCACAGAAAACCGAAAAAAAAATTCCGATTTTTGATCAAAATTTTTCAAGTCCAAACCGGAGCGGTAGTTCTCCAGCCATCAGAAGCCAAGTGAAATAAAACCCTATTCCCCTGGGGAGGGGAAAGGTTTAAAGAGACCGTGAATGTTGCCATTTCAATCACAGAAACCTTATACGATTCAAGAACGCCGAGTATTCTCATGCCGAAAGGAGGGTGTACGGACCGTTGAGAGGCCGAGAGTGTATTTTGGCGACCTCCCTAAGCCAAACTCAACAAAATTGTGCTTCCAAACTACGGGGAATCTTTTTACCTATATATGGGCTACACATTCCCAATCACCGCCGCTTTTAACCCATTCCGGTAGTACAGTATAATTAGGTCAAAGTACCAGTCTGAAGACCGATTTTTCGTTTTTTTGGTGTAGTGTAAAAAAAAAAAAAAAAATTTTTTTCGTCTCAAAATTGAACAAAACACATAAAAAATAAAGACAGACATTTCCGGATTTTGGTCGAAAAGTCCGAACCGGAGTGGTAGTTCTCCAGCCATCAGAAGCCAAGTGAAATGAAACCTTATTCCCATGGGGTGGGGAAAGGTTAAAGGAGACCGTGAATGTTGCCATTTGAATCACGGAAGCCTTATACGAGTCAAGAACGCCGAGTATTCTCATGCCAAAAAGAGGGTGTACGGACCGTTGAGAGGCCGAGAGTGTACTTTTGGCGACCGCCCGAAGGCAAACGCAACAAAATTGTGCTTCCAAGCTATGGGGAATCTTTTTACCTATATATGCGCTACACATTCGCAATCATCACCGCTTTTAACCCACTCCGGTAGTACAGTATAATTAGGTCAAAGTACCAGTCTGAAGACCAATTTTCGTTTTTTGGTGGTGTAGTGTAAAAAAAAAAAAAAATTGTTTTCGTCTCAAAATTGAAGAGAACACATAAAAAACAAAAACAAAAATTTCCGAATTTTGGTCGAAAATTTCGGAAGTCCGAACCTGACCGAAAATTTTCAGTGTAAAAAAAAAATGTTTTTTCGTCTCAAAATTGAACAAAACGCATAAAAAACGAAAAAAAAATTTCGATTTTTTGGCCGCACATTTTGGATTAACGAAAAATCGAAACGAAATTCTTTCGATTTTTTTTATAAAGCGGTATTACTGCCTTCAATTTGGAACTCTTTTAGAGGGCTCATTATATTTAAATCTCGATATTTCAATCCAAAATGGCCGATTTTTGAGATAACTTTCCGTTTTGTGAAAAATTTTGAAAGAAAACATAAAAAATGGAAAAAAATACTGATTATATTTGTTTTAGACAAGAGTAATTCTGACAAGTCTGTCAAAAAATTAAGTCGATAGCTTTTTTCTTTCATGAGATATTGGCCTACGAAGCTTTGGGCGTTTTTGGGCGTTTTTGCCCACCAAGGAACATTTTCCCCCAAATACTGATGGTTTTATTTATTAGGACTCATGGCCGTCATTGATAGTTTTTATTTATGAGAAATAATGAATCTAGACATAATAAAGTAAAAAAAAACAAGAAATTTTTTTTCAATTTTTGGTCACAGTGTCCCGAAGCCATGTTTGACTGCTAGCGGAAGCCAAATTAAGAACAACTCCATTTCCAAAAGATGATAACTGTTCATGTACACTGTGACTTCAACATTTCTACCCTTAGAAGCTTTCAAATCGTCCCACTTGTTGAGTACTGTGACGGCAAAGTAGCCCGGTGGAAACAAAAAATTCCGACTTTTGGTCGAAAATTTCTAAGTCCAAACCGAAAATTTTTTTGGTGCAAAAAAATTTTTTTTTTCGTCTCCAAATGGCCTGAAACACATAAATAACCGAAAATAAAAATTCGATTTTTCGGCCGCCACTTTGGATTACCGAAAAATCGAAACGGAATTCTTTCGATTTTTTTTATAAAGCGGTATTACTTCCTTCAATTTGGAACCCTTTTAGAGGGCTCGTTATATTTAAATCTCGATATTTCAATCCAAAATGGCCGATTTTTGAGATAACTTTCCGTTTTGTGAAAAATTTTGGCAGAAAACATAAAAAATGGAAAAAAATACCGATTATATTTGTTTTAGACAAGAGTAATTCTGACAAGTCTGTCAAAAAATTAAGTCGATAGCTTTTTTCTTTCATGAGATATTGACCTACGAAGCTTTGGGCGTTTTTGGGCGTTTTTGCCCACCAAGAAACATTTTCCCTCAAATACTGATGGTTTTATTTATTAGAACTCATGGCCGTCATTGATCATGCAAAGTTTGAAAAAAATCTTAAAGACCGTTTTCGAGAAAACTCTTTCCCCGATGTGTTGGAAAAACAAAAAAAAAAAAAAAAAAAAAAAAAAAAAAAAAAGAATAATAATCTTGGCAATAACAAATAGATTTTCCTTTCAGGAAAATCCAAATAATCTTGGCAATAACAAATAGATTTTCCTTTCAGGAAAATCCAAATAATAGCGACTCTTAATAACCTGACGATCGTGGTATAAATAAAATATACCCAAAGTAGCTTGGTGTACCCAATGTTCACCATGAGTGGTGAAGTGGTGTTAACCGTGCGCCAAAGGCTCGCGGTTAACACCACTTCACCACTCATGGAGAACAGTTGGTACACCAAGCTACTATGGGTATATTCTATATATAAGCACTGATAGTTTCTGCATAACAAGGAATCTATTCGCTGTATTCCGTAAATTAGAAGACTGTGTACCAGGGAATGATAAAGCGAGTTCAAGACATTGCGAGGAAGGATAGATTTCACTTTGTTGAGAACAAAATTTGCTCTTGCGGTCCTAGAGCATAACTGGGCAATGTGAACTTCATAGGAAAGGTTTTCATCTATGTTAATCCCTAACATTTTATTGCTTTCTCTGGCTCCTCGATGCACATTCTGCTTATTTCTTTTTTATTATTCCGGATTTGTTCACGTACGGATATTTTTCTTTTATGGAAAGGATCGAATATAATGTATTTTGTTTTATTTGTATTTAGTCTGTTTGTAGTTGTCAGGGTCGCTTTCGGTAATTACGCATACTTCTGAACAGGATACACACCAGAACACACACCCTTTAATAAAGTCGCAGGCGTTTGG
Organism: Pictodentalium vernedei; assembly: GCA_031216915.1. Lineage (NCBI taxonomy): Eukaryota > Metazoa > Mollusca > Scaphopoda > Dentaliida > Dentaliidae > Pictodentalium > Pictodentalium vernedei. The sequence goes on along the minus strand of CM062293.1, from coordinate 419,204,485 downwards.
GGCCACATACTCTACGTGCGGAAATAGAAACCAAGATATAGGCTACCATCATATCATATGGACGACGGAACTACGCATCACTCTAACAATAAGCACTGCGTTCGCACACCGACAACACCCACCAATGATGCCACAACACTCGTTACTCACTGTTCGCGTGACTGATGACGTCAGATAAGATTCGGCATGATGCAGGGCAAAGGGGCATTAGAAACACGTGACACACCACTAATGTTAACTGACATTATAGTGTAACTTTCTGTTGAATCATGTTGCGGGACCTAGTAACCTGTTCCTTGACACTTTAGGTAGTAAGGCAATCCTCGCTGAGACAGATTTACTGTACAGACGTCCGACAGGCTAGGGTTCCAGATCTAAAAGCTTTCGTGAATTCCTCATGAATACCTCACACTTTAACGCACTTGAGAGCTGGAGGACGAGGGGGGGGGGGGGGGGGGTCTGTCTGGCAATATAAGAATGAATGATAAATTAGCATCGTCACAGCATATTTATATTTCATCGACGGAGAGAAGGTTTAAAATCAACTTTACATTGTACAGTTGATGAGTTGTACAATGTAGGGCGTTGTGAATAGATTTTGTAGTTTTACTACGTCTGAATGTTGTCAATGCTTCGTGTATTGATTACGTTCGTTTGTCGGTAACTCAATATAAACAATAATACGACAGAAAACAATAAGAGGGAAATACGGTGGACTGGAATCAACGGTCCGATAGAATCAACGATATTTCACAAATGCCGAACTCTACCTGAGTTGTGGCCTGTATTTATTAAAAACATACATTTAATATTATGGTTTGTTCACGCCATTCTAGGATGTATAATAAAAATAAATATCGTACACGTGTGGGATACAGATTTTTGCACTTGTTTTAATGTAAAAATGGAACCTGTCATATTTCTGGGGAAACATGGGCCCGTTTCGACGCAATGGGTCATTTATTTTGATGTTGTAAAGTGGATGTTCGCGGTCTATAGTATCTGAGTTTCTATTATTTCCGTAGCGACTCATGTCCTCTACACTGACCGACTGTCAAAAGAAACTTTCTAATTTATTTTCTTAACGTGAACAATACTGACGATTGATTGATAATAACCTGATGGGTTAAAGTATGACATGGAAATGACCGACACGCAGTTCAAACTAACGAACACTGTAGGCAGAATATGAAAGCCTTTAGGAGTGGCGTCATTTCAAATGAATGACGTTGCGCGAGCAAGTGTCTAGGTCACCAAAATCGAAATACAAAACAAATTGCCTGTCGATATTCACTGGGATTCGTATGGATTATGTACCCCTGTTAAAGGCCATAACACAAACTTTAATAAATTTTGAGCAGGCATTGGAACAATACGATCATTTCTCTTGGACAATAAGGATATAAATTTCATTTACTGTAAACTTCACTAAAATCTTAACCTGTCAACCAGTCGAGTAACAACAGCCGCATGGATCTTGGAAGTCAGATAAACATGTGAGTTTTTTTATACTTTTTCATTGAAGTATTTTCCGAATTTACACCTTTTGTTTATTGTGAAAGTATGGGAACTTTTTGGTGGTGATCACATCAACCATTCACAATTCGTGCTGTAAAATTGAGGCATAAAAAGACGGTTAACTGTATTTCAGATGAACAGCTTTTCATCGATCGAAGTAGTGACGCATTGCAATTTGCAGGTTGAAACTATGAATGAAAGTTCAATCAGCGTACGAAATTACAAGAAGTCTGGTCTCCTGCTTGTGAAGATTAATGTTGGATTTTTGTTTTATTTTATTTGCTTTACGTCTCAAAAGGATAGGTTAATTCTTACTTAGTATTATCGTAAAAGGGCTGTTTTAAAAATTTGTGAGGCTGTGTAATAAATACAGAACCGCACAAGTGTTTTAATGGGTTAATGTTTATCGCACTAGTTTCGTTTGGTTTGGCGCAGAATACCACTCGCGGCTTCGTCTCGTGGTATTCTTGTGCCCAACCAAACTCGTGCGAAAAACATTTATCCATTCAAACGCTTGTGCGGTTCTGCCTATTTATACCATGATCACCTATTCTACTATATTTGAAAAGCCTATGACATAAATTTTAGCTTTACATATCAACCGTGATGAACACTCCAGCAATGGGATTTCAAAAGTAAAAATTTACACCTGCAGCAGAACTACACCCCCTTTGTGACATCGACCTGAATGCAAACTTGTCTAAATTTATTGCACGTCGCCTCGCGAAGAGTGAAATGGAAGTGGCAATTATTTATTACGTTTTTAAATGGGTTTACCTCTTAAGATGCAAAAAATTAACAAACATGCATTGCCTTATGTTAATAGAGCTTGCATAACTCGAAAGAGAATGTTATTATGTTATTAAATCGAAAAAGGCTCAGTTTCTTTTTTTCATTTGGTTCCGGCTATAAAATTGACAGCGGAAGTACCGCCCAGGGGTGCTGGTGTAAACAAAAACAGATTCGCTCGTATGTACGTCTGCTGCTCAGTAAAATCGAGAAAAAGTGATAGCGACTCTTAATAATCTGACGATCATGGTATAAATAAAATATACCCAAAGGAGCTTGGTGTACCAAATGTTCACCACTCGTGGTGAAGAAGTATTGACCGCGCGCCGAAGGCTCGCGGTGAACACCACTTCACCACTCGTGGGGAACATTTGGTACACCAAGCTACTATGGGTATGTTCTATATTTATCCCACAATTTTACTTCTGAATGAAGCTAATATTGTAAAGACAAATATCAAATTCGGCGACCTATTTACTTTCATGCTTGATGCTATTTTTGCCAAAGCATTCCATTGACGTTATAACGCCAATCAGATGAGTAGCGACCAATCAGATGCCGTTTTACATGACGTTCTTAAACACACGCAAAATTCCAGGCGTGGGTGTGTATCAGTTTCTCACTGGGGGAAGCCGAGACGTTCACATAGCTGAATTTTCCCTTCTCTCGCCAGGGACGTGGCTTGAGGTTTCCGATTGGGGGTGTAGGGTAGTGAATATTTCCAAATGGAGAGAGGGACCGGGAGGGAGACCCCCCCCCCCTTCCGGTCCTTTCCCTACTTGGAAATTCACCACTGTGAAAATGAAACCATGATGGGGGGCATAAAATGGATTCTAGTAACTGAAATGTCAACACATTTATGACAGAATTATCCGGTTATTATCATTTGCTATTATTCTGGGAATTGAATATGTGCTAAATAAATGCTCAAGCTCACTCGTGATGTGATTTTCTTGAAGTGCATTTCGAGGATGATAAGTAAACATACTATGAAAATCTAATATCGATTGACATCATGCATAAATATGAAGCTCGATATTGCGTATACTGTAGCTGTAAATAGTAACAGTTGAAATTTTTTGTTTGCTAATTTGAAATCGAGTTGGAATTTTGGGATGTAAAGCTCTAAAATCCAGATAGATGGAATTTTCAACTACTCATGACTTGTCCTTCGCATTTCCAACTATAGGAAATTGCGGCCAGGATTGGGGGGGGGGGTAACGCCCCCCCCCCCCCCTCCCCTCCCATCACCACGTCCTTGTCTCCCGTTTCGACGAATCCCCGCTTATTATTAGGTTTGCGTTGAATTTACGGTTCAACTCTCCATCCACCTAATCCTTACTTGTTGTCGTCATTTATTCCCAGCATATAAAAACTCAGCTTCAACCTATTCCATTATGACTGGTAATGCCAATTTTCCTGATTGTGTTCGGTGAATAGCGATGAACGATTTCGCTGTAAACAAACTGGCTGCATCGAGTAACACATTAAGAGGGACAAGTCTAGCTTGGTTCATATCGGCCGAAATCGGCGTTAATATCAGCCCACTTTGATGTCATATTTGCCGAGTTTGACAATGGGTAATTCTGAGAAAGAAAATCCTACCTAATAAATAATCACCTGGAACTTAATTAATTAAACACCTTGAAATGTTTCATGATAGTAAAGTTGCTGTTACTGATTATTATGTTTTAATGATTGCTATGTCTTGCAGTACATTTCACCTTGTGAAACATGATGTTTCTGGTTGATAGTGAACCCCAAACGCATCCCCTCATCCACGTGAAGCATTCTTCCCACGAATGTCTCAAAAAACAGTATCGTGGGTATAAAAGACGAAAATTTGTCACTTTTTTTATCAATAAATTTTGACATGGCAAGGAAGGAGGAGACTGTCAGCGGCACTAAGATGGCAAATCGTTGGCATGCATGCAACGGGCATGTCATTCAAAGCTATTGGAAGGCACCTTGGCTATATTCATTCTGTCATCGGCAGACTTGTCCGACAACATCAACAAACCAACGATGTTAAGGACCGACCAAGGCCTGGACAACCCCAAACGATCTCTTCTCTGGAAGATCGGGGTCTGGAACGCCTCATTAGGTGTGAACCATTTGCGTCAACCGGGGTATTGAAACGCCTGTGGCTCCCCAACAGGCGTTTGTGCAACAGAACTGTACGAAACCGCCTCATAGCAATGGGTATGAGGTCCAGAAGAGACATCAAGCGTCCAGTTCTGTCCGATCAGCATCAAAGACGACGTTTGAAGTGGTGTATGGCACGACAACATTGGAATCTTTGGATGTGGAGGAGAGCAAGAGTGGGTCCCTGCTTCACGTCACAGATGGTCGCATGAGAGTGCGGAGGCATAGAAATACTGCTTACGTGTCTAGAAACATCAGACCTACTGTTCCTTATGGTGGAGGATCGTTTATGATCTGAGGATGCCTCTCTCGTGATTGTAAACTTGATATGGTGACTATACGTAGGAATCTCAATGGTCATCAGTACATCCGGGACATTCTCAGTCCGGTTGCCATGCCTCATCTTAACACTCACCCGTTGGCTACTCGCCCAGTATTCATGGACGACAATGCAAGGCCACGTCGTTCCCATGTTGTGGGAGTATTCCTTCAGAACAACGCTATTACAACACTTCCTTGGCTTGCAATGAGCCCCGATTTGAATCACTTAGAACACATCTGGGACTTTCTGGGACGTCGTGTGCAAGCAAGGGATCCACCTGTACAGAATTTGACCTGGAAACCTGCATTGCATAAGGTGTGGCAGCAGTTGCCTCTGATCGTATCAGAAGACTCACTGGTAGCATTAGGAGGAAGGTTCAGGCTGTCATCCGGGCATATGGTGGATACATTGTTTCATTATGGACAGTTCCAGCACCATACTTCGTCGGGAGAACATTTTTCCATCAAAAACGTTAGTAACAGATATATGTAATTAACGCCATTAAAATACTGCATATTTTCATCATTCTATTCTCTTTCATTTGTCTATATTCCCAATTTTCTGCAAACAATCACTTTTGGACATCTGAAAACAAGAAATATAATGAAAACAACAGAGGGTGCTTAATTTAAGTTCCAGGTGTATAATACAATCTATTTATTTGTTTCAGCTCATTTTGTTTATCATGGAGGACTTATATTTTTTATTTTCACGTGTAACGAGTATTATTTCGACATTAAATGACATTGATTTGGCGAACATTATTCATCAACTGTGTCTTTAATTTATCATCAGCTGCAGTTATTTGACATGCATCACAGTTTGCATTTCCTTTATTACAAAAATGACTATTTTTAGACTCCAATCTACAAAGTAATTAAGCTCCCCCATTGTTCAACTCTCCTTGGAGTGTTTGTTATCACTAATATTAGATCTCATTAATAAGGTCGACAAGTTTGTATTGGAGACACCCTCATATGTTCGAAACGAGAGGGTGTACAAGAAGTTGTTTATGATTTAAATGAACACTTGTATACACTCGACGCAATGCAAGCAATGCCCTTAAGTTATATATTAGTTACACTATGTTTCGCAGGGCAGTACTACCCTTCGGAGATCTGTATTTTCCGAGGCTGAAAGCCGAAGTAAATACGAATCTCAAAAGCGTAGTACAGTCCCATTCATCCTGTTGAAATACCGTGTGACGAATTTATTATCGTGACCCTTCAGTGTGTCGAGTTTTGTTTTATTATATAATCCCAAACGGTATTCCAGTGACAAAACCTTGATAAAAGTAATAATTAGAGAAAATGAAAGAAGCATATCTTCTTTATTATTGAACAAGAACGATTTTGAGTTATTTCCCTTCGTTGAACTCAAACACCTGGAAGACTTCAATTCAAGGACATTGGAAAATGACGCGTCGTTATTACTGTGGGACACAAGTTGATTTTATTAGTGTTTTATTCGATACAATGGTACGTAGTGTGTCTTGGAGATTGCGGGGCACGAAATTCAAACTTGTACAAGTGCTCAGTAACTTTCACCGGAGAGACGACACATATAACGAGACAGGTTGTATGATTCTCGAAACCACAGCGGATCTGTAATGTAGAAAAACCACAACAGAATCCCACTTCTCGACAGCAAAATGGGACATTGGGGGTATGTCCACATGTTTATTTCACGTTTTCCGAATATTCTCATGAAACAATATTATCCTCATTTTGTTTGTAGGTCTGAATTGTTCTTATTACTGACGAAAATGTTTGAGGTGGTGGGTGAAAGGGAAATTGGCGAAGTGTTCGATGGATTGTCTGTACACCCTTTTTAGCCGCCACCTGATATTCTCATATACCCCATCGTACACTCCGTTGGAGTTAAATGTACTGTATCGGATGCATTGGTTACTGACCAATCTGGAAGCTTGTATAATTTTAACCCTTTACCTAACGTAACGGCCAAAACCGGCCAGCGCTATTCTCAAAAATCGCCAATTAATTTTCATTATTTTTTTCACTTTTTGTCTCAAAAACATGGGTTATGACCCCTCGTTGGAACGAGCTCGTCGAGCTCGTTCCAACGAGGGGTCATAACCTATGTTTTTGAGACAAAAAATGAAAAAAATTAGTTATTCAAGAATTATTTTTGCAAGTGTCGTCTGCTTTTCATGTTAGGTAAAGGGTTAAAAGGGTAATAAAGCGGAAACCTACTGTGTTAGATGATACTAGAATTATATTAGGAGTGAATGCAAGCACATATAAGTTTTCAAAAGCATCTGAAAGTCTCAAACGAGATAATTATGGTATCGACTCAAAGTATTAGGTATTCTTTTTATTACATGCTTTACAGTGTTTCAATCGCAATTAACGCTTTGAAAACGAAAGAACGTTTTTCCAGGCCTACATCATCATTTCATTAAGTAGGATGGCTGCAAAGTGAATGTGTGGAGAAGACTAATCAATACTTTCAACGTGCAGCCTAAAGGCTGCACGTTGAAACTATTAATTCATCTACCCCAAGTAAAGAATTTGGACTCTTCCAATTCCTGCCATTGAATTGACCTGGACGATACCACCGGGGTTCAAAGGGTTAAAAAGTATTTCAATTGCAATTCAAATATCCGAACACAGAAGATGCGCAGTGATATCGATCTGAACTTTCTGTATAATTCGCGTCACTTTCGGAGATACACTACTCAGAGTTTGCTAAGCACCAAGTATATCCAACTACCTGTTTTAGGTTTCAGTTGAAATAATGTGATGAAAAGTGTATATATTGTTTATTTAATTATATCTTTAATGATTTAAGTGCAGCAATTAAGATTGTATTTGTGTTTGACATTATTTTTTAGCTTTTGAATACGATAACCATAGATAATGGATATTATTGGTAAAAGAGGAAATTTTTCAATTTGCCAAAAGTTGACGGAGCGGACTGGTATGGGTTCAAGTTTGAGACCCATTACTGTTGATTACAGCTTATCAACGCCTTCTCATGCTCCCAATCAGGTTCCTGGTGGTCCTTTGTGGGATGTTGTACCATTCTTGGACCAGCATGGCGCCAAGCTCCTGCACACATCTTGGCTGGACTGGATGGGCTGAAATTGCAAGCTGCAACTCATTCCAGACATGTTCGATTGGACCGAGGTCAGGGGATCTTGCAGGCCAGTCCATACGCCAGTCCATACGCTCAATCCCCTCCCTCTGCCGGTACTCTCCGACAGCATAGGCAACATGAGGACGGGCATTATCGACCATAAGAATGAATCTATCACCCACTGCACCTGCATACAATCTGACGTGGACATCCAGGATCTCATCAATATACCGCTGTGCAGTCAATGTACCACGTTCAAGGACACAGAGCTGTGTACGTCCATCCCTGCTGATTCCGCCCAGACCATGATTGACCCTCCACCATAGCTGTCATGCTCAGCCATGTTGGCTGCATGGAATTGCTCTCTTGGTCTTCTCCATACGTTAGAACGCCTATCTGTGTGGTCCAGGCAGTGCCTTGACTCAATTGTAAAAAGGACAGGTCGCCAATCTCCATCCAACGTGGTCCATGGCCCATTCATATCCTGCCTGTCGGTGGTTCTGGGACAGCGGAATGCGAATACATGGTCTTCTCGATCGGAGTCCAACTTCGTGCAACCTTGCTCGGATAGTCTGCGTCGAAACATTTACCCCGGATGCATTCTGAAGGTCACTGCGAAGCTGTGTTCATGTGGCAAAGCGGTTCCTACGGACCTGAATGATCAAAAACCGGCCTTCAGCTGCAGATACTGCCCTCTTTTGCCACCACCATGACAACTTACTGGTGTGCCATACTGCTGAAATCTTTCCCAAGCTCTGGTGATCACCGTATGGTGCTCACCAAGGGCCTCACCAACCTGATGATGGGTAGCCCCTTGCCCCACCATCCCGCCAGCCCGCCATATTTCTGCTTCAGACAAATGTCTTCTTACATTTGCCATATTCAATCATTAAATCACAAGGGTTTGTATTGAAATGAAGATTAAATACCCTACACATGTCATGTACATGTAGACAATACACGAAAACATCATGAAAATCAAAGGGTACATGTTTTCCATGACTGTCACGAAAAGTCTGCCTGTCAAGAGAACTAAATTAAACACTTGGGACCGTCACAATGCATTCCTCAATCATATCTACCAAAAATATCGCAAATATGTCACAAGCAAATTTCACAATGATGTGTCAAATATTTGGTGCTTAGCAAACTTTGAGTAGTATATATTCTCTTAGATCTTCTGGATTGCCTTCCTGCTGAAGAAGGTCGAAAATTAACTAAACCGCAGTCTAATGTTCAAAGTAAAACCATTTATATCTATATACAGTACAGTCGCCGTGGACTGGTCATAATTAACGCGTGTTCAGTGCTGTCTACGCATGCGTTTACCAGGTAACAAAATTCCTCATCAGAAAAATTTTAATTAATGAAGCACCGGGTTATACCCGGTGCGTCATCAATTAAATTTTTGATGAGTTTTCCTGTGCTTAGTGTTCCACGGCGACTGTATAACTGGATTGCTGGAAATTGGTCAATGTAGAAACGGGACACCACCGCTGCTATCTTAGGGGAGCGGAAGTTTGCTATAAATATACAGTACTCAGCAACAGCAGAATTCTCAAATGTTTTTAGTTTCCCGGCGCCTCGCAAATTTTCGACCACTTTTTAAAGAATAAACTTTGATGTCAGCGAAAAATACATTTTTCGTGTCACTGCAAATTTAATATTCAAGACATATTATGTCATCACCCTTAAAAACAAGTGGTGATGTTGGAAAGTTTATGTAGTGCTATTAATTTTCATGCAAGGTAAACTCCATGAAGTTTGATAAACCGATATGCTACAGCGTACCACGTTCACGTCATCAAACATGTTGGATTGGGAGGAGTTACTGACGTAGGTGGGTAGTTTGAGTGGTGACGTTTATCGTTGACGTTCTGGCAATTCAGTTGTTCATAGCTCAGAGGGTGTTGGGTAAAACACACAGATGCTGCAAAATGGCCGCCGTGGAATGGTCACTTTCCACGGGTCGGCAATATTTCCACGGACGCAGTAACATTAGATTCCAAATACTAATTACGTAGCCTACGAATAACATAGAGTAACTAATTACAGGAATAGTCATCAAAAATTCAATTAGTGAAATACCGGTTATAAGCCGGTGCTTCATCATGATTTTTATTACCTGCTAAACGCATGCGTGACACTACCCACATGTGGATTACGACCAGTTTACTGGGACTGTACTTGTACATTCGACGCAATGATTTGTGTTTTTTCATATTTGTGCTCGAGCCCAAAAACTCCAATATCTCTTTTCTGATGACCCGTGTCACAAATTTATTTATTTATTTATTTATTTATTTATTTATTTATTTATTTATTGGTGTTTAAAGTTATTTATTTATTGGTGTTTAAGGTCACATACTTATGCAAAATAGCTAATCGTAACCGTGACAGTTTTACGGGTGGAGGAAGCCGGAGTACTCGGAGAGAACCATCGCGCATCGACGAGCAACTGTCCGAGCCTCAACATTCTAACTCTGTTCAAGCCCCGCTCAAGCTGGGTTACAGCGGTTGAAGACATGTGCACCAATGATTGCAGGACGCCTTAGTACACGACGTCATCGTGCCCCCATGTGGGCAACCGGGATAAAGTGCCTTGCCCAAGGACACAACGAGGCTCGCCCGGGACGGGGATCGAACTCGGGACCGCTGCACTATTACAGACTATATCCTGAACTAACACCTGCGATCAATAATAAATGATCAAATTCTTATTTAACGTATGGCGGTTTCCTCTGTCGAGATTTTCAAAGATCAGTTTATTTATTATATATTTAATTATTTATTTATTTATTTTTTTTTTTTTTTTTAAAGGATTTCAACGACACTTTCAACAACGAGAGTCACGTCGTGTCGAACAGTTCTACTAGTGAAGGAAGCCGGAATACCCGGAGAGAACCACCGAGCAATAGCGAGCAGCTGTCAGACTCCTCAACTTAGTAACTCCACACACGCAAGGTTAGCATTGGTTGAAGACAAGTGCACCATCGACGTGCAGTACGCTTTAGTACACAGCGCCGCCGTGACCTCGCGTGGGCAGTGGGGATTAAGAGCCCTGCCCAAGGACACACCACAGCTACCCCCGGGAATCGAACCGCGCTCTCGAATCTCGAATGGAATCATCAAAAAGTTTGAAACCGAATCGAATCTCGAATCGAATCCACTTCCCACTATACCACGGTTGTCTATTTCCCCTATGTACCCATTACCTATATGCGTACGCGTTAGACTATTTCGTACCATCGCAAGTACAAGTAGATGGACCTATCACTTCTTTCTAAAGGGTTGATCACTTTATTCATATGACAATCAAAGGTATTTCATATAGACGTTTCAGCATGAGCAAGTTAATGGACCCGATGTGCAACGTACTTTCGTTAAATAGAACTGTATATGGCAGGATTCTGACAAGCGTATTGCTCGAAGCTATTGCCTTGAACGTATCATTACCAAAAAGAGTTTGGACATTTTCAGTTCTTAATCTTTGCAGCTAGGGACTATATTGAAAGGAGAATTGACCAGTTGTTACCAAAGTAGACGAAGAAAAGCAATATATCGTTCCTTGTGTGGAACAAGGCCCCATCTGCGGTGCCAAAGCACCGCAGATGGGGCCTTCTTCCACCCAAGCAGCTATATATTGGACATACGAGACGTAACACGATCTCTTTTATCAAATCAAATGACTTTATTGGGAATTTCCTACTAATTTTGTGTTATCTTATTTGACTGAATGCGACCAAACTCATTCCCAAGAAAAATGCAGAATGGGTTGTCATATCCATAAAGTAGACAGTAAAAAAATATATAAAATCCTAAACTCACCGAGATTTGAACTTTTTTCGGATAATCGAGATGGGTTCGCATGGAACCGGTGAAAAATTCGAAACTGAATTGAATCTCGAACGTTTGCCGAGCTTTACATTCGTTACATTGGTCGATTCCTCCGTTGATCAACTTCGAACTCCCTCTTATACAAACCAGGTGGCCTCGTAGCGGCAGGCGATCGTTCATTTTCCGCGGCGAGTCTCTTTCTTTGGAATAGGCTGCACGACCACCCTAAGGCACCACAGAGGCTGGAAAGCTTCAAAAAGGCACGAAAAACCCACCTCTTCACTCGAGTTATCGGTGTGCCTTAAAAAGTGTATTCTCTCCGTGTTCCATACAACACATTTGCTATACAGTTAAAACTAGAGTCCTGTTATGAAATGGGCACAAATAGCACGTCGATCTGCGCGTTAATCTACGCGTTGTGACCATAGTGAGGCTATCAGATCCTGTACATATGGCCTGTGCACAAGTAATGTTTCAGCCAATGGACCTCCGGGTAACCCAGATGTCCATTGGCAGAGCCTTGCCTGTGTTCGCTATGAGTAACCAGGAGAACCTGCCATGCTTTGGATGCCTTTCGAAATGACAATTAAGCCTAGATAAGCGCACAGTTCGCGACAGGACTTCTAGTTTTAACTGTATACTAACAGAGCATTGTAAAGCCCGAGAGCGCATAATTTTTGCGGATTCGTGGTTCTAAACTGTATTTATTTTATTTATTTATTTACATGGAAGCAAATACGTTACATCACCGTAGAAATCTTGTTTTGTACTAATAACAATAGAATGTTTCTGCCAGGTCTGCATATAATGTCTTTTGTAACGAAAGATTGATTGACACAACGTTTTATGACCAGTTTCCCATCTGTGGGAAGAAACAACAATAAATATATAAAATAATAAAAAAAAATAACACAATCATTCTTTTTTTCTTATCAGTGGCATTGTGTTGGGTCATTAAACTCTCACTAAATCACCGTGCAGAACTATCTGAAAGTTTCCATGTACATAAAAACGAAGATTAATGTCGGATGTATATACCATATCTTTATTGATTTATGCGTCGAACAAAGTATTTTATGAGCGCTTTTGTGCCTATCCTTGTTCTGTGGGGTGTTTTTTGAGAACCTTTTTATACGTGAAATCAAAACATAGACCCGCGCGCATAAGAGGTCCTCGGTTCAAATCCTACCAGCGGAGACCGCGTTGTCCTTGAGCAAGTCTCTTCATCCATCTTGCCCGCGTGGGGGCACAGTGGCGTTGTGTACTAAGGCGTACTGCACATCGATGGCGCACGTGTCTTCAACCAATGCTAACCCTGCTTGTGTTGAGTTTGTATGTTGGGAGTCTGACAGTTGCTTGCTGTTGCTTGGGAGTTCTCTCCGGGTACTCCAGGTAAAACTGTCCGACACTAGGTGGCCCTGGCTGTCGAAAGTGTCAATAAGTCCTAATAAATAAATAAATAATAACCAACAGTTTGTTGAAGAGTGATAACGGAATGGTGTTAAAAACTCATGACCATTCGTTTACATACTATTTTCTTTCCCACGATTGCTCTGCAGCTTGGCTGATATGACTTCAAACTCGTCAGATATGACGCCGATCTAGGCCAATATGAGCTAAACGAGAGTGGCCCCTTCGATGTGTTACTTAGCGCAGTTATTTTATATGCAACGAAATCGTTCACAGTTATTCCTGGAAAGCCATCAATCATTAAAATTAACGTTACCACGCAAATGGGACGTAGGATTTTGTTTGGTGAGGAATCAATGGTGACAATAAGTAAGGATTGCAGTTAAAACTAAAAGTCCTGTCGCGAACTGTGCGCTTATCTAGGCTTAATTGCGCGTTGGAATTGCGCGCAATTGCCATATCGAATGGCATCCAAAGCAAGGCAGGCTCTCCTGGTTACTCATAGCAAACACAGACAATGTTTCTGCCCATGGGCCTCCGGGTTACCCGGAGGTCCATTGGGTGAAACATTTCTTGTGCACAGGTCATACGTACAGAATTTGATAGCCTTACTGTGGTTATAATGAGTAGATTAACGCGCAGATCGGCGTGCTTTTTGTGCGCATTTCACGGCAGGACTTCTAGTTTTAACTCTAGACCCACGTGCTTACTATACCTACAATTATTTATTCGGTGTAAGGTAAAACCCTGTCGAAAACATAGGTTATGACCCCCTCATTGGAACGAGCTCGTTCCAATGAGGGATCATAACCTATGTTTTTGAGACAAAAAATGAAAAAATAATTAAAATTAATTGGTGATTTTTGAGAATAGCGCTGGCCGGTTTTGGCCGTTACGTTGAGGAAGGGGTTAAACAGACAACTGCAATAGTAACAATGGTTTCTCTATTGGTTTATTCCCTGCACACGATTGTTCAAAAACAATGGTTACGGTTTTAACGAACAAATGTTCATGCGAGCTAGGTCTTAGAGAAAAGCTCAGCACGGGAGATGTTTAGTTTGATTTGTACACAATTTGATGAGTGAAAAATTGGAAGAAGGATTTCCAATTCACTGAACAGTTTACGACAGTGAACCTAATAATGATCCTGTAAAATAAATTTGAAATGCTACTTTGTCTGATACGAAGAATAAGATTGAACATCCAACGTTCGTAATATAGTCAACTATATGTCATTATTCTGGTAGATTCGATCAAGATAATGTCCATAAACAAATCAAATGACCAGTAGGAGATTACGACATAATTTAACCATTTCGCCAACACGTCTACGAGGCGACATTTGTGAAAACAGTTGATAGACTGCAAACAAGATGAATGGTTTCGCGCACCGAAGGCGCGCAGGGACGGTTTGGGGTAAGCCCCTTTCGACCCTCTTTTATTGTATAATTTTGAGTTGAGCAACACGTCCGGGCGCATTAAAGGAGGAAAGGGGTCGGGTCTGGTTAGTGACGTCTGTTCTTCTTGCCCTTTTTCTTGTTTTTCTGAGTCAGTATCTGTTCGATATGCCTGTGGAAATCCTCCTCAGCGCAATTCTCAAAAATCCCAATTAATTTTCATTATTTTTTCATTTTTTGTTTCAAAAACATATAGGTTATGACCCCTCATTGGAACGAGCTCGTTGAGCTCGTTCCAATGAGGGGTCAAAACCTATGTTTTTGAGACAAAAAATGAAAAACAATTAGTTATTGAAGAATTTCTAATTGCTGATCTGCATATCCAACGACTTTGGTTTTGTTTTCGCACACTTCCCAGTCGTCTTGAATGTACTTTCGGAACTGGCTAATGAAGCCGAAGAAATCGATCTTGAGGGTTCCGAAGGCGTTGATGGCTCGTTCATCCGGGGCTTCTATCAATTCGCTGGATGGTATTAGTTCCCAGTTGACGTCATCTACCTCAATGGAGCCCAGGCCTGATTGGTCCAAGAAGATAGGAGACAGAGGTTTAGATTGGTTGACCTCCATCTCCTCCTCAGCCTCATTCGTCTTCCCGCCTTCCGACCTCTTCGGTGAAGAGGTGGGGGTTGGCGTAGGAGGGGAAGGATGTGGGGATTTGATGGCTGACACCTTCTCCTCTTCCTGTTTCTCTGTCTCTGGTCTTCTCCTCTCAAGCCAGGCTTCCATTCGCCTAGCGTCCCGGCGTTTGGTGGATGGTAACTTCTTTTTCCTCTCTTGTTCTTCCATGGTTTCGGTGGTAGACTTCTTTCCCTTCCTCTGAGGTGGACCTGTGCGGGCAGGCCAGCGAAAGGTGCTACCACTCCTTGAGGTGGGCTTCATCTCATACTTAACGATGAGCTGGACGCAGCCGTTCTCAACATGGACATCTCAGTTGAGAAGTGAGCTAGCCTCCAGCGCCAACAAAGTATCTCTGATTTTCGTTGGCAGGTAATCCATTGCTAATTAGCCGTTCACACTCTGATGTCAGGAGTGTGAATGATGATGAACACGATGGCGATGGCGGTTGATCGACTGGAGGGCAGTTGTTGCTTTGTAAGTGGCGATACTGTTGCGTAATCATTTCTTTAAACAAACCCTGGAAATGAAACAGTCGATCCTTTCAGCCTTTTTTGTTAAGCTAAGCGCCTGAGCACAACATTTGATAGAGAGTGGATATGCTGCACGCTGTTCTCTCAAATCAGAGGTTCCGGAATCGAGTCTCAGTTGAGGAAACTTCTCGAGGTGTCCGAACACTCGACACTCTCTGTCAGCATCAATTGTGGGGTTGATGATGTCACAGACTACCAACCTATCAGGTGGGGCGGTAAAATGACTGACACACTCTGTGCAGGCTAAAGATCTCTTCGAATATTCGAAAAAAGAGAGGCCACGAAGTTGATGTTATGAAGATCATCCCACACTTCTGCGCTATTTGGACTAAGTAGAGGCGTTAATATGAGTTGTATTACTTACTCGTCAATCCTTGTTAACCCTTTACCCAACGAATCGGCCGCATCCGCCCGCGTAATATGCAAATTTAGCAGTTGAAAAAATGTTATTTTTCAAAAAATTTCAACAAAACCATATCATGTGACCCCTCGTTGGAACGAGCTCGTCGAGCTCGTTCCAACGAGGGGTCACATGATATGGTTTTGTTGAAATTTTTTGAAAAATTTGAAAAAATGATATTTAAAATAATAAATATTGATATCGTCTGCGTTGGGTAAAGGGTTAAACAAATAAGCATAAAAATTGTGAAAATAATAACTAACAGTTTTCATATTCTAGTGGACTTTCTTGTTTCGCTGGTTCGTTTTGCTACTGTAGAAACATGGAACATAAAATAACACATTTTATGGGGTCTAGCAAGGTTTTTATCCCGAGGAAGTGTTACACAACTTTACCTTCGATATTCTATGTTAGACCTGGCATTTCCACGAGCGACTAGAAAAATGCGAATTTGGGATTGGCTCCCATACAATGAAGCGAAATGAAACGAAAAGTAAAGTTCATTCAACAGTCGCCACAATATCTTGCTTCCAACAACACGAGCTCTTTCCAATAAGGAGTCGCAAGCTATTTTCTGCAGTCAATATAGCATTTGAATGGGCAGTTTTTGAGAATAGCGTTGGTTAGGTATGGGTGTTACGTTAAGTAAAGGGTTAATTGAAACTATTCACCATACATACACATTTGTTTTCTCCGCTCCATCTCGCTCCGTATTATTTGGCGAAATGGCTTACTTCTCTGTCGTTGGAATCAGAACAAGTCTGCGTTATTTATCAATAGAATGAAGAAATAATATTGTCAGAAAACTTTTTAAACAACGAACCTCAGAGAAAAGCCTCTCAGCATCTTATATTTCGTCCACGATTTATTTGGCAATTAACCCTTTACCCAACGAATCGGCCACATCCGCCCGGGTAATATGCAAATTCAGGTGCTGAAAAAATATTATTTTTCAAAAAAAATCAACAAAACCATATCATGTGACCCCTCATTGGAACGAGTTCGTCGAGCTGGTTCCAATGAGAGGTCACCTGATATGTTTTTGTTGAAATTTCTTGAAAAATGTTTTAAAATTATATATAAAATAAGTTAGGTAGAGGGTTCAGTTCATAAACAAAACAAGGATGTCGTACTTAACCCATCGCTCAGTAATGTCGAATTATCAAAATTTGAAGCTGTAATTATTGTCTGCCATACAGGGCCGGGGAACAGTGGGAGCCCGGGTTTGTAATCACGGGGCCCGGAACATCGGGGGTCCCCGATTGATACAGGAGTCCAGGATTCTTGGGTCAGACCCCCTCCCCCCCCCCCCCCCCCCAGTAAATTTCTGACTCATGTGCCGAGCCTAGGTCCCTAAATCCCCGAGTGAGAACTAGCAAGATAAGTGTTTCCCGTCGTATTGGAATACTAGTTGCCACTCAGGTAAAGAAGGAAGGGGAGTGCCCTGTGGAGATGCTCTATCTGTAGCATTGATTTAAGAAAGTTATCACTTCGTGAATTGTGCTGTCAAAAGCTATAACTCTAGGTTACCGGATATTTACTGATGAGCTTGAAAATTTGAAACACGCTACTAAAAAACTTCATTTTGACGGCCAAAACATAACGTGAGTTTTCACCCTAAATGCCGTCAGAAATCTCCATTTAATAACTGATGTCAGCATACATTTTCTTGGGGGAGAACCCCTCAACCTAATCCCCCTATCATAGCTTATGCCTTCGGCACTGACCGCCAATGCCTTTGGCATCTGCATCAGTATTCCGACACTTTCTAAAGGAAGTCCGTCACAAAATTAACTATGGAGCATGAATTCCTCCTCTCTCCGCCCTGCTGCTATACTGCAACAGCGCTGTAAAAACAACGTTTAACATGTTTAACAGATGTTTAATTATTAAACATTGGTGATTATTTTCTAATTTTTAGCATTTAATAATTGAATACTGGTGTTTATTTGTTAAATGTTTTTTTTTTTTTTTAATTCAGGTATGTTAGGTTTAAACACCGGTGTTTATTATTTCGTTCATTTCCCTTATTATATATATTTTGTAAAAATATAACATCACACAATCGAATGATTCTGAAAATTCATAATTGTGGAACTGAAAACTATGGACTGTAAAATAATTTCTCTACATATTTTTATTTAACCCTTTCATACTTTTGTACGTCTTATGATGTACGAAATCAAACAGCGCGTTGATACTTTTGTACGTCTTATGACGTACGAAATCAAACAGCGCGTTGATACTTTGTGGTCATTATTTTATTATTTTTCGAGTTTTTTAACCTCAATTCCTATTTTCTCCCGAATATTGCTCAGGAACAACATTTGAGCCAAATGTTATCGCAGCTTAACCCTTTTCCTAACGTAACGGCCAAAACCGGCCAGCGCTATTCTCAAAAATCGCCAATTAATTTTCATTATTTTTTTCATTTTTTGTCTCAAAAACATAGGTTATGACCCCTCGTTGGAACGAGCTCGTTCCAACGAGGGGTCATAACCTATGTTTTTGAGACAAAAAATGAAAAAAATTACTTATTCAAGAATTATTTTTGCAAGTGTCGTCTGCTTTTCAGGTTAGGTAAAGGGTTAAAATACAAATATAATCCTGTTGTCAAAACACAACTTGTTGAATGCTAGACGTCTCTATTGGGGCTTTCAAAAAATGAGGATACCAGAGCAAAAGCAAACACTTTCCTTGCTCAAATGTCATATTCAATCAAACACAAATAAAATTTTGTTTATATAAATTAGTTCTATTACAAATTATTGGAAAGTGCATGTGTGCACTCTCCAATAATTTGTAATGAAACAACTTTTGAATAATCAATTCAGACCACCAAAAATAATCTTGCTCTCAACCAGTTAATCACTAATGTGAAAACTATTTTGTTATTTGTACTTTCCGACGTTTGACGTCGCATTTTGAAAAAACGTTGAAGAAACGGAATTCCCAGTGTCGTTTGAACGTCAGGATAATTAAAGTCTCAAAGGATTAAATTCTTATGAGAACGTACAACTGGAAGTATTCACATGTCAGGCTCTCTCTGTGGATTTATTCACGTGTGAACTGTCAAAAAATGTTTATTTTAACCCTTTACCCAACGTAACAGCCAAAACCGGCCAGCGCTATTCACGAAAATCGCCAATTAATTTTTATTATTTTTTTCATTTTTTGTCTCAAAAACATAGGTTATGACCCCTCGTTGGAACGAGCTCGTTGAGCTCGTTCCAACGAGGGGTCATAACCTATGTTTTTGAGACAAAAAATGAAAAAATAATAGTCATTCAAGAATTTTTTTTGCAAGTGTCGTCTGCTTTTCATGTTAGGTAAAGGGTTAAATACCACGCTTTGCATAATCCGATATACGATATTGATTATTTCAAATTCAAAACTTTGCTCATAATTTACACAAATTAGTCAATGGTAATAAGATTGTCTTGTTAATTAAACGCCAGTGGTTAACCAGTGTTAATTTTTTCCGGGGCATTAAACACCGGCGTTTAAAAATAAGAAAAAAAGACTATTCCGAGCATTTTGGCGCGTTTCACCAGTGCAGTAGCCGAACGCCTTGCGTCTGGAGCCAAATGATTCTAGGTTCGAATCCCAGTGGGGGAAATATAATGCAATGTCGACGTTGACTCAGCCCACACTGCTTCTCCTTCGTGCCATCTTCAAGGATGGTGCTACGTGTTTGAAGGTCCTATCGGATGAGGACGTGTAAATGGCTATCTCATATGTAGTAATTACTATGCAGGTTAAAGAACCCTACTGTGGCATGGGAGCTGAACCTCGGTGTGTAGTGTACATCCTACTTCAATAGGCCTACCTGTGATAAGCCCCAGGGAAAGTCAACAGGGGATTTCCTAAAAATAATGAGTGGCTCTGCTGGAGAGATGCTCACGCAGGCAGGTGAGAAAAATAAGAGCAGGGGTATTAAAAGAAGAATAGACATTTTATTTGGATTTTGCGCCAAGTTCCAAAAACGTTTCAAGAAAGTGGAAAGAAATTGATGAGTAACACATCATACAAAAACGATGTTTTCGTTCCATTGTTAAAGATGTCCACCCTTAATTCTTGAAAATTTCTGAAGTTCTCTGGAATTTGTAAATCTGCACGAAAATGGGCTACACAGTGTATTACGCTGGTTTGCAACAATGGCGTTAGATATGTCAACACTAAATTACTGTAAACCGGTTTTTAAGTCAGCCTTGGTGGTTTTATAGTATTTAAGCGCCTATTTCCAAATCAGTTGAGCAGTATATTATTTTGTTTTGATTCAGTTGTAGTGGAAGACATCGTGTACCAACCAAACCGTCCCATGATATTTTACACAAACTATAGGTGACCGACGCTTGAATCATTAAAATCCAATAAATGATTTTGCATGGACAATAATAAAATACCCGTTTATTATCTATATATTTTAGAGAGGTATGCAACTTCAACACCATAAATGTTTTCAGCAAACATGATAGTTTCACATCTACAAACGGTTCTGTTTCAATAGATATTATGGTATTTAACGCAGCACAAGTTATTCAATACGAGGGTGTTTACTGATGCACAAACTATTATCTTCACATCTGCACAAGTTGTGGTTCATGATACTTTCATTAAAAATCTTTTTCGGATCAGTTTATATGCACTCCTAATTTCATGTCAACTTTCCCACAGAATACAGTCGTCGTGGGGTGTCAAGGTTTCACCCATGCGTAGATCATGTGAAAGTGAGTGATATTTTGTACTCAAAGAGAATATGTGGGATAGACCGATCAATATATTCAATATGCAGCCCAAAGGCTGCATACTGAAAATATTAATTGGTCTACCCCTGAATACTGAATATGGCATCTTCCAATTGCTGTCATTGAACTAGTATGGAAGATGTCATGAGAGTTCAAAGGGTTAAGTGGTCAGTGTGACGACGGACAATATTGAGAACAATATCTTTTTTTCATGAACACTCAGACTTTTGTGTTTTTTTCTAGCTGTAGACAGAGAACATCGCATCACACGTGAAAATGGAGAAGTTTTTTTTTCCATTAGCTTCTAAGAGAATATCTTGAAGTTTCCTATTTACAAATTCCATTCCGAATATAGTTATCTTTTGTTCTCAATTAGAGCGAAAAATATGCACTTTTTAGTTGTCTTGTGCGGAAAGATTTAATCGATTAACATTTTTTTTTTTTTGGTTATACTCTTTGCTATCAGTTCATTGCTCATTCATGATAAAAGTGTTGATTTCTTGTATTGGTAAATTCAGAAAATGGAAGATATGTAGAATGTAACATACATGTGCATGTGTAGAAATCTTGTATAAAATTATGGAATCAGCTGTCTGATCGTCAGGTCCAAGAGGTTTATGAAAGTTTGCGAAAGTCCTGTCCTGGAAGGCATAAGTATTTTATGCAAGATTTGCACAAGTTACATTCGACGTTTTTTCCTTGTCCGAATCCACTGTAAAGAAAGAATATTTCCATCTGCATGTAGAACTGGAGTACATTGTCAAGGTTTAACGTACTTGCATATGTATATTCCTTGTTCCCAAGTAACAGATAGTTTATGGGTACCGCAAATACACGGAACGACACGATGTGTGAATGCATTCGTCAATACGGCACGAGTGCCAGCGCGGAAGGATGGAGCGAGAGGCGCAGCCTCAAGTTCTATCCTTCCGCAATGACATGAGTGTCAATTCTAGCATCATCCAAAATCTCCAAAACTATAGCCTATTTTGTTCTATACAGTAAATCAGAATATTTATCTTTAAAATTACAATTTGTGATATAACAAAGCGATCGTCGAACAGTAGTAGGAAGTTTCTTGGAGGTTAATGGGGCAGGTAGGTGTTTCATGTTTTTTTAACCCTTTACTTAACATGAAAAGCAGACGACACTTGCAAAATAAATTCTTGAATAACTATTATTTTAATTTTTTGTCTCAAAAACATAGGTTATGACCCCTCATTGGAACGAGCTCGTTCCAATGAGGGGGGGGGGGGGGGGAGGGGGGCATTGGGAAGACAATAGTTCGGCCCAATCGGACCAAATTTTGATTTTTCAAGTAAATCTTGTCCCTTTCATCCTGGCAACCAATAATAGACTAGACTGCTGGTATATCGAAATGTCCTCTATGTGGACTGCCAATGGCAGTCCACATAGAGCACATTTCGATATACCGGCAGTCTATGCAATCCGATGTTGGGTTGCTTCAATTTTGGGGGCCACTGGGGGAACCCAATAGGGGGGGGGGCTGGAATTTTCCCAGTGGACTATTATACGGTCAGTCCGCCTCTGAATAGGACTAAGTAAAGTCCTCGCCCTCTGAGTGGGCGAGAGTTGACGTAGTTTTTTCATTGTTTACGGCTCCAGTAGCATGTACTATCGTTTGACGTCAAATTAGGAAATACATTAAATGAGCTTCATCAACGGAGCATCTTGCAAACCGCTACTTTTTTCTAGATTTTCCACAAATGCAGAAACCGACGCTTCGAATGAAATGCTGTTTAAATTACAAATCATTTTACGATTTGTGATTTATTTCGGCCTTTATCCGATTATTTGATGTTGTCATGTGAACTCGTGGGGGTGCAATAGGAGTTTATTTAAGGAACTTATTATCGTTAAAATTTGAGTTATTAGTTTCACGATGTAGGTTTTAGGCAATGAGTAGGGTCTTATTGGAACATACACGTTATTGTGATGAATTGACGGTTACATGGTCTGAGGTTTTCGGCTCGGGGTATTTGTTCAACAGAGAACGTGAGCTCTGAGTCGCCATCCTCAGATCAAGTTACCGTTAATTTATCACGATAACTTATAATGTTACTTGTCTCTGTCGCGTAGCCAGGGGATGCGCGACGCGAGTGAACGCACCTCCCTACAAAATTGGAATTCCACGTGAGGGACTATCTGCCATTTGTGATTTCGAAAGTTTGATAAAATGGGGCGATCTCACTTTCCCCGATACATTGTACACTCCGTGGCTTAGATGTATCGGGGTAAGTAAATGTTCTCGTTCGCGTGAAGCTTCAGTGAAACGTCTACGCGCTAACTATAAAAAAACGTATTAAAGTTCCATACACAGAACACACGCGTGTGAATGGGTTAATCGATATGGCACGAATGCCAGCGCCGAAGGATAAAAAGAGAAGCCAGATGCCTCGAATCTTATCCTTCCGCGATGGCGAAGGTGTCATACCGATTAACCCGTTCACACAAGTGTGTCGTTCTCTGTTTATTACACGATTTCGTGTCTATAAAAGCAATTACTAGAAGGGCACTCAGCAATTCATTTGACAACTGTTACTGTCAACAAAAAGAGCATATTTTATCGCCAACCAAATTTGCGAGAGGAGCCCGTAATTGCGGCGCACGATGTGTAGAAAATTCCAGTGATTTCGCTTCTATTTAAAAATAGTCCGTCAACGATTTCCGTTCGACACATGACTGCGGAGGGGATTTTCATTTTCCGCATGGTTCAGTGTTGCTGCAGATGGAGATTTCACAGAACATACGTGTAATAAAAGGCGTTTCACTGAAACTATTTGCATGGTCCTGATGTTACAGGCCCTATATGTTACACCGAGCATATCGCTGTTAATATCTCACAGAATAACATGTTAACATAATTGCTTATATAGGTATAATATACATCTGGAAAATAAAATATGCCTATCAACTTTATCGATCTATTTTGTATGTAATTGCTCACATACAGTAGTACATATATTATAGATCCTATGCTTCACATATTTTCCCAGATGCCACCACCGAGCTCCATTTGATGCTGCTTATCAAAAATTTTCTTTGTTGAGTCGAGAATGACTCGTCGATCGCCATTCCCACACATTCCCATCAAAATTCCGGATCACGCGTCTATATATTGCTGGTTACTAAATACGACTAATAGCTTATATATACTACAATGATTTTTAACCCTTTACCTAACCTGAAAAGCAGACGACACTTGCAAAAATAATTATTGAATAACTCATTTTTTTCATTTTTTTCTCAAAAACATAGGTTATGACCCCTCGTTGGAACGAGCTCGACGAGCTCGTTCCAACGAGGGGTCATAACCTATGTTGTTGAAACAAAAAAAATGAAAAAAATAATGAAAATTAATTGGCGATTTTTGAGAATAGCGCTGGTCGTTTTTGGCCGTTATGTTAGGTAAAGGGTTAATGATTACTTTTGTATCGAAGATTTGACGCGAGACGATGATTGAATTACGATATTGGAAAGCATGAACTGCTGATTCCACAGATACTTTATCTAGGCTACGGATGGTGAACAAGGAGTGCCAATCAAGATTTTTTATCGAAAAATCACAGCAAATTGCAAAGTGGATAAGTTAAAACGCATAAACTCTTGGTAATTATCGGTCGAAGTTAAAGATCCATAGTATATTGTCTGTTGTTTCAAATTCACATGATAATGATTGAAAGATGGGTCAGTAATAATACCGTGATATATATGTGTTATGTGCACAATGAGCTTTAACGGAATCTTCTATATCGACGAGACTCGTTTTCTGTTCTTTTTTTTTTTTTTGGGGGGGGGGGGGGCATAGCTACTCATCGCGCTTCCTAACTCTAATCAAGTTGTGATCTCTATCCAACTCCCTTTCACCCTCATTGTCCACTTCTACCTCGTTCTTTTGTCGTTGCTATCCCGGGTCCAATTACGCATCCCGTCCCTCTTCAGAATCTTAGTACCGAGCTCATTTGTGAAGGCCAACAGCTTCCTTCCATTTCTGTTGATTTTCTAATCCCCGCCGTGTATGATTTCTTCCTTATAACCTATTAAAGTCCCCCATCAGAATTATACCGAGCCCTCTGTTTTCTAATCCACCCCGGTTTGCTTCCCTTCACTTCACAGTACACAATCCCAAGATCAAGACTTTTTCTTTTTTGAAATAACTTTTACCCACCCAATTTCTTTAAATATCTCATCCGAGGTATTGATATCTGATAGATCTGTGATCAACAACGGTTTTAAATCCTCTTTAATGTAATGCCTATCCCTCCTCTATTTTCTGATCTCCAGTTCATCCCACAACTATCCATACGCACCCCTGACTTGGACTACCCGCTCATCGTGTCTTTGCACGTTTCCTTTAAGCCCATGACATCAAAGTACTATCCCTTCCTCGACCAATGTAGCTATTTCACTTACTTTCTTCTGGAGACCCTGGATGTTGCTGTACCCTCAGTGATAATGTGTGTGTGTGCGGGGGGGGGGGGGGGGGGGGGGGGGGGGGGAGAGAGATAATTTCGACCGAATCGCGATTTAGTCACGATCTTATTGAAATTCTCTGCCCGATTTTGTTTTTAGAGTTCTATAACTGTTTTGCGTAGGCGCGAGTTAACCCTTTACCTAACGTAACGGCAAAAACCGTCCAGCGCTATTCTCAAAAATCGGCAATTAATTTTCATTATTTTTTTCATTTTTTGTCTCCAAAACATAGGTTATGACCCTTCGTTGGAACTAGCTCTTCGAGCTCGTTCCAACGAGTGGTCATAACCTATGTTTTTGAGACAAAAAATGAAAAAAATTAGTTATTCAAGAATTATTTTTGTAAGTGTCGTCTGCTTTTCAGGTTAGGTAAAGGGTTAACATGACAGATCAGCGATTAACATAACGTCGCCTGAGTGCAAGAATGTTCTTTGTATCCTTTGGGACATAGGACATTCTAGCACTCACGCGACGATAATCCAGCCCAAGCCAGAATTAGACGAATGTTGGACGCATTCTGATAAATTATCTGTACCTTATTGGTCATTTTATACATAACGTTGCTTTGGGCGTTTTAATTAAGTCTTTTCCACAAACGTCTCGTCTTCTATTATGATGCAGACAAAGGCAGACAAGGCTTACAAGGTTCATTATCTGTTTAATTCGGACAGACTACGTCACCGGAAGTTAAATAAAAAACACTGGCCTTGGGGAATTTAATTGCTTTATTAGAAGAGATTTTCCGAACATTCTACAATCCAAAACCTTCAAGCACGGGGTAATTTCCTTTGTACGGCCGCAGCATTTCCGAGAGAGATGCAATTATCTTGTCAAACCCATAGCTTCAAAATTTAGTAACCAGGAAACTTCGGTTACGCAAACACACAAGACGGTCGAAAACAATTATTGAGAAGTGTTTGGTGACATAATTGCACTTCTTTTGCACAAGAAAATATATAATAAACCCATAGTTTTGGGGCACCAGCCGTTTGAATCAAAATATACACAAAATTCTGTTAACTATTTGAACCCGCGAGGTCACTGTTCTGGCCCAGAAACAAACGCCATAATTACTTACAAGGCTGTAAGCTGGAAAGATTAATTGGTCTACAACCAAATAATGAATATGGACTCTTCCAGTTGGTGATATTGAACTGAGATGGAAGGTACCACCAGGATTCAATGGGTTAAAAAGGAAATATAAATATCTGTCCGTGTTCCGTGTTAAAAATATTACTTCCGGAGATTGAGTGGGTAATTCCTGTGGTTACCACGAAAGACAATAAATATTACGTTATTTGTTACCTTATTTTCACTTATTTCACCCTCCGACCCAGCCCCCCCCCCCCCCCCCACACACCTTTGGGGAGGAGTATACCTTTTGTAAGAGGACCTCTTCTCACACTGGCCCCACCAGAAGGGGTGAAAGCTTCTAACATAGATGCCATTCAGAAGAAGAAGAGGCAGCCCCCATCAATCAAGCCCGACGCTTGGAGGAGTTCCTAAAATGGAAGAAGGAAATTAGGCGGAGAAAAAGGGAGAAAAGACCAACACCATATCCCCAATCTCAAATCCTTATAGCACCATCCACATTCTTGTCTCCTCGTTGGTTGAATTGGAGGTCAGTTACGTTATCAGCGATGTTGGTGCGGAGATGGAAACTGGTATTTCAATATCTTCGTCTCCAATATCTACCCAAAACAGCCATGGCTGACAATTTTCCTCATTGGAAGAGATTTACAAGTAAGTTAGCTCCTCTTAATTTTCTAAAGTTTTCAGTAAATTTAAAAGTGAGGGTATGGAAATTTCACATAAAATTGGAAATTTCGAAATGTTAGCGCGGATGTATCATCTATGTGCGTATCATTTTACAAATTTCAGGCATTTTCCTGCAGAGTAGTATCAAAATACAGAATCTGGCTTTTTACCGATTAGTTTGAACGTTTGACTATTATTCTCAGTTCAAACCCATTTAAAAATACGAAAACGGCGGAGTTTACTATCTTTGTTGATCTGCAATATCTATTTTTTTCTGTTCATTATATCGATAGGGAGCACGGCGGCTCAATGGTAGACTGTTGGACTTCTACGCTAGAGGTCCCGAGTTCGACCACCGTTCTGGACGACTCGCGTTGTGTCCTTGGGCAAGGCACTTTATCCCGGTTCCCAACATGCGGGGCACGATGGCGCCGTATTCTAAGGTGTACTGCACGACGATGGTGTTGAGCAGAGTTAGAATGTTGAGGAGCTGACAGCTGCTCGTCGATGCTCGGTGGTTCTCTCATGGTATCCCGGCTTCCTCCACCCGTAAAACTGTCAATATCACGATTAGCCATTGTGCATAAGTATGTGACATTAAACACCAATAAATAAATAATACATTATATCAATAGTGTGTGCATCGTCACATATAGCGTCTATCGGAACGTGAGTTGTCGTTCTTGGACTACCTACCACCGGTTGGTATTTGCGGTATTGTAAACATTACGACTCGGATTGAGAGAACATAGTCACATTTCGCCTAGGGGCGAACACCACGGAATACATTGGGGCCCTGAACATCAACTCGCCCCTGTCAGGAATGGGTTGGTGGAGTGGGGTTCCGAGATGTTCTCCCCTAGGAAAGATGTGCTTGGCAATCAATATGATCACAATCAATATCGGCTCGTACACTGCACATCACACAAATCAACGACATGACCGTTGAAAACTTTGTCGTTGTACAGTACGGCCGCAGTGGACTGGTCACTTTCCATGGAGTGGGCAGTATTTCCACCCAAGCAGTAATATTAGATTCCAAACACTAATTAATAGGAATAATCATCAAAAATTTAATTAATGAAGAACTGGGTACAGTCCGGTGCTTCATTAATTAAAGTTGTGCTGGTGATGATTTTTATTACCTGGTAAACGCATGAGGGGACATCACCGCCGACGCTTGGATTACGACAAGTCCACGGAGACTGCACTTTAATTATGACACACAGTTACGCGGAAGGCTTTTTCCATTAATATGATCGCAGTTTTGACAACTTTATTTAATTGAATCACTATGTACACAAACAAACACTCAGAAATAAAGAATTCCGCATACCAACCGGAAGTAATTCATATTAGTCTCCACAGCGTAGAAGAATTCACGTAATGAGGTGGAGATAACCTATTTATCGATAGAGTCTATAATATAGACACTATCCTTTCCATTAACCCTTTGAATCCTAGCGGCCCCTTTTCCGACCAGAAACATGATACGTTATAACGTCATTGTATAGGCTGGCTGTTCAACAAATGGGTGGGGTAGACCAATCAATATTTTCAACGTGCAGCCCCGAGGCTGCACGTTGAAAATATTGATTGGTCTATCCCAAATAATGAATATGGAGTCTTCTGACTGCAGCCATTGAACTGGCGTGGAAGCTACCACTAGTGTTCTAGGGTTAATGTAAACGTCTGAGAGTTATTCGCTTTATTTTGTGTTGATGTCGTAGGTGTTTCCTCAACAATTACATGCTTCTTAATTGGAATTTCTTTGTCTCGAATGTCGATTTTCATTACAAGATAAGTCAAGGATGATTTCTTGCCGCGACAGAACTCAACATCGAGAAAATCGAGGAAATCCTGAAAGAATTACAACAAACAAAACTTAATAGAAAACCTCACGAAACCAATCTCATCGACCACTAGTCCAACAGAGTCGTCAGCATGAAAGAAAAAGAAAAAGGCAAGAAACATCAGTGACGATACCTTAGCCTTCTTCATTCCACTGCTTTTGTCTCTTCTGTCGTCTTTAATACATAGACACCAGCACCAGGATCGACAGGGCTCGAAAAACTGTCCACTGTATTTGCGTGGCAAAGGCACTCAGAAAACATTCTCCTTTGCAATTGTATAAGATCTCCGTTTGAAGGTTATGCAAGAATTGTTTTTGTGTTGATGATTATTTCTAATTATAGAATAATCATCAAAAATTAATTAATGAAGCACCGGGTACAAACCGGTACTTCTTTAATGAACATTTTGCTGATGATGATTTTTATTACCTTGAAAACGCATGCGTGGACATCACTGCCCACGCGTGGATTACAACTGGTCTACGGCCACTGTACCGTATAAGCTATCGGTTTGAGGAAAACGGTTAACGGTGGCGTTGCGATAACCGGTTCTCGTCAGATCACCGAAGTTTAGAAACGTCGAGCCCGGTTAGTCATCGGATGGGCGACCGTCTGAGCGATCGATTCGAACTGCCGCGTTTTGCCCCTGGGCAAGGCACTTAATCCCGATTGTCCACATGGGGGCACGATGACGCCATGTACTAAGGCGTCGATGGTGCGCATGTCTTCAACCAATCTAACCCTGCCTCTGCTTCAGTGCGGAGTTACGATGTTGGGGAGCTGCTCGTCGTTGCTCGGTGGTTCTCTCCGGGTACGTCGGCTTCTTCCACCCGTAAAACTGTCACGGTCATGATTAGCCATTGTGCATAAGTATGTGACTTTACACACCAATAAATAAATAATATATAACGTTTTCCAGGTTATGCAAGAATATTTTTACTAGTGTCGTGTACTTGTCATGTTAGGTAAAGGGTTAAAATATTCAAAATTATGGTTTTATCCAACGTGACAATATGTATACGTATAGACTCTCATTGGCTATATTTATACTGCTTGCGACATTGCTTTATCACCTTGGCTGACAATTTTCGTCATTGGAAGAGATTTACAGGAAGGCGAGCTCCCCTAAATTTCCTAAAGCATTCATAAAATTTAACAGGAACGGTATACAGTACGTGGAGAGTGGACTGTAACTAAATCACCCGCGGAGTGGAGTTATCACCCAAGCTATAACTTTCAAATCTTGTACCTATCGACAAAAAACACAAGCAATGTTTCAGCCAATGGATCTCCGGGTTTAACCCGGAGGTCCATTGGCTGAAACTTTGCTTGTGCTGGTTATGCTTTGCAACAAATTTGCAATTATTGCTTGGGTGGAATCTCCACTCTGCGGGTGATTTAGTGATAATACACTCTCCAAATAATGTAGGAATTTCCCATAGAAATTAAAATTCGAAAATGTTAGCGAATTTTTATCATCGATGTGCGCATCATTTCACACACTTTCGGCATTTTTCTGATGTGTAGTATAAAAGTAAAGAAGCTATCTTGTTTACAATTTTGTTCGCAATACGTTTCAATGTTTCACTTTTACTTTCTCTGTTGAAACTCATTTAAAAAATAATAAAACGGCGTGTTCACCATCTTTTGATGTTCTGTAATCTTTCTTCATGTTCATTATATAAACAGTGTGGGCATCGTGACATATTATATCATGCTCATCTATGTTACTACCTGTGAAAAGCCTTGTGTTAAAGTTTAGTTTTTAACCCCACTACCGATGTAAAGCTTCTACTGCAGTTAAAAAATGTACACCTATAGTCGGAAGTTCATCCAACTTGACATTTAACATGACGCAATTTGCCAACTTCGACACATATACACTTCGCGATGTTTCATTCAAACATACGATATTTTGCGGTAGTATTCACAACGTGCAATGACTTATCAAGTTTAAAGTACCTACAATTAAATATTAAAAATGAAATTTAAGAATTGTTAAAAATAATTTGACTGAAAAAGCAAGGTGAATTCAATCAACTTTGACGATGCGTCTAGCTGTCAATCGAGCATCCATGTGCAACCGGTAGTACTGCCCACCAACACAGATGTATGCAAAACAAACAAGCATTTACAATAGAAAGTGGCGTTTTCTCTCCATTTTAAGCGGCAAAATCGATTATTTATTAAGAGCATGGCATAAATTAAACAAATACATACTAGGGCCGGTAATCAAATTTAAACCACTCGAAGAATAAGAGTTTTGACCAATCAGATTATCGGCCCTAGTACCTATTTATTCTATATTAACCATTTGAACAACAGCGGCCGTTTTTCCGGTCAGGAACATGATATGTCATAACGTCATTATATAGCATGCCTGTTCAGAAAATATTGTGGGGTAGACCAATCAGTATTTTCAACGTGCAGCCCAGGCTGCACGCTGAACATACTGATTGGTCTACCCCAAATAATGAATATGGACTCTTCTAATTGCTGCCATTGAACTGGCATGGAAGATACCACTAGAGTTCAAAGAGTGAATACAAACACTGTTCTTTCCATTAATATAAAAGTCTTGGAGCTGAGATTTGCTGATTTTTTTTTTCTGGGATGAATAAAAACTTACAAATTACTATAAAAGGAGCCAAAGTGGCGTATTTTGTGCTGACGGGTGTAATACTGATAGATAATCTTAATGGCGTATTTTATTACACATCCATTAAACTTTTAACCCTTGTATTTAACGGAATCACCACTATGCCATAAATGTTTCTGTATTCAACTGGTGATGTACAAGACGGAACTTTTTTCCCATACCGTTTGTACTAACCAGTTCCTTCCCGTCGAGTCATTAGTTACGCTTTGAAAAGATTCCAGATTTCGTTATACAATTATCGATCGTCTGTCGCGTAGTGTGAAAATGAAAACGTTCAAAGCAAAATGAAGTCGGTTCACTAAATATTAGTTAACCAAAAATGCGATAACATTAAAAAAACAATCGTTTCCAACAACAGCATTACCCCAGTCCAGTGGCTGTCTCGTCTGCGGTTCCCCATATATCTAAATTGGTCAACTTTATTTCGGTAAATCTTCAGACATCCTGACATGCTTCGAACTTCTTTTAAAAACGTTTCGCCCAGCTGTTTTGCAAATCTGCCCAAATTTGTACTTATATTTTTACTATCAATAATAGCCACCAAATGGTTAGGCGTGAATGGACACCAGCCGAAGAGATACAGCGATGCGAATTTCAACAAACACGCCCAATAGAAAAGATAACAAATGTAATTAAGACTGGTTCCCAAAAGATTGTTTTGATTTTTTATCGATCCATTTCATCAGTACAGCTTCAAGCAAACCAAACGGACTCTTCGCCTTTGGGTTCAAACATCGGAATTAAAATTAGTTGATTTAACTGAATTTTAATGCATGGGTTGTGTAATAAACACAGAACGCGATGTGTTTTTGAATCGGTAGGTGTTTTACATAACACCTACCGATTCAAACACACATCGCGCTCTGTCTATATCTCTGAGTTTGTTGCTTCTAATTAGCTTCCCATAAAAGCCACGTTTCATTCTGTCACTTTTAGCACTCAGAGTAAATTCTGTACATATGGCCTGTGCAGAAGCACTGTTTCAACCAATGGTAACGAGGAGAACCTCCCGTGCTTTGGATGCCATTCAATATGGCAATTACGCGCAATTAAGCCTAGATAAGCGCACAGTTCGTGACAGGACTTCTAGTTTTAACTGTAGCTTTCACGTTTGTTGTAGATTTCTTGTTTAACCCTTTACCCAACGTAACGGCCAAAACCGACCAGCGCTATTCTCAAAAATCGCCAATTAATTTTCAAAATATTTTCATTTTTTGTCTCAAAAACATAGGTTATGACCCCTCGTTGGAACGAGCTCGTCGAGCTCGTTCCAACGAGGGGTCATAACCTATGTTTTTGAGACAAAAAATGAAAAAAAATAGTTATTCACGAATTTTTTTTGCAAGTGTCGTCTGCTTTTCATGTTAGGTAAAGGGTTAATATTAAATATAATTATCAGTCAATCCGATCACATAAAAAGATTCGGTCTGTCTGCACCTCATATATTAGGTAATGAAAGTTATCCCAGTTAACATTCCAGATGCTATAATTGATAATTGATGTTGAATACAGAAAATGACCTATCGTTTGAAATAGTGCCCACAAACTGCACCCGGGGAAATGCGCAAGTGTTTTGTCTTTGGAAGATGAATCTGAAACTGACGTCATTACATACTAACATCATTTGGGTTAAAAACCAGCCCAATCAGTTGGGTTCATATTCACTCAACCCGGTTGATTTTGGTTCATGTTTAACTCAACTGATTATGTGGTATAATGTAGTCACAAGAAAGTGTATCACTCAATCTTGTTCCAAAAGCAAATGTAATTATATTGTCCTCAACCTCACTGATCTGAAGTTACCGCGGGCTGATATCTCCAAACTAACCCAAGTTTCAATAATTAAGGTTTAATTCCGGGAACAGGAATTGCACGACTCTGCGGCTTTCGATTCTGAAAGACAATCACAATACCTGGGAAAGTCATAGACCATTGTATCAGTGATTGCGTATAGAAGATAAAGAGGTAACGGCGAATATCAATTTCTTCCGAGACCAGCATCACCGCTGGCGCTGTGGTTTAATCTCGCAAACGGGAATTTCCCGATTACCGGTTCTGAAAATCAGTCCTAATGCCCGAGAAATTCATAGACCAGAATCGGCAATCAAAGGTTGCGGAACGCAACCTTTGATTCCCGGTTCTGTCCTATGAATTTCCCGGTTATCCGGACTGATATTCAGAAACGAGAACCGGAAAATCCCCTGTATCGTCAGCGGTTTTTAAACACGAGAACCGTGAAATTCCCCTTCCCGGGATGATACACTAGTAATAACTTCTAAATATCCTATATTTTAGAAAGCAAAAATACAGAGAAACAGTGAGAGATATAATAAAAAGGAACCAGCATATTTACACTTGGTGTAAGGTGTTGTTAATCATCTGCTTTCAAGACTGCATTGAGCACATATACACTTCAAAAACAAAAGATATGTATATATTTCTTCTACATGGAACTGGGTTATATAAATCAAGGGGAAATTTTTATCGTGCATGCGTGTGTATTACTTCCTTGTTTTTATTTTAATTACAACAGTTTTCCACAATGAATGCATTGTTGTATTGGAGGAGCCGGACGGCACGTGCAATACAACTATCTTCACACTGTGTAGCAGCATAATACACATCGATATATACATAAAAGCTTAACATTGATTCAACAACAAACCACACAGGAAAGTAGCACTCCAAAATTGTACTTGTAAAACAGATTTATAGACGTTTTTGGCTGGTCAGAATAAGGCTATTAAACTGAGTAGAAAAATACATGTTCGAATTTCACCAAGGAAGAAAAGGGAAACGATTCATTTAATTATAGCCGAGCAAACTGAAAGAGGGTTTATGAAGAGTGGAACGCGAAATTTACATAATTGTACTAAGCCGCCAATAATGAAATGAGCTGCTTTTAGATGAAAATTTACCCTTTCAAGTATGAGGTTCGAATTGTTTAAAAGAATTATCAACAGTGGGCAAATATTTTTGTTTGTATTGGGGAGATTCAATCATTATGTACACTCTATAATCATATTCACTCAACCCAGTTGATTTGGGTTGATTTTTAACACAACTGATGTTGGAATGTAATCCTACAGCCCCATAGGGACCTATAGGGCTGTAGAATTACACTATGACTGAGCCTCCTCTTCATTCTTTCTGTTTCGTGTCGTCTTATCGGTGAATGCAGAATTTTCCTTTATGCACAATTTTATGAATACTGTGTATAATGCAAAAGTGAAAGCATCCCCTGAATTACCAACATGACATGTAATATAACTAACTAACAGCGAACAGCGACGTTTATGTATGTTACAATTGGAATGCTGCCGCAGCACAATTGATTTCGTAGTTTCCTCTTTTGTCATATTTCCATTCAGCGCGCCGAGTTTGATCCTTGTGAATGTCAGTAAATTTCATCTCAATAAGCTCAGAATATGCAGTTCTGTCAAGTTCTATGAAATACTTGTGAAAAAAAGGCTCATTGTGTCCTTTATACTGCTATTTTCAGGGCCGAAGCTAGGTTGCCCGGAATGAGTGGACGTCTTGATTAAAGTTCTGTCATGGCATTTCGCAGGTATACCGGGAAGTGCAAGATGTTGGGGTCCAAGAGAGCGTGTATTCCATTCATGGGGATCTAGGTGTCTTTCGAGAGAACTTTGTTGTAATCGGATATACATAGTACCATCTACAACTGTTGTAGGCAGACCTTTGTCTTACATTTACAACGCCCGTCAGGAACTCCTCATGTCGACGAGCTACAGATTCAGAAGAAACAAAATATAGGGAAACCAAGGGATATTTCTGTTACATTTTGTCTTTTTTGATAACTTAAAGCCTTGGTTAATATTTGGCACGCTCTCACGGGTGAAAATGTACAGTATGATTTCCGACGAGCGAGTTTTTAAGGGCGGAGTGTGAGGTCTGTCCTAGACTCCCCAACCAACTTCGACTGTCACATAACAGTAGTTTGTCCTCGGAAGGATCAGCACCGAAAGACTGGTACATATTAGAGATGGATGGTATTGGTATTTTAAGCTGGGTATCGGTTTCGATATTTTAGGGGGATAGACCGCGGTATCGGTTTGGTATTCAGTATTTGACTTGACTGAGATTTTC
This sequence comes from Pictodentalium vernedei, assembly GCA_031216915.1. Classification (NCBI taxonomy): domain Eukaryota; kingdom Metazoa; phylum Mollusca; class Scaphopoda; order Dentaliida; family Dentaliidae; genus Pictodentalium; species Pictodentalium vernedei. Next base: position 419,168,738 of record CM062293.1, on the reverse strand, counting down.
TTGTAGAACCAAAAGGGAATTCACACCAGGACCAGGAAAATTCAAAATAAATTGTTCTTGTATCCGTCTACCAGGACGCCATCAATGCCACGGCCAATGCGCTCAACTCCAGCAAACTTTTGTCAATACAAATCATATCTGCAGTTATTTTTGACTTGTTCCAAACACACCTTAACCTTTAAAGACACGAGCTTTTTCTATCTCAAAGTTTGTGCCCTTAACGTGCCGTCAGGGGGCGCGGTGGCTCAGTAGGTAGAGGTGCAGACTACAAGACGAGAGGTCCACGGTTCGAATCCCACCTGCGTCAACCGCGTTGTGTCCGTGGGCAAAACACTTCACCCCCATTGACCACGTGGGGGCACGGTGGCGTTGTGTACTAAGGCGTACTGCACGTCGATGGTGCACTGTCTTCAACCAATGCTAACCCTGCTTGCGTGGAGTTAGTATGTTGGGGAGCTGACAGTTGCTCGGTGGTTCTCTCCGGGTACTCCGGCTTCCTCCACCCGTAAAACAGTCGAGGTCATGATTAGCCATTGTGCAGAAATATGTGATCTTAAACACCAATACATAAATATAACGTGCCGCCATTAGAAGGACCTGCTTACAATAGACAAATCACCTAAGCAGTGATTTCTACTCAAGTCTTGGCTGCCTTAACAGGCAGCCAAGACTTGACTAGAGATCACTGCTAAGCAAGTGGACGCATACAGGTTGCAATCTAGTAGGAATTCAGAACAATAGCCCAGGCCTTTAAGCGTTAACGAAACTAAGAAGAAAATCAGTCACTTCTTTCATGCAAATCAACACTTCTGCTGCTTTCAAGCTTTAACAAGGTCTTATAAATAGCAAATGTAGAGAAATTTAAAAATACTGATGGTTTGGTATTAAAAATGATTGATTGGTTCGGTTCGGTTTTTCGGTATCCTCATGATATCGTTATCGGTTCGGTTTTTCGATATATTGCCCATTTCTAATACATTTTGGGCGCAGTTCGAGCGTTGCGTGCCTTGGGGTAGATTAATATTTACTACTTCTTTTTCTTAACTGGCAACTGTGGCACAGTGTGATACCTCCGACATGAACCTTGCTATAAAACAAACACTGAGACCAATGTGCAAACTGAAATATCTGATTATATAATTTGGATGCAACGGATCGTTGAATCAAAATTGTTTCCTGTGATTGTGTACTTTAGATTTTCATTTCGAAACAAAAATCCTGTTATGTTTATACATTAGATGTTGAACAACAAAGAATTTGTAACAAAGCGAAGTCCAAATTAATTGTATCCACACCTGTCTGATAATTTTCGTCATTGGAAGTGATTTGCGGGAACGTTAGCTCTCCTTAATTTCTTAAGGTTGTCAGTTCATTTAACACTAAGGGTATGGGATGGTAACCGGTTCTCGTCAAATCACCGAAGTTAAGCAACGTCGAGCCCGGTTTGTCCTTAGATGAGGGACCGTCTGAGCGATCGATTCGGACTCCCGCGTTGTGTCTTTGGGCAAGGCACTTAACCCCGAAGGTATGATGTTGGGGAGCTGGCAGCTGCTCGGTGGTTCTCACCGGTTACTCCGGCTTCCTTCATCCGTAAAACTGTCACCGCCACGATAGGACTTTGGCTTTTGAAGTGTCGTTAAACCGTATAAATAAATAAATAAATAAATAAATAAATAAATAAATAAATAAGAATTTCATATAAAGATTGAAATTTCGAAATGTGAGCGCATTTGTATCATCGATGTGCGTGCGCATCATTTCCCAAACTTCCGGAAGGTTCTTTTGAGTAGTTTAAAATACAGAAGGTAACTTTTTACATTTTCTTTCCAGTCAGTTTGAACGTTTGAGTATTATGTCCTGTGGATACACCTTTCAAAGACACGAAGACGGCGTTTTGACCATCTTTTGATGTTCTGTAACTTTTTTTTCTTTTCATTATGTCAACAGTGTGCATGCACATCGTGACATATAATTCAGATGCTATCGTTTCCACTAATGTAAAGTGGCTCAATGGTTACGGCATTGGACTTCAAACCGAAAGGTCCACGCTTCTTTATCCACGAAGGGTAACTGCGTTGTGTCCTTGGACAAGGCACTTCATCCAAACTACCCATATGGTGGCACGGTGGCGCTGTGTACTAAGGCGTACTGCACGTTGATGGTGCACTTGTATTCAACCAATGCTAACCCTGTTTGAGTGAAGTTAGTAAGTTGGGGAGACTGACAGCTCCTCGCTGTTGCTCGGTGGTTCTCTTGGGGTACTCCGGCCAGAAGAACTGTACGACAGAGATGACTCTCGCTGTCGCAAGTGTCGTTAAACCTCAAATAATAAAACAAAATAATAACCCATTTTGGAGATATAATTTAAATCCATCGCGACTATACACTTGATGGTATTTATTTATTTATTTATTTATTTATTTATTTATTTATTTATTTATTTATTTATTTATTATTTATTTATTTATTAGGGTGTAACGACGCTTTAACAGCCAAGGTCATATCGTGTCGGTGACAGTTTTACGGATGGAGGAAGCCGGAGTACCCAGGACTGAGGAGCTGCCAGCTCCCCAACAGCGTAACGTCGCACCGCAGCACAAGCAGGGTTGGATTGGTTGAAGACATGCGCACCATCGACGTGCTGTACGCCCTAGTACACAGCGTCATCGTGCCCCTATATGGACAATCGGGGTGAAGTGCCTTGCCTAAGGACACAACGCGGGAGTCCGAATCAATCGCTCAGACGGTCTCCCATCCAAGGACTAACCGGGCTCGACGTTGATTAACTTTGGTGATCTGACGAGAAGCGGTTACCGCAACGAAACCACGGCCCACACTCGATGGTAAGCAGTGTGTGTGTTGCACTATGTAGAAACTAGAACCTCTGCAATTTGTTAAGATATAAATATAGAATATACCCATAGTAGCTTGGTGTACCAACTGTTCACCACGAGTGGTGAAGTGGTGTTAATCTCGAGCCTTCGGCGCGGTTAACACCACTTCACCACGAGTGGTAAACATTTGGTACACCAAGCTACTTTGGGTATATTTTATTTATACCAAGATCGTCAGATTATTAAGAGTCGCTATTATTTTTTCTCGATTTTACTGAGCAGCAGCCGTACATACGTGCGAATTTGTTTTTATTTACATGAGAATCTGTTGGTGGGTGGTACTTCCGCTGTCAATTTCAGGCTCATGATCGTGTGTTCTCCATCGTGGGTCCCAGATTGTGGAATTCCCTTTCAGTTAGTGTCAGAATTTCATAAACTCTTGATGTCTTCAAAAGAAATCTTAAAACTTTCCTACTCACTGAAGCATTCTCCTGAACCTCTGTAAGAGGCAACCAAAACAGATGTGACTCGTTATTTCAGAAAAGTGTATTTATAGTAAACATGAAGAATAGCGGACCCAACAAATTATGCAAAAATTACCAACTTTTCATGGTTTCCCTACATTCTTTAGTGTTTTTTCTTCACATATGTACCCAAAACCCTGAGTTTTTAATACATTTAGACATTATTTACCAAGTTTTTCCTTCCCGTAAGGGCGGCATGGAAAAGTCGTCTGATCGTTTATCAACAGCGACGTTCTTTCATCGGAAACTGTCAAATATGTGACGTCACGGTGGGCGTCTCCTCCCATTTGTGGAGAATTCAGTATCACATCAGTTCAGGAAATCGCACCGTGTTCGACTGATTAGGGTCAGTGTAGGAAGGGTTCAGGTTAGCTGTTTTTGCCTTGTTACAGTTTATAGGAGAGTGCCTATGGGCACTCTCCCATAAATTGTAACAAGACAAACCCAGCTAACCCGAACCCTTGCTAGACTGACCCTAACCCGTCGGGGATGGTGCTATTTATTACATAATAACTTACCTTAAAAATGAAAAACTTACCGACTTCTCCTTGTGGTACCGGTGCAGAACAAGTGCGCTTCAAAATCGAACACACACTTTCGGATAGAAAAGATGGTTGACGCGCAAGTTGAATTGCTTCGTCACGGAAGTTAAAAACTAGTAAAAACAAGCTAAAAAGTGATTTTTATTCCCCCAAATTTATGAATATATAAAGAAAAAACACTAAAGAATGTAGGGAAACCATGAAAAGTTGGGAAAAGTTGGTAATTTTTGTTTACTTTGTTGGGTCCGCTATTCTTCATGTTTACCGTATTTATTTCTGTCAAGCGTTTTAGAGCACTATTTGTGGTTTTACGCTCTAGAAAATAAATTATTATTATTATTATTAATTTTATCGCTGAAACGAAATAGAAAAAGAAACAGGGCCTTTTTCATTTTAATGTTTCGAGTTATGGATGCTTTATTAACATCAGACAATGCATATAAGTTAAGTTTTGGTGTTTTATGGGGTAACCTCTTTTAAAAACGTAATAAATAATTGCCACTTTCATTTCACTCTTCGCGAGGCGACATGCGATACATTTAGACAAGTTCGCATTCAGGTTGACGTCACAAAAGGTCAGCTTGGATGTTGTTCCACTGTAGGTGTAAACTTTAACTACTGAAATCCCATTACTACCGTGTTCACCACAGTTGGTGTTTAAAGCTAAAATTTATGTCACAGGCTTTTCATATATAATAGAATAGGTAATCATGGTATAAAAGCATGTTTCAGTGGGTTATGTCCCTAATGGCTCGTATAGAGGCAGGTTCTGAGAGCGTTGCAGCACCTAAAGCGTCTGCTCAGCATAATGGAATTTTGTACAACTTCAAAAGTATGACCCAATGAAACATGCATATTTTATCAAAAAAAACAGTAAGGACAACATGTATGCCGTGTTTGGGGGTTGTCACTTGGCGAGACTCGTCCTATGGAATGGGCCAAGATGTCCAAGAGGAGAGAGAGAGAGGTGTCCGTGTGTATTTGTCGGAATCTGAATTCGTAAATTGCAAATCGCCATGCTGTATCTCTTCGTGTACGTCTTGCATGTGGGCCCTGCTGAATTGCGCGGACCGCTGTAGGACCCACCCATCGGTCTTCGAGACTATACAGGGGGCCACTGTGTGCGTATGAAGAATTCTTGAACAAAATTGATCCACCACACAAGACAACAGTCTCACGTATGTACACGATGCCCCTTCTCACGCGGAAAAATAGACTTCTTTATCGAAGGTTGTATTTTATTCAAGTCTCTCAAAACGCACTATAGGTCTACTCTTCCGTTAGGGGCTCCTTTAAGTATATGGATTCACTAACCCCGTACTACATGTAGGCTACATGTAGAACTGGGTTAATGAAACATGTCGAATTCCATTTTTTTTCTTCTAGTAGCTCCTGAGTGCATCGATTCTGAGAGTCGAAAATGTTTGCTCCTTTTCATCTGCAATTTTCAAAACTTTTTCCCAGCGGGCCGAACCATGGTCGATTCGGTGCGTCTTGGGCCTTAATGTGTTATGGCCACGGGGCACTTTAACGGTTGATGTACAATCAGGTATACATGCAGTTATTCTGGCAGAAAAAGGCATGAAATGGGACAATGGCCGTGATCTGTACCCATGAACCTCTAAATATCACGCTAAATATCACATTGGCCAGGCTACCTCGGTTTAAAATTGTGAAGCGATTTTGGCCACTCTGGCTTCAGTTTCAGCTGTGATACCATGCTGACGGAGAGACAGACAAGGAGACAGAGAGACGACACTGCTCGTACACGACCTGTGTCCACAGGGAGAACGTTAATCTCGAAAAAGATTTTTCGTGTAATACGAAACGTCAGGTGGGACTGAAAAGTGCCGAATCAATAAAAGTAATGGTACATTAGAGTAATATTGGTGTATGAGAAATAGTCGATACACGTAACTTGATGACACACCTTCGGTGTTACATAATGTTATGATAAACGCAGTCTTCCATTTACTGATAATGATCACTACTCAGTGAAATCCCTGACGATTAAGAAACATTGTGTACTTTTCAAGCAAATAAGATATTACTTAATCCTGGGGAAAGTTCGTTATAATTTTCACCATTTTGAAAACCAATTTCAGGTTCCAAGTTCTTGGGGAATTTTCAACCAAAAAAAGTTCTGAGATTTACCCTTTTCTTAACGTAAAAGTAAAAGCCTAGCGGGTGTCTTCCTACTAGACCAATTCCGCTTAGACCAACTACATAGTGTTTCTGATTAAGGATAATTAGGAAAACAATTATTTATAAAAATCTGCCCAACATCTATAAAATATCGACAAGCCGAAAATGAGCAGACTATCATCTGAAAAATGAGGTCCCCAGAGGGTGAATTTGGTGATGCTACCCTGCACAGCAGGGTAGCATCACTAAATTTACCCTCTGTGAACCTCAATCTGAATCAAGGTCTCAAACATAATCAGAAAGAGGTACTCAGAGGATAAACTGGCCCACTGTATGGGATAGCATCAGCAAGTTCACCCTCTGGGGACCTCATTCTGCAAACGACAGACTGCTTATTTTCAGGCTTGAATATCAATAACATTAAATACACTTATAAATATTTATAAATATATCAAATTATTGATATAGAATTATTTTTAAAAGTGGAACACACCAGTTGGTCTAAGGGGAATTGGTCTTTTGTGAATTGGCCTCGTGGAAGTTGGTCTACGGGGAATTGGTCTAGTGGGAATGAACCGCCTAGCGCTCCGTAGAGCTAGACACAAAATTGCCATTCAAATTGAATTATATTTACATTTTTGCCCAAAATACATGGGTTATGAAACTCGCCAAGCTTCCGATGAAGGTCATAATCTATTTTACACGATCGGGTAAACATTCTCTGCAACGTTTCCTGTCCATAACATTGCACAGTCTCACGTGTCGAAATAGAAACGTGAAAACATTGTACGACAGATCATGTCCGCCGGAGAGATGACCGACATTTGTCACGACAGACATGACTCAAATTGGCCACGCTTGGTCCCCAGCAGAAAGGTCATGCGAATCACACATTTTCGATTCTAATCGAATCTCGAAGCGCATCGCGTCTATTATTCGAAATCGAATCGAATCTCGAATCGAATTATGGGCGTCTTGAAGATGACCGAAAAGGGGGGGGGGGGGGAGGCGACTCTAAACTAATATTCTAAAGCCGATTGTTCCCACACTGCAAAAAATATAGGTTCTCTTTAGAACCAAAACTGGTTCTAATCTTGTCCCTGAGATGGAACCAGTTCTGTTTAAACAGTATTTATTTCAAATCAAATAAATTTACCAAGATTAGCATTCAATTTTAACAGACTATTACATGAACTGAAGTAGATTCAGCAGTAAACTTGGAGCTTATTCAACGCAGTAGCCAAACATTTTGAAACAAAAGAGATATGAACAGTTGGCATATCGAACCAGTTTTGGTTCTGAAGAGAACCAAAACTGGTTCGATATGCCAACTGTTCATATCTCCTTTGCTTAATAATGATTTGAGACAGCCTCGTATAAGCTCTAAACTTACGGCTGAAACCCCCTCAATTTATGTTTAACTCTGTTAATATTTAATGTTAATCTTTATAAATTTATTTGATTTGAAATAAATACTGTTCAAACAGAACTGGTTCCATCTCAGGGACAAGATTAGAACCAGTTTGTGTTCTAAAGAGAACCTATATTTTTGCAGTGCACTGTGACGGCTGAAGTCCCAACTGAAGAAATATTTCAACAACATCATCAAGGCATGCGTTCCTGGGAGGTATGCCTTGATGGTGTAGTTGGGATATTATCCAAGCCTTTCGCATGCCTCGATGCAGTTGGGATATTTGTCGATGTGGATACACAAAAACTCAGGAAATGTGTTTATGGATAAGTACGTGTAATAGGAGTAATACAGGGCTTCCCAACTTCTTATGTAATTAGCATGTATCGAACTCACAATGTGTCATTCAGGGACCCAACATCCCTAATCAGCCACATATCTCCTTTGGCATGGGACCGACTGTGTGAGAGACACAAGTCCAAGAGGCAAGTCTCTGGCCTTGGAAGAAAACTCATGATTAACAGCAGGCGTGATTTGATATCTTAACCCGTTACCTAACGCAGACGATATCAAAATGTATTGTATTAAATATCATTTTCTTTTAATTTTTCAAAAACATTCAACAAAACCATATCATGTGAACCTCATTGGAACGAGCTCGACTAGCTCGTTCCAAAGAGGGGTCACATGATACGGTTTTGTTGTTTTTTTTTTAAATAGTATTATTGCAGTTGCTGAATTTGCATATTACGCGGGTTGATGTGTCCAATTCGTTGGGTAAAGGGTTAGACCCGGAAGCCGTGAAATTTAGAATTCGTGACTGAGTCGGCTATGTGTTAGCTGTCTGAGTCGGCTAAACCACCGCGTTGATTACTAGCGAGTCATCCCAGTTTTCTTAACGGCTAAGCCTACTGGGTCAGCTTGAACATTTATGCACTTGGTCATGCGGCGCCCCAACACCCCCAATCAGCCGAAAACCTACATTTGCACGAGACCGACCGTGTTTGTTACTTAAGTCCAAGAAGCAAATTTAGTCCCGTAAGGAAGTGCCTGGTTACCAGCAAGCTCCAATCGATAGCTTTGACTGGAAGCCGTGAAAGTTAGAATTCGCGACCGACTCCGCTATATGGTACAGCACGGTCGGCGTGGAAAGGTCCAAAATCCACGCGTGGTAAAATTTCCACGTATGCGTAAACAGTGAATCTCCAAATAAAACAACTGAATTGCCATCAAATTTTCAATGAATGAAGCACAGTAGTATAGGATGCAGAGATCTGCCCTTTTTACCAGGACCTCGAGGTCAGACCCCGACCCCAGGGGCATTGACCCCGGCGCCCAAATCCGTTAGGCCTCCCCGTCCCCGATCCCCTTCCCTCTCCACACTAGGCCTAGGCTATTTTTAGGCGCCCCCTCCCCTACCCACCCTGTATGTACCCTATTTTTCAGGCTATCCCTCCCCAAAGCCCATTAGGGGTCCAGACTATGTATAGCCCATTTAGGCTTTCCCCACATTGTTTAGGTTTTCCCTGTATGTGGGCTCTCCTTTCAAAAGCCCAGTCCCTCCCCACCAAAGCCCTGGACTGTTCCTCCCTCCTTCCAAAGGCTAGCCCAAAGCTGGGGGACTTTCGCACTGAGGTGTCCCTGTGAGTACTAACAAAAGAGTGCCACCATCCCCTATCCCCAGCCCTGCCCCACGTAAATTTCGAGCTGTGTTGGTGTATCCAAGTTAAATGTTGTCAAGGACATGTACATGTAACGACATACAAAATGCTTTAGACATAAAGACTACCTGGTTGGTTTTGTTTAGACATGTCATAAAGGAATTATGATAGAGAGAATCTTTGTTTATAAGAAGATTTGATAGTGTCACGTTGTATAGTTATGCAAGTGGATAAGGGACAACTGGTATGTTTGATTATGTCATAGATAAAGGTATTATGATAAAGGGCTCCTTTGTTTATAAGAAATATGATAAAGACCATGTACACTGTTTGATTATGTCATAGATAAGATGGTGTCACGTCGCAGGTGTTTGATAACCCAGTAAGATCGCGGCGATGTCTGATTGGTCAAACAGTTGTCCAATCAGACCGCCCCACACGGCGGTATGTTCCAGGGGGCCAATAGATAATCGTGTTGTAAAATTATCCCACGCAGGCGCTCTCTGATTGGTCAAACAACTGTCCAATCAGATCGTGCCATGCAGTATTTTCTGCGTGGCGAATAGAGGAGTGATCCGGAATGTTGTAGTAAACTACTTTCGCATGCTCAACTCATATGTAAGCTGAAAAGGAATGGACAACTCTAAACTTTCTCTCTATTAAATTTTATTTTCACATAAAATCAGTTTTACAAGTAATTAATTGGTTTTACAATAGTCAAAATGGATTTGCAATCAGACTTACAAATTTACAAGTAATGTTTTCAAAGCGAAAATGGTTTTACAATCAATTAAAATGGATTTACAATCAGTCAAAATGGATTTGCAATCAGACTTACAAATTTACAAGTAATTTTTTCAAAGCGAAAATGGTTTTACAATCAATTAAAATGGATTTACAATCAGTCAAAATGGATTTTCAATAAGTTTTTACAAGTAATTTTACAATTTCACCATAAGTAATTTCTATAATAAGTAGTTTTTTCAATACTTTTACAGGTAAGCATACAATAAACATAAATACATGTTCAGTAATCGTATTTTGTCCCTGGAAAGGGATAGTTTTTGTTGTTGTCTTTCTTATGGACTTTCTCTATTTATGATCCCAAGCTGTTTGAACTTTCAGAAAACGTGTATTTTCTTTATTATGGATCAAACAAGTATTTTCGTTTCTCAATTGCGAATTTTTCAGTTTCGTTCATTCCGTAACCCTCCTCATCTCGAAGTCGCTGAGCAGTTTTTCCAATTTTTCCATAGACCGGATGTTGTCTGAAGTGCCTTACTCGACTCATTGCCTTAAATAATCTTCTACAGAGGGAAGCTCTCACGCTGTCTCTAAGAGCTTCCCTGGCCGCTTTGGTGGCCTCGTCTGTGGGCAAGCCATTTTCTATGTACGACACTTTCAATCTCTGAAATTTAGCTGTATTATCTTCGTATGCTCTTATGATTAAAGTGTCTATCATGTTCGTTTCGCCATCTTCCTCTTCTGAATATTCACTTCCAGTGGTGGTATCACTATCGTCTGACTCTGAATATGTGCCCTCGTCAGAATCAGACAAGTTATAATCTTCGTTTGACTGTTTGCCTTCACCCGTCATCCCAAACCTCTTGTGGCAGTATCCATCTTCGTGTCTATTGCGTGTAAAGGCTCTTGAGAATGCTTTCCTACAGAATTTACAGTCGTGGCTCGGCATGTCTTCTCTCTTTGAACGCTCTGAGAACAAATGAGAACTGGGTGGACATCACGATTTATAAGACAGTGAAGGGTACCCTCAAATAAGCGCATGCGTACATCAGTTTTACATATGTACACATTCGTTTTACATGCAGGCACATCCGTTTTACATACGGGCACATCCGTTTTACATATGGGCACATCGGTTTTAAACATATTCACATCGGTTTTAAGCATATACACATCAGTTTTACATATGTGCACATCGGTTCTACCCACCCTACCAATTGATGGTTGCTTCAAATCCTCCCACAGTGCATTGTGGGAAAATACAGTGATGCGACTCTGGGGTAAAATAAGTTTTTTGCTCGACTTCACACTACTTGACACTGTTTACTTTAAAAAAACAAAACAAAACAAGACATAAAAGTCAGATAAATGTCAAGTTGGAGAATGATACATCAAAACTTCACACGCCAGCTTGATAACAAACTTCCGTCCATCAATGTTACAGGAATTTTCTGCTTATTGAACAACATGTGTGCCACAAAATAGTCTCAAATGGTCTCAAATGGTCTTAAATATTTCTCAAATAGTCTTAAATGGTCTCAAATGGTCTTAAATATTCTCAAATGCTATCATAATTCCTTTTTGACATGTCTAAACAAAACCAGGTAGTCTTTATGTCTAAAGCATTTTGTATGCCGTTACATGTACATGTCCTTGACAACATTTAACTTAGATACACCAACAGGGCTCGAAATTTACGTGGGGCAGGGCTGGGGATAGGGGATGGTGGCACTCTTTTGTTAGTACTCACAAGGACACCTCAGTGCGAAAGTCCCCCAGCTTTGGGCTAGCCTTTGGAAGGAGGGAGGAACAGTCCAGGGCTTTGGTGGGGAGGGACTGGGCTTTTGGAAGGAGAGCCCACATACAGGGAAAACCTAAACAATGTGGGGAAAGCCTAAATGGGCTATACATAGTCTGGACCCCTAATGGGCTTTGGGGAGGGAAAGCCATAAAAAATAGGGTGCATACAGGGTGGGTAGAGGTGGAGGAGCCTAAAAATAGCCTAGGCCTAGTGTGGAGAGGGAAGGGGATCGGGGACGGGGAGGCCTAATAGATTTGGGCGCCGGGGTCAATGACCCCGGGGTCGGGGTCTGACCTCGAGGTCCTGGTAAAAAGGGCAGATCTCTGCATCCTATACTACTAAGCGCCAGGTACCACCCGGTGTTTCTTTCGTTGAATATTGGCTGAAAACGACTGATTATTGATTGAGAAAAGGGCCCGTGGGCAACACTGCCCACGCGTGGGTTTTTAACATTCCACGGCAACTGTTCTGTTGTAAGCGGAGCCGGTAGATCCATCACGTTGGTCACCAGCTAGCCATCTCAGTTTCGTGACGGCTGAACCTGTTGGGTCAGCTTGAACATCTGTGCAATTACTATTTCCATGACAGAACGAGCATATAGTTTCTCTCGGTAGAAGGGCGTCACCAGATGGGTTTAGGGGTGGAGTAGGGTACGTGTTAACTGAGTAACAAGTTGAGAATCCCATGCAAATAAATTTCTAAGAACTCAAAATTTTGAACTATAATCCCGACTGACAAATTTTCCAGCTACATCGTCAAGGCATCAGGAAGGCATTTGGCGAGTCTCCATTACGCGTCATTCACTCGGGAAATCAGCCAACACTGAGGGGACAAATCCGGAAATCTTTGCGAAAGTACGTGCATAAAATGAGAGTCTGAGTGTATGTTCCTGCATGCCATTAGAGTTTGCCTGTATGATTTGTGACTGTGTGGCAGACGTTGCGCACAAACCAGGCAGGTCAACAGGTACCTGAACTGGGCCGCTACCACCGGTTCCCTCATGCTCCTACCGGTACCGGTACTGAAGCTTTTGTCCTGCCGGTACCGGGACAAAATTATTTTATGCGGAAATTCCTAATTGAAAGAGGGTAAACAGCCTGATTAATCGTGTGTGGCACGCTTGCACGACACACTTTCAACTTATTTGTGAATAGACATATCAAAACACTCTAAAGTTGCATGTTCTATCTGCACAACGACCTAGATAAGGTTGACCATTTTGACTTTTCAAACGTGGCATCAAAGACAATGAAAGACAATGAAAGCGCCGTCATCGGTTACTTCATAGAAATTATTCTGTGACGACATCAAAGTAATCACAAAGCACGGTTTTCGCGCTTTATGATTACTTTGATGTCGCCGCAGAATAATTGTACGATGCCATGTTTGTCTTTGCGATCTTGGGGAATGGGTCGGTTTAATTGTGAATTTCTCCCATCTGATTGTGATATGTTGTGGCAAACACTTTTGTTACAACAACCACTTTTGTCATGGCTCATCATTTTTGTTACATTTGCCCACTTTTGTTACAGCTCACCACCTTTGTTACAAAATCAACCACTTTTGTTACAAAATGAGCTCACCACTTTTGTTACAACAATCGCCCATTTTTGTAATAAAAATACTCGCTCACCACTTTTGTTACAATTTTTATCAGTGTGAAAAATGAAGTTATCTGCAAGTACTTGGACGTGACATTCAGTAATGACTGTCAAAACCAAAACCTGTTGCGTATGTCCGGTACCAACGTCATATACACATGTGCGCAGGAGTTCTAAAATTGACTATTTTCGGAAAATTCTAGCCTTTAGGGCAACGGGACTGCTGTCTCTTTCCCGAGCTTTTGGACACAGTCTTCTTGGATGGGACGTCTTTTTACTTTATACAGTAATCTCCTGAATGTCTCGCCATTTCTTTTTTGTTATCGAAAGAATTGACTTAGTTGAGTCGGGGTTTTGTCAATACTCTTTAACCCGTCACCACAGTATTTTAGAAGGGCGCGGTGGCCCAATGGATTGCGTGTTGGTCTTGTGGCCGTGAGGTCATGAGTTCGAATCTCGCTAGAGTCACACGCGTTGTGTCCTTGTGCAAGATATTTTACCTCACTTACACGAGCGGGATCACGGTGGCACAATGTGCTAAGGCGTATAGCACGTCGATGGTACACACGCCTCCAACCACTGCTAACCTTGCTTCTGCCGGGTTAGTAAGTTGGAGAGTCTGACAGTTACTAACCGCTGATCGGTGGTTCTCTCCGTGGACTCCGGCTTCCTCCATCAGTAAAACTGTCTGACACGAGCTGACCCTGGCTGTCTAAAGTGTCGTTAAACCCCAATGAATAAATAAAAAATAACAGTTTTTTTTTTAAATGAAGTAAAAGTTTGAAAAATCTATATAGAAATCATTAACATAGCAATATAACTATGAATATCATTGGAATGAGATTACTGAGCCTGTTCCAATGAGACTCAGACTTGTATTGTTATTTTGACAAATTGTAACGTTTGTTTTTAGGGTATTAATCTTATTGTGGGTAATTATTTGACTTTTCTGGCCTCTATGTTAGATACACGTTTACGGGTAAAGATCTAGTAGGCCGATATCGCATGAGAAAATGTATAGTGGCAGTGTGTGGTCAGTGCGAGAGTGGGATGGGTGGATTCGAGGAACACCGATTGTACTCCGGTACAATATAACGATTTTCTTTAACCTCCTCATACATAATGGTTTTCTGTTTTAAAAAAAATCATATATTGGAGTAAGTCTCACTTTCCTTCAAATATAATGACAAAATTACGGAAGTCATTGAAACCCTTTCATGGAGCAGATTAATCATATTTGTGTGGTTTTGTATACGAAGTTCAAATCTATTCCAGGTAGTGCTGGATTTATTATTATTATTAATATTTGGTTACTTTCTGGGTACTATACCCGGTGATACTCTCTTTTAGGGGTCCTCTTCAGGGTTTACTCTACGGGCGGAACTCTCGAAAGTGTGTGTGTGTGTGGGGGGGGGGGGGGGGGGGTGGTACTCTGGTATATTTTCAAGACATCCGGCGACCAGTAATACATATATATGACTGCATCGGAGTTATGATCCGTCAGAAAAACGGATCTTCAGAGTAATGGGCCGTCGGAAAACGGACTTTCTGAGTAATGGGCATTCGGAATATAGCTACGTCACCGTTTGTATTATGTCGTCGCGGGGTTGTTTCTAAGGGGTGTGGTGTAACGTAGTAACAAGAATGGTACTGAATTCGGATTTTTGTAGAAAATTGCCTAATTCGCTGATTTCCTGAATAGAAAAGGCGGCAAAATGGCTTGAAATTCAGGAAGACCAACCTACTAGGTAAAAAGATACCTCTTTAAAGAATTTGAAGAAACAAAAATAAAATGCTGGGGCCAAGGTCAGTAATATTTGAAGTTGACTTATTGTCCTTTTAGCAGGTTCGCATGCAGGTTCTCACCTGACGTCATCAGTCACGTGACCAGAAGGAGCGGGGTGAGGTTGCCATGGTAGCGGCCAACTTGTGACGTCATTCCCATGGCGACACCTGGTCCCACTGTGGAGGTGCAGCGCGTGTTTCTAAGGTGACACACTCTCCTGACAGCCATTTTATCTATTGGCGCCGCCGTATTCGTTGTTAGGGTAGCACGTAGTTGCCATGGAGCCCAATGGCCTCATTGTTGACAGCGCCATGTTCTGAGGGTGTTTTTGATTCCGTGGGAGTATGCCCTGTAAATTCTGGGATACCTCCAGTAGAGCAGAATCCCTGATTTGAAGGCTTTTCGGGGCATCCAGCCCATTTCCTTATACCGTACAGTAGGGCTTGGTTACAGTGGTACGCAATACCTTCTTGTTGGGGCGTGTTCTAAGGGAGCATTCGATTCAGAGTGAGTACAACGAATCACCACAAACAGCCCAACAACGACCCAATCCTGCCCCACCTTTTATTGGACCGAATCCCCACCGAAACTTACCCAAAAGGACTTTGGAAAGTTTCGCCCACAGGAGTACAAGAAGCATTTTGGTGGAGGCCTCAATGAGACCCCAACTCATAGCTCTCACGGCCTCCCCTGCCCTCTTAGCCCATCATGGCCTTCCCTGACTCATAACCCTCAATTATTGGCCTTATATTGCCCTCAAAACCCTCTATTGAACATCGCCGGTATGAGGATGGAGATCTATGAGGAGAGGCCTCAGTGAGGCCTTACCTTACAACTCTCTTTGACCCAACACCTCACCACCCCTTCCAGGGAAGACCTGCCCTGGGACCCTACTTCCACATCCCGACCACGAGCGACACAGTTCCCCGGCAACACATACCCAGCGGAGAAACTACGACCAGAAGACCTCCCCCGTGACCCACCACCCAATCCTTGTGTGGCTCGGTGATCCACCCCAGTGATCCTATCCCTAGCTTCCCCTGTCATTCATGGAGACCTGTCCTTGGGACCATTCCAAATGACCCTGTACCAGACACCCTGTCTTAGTGAGGCACAGTCGTCCTCTCCTTCTAGAAGCCCATCCTCCTCCACCTAGTGATCCGGGCCTCGCCTCAGATCCTTCTCATCCTCATACGGGGAGATGATCTCTTGTGATCACCACAGGCGATCATAAATAATTACCATAGGTGATCACTAATGATCACTCGAACGGAGATTAGGATAAGAGGGGCGTTAGGTGAGGCCTCACTGAAGCTTCACCTCACTGGCCTCTTATCATCATACTGAAGATGTACACTAGAGGGCTATGTGGGCAAGATGAGGCCATGACGTGAGGACTATGAGTCAGGAAGGTTCATGATGTGGGGGGTTAAGGGGGCAGGGGAGACCGAGAGAGTTATGCGTTAGGGCCTCATTGAGGTCTCTTCCCATCTCTTCTATTTCTCGCGTGGGACGAAGCTCTCAAAGGTCCGTTTCAGTAAGTTTCTGTGGGGATCCGGTCCAATAAAAGGCCCGTTGGGGCAGGTTTGGGTCATCGTTGGGTTGTTTGTGGTGATTCGATGTACTCCTGCTGAAACGAACAAACCCTCAGAACACGCCCCTGTCCAACAAGAAGGCCATTGGTCTCCATAGCAACCACGTGCTATCCCTAACAACCACAGTGGTTGTGCCCATAGTCAAAATGGCTGGCGGAAGAGTACGCGCTGCGCATGTGCAATGGGATCACGTGACACCATGGGGATGAAGTCACAAGATGGCCGCTCACGTATGCTACCATGGCAACCTCACACCACCCTTCCGGTCACGTGACTGATGACGTTCGATGAGAACCTGCATGATAACCTGCTAAAAGGGTAAGAAGACAACATTACATACTACTAAGGTCCAAGGCTCAAGGAGTTGGAATCTCCTATAACTGGCACCGATAGGCACGTGCCATTTGCGATATACGTATGCGCATGCGCACGATACACTACATATCATTAGGGAAATGATGTCGCAAGGTGGCAGATTACTATATCACCCAATAATTATTATTTATTGATGTTTAAGGTCACATATTTGTGCACAATGGCTAACCATGACCGTGACAGTTTTACGGGTGGAGGAAGCCGGAGTACCCGGAGAGAACCACCGAGCAACGACGAGCAGCTGCCAGCTCCCCAACATCGTAACTCCGCACTGGAGCACAGGCAGGGTTAGATTGGTTGAAGACATGTGTACCATCGACGTGCAGTACGCCTTAGTACACGGCGTCATCGTGCCCCCACGCGGGCAATGGAGATGAAGTGTCTTGCCCAAGGACACAACGCGGTTGCCGCAGGTGGGATTCGAACCGAGGACCTCTCGGCTTGCAGCCTGCACCTCTACCTACTGAGCCACCGCGCTCCCATATCACCCAATAATAGGCAAGGGTGTGGCATTACTACTGAACATGCGCGACAATGGTTCGTTTTGATAATTATTATTGGATTGTTGTGTTTTATGCCATTTTAATAGCTGAGGTCATATTGTTGCAAAAATAGTTTTACGTGTGAAAGAAGCCGAGAGAGTATCACCCAGCAGCGACCAGTAACTGTCAACTCCCCAACGTCCTAATCCCACAGGAGCAGGGTTATCATTGGTTGTAGGCAGGTGTGCTATCAACGTGTGATACGCCGCAGCATATGGTGCAACCGTGCTCAAAAGAGGGCAGTTGGGATTAAGTGCCTTGCCCAGGAACACGACGCAAGTTACCACGGCCAGGCATCAAACTCACAACATTCCGATCTCAAGGCCAACGCTCTAACCACTGAGTAACCGAGCTCCCGATAATCATGACTGAACGTCACGTCTCGTCTTACTTGCAGATTACTACTTCATTTTTCACACTGACAAAAATTGTAACAGTAATGGGCGATTGTTGTAACAAAAGTCGTGAGCGAGTTTGTTTGGTGAGCTCATTTTGTAACAAACGTGGTTGATTTTGTAACAAAAGTGGTGAGCTGTAACAAAAATGGGCAAGTGTTGTAACAAAAATGGTAACTGCTACAAAAGTGGTTGTTGTAACAAAGGTGGTTGCAACGTACGTCACACAATTGTTGATTTGTCCCGGTACCGGTTTCGGTGGAACAGACTCTGCCCTGTCCCTGTACCGGTTATGTTGGTACCGGCGGTACTTCGACATGCCTGGCACAAAGGGGGACTAGTATTCAGTTGTTCAAATCTAAAATTCTGTGAAAAACATATTTTTAATTGCCTTAACCCTTTACCCAACGCAGACGATATCAAAATTTATTGTTTTAAATAGAATTTTTTTAAGGTTTGCAGAACATTTCAACAAAATCATATCATGTGACCCCTCGTTGGAACGAGCTACACATGATATGGTTTTGTTGAATTTTTCTTTAAATTAGTATTTTTTTCGGCTGCTGAATTTGAATATTACGCGGACGGATGTGGCCGATTCGTTGGGTAAAGGGTTAAATGGATATGTAAGAGTATCAGCAGTCATATTTTCAGTTTAACGAAGAAAATTAAAAAAGCCTGCTTCATATTTTTGTTTTTCCCAATGACGTACGTGGTTTCTCATCGATGCGCACATTGTTGTTTCACTTTTTATAAAATTTTGAATGTTCAAGTTAGATAACAATTTCTCATACAATAGTATCACTACAAATCGGACAGAAACCCAGTGACGATGCGGTAAACTCAGGGCTGCACGTTGAAAATATTGATTAGTCTTCCCCATACATTCACTTACCAGCTATCAAACTTAATGAATTTATAAAGTACAATGTTCATGGGCCGGAAAAGCGGCCTCTCAGGTTCAAAGGGCTAATCATAACCTTGAAACCGCCCTTTGAAATATTGGTATATGGAATTAATCCCCCCCAGGAACTAATCCCCCCCAGTCCAAAACTGTATAAGTGAAATTATTCCCCCAGTCGAATTACAGACTCGGAACCTATCCCCCCCCCCCCCCCCCCCCAGTCGAAGTTTGAAGGTGGAATAAATCCCCCCAGACACAAAACAAGGATCAGAAACTAATCCCCCCACTCAGTTTTTGAATACTTTGAGTCAAATTGCATCAGTGGCAAGTACGAAACAACTCGTGGGCCCACGTGGTGTTGTGAAAATTAGACGACCCAATAAGCCACTTTTTGATATATCTTTGTGGAATGTCCGTGATGTGACCATGGCTGGTGGTGATCGCACCAACAATATCTGTGAAGCTTGGAATAATAGCTTCACACATCTTATCGGACATAAAAATCCAAGCCTGTGGCACCACATCAAGTGCATCCAAAGAGACCATTTAAATTCCTTGACAGAAATAATGCGTTCACAGAGAGGGGAGCCAGCACCAAAAAGAGTCCATAGAGACACTAAAAAACTTCAGAAGCGACTTTGCACTTTGTGTGAAACAGTACAAAAATGGGGGAAAAGACATTGTGCAATTTCTTAAGATCAATTGGAAATGCAATCAGATATTAAGGTTATGTACATTTAATGTAAAACACAATTGGCATGATTATTTTGAACTGAGTGGTGGGATTAGTTTCTGATCCTTGTTTTGTGTCAGGGGGATTTATTCCACCTTCAAACTTCGACTGGGGGAATAGTTCCAAGCCTGTAATTCGACTGGGGTAAATAATTCCACTTATACAGTTTTGGACTGGGGGGATTAGTTCCTGGGGGGGATTAATTCCTACATTCGAAATATTACGCTCCATTGGAGTTTTCTAATTTTATTAAATCAAATCTTGAAAATCGGTGTGATCATATATGTATAGGTTGATGTGTAGTGACCATAGGGCTTGTGTATGTTATGTTGGAAAATGCCGCTCGGGTACCTCGTGCCACCCCCCCCCCCCCCCCGTTCCCCCGCCCTGATACTGAATCTGGCTTGTCCCTGACCGTTTGAACGATTGCTTGTTACTCTCTATTGAAACCCATAGAAAACGGCATTTTAACCATCTTTTGATGTCCTGTAACATTCGGGAATTTTTATAGTACATGTAAATTCGTATGTCGTTACTTTTATGGCACCAAAAGAGTTAAGCTGCGATCTGTTTTCAAAGATTTCATTAGCTGGAAGACGCTCTCGTTGTTTACAATTCTTCGCACTAGAACTGTGAATCAGATCACCCCCACTGGATTCAACAGCACTACTTTGATTTCCCATAATGGAAAGCAATCAAGACAACTGTTTCAAAGATTCGTCTTTGTGCGGCTCTTATAAAAACGTTTACCAAGAATCAATCAGCATTATTCAATTTGGTCCACTTCCAATTATGTGGACACGTGTCATGTAATTGGATCAAAATATGATTGACTCTGTGAGTAACGGGCCTCGTGAGACACAGCTACCAAAAATTATGTCTGTCAGTGTTATATTAATATGATTGGATTTTGTAACTTCAAAGTGATATTTTCCAGTTATCTTCCTGATCAACAGTGTCAGGCAAATCATGACCATATCTTATTCGGGACAGTTCTAGAACGATATTTATGACAAAAATTATGATTATTCTCGAGTGATGTGGAGTTGGATGGGGAACTCTCAACCCAGGAGGAAGATATTTGACCCCGAGTGTCGGGGTCAAATTTCTTTCCCGGGGGTTAGATTTCCCTATTCCACCCACACCACTCGAGGGTTTTTTTCCCACCAAACCCCACATGACGTCACCAAAAACAAAATCCTGCTCGTGCGGTGAAAGTTCAGTTTTCTACCGATTAATAATATGATAATAAATATCCAACCTTCCGCGGACTTCTAACGGGGAGCCCCCCACCCCACCCCTCACCCACCCCCCCCCACACACACACACACCCACACCCCAACCCCCACCTCCACCCCCGATCCCCGCCGGCCGCCGGGGTATTTTTCATCCATACTCAATCCTAATCTCCCAACATTCAGTCAAAAACTGTTTCGTAATTCCCCCATTGGTGCCTTCTCGATCTCCCCAACTATACAATTTTTCCTCAGGTCATTTCGTCATCTAATTACCCTTCATGTTTCCATCCCCAATTTTGTCATTAGTTTCCAAAGGAGTCTTCTCATCCTTGGCAAAATTTTGGGAAATTCTAAAATTAAAAATGGCCTCCGTTATACCTAAGTTACACTTTTGGCACACTCTTTAATCGCCTTTCCCGATTCTTCCCATCAACTCCAGTGACTGGGATCTCACTTTGAACCATATTGCCCCCCCCCCCCCCCCTACCACCACCACCACCACCAAACTAGTCATCCAGGTACTCCTCAAAAGCTGGCGCATCCTTTTATATATCCGATCTAAAGAACTCTTGGTCCCAATTCCAGTCTCACCAGTTTCTATTACAATCCATCCTCGTGAACCCTTTCCCTTACAAAGCTACTTCCCTGCTTCAGCTTCAGCCCCCCTGCTAGATCTTCAGTCTGAAAAGAGTAAATCTCAATTAGGTACGTCGCCCGCTGTATCCACCCTGTCTGAATGTGAAAGTTCCATAACATGGTTAAACGCCATTTTACACCATCTGCTATTTGGGGGGGGGGGGTGGGGGGAGGGGGTTACCGGGTAATTTAGGTATCATAAATTTCCTATTATTTGATCGTAGAGAAAAAAAAAGTGCAAATTAGAAAAGAACGACGAAATGTTCCGTATAGTTTGTGGAGAGTGAATTGTAACTAAATCACCGTGGAGTGAAGTTATCACCCAAAGTATCACTTTTAAAATTTTGTACATATGGACAAAAAACACAAACCAATGAACCTCCGGCTTTTAACAGTAGGCCAATGGCTGAGACTTTGCATGTGCTTGTTATGCTTTGCAACAAATTTGCAATTATTCCTAGTGTAGAATCTCCAATCTGCGGTTGATTTAATGATAATACACTCTCTATGTACTATATATACCAAAACTATCGTTAGGTCACGACAAGATGGGTTACCATTTCAAAGCGAGTTGAAACAACTGACATCCTAGTCACGTCGCTTTTGAGATTATTGAATTCGGTGACGCCAGCTGTTCGTGGTGGGAGAAAATATCATCCTCGATTGGTATTGGGGTGGAATAGGTAACCCTGTCTGTTGAAGCGAAGCGAGGCTGCCATGTTTGTTTACAAAAATAGACATGTCTGATGATTATTATATATTCAAATAAGGATGGTGAGGTGGGGTGGGTAAGATAGATCGTTCTCACCCACGCATCTTACCCGGAACACGCGAATCACAATTAGGGTGGCGGGAGAAAAACGTTTACCTCAGGCTTCCTCAAAATTTATCCAACAATATATATACAGGCGTGTATAAATTGGGAAAATAATCTATGCTGTGCTGCAATACAATGTTGGAAGAGCGTCTCTGAGCCCTTTCCAACAATGCGTTTCATCATAGTATAGCGCATAAAGGCATCGCAGGATTCACACTCACACGAGTAAACGTAATAATAATTAACACCTTGGCCTGTCGCTCATTTGACTTGTCATGTCAGAAGGCCTTAACCCTGTGCTCCCAAATGCATGCTCTTCCCACGCCTCTCCTCCCCTCTCCTCCCAACACCATGAAACCGAACTGTTTGATGACATCCCACACCCCCATTCTCCCCAATCTCTCCGATTCTAACCCTCTATTTTGTGACATCCAGTACCCATATATCCTTCGTTCTTCCTTACCACTTCCACATTAATCTCCCAGTGAATCTTATCTGTTAGGACTGATGTTATGGACATTCAGAGTATTCCAGTGTCTCACTTCTCACTTACACATCTGGCACTCCATTGCACTGACCTCCGCTTAAACATCAGTGACCCCCTCAATGGTGCCATCAAGGTACGCTTAAAAACCTGGCTTCTCTTTATCACGCAGGTCATCCAAATACCTCTTTGATTTGCCCCCCTCTCGACACTTAAGGTTACAATCCTCCATGAATCTTTCTCTGATCACCTAAGGCCTTTACCTCTTTACGCCAATTTCGGTAACAAACTTCCATGTCTCTTTGTCTGAAGTTTTTTTTTACCTTGGGTTGTACCCATTTCTAAGTCAGAGATCTCCATTGAATAGTTCTCATTCAACTTCCCCATTTGCTCAGTTCATCGTGTCTTTGTATTTAGAATTCTAAATATTCTTTCTAAATATTCTGAAACATTAGTTTGCACCATCGGCTGTCCGGGAAATTTACCAAATAGTTCAGATAACCGAGTTCTATTAAGTCTATCCTGTCCTTCATCCTCATTCACCCAAGCTCACCCCGGATTGCTTCTTGTGCTGAAAAGAAAATTTCAAGGAAGGTTTCTAGAGGTGTCCTTGGTACTCACTCATTAACCGTCTCTCATGTGTAAGATTTATTTTATAATGTCAGCCATAGTCTCTTGACGGTGTTGCAATGGTCCAGAGGTTTAGGTGTTGGACTCCTGAATGCCAGGCGGGGTTGCCAACGGTTCGATTCCCGGCCTGGGATCAGAAATTAACATTCCAAATTCTCCGAAAACATGATTGTGTCTAACAATATATACACACAGGTCCGTGTCAGTCTTCGTCTGGGGCCAACTACAGTACTTTTGTCGTACTGTGGCCAGCGCGTTTAACACTTCCATGTAGCTGTCGTGAGGAAAGTGAAACAAGTATTCATGGGAACATCATCTAAAACGCTGGATTCTAGCCGGAGGGCGAGCAGTAGAAAATTTGTAGACGTCATGCGACCTTTTTCGGTTTAGCCTAGGGCTGCACGATATTCAAAACAGAATACCGGTATCGGTATTCAAAAAGATACCGCGGTATACCGGTATATCGAAAACTGTTCAGATATCTGAACACAAGTACCACAATCGAGACTTGAGGCATCACAGTCGGAACGAATCAGCATGCCTTGATGATGCGGTTCGAAAAACCTTTACACAACGCAGACGATATCAAAATTTATTATTTTAAATAAAATTTTTCCAAAAATTTCTACAAATCAATATCATGTGACCACTCAATGGAACTAGCTCAACGAGCTCGTTCCAATGAGGGGTCACATGATATAGTTTTGTTGAAATTTTTGAAAATTATTTTTTCAACTGCTGAATTTGTATATTACGTGGGCACATGCTGTCGATTCCTTGGGTAAAGGGATAATATTATTCATTCTGAGCTACAGTTAAAAAACTCAAGACATCTTGAAAATTGAATTGTGGGTAAATAAATAATGACGATATTCAATCGATATTGGTTTGAATACCCGTATATATCGGTTTATCGAAACACCGTGCAGCCCTAGTTTAGCCCCTTTTTAAACACACCCATCACATTGTGTAATTTTTCTACTGCCATTTTCAGACACCCACCCCCACTTTCCCATTGCAATTACGAATTGCTTTGATAAACATCATAACAGGTATGGCAAGAAGTAATGTACGCTGATCACTTTGATTCCACCAGTGATTCCAGGTACTTGTTACAACTTTTTATTGCCCAGAAAGGAGGTTAGTTTCCCTTCCTGTTTTTAAAATGGGGCTTCAGAAATCTTACAAAACTCATCCAGAACAGCTCAATGTCCATGAAAGTATGAATGATATGCCCAGCCCCATTCCCCTGGTTTGACGTAAATAAAATATGTTTAAATCATTCCCCTGATCTGTAAAATGGGAGTAAGATAAACATTACAAAAAAAATCAGTCCATTCTGATCCATGTATTTATATTTTACTTGATTCTGGCAGGAGTCTGCATGTTTGATTCCATAAGTGACTCCAATTACCAACCTTGTTAGTATGGTTTATTGACTTCTTGTTAATTTTTGTCTAATTCTCAATTAAAAATCATTTGAAAAATGATATTTGTCAATTTTCTAAAATCTCAAGTTACCAATGACACATGTGGTAAAGTCTTAATACACAATAATAGAAAGTTAAACTATACTGAATATTATATTGTGACTAGGTCATGAACAATACTTGAACTTTTAAAGCGTTTTGGGACTGTTAACCAAGTTGAAACAGGGCAGTTGTCACAATGAATTCACTAACACTCCTTTTCCGTCATAATACTAAAGAAATGACAACGAGTAAACAACGGAAAATATTCTCAAATATCCTTTTAACATTTGAGTGAATAAGTGAAGCCCTTGAAGTGAATAAAATGTTAGTTGATACAAGCACATTTTTACATTAATCCATGTTGTACCTGGTGCATTATAAAGCATTTTTACAAAACAAATTGTCCGGTATATTTTCCTAACTGAGAACCAGGCACCCACTCCTCAACCAACATGTTTTTATTTGTGACATTTGCACAGATTTCACCTCATATCAACACTTATAAAGGCTCATTGTGTTGCAGTTAACCTATTAGAGTTGATTTACAGCTTTATCTCAGGAGTTTTCAGCATAAATAATGATATATTCTGATATATTGCTGGAAATTATGAAAAAAATTGCATAATTTGAGAACGCACGTTTTTAGCGCACCCATGAGGCCACCCACATCACAAGTAACGTCTCGAAAATTCGAATATGTTTGGTCCCCCCCCCCCACCCCCCTCTGTTTCAGCCATCGTTTTCAGATGGTATACAATGGGCCAGTGTTTAGGTGTTGGGCTCCTGAAAGCCAGGCGTGGTTGTCGACGGTTCGATCCCAGCCCGGGGATCAGAAAGCAACATTCCAAATTCTCCGAAGCATGATTCTGTCCTACAGTTAAAACTAGAAGTCCTGTCATGAACTGTGCGCTTATCTAGGCTTAATTGTGCGTAGTTGCCATATAGAATGTCATCAAGAACACGGGAGGTTCTCCTAGTTACTCATAACAAACACAGGCAATGTTTCGGGCAATGGACCTCCGGGTTACCGGAGGTCCATTGGCTGAAACATTGTTTGTGCACAGGCCATATGTACAGAATTCCATAGCCTTACTATGGTCATAACGCGTAGATTAACGCGCAGATCGACGTGCTATTTGTGGGTGTTTCATGACAGGACTTCTAGTTTTAACTGTACAATATACACACACTGGCCCGTGTCAGTCTTCATCTAAGGCCAACCACAGCCCTTTCGCCGTATTGTTTCCAGCGCGTTTCGTGTCTTCGTGGAGCTGCCGTAAGGAAAGTGCACCAAGTATTCATGGGAGCATCATCTAAAACGCTGGTTTCCAGCCATCGTTTTTGACGGTGTGCAATGGTCCAGTGGTTTAGGTGTTCGACTCCAGAATGCAGGCGGGATTGCTAACGGTTCGATTCCCGGCCGGGGATCAGAAATTCACATTCCAAACTCTCCTTAAACATGAATGTGTCCTACAGTATGCACATACAGGCCCGTGTCAGTCGCCGTTTGAGACCAACCACAGCACTTCCGTAGTACTGTATCCAGCGCGTTTCACACTTTCCTGTAGTTGCCGTAAGGAAAGTGAACCAAGTATCCATGGGAACATCATCTAAAAAGCTAGATTCCAGCCATCGTTTTTTGATGGTTTTCATTTGTTCGGTGTTTCAGGTGTTGGGCTCCTGAATGTCAGGCGGGGTTGATGATTCCGGCCGGGGATCAGAAATTAACATTCCAAATTCTCCGAAAACATGATTGTGTCCTATACAATATATGCACGCATTACTATTCGGGTTTCATATGTGTATAAACATACTGTTTACCTTCATCTATCTTTTGTTCGTTTGTAGTTGTAAAATGCCTCAACATAAATGTAGGTGACATATTAAGAAGCGAGAACTTGTATTTTCACTGATTACACAACACCGGTGGCTTTTTTTGAACCTGCAATCATTTATTTCTGTTTCGGTGGTGTTCGTTGTTTTGTATATAATTACTTTACCATTTGTAGTGGGCGTGTGAGCGTGGCGTGGGAATTCAATGGTTAGCACACACAATTCAGGTTGAAAAGGCGCAGGGTCGATCCTCATCCGCCTCATCAGCGTTGGGTCTTGGGACAACATACTTACTCCCATTTGCCTAAATATGGGTAGGGTGGCGCTTTGTGTTAAGGCGTACACGCAATACTGAATCCTGCTTGTGTCGTGTAAGTATGCATGTACACTCTAAAATTAGTTGGATTAAAAGTCAACCCAAATCAACTGGGCTATGTGAATATGAACCCAGTTGGGTTCATATTCACTCAACCCATTTGATTTTGGTTATTTTTTAACCCGGTGTAAAAGGAATGGAAGTCCGTAGGAACGTTAGTCCCCTCTGGACTATTATTCCGCGGAATTATAGTCCTAGGTCAAACATTTCTAGGAATAGTAGTCCGGCGGACTACTATTCCTAGAAATGTTAGACCTAGGACTATAATTCCGCGGAATAATAGTCCAGAGGGACTAATTCTCCTACGGACTTCCATTCCTGTTACACCGGCTCATTTTAGAGTGTAGATGTTGACGAGTCTGTCAATTACACGCCACTCTACCCGGTTGTTCTCCCCGGGTAATCCAGTTTCTTTCACCCGAAAAACTGCCCGACACGATTTGACATTAGCTATTTAAAGCGTCTTTGAACCCCAATAGTAAATCTATAAATATGAACGTGGACTTTACGTCGTGAGCAACAGTTATACTTCTCCACTTGAGAAAAGTCAAGTGGCCAGCAATTTGTGGACGTTTGAGTGATTTTTTCATTCGTTATATTCAACTTCCCTTTGGAGCACCTTGTCTAATCGATTCACATTAAGTTTGGCAGGTAATTTCAAATGCATCGCCATCAACTCAGCTGTTTCAAGAGCTACACGGTCTTCTGGAGATCAGATATATTTTCCAAGCATGCTCGAAATAAAATTTGATCAATGTATATTAATAAAAAAAACTCCTCAGCGTTTAATAGGATAGAGAATCACTGCACTGGCGGCTAGGACAAACATAAAATATTTTCGCGCGTTGCTTCTAAGGATCGTTACTTTTCGTTACCATTCGTGAAACATTTCTGTACCCGTTTGACAAGTTTTGATATCAACTATTTATTACGTCACTGAGAGCACGATGTCTCACTGGTGTGAGTTTTGGACTTCTGATTGAAAGGTCGTAGGTTTGAGCCTGGCTCGCGCCATCTGTGTTATGTCCTTGGCATGGCACTTAACCCCAAATGTCCAAGTACGTGTTCGGTGGCGTAGTGTTCTATGGCGTACCGCTCGTTGATTAGACACATGCCTTCACCGGCTGCGAACACTGTTTGAGAGGTATAACCCCAAGTAGATAAGCGTTGATAATTGGTTAGTTTCATATTGGCCGATATATCGGCCCTCGGTAAGTTCACATCAGCCCCTCCACTTTTTTGCCTGGCCATGTGATTTTGTATGCATATATTTTAAACACAACAAGTGACAGGTGAAACAAGGCGCGGATCCAGAGCCTCTCCCCCCCCCCCCCCCCCCCCCCCCCCCCACACACACACATTTTCGCCAGCTATGTTTCTCTCGTATTGGTTTAGTTTAGTTGGATTTCGGATCATTTTTTGCAGTAAGTGTTAAAAAATCGGTTAACTGAAGTTGATCGTAATCTTGCAGACATACAAGTACCAAATCCACCCCCCAGACAAGATAACCCACAGACAGTATAATTGCTGTTAACGTCTGGTAAAGAATACAGGGAGGTCTGTTTATCAGCTTTGGTCATTACGACCAAAGCTGATGAATAGACCTCACCTGTATGCTTTACCGACGTTTTTTAACGGCTCTGAAAGTGTGAAATCTTTCAAATATATCTCCTGAAAAATCTCAAAATATCCACTCATATGCATGGAAATGGGGGTTTTGGGACCCTGGAATTTAAAATTTTCATACCGACGACCATCCATCGCCCCGACTTTGAAAATCGCTCCGCCGCTCCTGGTCTCGGTTTCCCCACTGAGGAAGCCGCGAAGTTCGGATAGCTGGACTACCTTTTATCCTATTTCAACAAATTGCCGCTTACGACTCGGAATTTTAGTTGGAGATATATTTTCAGTACAACTCTTTTGTTTCTTCTCTTCGACCACCTCATGATTTATTATCTCTATCGTTAATTCGCCATCATACAAAACTCTGCTTCCAATCACTCCACCATGCATGGTAACTTTCCTGATTGCTGTGAACTGTGAAAATTACGATGTGACGAATTGGTTGCGCCAAGTAACGCATAAAGAGGGATAACTCTAGCTTGGTTCATACCGACCGAGATCACTGCCATATCAGCCGAGTTTGAAGTAGGGCTGTCACGATTAATCGATTAATGGATTGTCGATCGGTCACGCCGAAATCGATTAGTATTTTCCGTTGTCGACGAATCGCTAAATTTTACCCCGTTTTAGACGTTTAATAATTTTTTAAAAAAAATGGATGAAAAGACTACTGTGGCTAAAGGTAAAAGGTCAAGAACGTCGACGTTAAACCTCAAGAAGCCGGTAGAAGCATTTGTCTTTCAGGTACATCAAAGCTTTGATGTTCGGAACTTTTGATCGTTACGTTAGGTAAAGGGTTAAGGCAAAGGGTTATCATCCGTGTTTCGCTGTAAGCCCGATTACAAAACACTTGACAACTCTTTAATATGTCATGATTTGTAAAAAGTGATTATACATCAGTCCCAAGTGGCAATTTGATGACGTAGATTTCATCAACATGATAATGGAATATGGAGGTGCACTAGAAGATAGCGCCAAGCTCTAATAACTCTAAATAAAGTGTTTACTAATATATGATTCTCTTGTCCAACATTTTGCAGTTTGACAACATGATTTCCTTTATTTGATAAAAAAAAACGTTAAGGAGAACCTTATATCCTAATTTCTGAAGCAAGGTCAATTTAAATTTTAAAAGTATTTATAAAATGTCAGTTTATCTTCTTGTCAAGTTCAATTCGCTTTTAATTATCATATCGTTAAAAGTCAATAATGACACAAACGTCCTGTAGGGTGGGATTGCGGTTTAACCATTTTGCCAACGCACATATCGACGTTTCTATTTTGATTAGTTTTTCTCAAAAAAGTTAAACACAACCATATCATGTGACTCTCATTGAAATGAGCTTGACGAGCTCATTCCAATGAGGGTCACACGATATTGTTTTGCCAAATTTATTTTTTTCAGCTGCTTACTTGACCTTTGGGGGGGGGGGTCACTGTTGTTCAAGCTGAGGTCGCGATCCCTGGAGCTGAGGGGAAAAATTGAGAAAGACGGTGAAAGGGAGTGCCAGATGTGTAACTTGGACATGCAACTTGGAGACCCTGGAACACTTTCTTCTAGAATGCCCAAAGTATCAGTCTAAAAGAATGAGATTCACTGGGAGTATAATGGGAAAGTGGTATGGGAGAATGAAGGACATGTGGTTAGGGGGGGGACTCAAAGGAGAGGGTTAATATGCTAATCGGAGAGATTGGGAAGAATGGGACAAGGGATATCATCAAGCAGTTCGTCTCCGAGTGTTGGGAGGAGACGAGAAGCGTGGGAATAGGGAGGCAGTTGGGAGTACAGGGGAAACCATGGCCTTCTCGTCCGAGAACCGCGACAAATCAGCGGCTGGCCAAAGTGTTATTATTATATTATTATTATTACGCGTATGAATTCGGCCGATTGGTTAGGTCATGGGTTAAATGGAAAATTAGGAGCGCGGCGGCGTAGTAGAGAATTGGACTTCCAACCAAAAGGACTGACTATGGTTCGATCCTGATCAGCAGTAACTGCGGTGTGTTCTTGGGCAAGGCACTTGATCCCGACTGCCTATGTGTGGGCACGGTTGCTCTGTGAACTAAGGTGTACTGCACGTCAATGGTGCACTTGCCTTCAACCAATGCTAACCCTGCGTTTGCGGGGTTAGGACGTTGGGAAGTCTGATAGCTGCTCGTCGCTGCTCAGTGGTTCATCGGATACTCCTGATTCCTCCGCCTGTAAAACTGTCCGATAGTAGATGTCCTCGGTCGTAGAAAATTTCTGATACATATACCGACCGAATGAAGGCGAAAAAAGTTCGATTCGTGGGGCCCTATTTTTATGAGAATAAAAAAATACGGTAGAACAACATTTACAATAAGAGTTAAGCAATTTTGCTTGTTTTGGGTAATTTCTTTCCTTTTTGGGGGGGTGGGGTGGGGGGGGGGGAGTGGGGGGGGGGTTCTGATTTTTTTGTTTTCGTCATTATTTTTTTGCTTTGAATGGCTATATTTTCTGAAAGGTACACTTTCGATTTCGTGAAGCCGAATCTCTGTATCTTTCAGGGGATATCTCGTTTTACAACTCTTCGACATTTCTTGGCACTTCATAGCTGAGCTATAACAAAAAAATATATATAGAATTCACATGGCTTTCGGCGCTCTGAAAATTCGTCCCACAAGACATCTGTGTTTTGATTTCATCGGGAAAGAATCCCTGACATTTTAATGAACTGATTCTGCAGTTGATAGGACTCTGTATTTAATTAGCTACATGAAAGGAAGAGCACCTGTAGTTGGCACGTTGTGGTTAATACTGTTCTAGATGAATAATAGGACTTAAATGAATTAGAAGCAGTCATTCCTCCGGGGATCTTACTTATTTGCAGATGGTTTGTGTCAGAGACTCAGTTAGATGGTGGAATTCCTAAGACAACAGTGTGCATGGAATTTTATTAATTAACTCTCCGTCCAGGCAGTGGGTGTGTAGTTATAGTACGTGGAGAGTATATTATCACTAAATCACTCTCAGAGTGGATATTCCACCGAAGCAATATTTGCAAATTTGTTGCAAAGCATAATAAGCACAAGCAAAGTTCCAGCCAATGGACCTCCGGGTAAAACCCGGAGGTCCACTGGCTGAAACATTGCTTGTGTTTTTTGTCCACATGCACAGAATTTGAAAGTGATACTTTGGGTGATAACGCCACTCCCAGGGTGATTTAGTTACAATCCACTCTCCATGTACTGTAGATATACGCTCTTGAAATCAAAAAATTTATTATCTTCCGAAGGGTTGATCCGAATTTTTGCTGCAAGACGTTGCAAAATGTATAAAGGTTACAACCCTACCCACCCCCACCCCCCACACACAGAGACACGCCAATTAAGGTTACAATCCTTCAGGACTCTGTCTCTCTCTGTCTCTCTCTGTCTCTGTCTCTCTCTGTCTCTGCCTCTGCCTGTCTCCCTATCTGTGTGTCCCCCCTCTCTCCCTCTCTCTCTCTCTCTCTCTCTCTCTCTCTCTCTGACGTTTTTTTTTTACATCTAAGTTGATCCTACTTCTCAGTTCGAGATCTAAATCCAATCGAACATGCCTGGGATATGTTACAAGAGCGTATTTCAGCACGTCCAATCCAGCCTGGGACTCTATAGCAGCTTGCTGATGCCCTCGTCGAAGAATGGACCATCATTCCACAAAACAGGCTTGCTCGACTTATCCCGAGCATGTGTGATGCTAGAGGAGCACATGTACATTACTAAAGAACTCATCTGTAGCACCTTTTAACTTTTTTATTGATTTTTGTTTATTCTGGAAAAAAATGCATAAACTTATGGATTTTGAGGTATCGTCCGTAAAACATTCAGAAATGCTGAAAATTATGCAAGATGCTAATGTTTTGTTATCTGTTTTTTTACATCAGGGATCAATAAACATATAATTGCCTTAGAGGTTCTTAATTATTACTTTTCATAAAATTATATATGAAAATATCAGTGATTCTTAGCAAATTTTGAGTAGTATATTTATATTACTACAAATGCGGATGGAGAATTTGATTATCTTCCGAATGGTTGATCCGGATTTTTCTGCAAAGCGTTGCAAAATGTATAAAGGTTACAACCCTACCACCCCCCCCCCCCCCCCCCCCACACACACACACACACACACACGCCAATTAAGTCGCGATCCGGTGGAAATGTTTTATCCGCGGCAACACGATAGAATCTCACATGTCGAAATAAACTGCAAGAAAATTGAGTCTCAGATGCAATCTTCGTTTGTTTGAATTGATTCGGTCTTGACTTCACAATATTCTCTCTACCCGCCCGGGCGCGGTGACGTTGAGGTAACCCGTTCTCGTCAGATCACCGAAGTTAAAAAGCAACGTCGAGCGCGGTTAGTCCTTGGGTGGGTGACCCCTCTGAGCGATCGATTCGGACTCCTGCGTTGTGTTCTTGGGCAAGGCACTTCATCCAGATTGTCCACATAGGGGCACGATGACACCGTGTACTAAGGCGTACTGCACGTCGATGGTGTGCATGTCTTCAACCAATCTAACCCTGCATGTGTTGCAGAGCGGAGTTACGATGTTGGGGAACTGGCAGCTGCTCGTCGTTGCTCGGTGGGTCTCTCCGGGTACTTCGGCTTCCTCCACCCGTAAAACTGGTACCGACACGATATGACCTTGGCTGTTAAAGTGTCGTTGAACCTTCATAAATAAATAATATCGAATCGAATTCCAAGGCTTTTCAATTTGTACATATTGCACCATCTTAAAACCGGAAATATTGTCCTTCCCTGCTCACGAAATTCACGCAACTAGCCTCGTCAGTTTGGGAAAATCAATCAAAATATGCGGAATATTCCGAAACGAAATCAAAATGTTTTCTAAGCGGAACCTTCTTGGATACTTCCTCTACCACCAGTTCTCCTTCCAGGGCACCTGCTGATAGAAGAAGAGTTCAAAAGGATACACTTGGTAAGAATTTGAGAACACCTCGATGATTCGAAAATTTTCGATTCAACCCGACTCGACTCGAATCGAAGCGAATCATCGGGTCGATTTCAAAGGGAATCGAATTTCGAAGCTAGGTAGGGCCTTGGTTAGAAACTTATTTTTTAGGAAACAAAATGAAATTATTCAAGAAATTATTGTTGCAATAGACTTTATCACCATTTCCCATGAAGGGTCACGTGAGGGTGTTCACCCGTCACATTTGTTTCCAAAACAACACGTTCGAAGCGAAATATGGGGTCTTCAATGGCGGTTACCGCCAAATGCTTCACATGTCACTCATTTCCTTTCGTATAACTCAACTATACAAACTCCTACACACTAAAAACTAAAGTGTTAAAACTGACACTTTCAAGGTGTTAAACCCATTCTAACTCTTGGGGTTTAATTTTAACACTCAATGTGCAATGCTTTAAGCACTTAGACATTACAATCGTCAGACATCTAAACACTTGAATGGATGGCACTTCCCATGTGTCTAACATTGGTGGTTCTTCCAGAATCGTCCATAATTTGATTTGCGCTTGGTGGGTACATACTTAAAAGGACACAACGCAGATGACGCGGATCAGGCTCGAGAGTTCGAGCCTGATCCGCGTCATCTGCGTTGTTTCCTTTTAAGTGTCGCGACGTTACACTTGTCAAGTGGTATTATTGTAACGCCTGTCAAGTTCTGGGATATCTACACTTGAACAAAGTGCTAGTTCAGCACTTAGTAAGTGTTAAATACAGCACTTCAAGTGTAGTTTTTAACACTTTAGTTTTTAGCGTGTATGGCAGGTATTGACAACACTTTACTTAATATATCAATGCATTTCGAATGTTGAAACTTCCGAAATGGTAGCTCAGTTTCGCTTTGCTAAGTAACGACGAAGTGCAAGTCAATTCATTTGAATGTGTTCGTAGCCTAAAGTTTTGTTTTCGTCTCAGATTTACCATATTATTAATAACAATTGATACTTACTATAAAAGTTAATTTTAACATAAATGATCAAGAACGTAACACACCAATATCTATTTATTTGACGATGAGTCGAGTTCACACCGCAATTTTCTGATCAGGATTGTGTCTGTTAAATATTCCAGGTGTGGTTTGTTTTGGAAATCCCCGTACGGGACGACCCGCATTGTGTCGTTGGACAAGGTACTTTATCCCGGTTGCCTATTTATTATTTATTTATTGGTGTTTAAGGCTAGTCGTGACGGTGACAGTTGTACAGGTGGAGGAAGCCGGAGTACCCGGAGAGAACCACCGAGCATCGACGAGCAACTGTCAGTTCCCAAACATTCTAACTCTGTTCAAGCTCCACCCAAGCAGGGTTACAGCGGTTGAAGACATGTGCACCATCGACGTGCAATACGCCTTACTGCATGGCGTCATCGTCCCCCCATGTAGGCAACCTTGATAAAGTGCCATGCCGAAGGACACAACGCGGATCGTCCCGGATCCCGGTTGCCTACATGGGGGCAAGATGGCGCTGTGTACCAAGACGTACTGCTCATCGATGGTGCACATGTCTACAACCGCTGTAACCCTGCTTGAGCGGCGCTTGAACAGAGTTAGAATGTTGAGGAACTAGCAGCTGCTCGTCGATGCTCTGTGGTTCTCTCCGGGTACTCCGGCTTCCTCCACCCGTATAACTGTCACGATCACGATAGCCATGCGTGCATAACTATGTGACCTTAAACACCAATAAATAAATAAATAATTGTCTTGGAAACAAAAGTGATATATGCCCCTATCACGCGACCCAATATGGGGAAAGCTGCTCTCCTCTATTTTCATCTCCTAGTTGTATACGGTAAAGAGTTAAATACATATGGCGCCACATCAACGTTTCAGTCACTAATCTATTTCCCACCACACGACTAGGGTTTAATCCCGGGAACGGGAATTTTCTGCGTCTCGTTTTTGAAAGTCAGTCACCATAACGGGTATTTTCCGGTTGTCTTTTCTGAATATCAGTCCGGATACCCGAGGAATTCATAGGACAGAACCGTGAATCAAAGGTTGCGTTCAGCTACCTTTGATTTTCGATTCTACTCTTTGAATTCCTTGGGCAATAGCACTCAATTTCAGAACCGCTAACCGGGAAATTCCCGTTCAGGCGATTAAACCATAGCACCAAAGGCGATGATGGTCTCGGAAGAAATTGATGTTCGCCGTAGTCTCACACACTATAAAACGCAGTCATTGATACCATCGTCTATGAATTTCCCGGGTATCGTGATTGACTCTCCTGGAGCCGCAGAGCTGTGAAATTTCCATTCCCGGTATTAAACCTTACACAGGACCATGGGTTTAAACTATGCATGTAGCCAAGCACCTCGTACTCTTTCTCGGAGAATTAATGTAGCTCTCTGATTTGAAACTTTACTCCAAGGGTATTTTGATTGTAATCAACCGCACGCATTGCACACACTGGTCCCCAACGAGTATATTAATTAGACACACAACAGGCTATCTCATGAATAAACATAAACACATTCTCCCACTTGTAATTGGATTTACCAATGCATTCTGTAACATCTGGCTGGTCTTGTATTTGTTTGATATCACAATGTGTGAAAGAACACTCACCTATCGATGCCTTGCTGATCGTTTATTGAGTTTATTTTAAAATAATTACATTGTTAATGTAGTTATAGGTCCAAATACTCAATTCCCATTGGTCAGCTGGATGAAAACGTCATGACCAAATGTAATTCATTTTCCAATGAATACATTTGGTCGAACTTTGACCCGCATTTACGGTAGAGCGCAGTTGACAGAATGTACTTCGGGCGGTGTTTGGGTGGGTTTATAACTGTTAGCACCTCTCGCAGTGATCAGTGATTATAGTTTACTGATATGTAAAATAAAAAAAATATTTGGAACAACACATGCATTGAACAATGGCTAGACATCAATAAGATACACTTACATGCCAAATATAAAGTCATTCCATCAAGTATTTCAAAAGTTATTGAGTTTTGAAACTTGTTGGTCACAGACAGACCGACCGACCGACAGACCGACCGACAGACCGACTGACAGACAGTCCGACAGACAGACCGACAGACCGACATTGCCACTTATAGAGCTGCTAGTCGCAGCTAAAAAGTAGTTTAAACAGTTACGGAATGTAATTATAAAAATTGAAAGCAATTTTTATAATCTTTATTGGAGTATGAACGTGTGGGAATGGGTACAAATTGTATGAATCCCTTCGGGATTCATACATAATTTGTACCCATTCCCACACGTTCATACTCCAATAAAGATTATAAAAATTGCATTCAATTCTTAATTAATGCAGATAGAAACAAACTGATGGTTAATGAAAGAAGCTATCGAGGAGTTCAGATGTTCTGGTATTTGAACGACGGGTTCCGTCATAATCGGCAGTAAACTCATTTGTTGTCCCAGCGCATAATATCCAGTGGCGTAGCCAGGTGAAATAAAGAGGGGTTGTGGGCATCTGGGGAAGACGGATATATATCTCTAGACCTGAGGAGGGGTGAGTTTTCAGATTCGGTTCGGTTTCGGATCGATTTCAGGAATAAACCTCGGTTTCGGGTCAGTGGCGTAGATAGCTTTTCGTTGGCGGAGGGGCAAGCCCAAAATTTTCCGACAGACCGAAACTTTTCCGACAGTGTAACAACAACAAAAACCCAAACAAACAGAAAGAATCTGTTGTTTACTGCAAATGTACTGAAAATTGGTCTTTTTTACCCAAAATTTACCCAAAATGGCATGTTTTTATCCCCACAGCCTGCATTTGAATGTTATTATGCATAAATTCGCCTAAAAATGGTCCCAAAACATTTCCGACAAAACTTCTGGTGGGGGGCCTCCGCCCCCCCCCCCCCCCTCCCCCCCCCCCCCCCCCCTCTTTATCTACGCCACTGTTTCGGGTCGGTTTGTCTGTGTGTTGAGAACACTGAAATATAGAGTAAATAACAAGTCAGACTCCTTAACCATTTGAACCCTCGTTTCCTGGAAGTGTATCTTCTTGGTGTACACTTACAGTGGGGTGGGTCAGTCTGGTATCAATATACAGGGAGGATAAAATAATAACTGCAGTCCGACTGCAGTTATTATTTTATCATCAATGCCCCGTGTATAGACCTCTTTTAATAAGACAAAAATGGGACCAAATTATGCCTTGGCCGAAACATCAGTCTTGCGTGTTCAAAGGATTAACTTAAAAAAGCTCCGCAATAGATTTTATGACACGTCTGTCCTATGTAATCCCCATCTACAGTAGCACTAAACTACGCGGAAAATGAAAATCTGTTCCGCACATATGTGCGGAAGAGAAATCGTTGACTGACGATGTTTATAAAGAAGCGAAATTTCACTGGAATTTTCTACAAATCGTGCACCACGATTGGAGTTTGAATCGCTAGCGATAACTAAAACTCATCCCCGAGTTCCAATGTGATCTATGCGCCAGTAGCCACATAGAATACATTGGAACTCAAAGGACCGAAATAGTAACACGGGTGCCCCTCTCGCAAATTTGGTTGGCGGTAAAATGTGTTCTTTTAGTTGATAATTGTCAAATGAATTGCTGAGTGTCCTTCTAATGATTGTTTTATAGACGTGAAGGCGTGTAATAAACACAGAACGTGACACGCGTGTGAATGGGCTAATCGGTATGGCACTGGTCTCTCGTTTTATCCTTCCGCGCTGGCACTCGTACCATATCGAATAACCCATTCACACGCGTGTGTCGTCCCGTGTATGTACAGTTAAAACCAGAAGTCCAGTCATGAAATGCGCACAAATAGCACGTCGATCTGCGCGTTAATCTGTGCGTTGTGACCACAGTAAGGCTATGAAATTCTGTACATATGGCCTGTGCACAAGCACTGTTTCAGCCAATGGACCTCCGGGTAACCCGGAGGTCCATTGGCCGAAACATTGCCTGTGTTTGCTATGAGTAACTAGGAGGACCTCCCGTGCTCTGGATGACATTCAATATGGCAACTGCGCGCACAATTCCTACGCGCAATTAAGCCTAGATAAGCGCACAGTTCGTGACAGTACTTCTAGTTTTAACTGTACGACACCACTCACCACAAAAAAGCTCTGTCTGTAAATATCTCCATTAAACTTCCTTTACATTATTCTTATGGGTTCTAGGGAATCAGTTGCTGAACCCAATGAGGCAGAAAAACAAATAAATTAGAATAACAAATGAGTAAAGTTTGTCTGATCGATGTAGTCATATTTCCTCCCTTATTAACTCGTCAAGTGGGCGTCTGGGCGAGTCATTGAGGGACAAAATGGGACAAATAGAACATAACATGTTGCCCCTCTATCGGATTGACTAAGCAACGAGAGACCATAAGGGGGCACTAGTCCAGTTCCCACCAAGAAAGGTTGTTTGATCAGTTTATACATAAATACAGTAAATTCGTTTGGACGGTGTTTGTGGAGTCTTGCGGTTTTGTTCTCCGGTTTGCCGCAATAGCCGAAAACCGAAAAACCGTCCAGCTCTAAATATCTCTCCACTTCATTTTACTTCGTGATGGTTGAAGATGTCTGTCCACAATCTGGAGGTCCAGGGGCTCCCTCGGGGGAAAATTGTACAGTACAGCCGCCGTTGTCTGTCCACTTTCCACGGATAGACAATATTTCCACGCACGCAATAATATAAACACTCCGAACACTAACTATAGAAATAATTATCAAAAATTTAATTAATGAAGCACCGAGTATAACTCGGTGCTTCATTAATTAAAGTTTTGCTGTTGATGGTTTTTATTACCACCCAAACGCATGCGCGGACTCCACTGCCCACGTGTGGACTACGACCACTCCACGGCGTCAAAACTGTAACTTTTCACATCAGTACGTTTATATGGCTGATTTAAATTTCCACCGAACTGAATTTAAAAAAGTCTAACAGACGGAATACTTTGCTCATATTCTCTTAATGATACTCGAATAAGCCAGTAGGCCTATGTTCAGACTATAGTCATCCCTAAGTGACCAGTAGGATAATAAAATGTTCTGTTGTCTTGCCCATGCAGTGTTAAATTGAGATGCCTCAAAATCAGGTAACATGGCAGACCACAGTGTTGTCCAGTTGTCTTTTACAAGATTTTTGTTAAGATAGGTATGTTTCGGTGTTTCGTATTGGAGACAGAATCTGCTGTAATGATTACTTTTAGCCTTTGAATGGAAACAACAGCAAGACAGTCCTGTGACTAGCTGTCTCCCACCGGTATAAAAACGTTTATTCAGGTTAAATATTTGTACACTATTATATTATTAAGCTGCGAAATAAAGTATTAAGTATTCATTTAGGTTATAATACAGTATATAGAGATAAAAACGCCCCCAAACTAATTTTACCTCAACATTTAATAGAGCATAAAATGAAGGAGATCAGCTGATTGGGCAATATTTATTGATTTTGAAACCCTCACTGTCCTCAGTAAAAAATGTCACAGTGTCTATTTTGGAAAAGACTTTAAAATATTTGCCCTGGCTGTCTTTTCAAAATTGTGAGAGTTGAAAAATAAGGTGATGGGGACAATTAAAATATGCCGTTTTATTTGAGTGCGGAACTGGACGGTAATTGGGGAACGCCAAATTTGAACACAAAAAACACAAGGCAACATATATTTTTTCCTGCTCATTTTTTATGAGATGATATACTTGGTGGATACAGGACTGTTTTCTACCAAATAGGCTTGATGAGCTCAGGGGATAGAAAAACGTTAACAGTGTCGCCAAATTGCAAATCATTTAGTGTATTGTAACCATTCAGTTTTGTAACTCACACAAAATGACCCATATAAGAAATAGCTGATCGAGACTGGGCGAGAGTACATACAGTACGTGGAAAGTGCATTACCACTAAATCACCCGCATAGTTGAGATTCCACCCAAGCAATAATTGCAAATCTGTTGCAAAGCATAACCAGCACAAGTAAAGTTTCAGCCAATGGACCTCCAGGTTAAACCCGGAGGTCCATTGGCTGAAACATTGCTTGTGTTTTTGTCGATATGTACAAAATTTGGAAGTTATAGCTTGGGTGATAACACCACTCTGCGGGTGATTTAGTTACAATTCACTCTCCACGAACTGTAAATTTTCGTCATGGCTTTTGAGTGCCAGCTGACGCGCAACCAGGAATTTTGTTAGGGGCGTGCTTGAATGCCGATCGACGAGTCATACTCGCCCCTGTGGAGAAAATTGTGAACAAAAAGTATCAAATGGAGCTCGATGGTAGCATCTGGGGAAATAGTACGTGAAATTTACGATCTAAAATATATGGACTGTTGTATGAGAAAAATTACATACAAAATAAAGCGATAAGTTGATCGGCACATTTTATATTCCAGATACATTATATGTTATTGTGATGAATTGACAGTAACATGGTCTGAGGTTTCAGGCACGGAACTTATGTTCAACCGAGCCGCAAACCTCAGACCATGTTACTGTTAACTCATCAGAATAACGTATATGTTCCAATAAGATACTACCCATAGCCCAAAACCGGCATCATGAAACACGAGAGACTTATTTACTTAACTTGTGATCGTTAAAACGTTGCCTTGTTCAAGGCAACTTTTAGCGATCACAGGTTTAGTAAATAAAACTTTCGTGTACTCCACGGCGGCACTGGAAAATAATCAATAAACCAGGTAAACTCATTCCATCTCAGTTCAAATCGTAAATCGGTTTGTAATTTAAGCAACACTTCACCCGGAACACCGTTTGCTGCACGTGTAGAAAGTCCAGAAAAATGAAGTGGCTTGCGAGTCACTCCGTTGATGAAGCAATTACGAAACGGGCGACGTCATTTCAAATATTTCGCGTTGTGACGTCAGACCGTAACATTTGCTATTGGAGCCGTAAACATAAAAGAAACTACGCCAGCTCTCATCTAATCAGAGGACGGGAATTTTACTCTTATTGGGTCATGTTTTATATATAATATGTAATTATGTTAATATGTGATTCTGGCGGAAATTAACATCGATGCGCTCTGTGTAACAAAAAAAGCCTGTAACATC
This sequence comes from Pictodentalium vernedei, assembly GCA_031216915.1. Classification (NCBI taxonomy): domain Eukaryota; kingdom Metazoa; phylum Mollusca; class Scaphopoda; order Dentaliida; family Dentaliidae; genus Pictodentalium; species Pictodentalium vernedei. Next base: position 419,127,031 of record CM062293.1, on the reverse strand, counting down.
AGAACTACGCAACTAAACTAGCTTCAGTGAAACACTTTGGCACTTTGATATTTTTCTATAGCCGAGGCTATACAAAAGTATGAAGGTAGCTAGGGCTGAAACGGTCATCTCATTTACACAACCGAGTAACCGAGAGCTATAAACGGATAATATCCGGTTAACCGTAGCCATTATTTTACCGAAGCTGGAATCAAAACTATAGGAAATGGAAAGCAGTATTCTCAGAAACTATTCCGTAGTGTGTATACAAACGAACGTTGTCGAGTACTCGACAACGTTCGTTTGTATAAATACCGCGGAATAGTTTCTGCGGTTACACAGTACTCACGGAAATTGCCGATCATTAACGAAGTCTTGAACGCCAAAGTCGATTATTTCTCAATATATACAGCGCTGCTTCGAGGTGTAATCTATCTCAAAGAAGAAGCGGCAGATTTACTACGTTTTAACAGTGGAATGACGATCACTATCGATATTTCGGATAACCGGTCGATGGTTTTTTTATTGGTTAGGTAGGTAACCGTTTTCAAACCAGTTATCCGGTTAACCATTTCAGTACTAATTTGGTAGCTCCTAGGCGTTTCAGAGAATCTACATGCAGACGAGAACATTTAAGTTTTAAAACAACATACCCCGCTACATCGTACTCTCTTTGAAGTCTCCCCATGTTATATGTTTTTCTAAATCACAAATAGCAGGTAGTCCCTCTAGTGGAACTCCATTTTTGTGGGGAGATGAGTTCTCTCTAGCCGCACACCTACCCTGGCTACGCGCCTCGCGAGTATTACATAACTGACATGTTTCAGGGAAAATGTGTGTGGTCGAGCATCCGCTAAACCCCCACCCCACCCCCTCGCAGTTCCCGCAGCTTATAATACTGGATAACAAAGTACAATACACTCAGAGGGATTTTGAATTGGACCACCCGACACTTGTTCATCTGATCAGGATTCATGTTTCGTAAACTGTCTGTGGAAGTTGTTTGGGATTCCTATAATTTTCTCTTAACGCAAATCTCTTAGAATCTTCAGTGCTTCTTATCTGTCAACACAGGGCCAGTAAAAAGGAGAAACGCTGTTAAGAGGGATAAAATTATCATTGCAGATACTCGAGTGAAGAGAAGTTATTTGCGAGAGAGTATATGTATTGTTTTCATACGAATGCATTTTGTGTGCAAGAGAAACGGAATTTACAGCTACCAGTAAATTCGAGTATGTGTGGAATTGGTGAGAGCGCCAGAAACTAAATAGGAAGGAAAGTGAATTTATGGAGACTTATTTTCAGGAGCAAAATATCTTTAAAAGAAATCAGAAATGGATTTTCATAAACAGGGTTTAAAATTTTTCATATAGGAAGCAAATAAAATTTTTGAAGACACGAGAAATAACTTCCTTGCATAGCATCCAACGTGTTCAAAGGAATTAGAGATGGAAATTTTAGCCTTCGCCCAATTTTTTTACTATAAAAATACATGTTTGAACTTCAGCAGCGCATTAGGGCGTAACAAAATGTGATTTTCAGCAATTCTGAAAAATGCTCTCAGTGACCGCTGATGACCTCAGTGACCTTGACCCATATTTTGAACCTCAGTTTGAGTTTCGACTCATCGGTTGTTGGTCGAGGTCCGTACGTCCGTACGTCATGCCACGCTTGAGATATGAGCGTTGCGTACTTTCAATATTTTTGGCCACGTTTACTTTTTTGAGTGTAAAAGGAAAATTGCATGTATAAACTTCGGGGGGGGGGGGGAGCGTAATGGTAGACTGTTGGACTTCTATGCTAGAGGTCCCGAGTTCGATCCCCGTCCGGGAGAACCCGTGTTGTGTCCTTGGGCAAGGCACTTTATCAAGGTTGCCTACATGGGGGCACGATGACGCCGCGTACTAAGGCGTACAGCACGTCGATGGTGCACATGTCTTCAACCGCCGTAACCCTGCTTGAGCGGAGCTTGAACAGAGTTAGAATGTTTGAGGAGCTGACAGTTGCTCGTCGATGCTCGGTGGTTCTCTCCGGGTACTCTGGATTCCTCCACCCGTAAAACTGTTACGGTGACGATTAGCCATTGTTCATAAGTATGTGACCCTAAACACCAATAAATAATAATAAATAATATGAACTTCGGGAATGTATTACGGAATCGAAAAATGTTATTCCCAGCCATTCTGAAAAAATGCAATCAATGATCCTCCGGATGACCTCATTGACTTTGACCCCTATTTGAAACCTCCATTGAATGTCGATTCATTTGGTGTTGGTCCCGGGTCCATAGGTCATACCAAGCCAGATATATGAGCATGTTCCACTTTCAAAACACTCCTAGGGACCCTCAATGCCCCACGAGACAGAAAAACATAGGTGGCCGCGCACTAGTGAGTGTCTATCAGTATGCCAAACAGCAGTGAGATACGATGGTTCGTATTGAAGTTATCGCGCGGACAAGAAGGTTTATAGAAGACAGAATACCAAGCGAAAAAGAAAAAAGAAAGAAAAAGAAACCACACAAAACAATAATAGTCTGTGTGTTTCATACAGACGAAATAGTATTAGTTATCCTTTTGCTTTCTAGGGTGTATGGGAATTTACACCGGTTTGGGAACTCATACACCCTGAGGCGAAGCCAATGTATGAATTCCCAGACTGGTGTAAACTCCCATACACCCTGGAAAACACAAGGATAACGGGTGTATTTCCAAGAATATTGGTGTACTTCATACTTCAACCTATATTGTGGGCAAAAACTGACAGAAAATTTGAACTTTGTAAGTTTCTTAATAAAACCAGAACAATATGGATGTTATTGGAACTGGCTCAATGAGCCATTTCCAATGACACCCATATCTGTAATATTTTATTGCACATACATATTAAATTTCCTGTATTTTTATTTTTGTTCTAACATAACCAAGCAGAAGGTATGAGTTAATAATTAAAAATGGGTACTTTTTTAGCTATATAGCCTGCTATTGGGTATTCTTGTTTTTACACCGTGGTTAACTGCGATGTAAAAAAGGCTACAGTGGATTGCAAGTTACACCATACCTCTCAGCCAATAAAAACGCAGTATTTTGTTTCATTTGGAAATAATAATAAATAGTTTACTGATTTTCGTTTCTGTCAGCAGCGTTTGATACACGATGAGTACACAGTGATTAAATAGCGTGTATGATGGTCTTAGGGAGAAATGAAGCCGCTCCCCAGGCCTTCGTCCATTCTGAGTTCAGCAGGAACGTTGCATTAATTATAGTCTACGGACTATGTTCAGTAAACTAAAAATCGGCAATCATACACACTAAAAACTAAAGTGTTAAAACTGACACTTTCAAGGTGTTAAACCCATTCTAACTCTTAGGGTTTGATTTTAACACTCAACGTGCAATGCTTTAAGCACTTAGACATTACAATCGGCAGACATCTGAAACTTGAATGGATGGCACTTCCCATGTGTCTAGCATTGGTGGTTCTTCCAGAATCGTCCATAATTTGATTTGCACTTGGTGGGTACGTAATTAAAAGGACACAACGCAGATGACGCGGATCAGGCTCGATGGTTCGAGCCTGATCCGCGTCATCTGCGTTGTTTCCTTTCAAGTGTCGCGACATTACACTTGTCAAGTGGTATTATTGTAACACCTGTCAAGTTTTGGGATATCTACACTTGAACAAAGTGCTAGTTCAGCACTTAGTAAGTGTTAAATACAGCACTTCAAGTGTAGTTTTTAACACTTTAGTTTTTAGCGTGTAAGCTAGAAATAGAAATGGGGAGACATCAGTGCCCAAAGGTTAAATATGAACAACGAATTTGCAAGAATTGTGATGACAATGTAGTAGAATCAGAACACTTTATAAAAAAATGTAAAAAATGTGAAGATGATCGCAAGTTATATTTTGAACAAAGTCAATCGAAGGAAGTGAAATTTAAGCATTTAAACGACAAAGAAATGTTTGCCTTTATTTTGAGAAAAGAAAACTCATAACATTGTGGAATCATCCGTAACATGGTTAGACGTTTCATCGAAAAAAGTTCATCACATACAAATAACGTATGATATATTGTTATTAATTTGTTACTCATTATTACTCATTTATATTATTACATTACTTATGTATTGTTGGTGTGACATTGGTCCCTCGTGGGTGTAAATTGTCATTAAAATCTAATCTAATCAAAAATATAGTTTTGTAAGATGGAGCAGGATTACCATCAAGTGCGAATTGATATCTAAGCCTCCAAATCGGATAAAAACGCCCTGACTACAAACATTATTGTAGGTGTCACACCCCACCCCACCCCCCTTAGCGACACCCCTAGTCGAAGGTGTGCGATCGTTATAGCACGCCTTAGAAATGAAGCAGTGAGTGAAAATAAACTACAAGTGAAAAACAGAGATTTGTGGCCAACCATCATTGAAACTTTCCATCCATTAATTCTGGTTCACAGTTTCGAAGCGTGGCTCATACACTAAATTGTTTCCAAAGTTAAGTACACTCTAGAATCAATTGGGTTAAAATCAATCCAAATCAACTGAGTTAAGTGAATATGAACCCAACTGGGTTCATATTCACTCAACCCAATTGATTTGGATTGATTTTTACCCACACTCATTTTAGAGACTTATTGTGAGATATTCACCAGGTCTGAGACTCGCTTTTAAGACTGCAGTTGGAACAGTCTCATATTGCAAGAATGTGTTGCTGTTTTTCAAAAATTGTTTTTCCGATGTGCTAAATTAATTAGACAAAAAGACTGCAATCATCATTTTGTTGTCAATTCATATCTGAACCGGTGAAACATACATATTTTCAAATTTAACACTTCGAACACGAATGTCTCTTTTTCGCCCCAGGAACGTTCTGTGCGCTCTAACTTCATATATGGATTCCGGACGCAGGCCATTTTATAATTCAAAGTACTATGCTTTGAAAATATGCCTATGGTCTCTTTCAACTGATGTCAGTGAACTAACATGGACACACGTTTAGGTACAAATGAGTTTTTGTTTTACTGGGGTTCAACGATACTTTCAAGTTTCCAGGTCATATCGTGTCGGAGAGTTTTACGGGCGGCATTATAATTTCAATTCCCAGAAAGCCAATGTGCAGTTCATGGTTCATGGTTCCTGGTGTAAGGCTCGACAATTTTTTTTTTAGTGTAGGTCAAAATGTCCTCTCCTAAGTAGTTGGTGCAGGTCAATTTAATTTGCTGCACGTCATTTTCAACATACTGCTTTATCCATTGTAAACTGACAACTAGTGATTACTGAATGTGAGGAAATGACTTGAAGCTATTAACATAATGTGTACCTTGTTTTTAGGTGATTTCTTAACTCTTTGCACGCAGTTGGTGGATATTCCTGGCCAAGGGTAGGAATCTCTTGCAAGTAAATTAAGTAAAGTTTAAGGATATTTAACCCAGTTTTCTCCTGTGAATTGTAAAGACGTTTTGACCAATGATTTCCCAAGTCAAATTTTGATCAATTTTTCATCAAATCTAGTCATGGCTGCTGTAAAGCAGCCATGACTAGATTTGACAAAAATATTTTAAAATTACTTTTTTTGCTGTTTTGGGGGTTTATCAGAATTATTTTTCATTTTCTTCTTTGCGAATGGACGTGTGGCTATTTCGTTGTTATTTATTTGTGTTTAAGGTCGCATACTTATGCACAATGGCTAATCATAACCGTGACAGTTTTACGGATGGGGGAAGCCGGGGTACCCAGAGAGAACCACCGAGCAACGACGAGAAGCAGCCAGCTCCCCAACATCGTAACTCCGCACTGCAGCACAGGCAGGGTTAGATTGGTTGAAGACAAGCGCACCATCGAGGTACAGTACGCCTTGGTACACGGCGTCATTGTGCCCCCATGTGGACAATCGGGATGAAGTGCATTGCCCAAAGGACACAACGCGGAAGTCCGAATCGATCTCCCAGCCGGTCACCCATCCAAGGACTAACCGGGTTCGACGTTGCTTAATGTCGGTGATCTGACGAGAACCGGTTACCGCAACGCCACTGCGCCCCTATTTCGTTGTTAATTTGCGACTGGATTTAAGTTTATAGAGGTGTTTTCAACCTCAGATTCTAAAATAGTGAGCAGAATTGTGTGTCGGTCAAAAGGTCCGATGGATTTAAAAATGTGTGGGTCAATGTAAGTTTGGTGTTGGTCATTGTTCTTGTCCAGTCACTTATTTCGAGCCTTGTCCATGGGCGTTGGGTCAGAAGAGCGGGCACCACGGGGCGGGCACCACCCAAATTTTGTCCATAAATTTTAGGTTCAGGCGGATTTGTTATGATCTCTGAGAACAGAATCAATGAAATTATGCCTTTGGCTTTTGGGATTTTAGACGCCTCTTTTAAACTGTTTCTGGACGTTTGAGGTCACATCGTCTTAAAATATCTTCCTCTGTTTTGCATTGTTATTTTTGTCAGAAAATTAGGGGCTTGTTCTACCAATAAAAAAGAGCTATCTACGCCTCTTCACAGACGATATAAAGAGTGTATAATTCAGTCATTTTAATCCAACAGTGACGTTATTTCAGTTCAAGGTTTGACAATGGCGGTTTTAGTTTATTAAAGGCAAGTGGGGGATAATAAGGTCCACCATCGGGTGAGAGTAAAATTCGAGTCTGTTTATGGAAGGGCAAGTGCGGGACAGGGTCCACCATCGGGTGAGGGCGAAGTTCGGTTGATAATGTATTCCACCTCTCTACCCAACACGAAGAACAGACTGCTCCTGTAAAACAACTTCGTCATTAACAAAATATTCACATTGTTTGCCTCAAAAACAGTTTTGATTCTTCATTTGAACGGGCTCGTGCCAACGAAATGCCATAAGCCATGTTTTGGGGCAGAAACTAAAATATAATACAATTTGTAGGCGTCCCTGTGATGGGCGCTGGTCGGTTGTGTCGGTTAAGTGAGTTGAAGTGTTACAAGTTAATCTAACGATCGTATGGAGTGGGGTTAGGGATAAGTGGTAAAGCCTTTTTTTCTCAGAGGGGACAAATGTTCCCTATGGCGCCACCACTGAGTAATGATTGTGGTCATCACTACGATTTTCTGCGTGGAACTATCAGGGCAATAAATTATTGGGGTTTTACACTCACAAAAGTCTTAAGCTGTTCGTTGTCAGGGCAGTGGGAGGGGAGGTTGCGCCCAGGAGGACAATTCACCGCCTCTGGAAGAACAGGTTACAATTTTAAGATGCAAAAATACTGCGTGCGTGCGTGCGTGCGTGCGTGCGTGCGTGCGTGCGTGCGTGCGTGCGTGCGTGCGTGCGTGCGTGCGTGCGTGCGTGCGTGCGTGCGTGCGTGCGTGCGTGCGTGCGTGCGTGCGTGCGTGCGTGCGTGTTGGTCATTAATGTCGCCAAATCCAATATACTTATTGCAGAGTAACAGACATGTATCGATAGTTTAGAACATACAAAAAGGAACCCCAAAGGGGATTAGAGATTGGCGGTACTGGAATTTTGAGTTCGGTGTCAGTTTCCGTATTTTAGGAGGGTATATCACGTAATCGGTTCGGTATTCGGTATCTGACGAGACTGCTGATAATACCCATGAGGAATTCATATCAGGAAAATACAGAATAAGTTGTTTCTTGTGTCATTCTACCAGCGCCACAGATGCCACTGCAAATGAGCTCAACACTGTATTCTTTTGCCAACATAAATTACAGTAATTTTGTACACCTTAACCTTCAAAGGCCTATCATGTGATCTTAAAATATATCATTAGGAGGTCCTCCTGACAATAGCTAAATCATCTCAGTGGTGATTTCTAGTCAAGTCTTGACTGCCTTTTAAGGCAGCCAAGACTTGACAAGAAATCACTGCAAAGCAGCTGGGTGTCCCGATTGTAGTGCAGGGAAAATTCAGGACAATTTCCGAGGTCCTAAGGGGTTAACGAAACAGAGAAGAATGAAAAGAAAATCAAGTCACTTCATTCATGAATATGGACCCTTCAATGGATATCAAGCCTTATCAAGGCCTTACATGTAGGGAATGTAGGAAAAGGTGAAAATTCCGACAGTTTCAGTATTCAGTGATGGTTTTGGTATCCCCATGATTTCAATGTCGGTTCGGTTTTTCGGTATACTGCCTTTTCTAGGAGGAATAAACAGGACAATTTGAGCTATCATTAGGGCAGCATAGGGCTAACACCCCAATATTTTGGGTTAGTTACGCCACTGGATGCAATACACAAGAGACAGTTGTTACTTGTGTACTGTTACATTTGCAGTCAATTATTTATCATTCACGCTAGTATTGACTCTTGTTTCACCAAACCCATTATTAATGACTTCCCATTGACACGAGATAGGATTTTCCCGATTTCTAAAAAAATGTAAAGTATTGGCGGTCCTGGGATCTCATGGCACATGTGGAACACACAACACTGGCCGCAAAGTCGGATACAATTTTCAAAACAATATACACAGTGGAGCCAACTTAATTGGATATCTCTTAATTGTATATCCCTGTTAACTGAATATAAACACAAAGCCATTTACCATAACCCCAGCAATCTGTTAATTGAATATAGGTTATAGAGTAGATTCCTGTTAATTGAATAAAAAATTGAATAACCTGTTGAGAAATTACCCTGACTCTCCCCAGTTTTCATTGATGACTAATCCAGAATATGGCAATGTTCATTATGAGTTCCTTCTACAATTCTGACGATGTGCTGATCGAACGAAACAAATATAATAGGGTCTCGGTCGGGTTTGGGGAGGAAATGTATCCCACCCTATCTCATCCTATGAAAAACATTGTGCTCTAAATGAGCCATGTCTGGTGAACTGCATACGTTTATCGTCGACTGTCTCCCTCAGCGATTTACCCTTTCAAGCCGATATTCGTTAGTTTTTGCGTTTAAGAAAACTCGTTGATGAGGGAATAATATAATGAACTATAAACAGATTAGGCTGGATATAGTTTAATCCAATTGGTTGAATTGGGCCGGGGGTTAAATCTAGACATGGGCTATATTGAAAACCCGAACAGGTACCGATATCATGGCGATACCGAAAAACTGAACCGAACCAATCGATGAATACCGAATATTTTCTTACATTCGCTGAGGCTTGATAACAGCTGAAAGGTTCATTTTCATGAAAGGAGTGCCTGACTTTCTGTTCAGGTTTGTAAACCCTCTATGGCTTGGGCAATTGTCATGAATTCCAACTAGGCTACAAGAATTCCAACTAGGCTACAACCTATACATGTCCAGTCAGCAGTGTTTTTAAGTCAAGTCTTGGCTGCCCGTTAAGGCAGCCAAGACCTGATTAAAAATCACTGCCCAGGTGATTTGTCTATTACAGCAGGACCTCCTAAAGATGGCATGGTCAAAGCACATGCTCTGAGATCGCCAAAAGCCTGAAATATGTCTTTAAACCTTATAGGGTGCGTTTAGAACAAGTCACAAAATTACTGAAACTATGATTTATAGTCATAAATTTATTTTAATTTATTGGTGTTAAAGGTCACATACTTTTGCACAATGGCTGATCTTGACCGTGACAGTTTTACGGGTGGAGGAAGGCAGAGTACCCGGAGAGAACCACTGAGCATCGACGAGCAACTGTCAGCTCCTCAGCATTCTAACTCAAGCTCCGCACCAGCAGGGTTACAGCGGTTGAAAACATGTGCACCATCGCCTTAGTACACGGCGTCATCGTGCACCCATGTAGGCAAACGGGATAAAGTGCCTTTCCCAAGGACACAACGCGGGACGTCCCGGACGGGGATGGAACCCGTGACCTCCAGCATAGTGTATTCATAAAAGAATGCAACTTTGAGCTCATTGGCAGTGGCATTTATAGCGCTGTGGCAGATTTAGACAAGAATAACTTATTTTGTTTTTTCCTTATGTGAATTCCCCTTTGGTACTATCAGCACATTGCCGTCAGTTCAGATACCGAATATCGAACCGATACCGAGGTATACCCCCCCCCCCCCCCCCCGCCCCCCCCCCCCCCAAAAAAAAATACCGATACCGACCTTAAAATTTCAATACAACCCATCTCTTGTTAAATCATTACTGGATTTCCCTATAAATGTATACTGAGTACTGCATTCAGTATTCAGGCCTGGCAATCTAGAAAATCAATTAGTGCAAAGCAGTTGCCCTCCTCAGATTGCTTGGGAGTGCAATTGCACCTAGAATTTTCAATGCAAAACCTTGTATGCTATTTTGGTTATATTCACTTCAAGGTATTCATATTGTGACTGAAAAATTGCACTACATTCAGCTATATAGTGGGAAAATTGGCACACACATCTTCTTATTATTCAAAATGTTGCATTGAATTCTTATCTGACTGTCTTCTACACTCAAAATGTATCGACATGCGACACAGAATGGGAGATGAATTATTGCGAATCAATGCAACATTGACAAATCGTCCTCTGCGTTCCAATGTGTTCTCTGTGCCAGTAGGCACAGAGAACACATTGGAACTCAGGGAACGAAATGATAACAGATTTTAAAGGCAGTCCAAAACAGGTCTGGCATTCCAGAAAAGCAAGGGGTGCAAAAAATTGCCCGCCTCATTTTTTTCTTAGAGTGCAGTAAGCGTGCAGCACTCCTGCACTCCTAAAGAATGCCAGGCCTGAGTATTGCATACGACGATCTCATTAATATATTATAAATTGTTGATATATTAAAAAATAATATTGTACGATTTGGAGTTGATAATATAGTGTCGCATTAAGGCATGGGCTTTATGGGCTGCAGCCCAGGGGCCTCCTCAGCTGGGGGCCTCCAGGGATTAAGTGAAATTAATTTACTGTGAAAAGTTACTTCATTTGTAAATGCAGAATGAAAGTATAAGTATGCCGAATAGTCTCTTTTAAAAGGGCTCAATTAATATACTGTATAATATACTGGAATTTTTTTCTTGCCCACTATTCCAACTCGTTGGCACAGGCAATCCTGATTACAATGAGACGATCTCATACGCGCTTAGGGTCTGTATAAGAAATCGTTCATCCCATCGAAACTTTCTTTCTTCTTGATTCGTCATTGCTTTGCGGTTGTGCTTGCACCAAACACAAAAGAAAAGTGCTGATAGAGGGAAGATTGGCGTTGTTCTCTGATGTTATTTGAATTCCCGTTATCCTATACATTTTGTAGAATTCTGCAGTGCATGCTTTTGTTAATTATCACTGGGGGCCTCACAGTCACAGTATCTGTAGCCCAGGGGCCTACAAAATCGTAATCCGGCCCTGTGATTATACCAAACTAGTGGTCCTCGAGAAAGAATTGTCCACATGCCGGAGGCTCAGGGACGTGGCTAGATGCTTCCGACTGGTGAGGTGTAGGGTAGTGAATTTCTAACTAAGGGGAGGGACCAGGAGGGGGTTTCCCCTCCCGGTCCCTACCCCTAGGTGGAACTTCACTACAATGAAAAATTTAGAAAATGAAGCCATTAAAAGGGGCATAAAATTGATTCTAGTAACTGAAATGCCAACACATTTATGATAGAATTATCTGGTTATTATTATTATTTGGTATTATTCTGGGAATTGAATATGTGCTAAACAAATGCTCAAGCTGAGAACCCTGTTCAATTCACGCTGTTCTAACATTAAATCAGATCTTATGCAGGAATGATAAATTTTCGATGTTTCATCATTTTGTAACTGTGAATGATGGAATTAACTCAGGAGAACGATTTTACATGATGTGATTTTCTTGAAGTGCATTTCGTGGATTTTTTTATTACGATAAGTAAACGTTCTATATAAATCTCGTACCGACTGGCATCATGCATACTTACGAAGCTCGATATTGCATACACTGTAGTTGTAAAAAGTAAGAGCTGGAATTTTTGCCGATTTGAAACCGAGTTGGAATTTTGGGAAGCAAAGAAGGCATCAGCATCACTAAAGAAGCTCTAAAATTCAGATAGATGATATTTTCAACTACTCATGACTTGCCCTCGAAATTTCCAACCATAGGAAATTTTGGCTAGGATTGTGGTGGTGACTCCCCTCCCCCACCCCCCCCACCCCCCCCCCCACCCCCCCCGTCGCCACGTACCGGCGGAGGCTCGTGGACTAAACTTTATCGGGATCCACTATTTTGGTATAGTTAACAATGGCACTTGCAAACAAAATTCTTGAATAACTAATTATTTTAATTTTTTGTCTCAAAAACATAGGTTATTACACCTCATTGGAACGAGCCCGACGGGCTCGTTCCAAAGAGGGGTCATAACCTATGTTTTTAAGACAAAAAATGAAAAAATAATGAAAATTAAGGGGCGATTTTTTGTGAATAGCGCTGGCCGGTTTTGGCCGTTACGTTGGGTAAAGGGTTAAAATATTATAAATATTACGCGTAGGCGAGTGGACTATTCTCCCTTGGGGACCTCAACTGTGGCATAGTCAACGACATACCGCGCAATACTTATTATATTATATCGGAACAAACTGGGGAGAAATCGATTCCTTTCCCAAGTAAACATCCTATTGTCAATGGCCCTTACTTAGACGAGTAGTTTTATTCTGAAACAAAGAATATTGAAACAGAATTACGAAAAACATTTCTTGAAACTGTGCGTTAGTCGAAATATTCCACGGCCAATTTTAGAAAGTGTATTGTGCAGTAAGTTCACGGGAATGGTTTACGGTTATCTTTAGAACTATCGATGGGTAAAACTATTGGGAATGGTATAGTACCTATAGTACGGACGCCGTGGACTGGTCACTTTCCAGGCATGGGTAACATTTCCGAGGACCGGGACGTGATAATATTAAATCCCAAACACTAATTATAGGAATAATCATCAACAATTTAATTAATGAAGCACAGGATACAAGGGATTTTGTATATTGAGAGAGGCCTATTCTCGGCAGTTGTTTTTTTTTTTCTTGTCGATCGGACTTTGATATGGGTATACAAGTTTCTTTCTTATATCAAATTCTTGCATCCATTCAACCACGTTAACAGGGGGCGGGGAGCTCCGCGAGTAATTGGGTTTCGGTACCCAGGATCACAAGAAGTGCAACGGGTATTCGATATTTCACAATAGAGTAAACGGTATTCAGGGATGTAGCCAGCAATTGTTGGTTTTTTTTTTTTTTTGGTTTTGTTTTTTTTTTGGGGGGGGGGGGCGGTTGGGGGGGGCACCCACAATGCACAACTCAAGGATGAGAATGACTGGCAACTAAAAAGACTGAAATCTTTGACAGAGGCCAAGCCTTGGCCAAAGGTCAAGTTGGAGGAGATTATGGGAGGGGGTGACCCCCTCCCATAATCTCCTCCAACTTGACCTTTGGCCATCGGTAGTGGTCCGGTGGGGAAGGGGGGGGGGGGGTCTGGCTCGTCCGGAAAAAAATCTTCAAAATTTGATATCAGCAGTGATCAAAGATTCTGAGTGAAAGTGAATCATATTCAATGTAGGCATGTATTAGATTGCTGTGGAGAATATCGGCCGCGGATCGTTGGGATTCGGGGTGGGGTCGTACGACCCCCATGACCCTCACTGGCTACATCCTTGGCCTCATGCGACCTCTGTGGCCCAAATAGAAACTGAAAGCGCGCAAGTTCTAGGAAAAAAATGAAAGAGACATACCTGCAAGTACAAAAATAGTTTACACGTCGCATCACCAAAGAACCACGTAGTCGTCACGTCATGTACTATAGTAGCAGGTAGGCAGAGTAAAATGACTAGGAAATCCCCTACTGCTAAATTCACAAGAAAATAGTTTGTTGCATTACGGAGAGATCGATTCTTCCAAACTGCGTAACAAACTAAAAAGTTTCCACTTAATCCCGTAACGAATATTATGAAGCATAAAATTATATACACTATCTCTCTGGCTGAAGTCGGATGAACATGTAAATAAATTCCTTCGAAAAAGTTATCCAAAGTTTCGTTGTGAAGTTTCAAAATATACTCTTCGTCTGTAAGATTTCCAGGTTCAGGGAGGTGCGCTGGCGGAGGGTCACACATTACCGACGAAACTATCCGTTAAACCACTTTGTCCGACTGCGGGTCAAGAAAAGAATACGCCAGTTGCGTTAAAGAATATGCAATGTGTGACGCTGCTAAGAAATCTGACGCCCAAAGGTTTCGGAAATCGTCACTGTGAACCAGAGTAATGACTCGCATTGAGAAAACTTTCAAAAATATTAATAAATTCCATGTCATTTAAATGTGATCTATCATCATCTCTTTTCTGTATTAAAAAGAATAGTTTCCTAGTATTATTACATTATCATCAAATTAAAAAGGTTTTTTGCGCATATAAAAATGTATCGTTCACGCCTGGCTCAAAACTAAACGTGCGTTATCTGCAAACGATGAAGTGTTGTGAAAGCTTCTCGCATACCGAGTGGGAGTGATTTTGAAGCCAATATTTCTTAATAGCGCGTCGAATAACGCCTCACCAATTAGTGGATTAACACGCGCTACCAGATTTCTTTTGCTGGTTCTATATTTTTCTGATCTCCTTCACAAAAGACTCGCCACGTTTGAAAAAGTAATTTTTGATTTCAATACTTTTTGTAAGCCTTTTGATCCCCTATTTATTTATTGGAGTTTAACGACTTTACGGGTGGAGAAAGTAGGGGTACCCGGAAAGAACAACCGAGCAACGGCGAGCAGCTGTCAGATTTCCCAACGTACCAACTCCACACAAGCAGGGTTACCATTGGCTGCAGATAGGTGCACCATCGACGTGCACTCGGCCTTAGTACACAGCGCCAACGTACCCCAAAGTGGGCAATCGGAATTCAGTGCCTTGCCCAAGGCCCAATGCCACAACGCAGTTACCCCTGGCGGGAACGAACCGTAGGCCTCTCCGTTTGAAGTTCAATGCCGTAACCACTGAGCACTGTGCTCCCGTTTTAATCCCTTAATTGTGCGATTCGAGATAACCATTCTGATAAAGACTAGAAAGAAATATATTTTACCTGCGGCCGATACACTATTGTGACTATTAAAGCGAACAAACAATTGCGATCCGATCGAAATTTTCTGTTCTCTTTCCACCTCACCACATAGAAGGATCCCACTCATCAAAAGAGAAATGCAAAAACATTGAATCTTAAATGGCATTGTCGTTTTTTTTTATTCCGTCATGCCTCTGGTGTTTGTTGAACGCGACCAGATCGCGAATGGATCGAGAGGCATCTTTGCCATCACAGTACTGTTGGTCAGCAGCTCAGCAAGCATAGATGATAGTTAGTTTGTCCGTTGGCGGTTCGTCAATAAACGTTCGTATTAGTTTGTACATTCGTGAACAAACGTTCATAAATAAATTATTCTTTTTATAACGCACACAATATAGCCAAAAAGCCACAATTAAGGTTTTTGGTAACTGCGAACGAAAGGCCAACAGATAGAAAAGTATTATCCCTTTACCCAACGTAACGGCCAAAACCGGCCAGCGCGATTATCAAAAATCGCCAATTAATTTTCATTATTTTTTCAATTTTTTGTCTCAAAAACATAGGTTATGACCCCTCGTTGGAACGAGCTCGTCGAGCTCGTTCCAATGAGGGGTCAAAGCCTATGTTTGTGAGACAAAAATGAAAAAAATTAGTTCAAGCATTTTTTTTTGCAAGTGTCGTCTGCTTTTCATGTTGGGTAAAGGGTTAACTGATTTAGTACTGGGAACCCATATTTGGACTTTTTGTGAAGTGTGGGAATCGTGACTAACTAGTTGAGAGCAGGAAGCCCATATTTGGGCTTTACTCAAAAATGTACACGCTGCAACTCAGAGGCTTCAAACTCCGTGCTTGTCCTTTATATTATTTTTATATCTGAATTATTTGGTCTGTATGGATTTTCCTTGTTACAGTTTATGGGGGAGTGCCTATAGGCCGAGGAGGAGATGGGGGGGGGGTGCCTATAGGCACTCTCCCTTAAATTTTAACAAGGCAGAGATTTGGGAACAAATTTTGATGACTAAACTAATTTAGCACGCTACCAGTTAAAGACTCCATTGTTTGTTATGTGTTTCATATTATCTTCGAAGAAAATTTTTGTTCGTCTGTATATATTTACCTGGTTAAAATTTATAGACTAAACAAGGCGAAGACACATTATTTATTTTTTTATCGGGAAAGTGGTTTAGTCCTCCCAAACAGGAAAGGATAACGCACTCTCAGATTATCCTGGCGCGAGGCAACAAGCGGCTATTCTTGGGCAAGAAATATCGGCGAGTCGTCCAATCTTCGCTCAAGTTCTTTTCTTGTGGCTTGTGATAAGCAGGCGAAGCTTGCAAAATGTCAGATATGTACTCCAGCCTATAATATTTCTCTGAAAACTGTCGTCATATCAACTGCCAACACGTCTCTGTATCTATGTGTGTGGAAAGAGGCGGATGCCACCCCCCCCCCCCCGCCACCCCCTTCTTCTTGCTACCTTTAACCCCAGCGTGGAGTACAGTTCAGCCACCGTGGACTTGTCGTAATCAACGCGTGGGCAGTGATGTCCACGCATGCATTTACAAGGTAATGAAAATCATGAGCGAAATTTTAATTAATGACGCACCGGGTTGTACCCGGTGCATCGTTAATTTAATTTTTGATGATTATTCCTATAATTAGTGTTTGGAATCTAATGCTATTGCGTCCGCGGAAATATTGCCTACCCGTGGAAAGTAAGTGACCAGTCCATGGCGGCCGTACTGGATTATATTCTATTCTATTTACGGGGATGTTACGAATATGACGGACGTGAGGGGGGGTGTAGGGTGTCTGGGGGTTGATTTATGGATAAATAAAATATTCATGTTGTTTCGTGACAAGGCGAAGACTGGTAGTAATCCATGCGCGTTTACCAAATAAATAAAAATCATCAGCAGCAAAATTTTAATTAATGAAACACCGGGTTGTACCCGGTGCTTCGTTAATTAAATTTGTGATGATTATTCCAATTAGTGTTTGGAAACTAATATTATTGCGTCCGTGGAAATATTGCCTACCTGTGGAAAGTGGCCGGTCAATGGCAGCTGTACTGTATTGTATTATATTCTGTTTACGAGGATGTTGCGAATATGACCGACGTATGGTGGTGGTGGTGGGGGGGGGGGGGTGTCTGGACTGTATTTATGGATAAATAAAATATAGTTTCGGGACTTAAAATTCTAAGACGTAACCCCAAAAGCCCGAATCGGGCTTTTGGGGTTACGTCTTAGAATTTTAAGAGAGTGGTGGTCGAGTGGATAAGTGCGCTGGTCTCTCATGCCAGAGGTCCCGGGATCGATCCCCGGTCGGGGAAAGTTCTCGAGGTGTCCGAATACTCTCTGTCAGCATCAATTGTGGGGTTGATGCTGTCACAGCGTACCGTCCTATCGGGTGGGGACATGAAATGGCTGTCCTCTGTGCGAAGAGAGACACTCTCCGTGCAGGCTAAAGATCCCTTCGTAGTATTCGAGAAGAGCTAGGCCACGAAGCTGCCGCCATGAAGGTCATCCCATAAACCTACGCCATTGGGCCAAGGAGAGGCGTTAATTTTAGTTGCATAACTTGTTCGCCAATCCTTGTGAAACAAATAAGATTAAATAAAAAAAAGCCCGAATCGGGTACCACAGACCCCCGACTGTGTGTGTGGCAAAAGTCAAAGTATTGAATCCAGTCTGTTCAGAAAACACATGGTTACTATCAGCAGCGAATCAATATCTCAGACAACAACCTGGACTAAAATGACCGATTGGAAAAATTATTGGTGGTGGAAGCTATACCCCTAATCTCCTTGGGGAGGTAATTAATTTGGTTATATATTATTTATTGGTAGTAAGTCGTCAAGTCAGCTGTTGAATTCAAAGCTAATGTCTAAAAAATATTTTCTTGAACACTTGTAAATTCCTATTGCTGACAGCTATATCTTCAACAGAACTGAAGATGGTGGGGTGGGCATAGGGGAGGGCAGGAATTGGGGGAAGGGTTTGGGGCGACATGAGGGGGAGGGGCAACTCGCCCCTTAGATTCTCATGGCAGAAAATTACCAGCTGAAATACATTGTACACACAGAGATATTTTGCTTCCTCCAGGAACCAAAACTGGTTCTTCAGTTTGTCTCGTTAGGGGTACCAAATTTGGTTACATGGAACCAAACACTCATGGATCGTCAGCCTGTCACATTAACTGGACTGGCAAGGCCTTTAGAATTCTAGAAATTGGAAAATATAAAGACGCGCCAAGTAAAGGTTTTAAAATGGTGACGAAGCAACGTCAGAAACACGTCAGTGGACGCCAGGGGAGGGGGTGCGTCACCCCCTCCACAAACATACATGTGCGCATTTGTACTCATATTTTTCAGCAAATACATGCAGACATTTGACAGAGGGACCATTCGACGAGTTTTCGCTTCTTTTGTGTGAATATCGAAGGATGTAATTTTTACAAAAATCGCTCTATCTCTGATGAACATGGGATAAAAAATATCAGACTAGAAGCGTTTAAGGCAAATGGGTTTAGTGTGGAATCTCCTTCATTTTCAGCCGATTGTAAACGTAATTTATCTCCTGGTACACGAGAGACGAGGAGAACATTTAGCAAGCTAATTGGCATGAAATTACCACGTCTTCTAAGTAATTAGTAGCCAGTAAGGCGAGTTGGTCATAATTTATAACACACTAAAGCGCCTTTGAGATGAAATGTTTGTTCAATGTAGAGATGCTAGTAATTGCGTGTTACCTTTTTGAATGCAAATCAGATCGCCACTGGGATGAAGAAGTAGGTATGTCTTTGGAGATATCTGTTTGAATTAGGAATTGTGTTATCACCCAAAAAGCGCAAAACATCTCATAACACCCCTGAATGTTATTAAAATGTCGAGCGTCTGAAGAATTAATTCACATGAATGGTAATATTGTAAAACCATGGACAAGGTGTTAGATTTCAAAGAGCAGCAACTAATTGATATAAATTGAATATTCAATGTATAAGAATCGCGTTAGAACCCCATGCTGGCAGGATGTGACTCTCTAGCACCAGAGGAAAGTCTTCAAGAGGGATCCCACGAAAATAGTATAGCTGGCAAATTTTTATCATTTTCTACCGTATCCGAAAACGGATCCCGGAAGTGACGTCATGTCGTGGTGCATTGTCGGTGTCATGATGTTTTTTGTGATAACCCATGTGAGTGGCTATGTTGTGACGTCATTAGGGTGATGCATGATGTTAAGGCGCATGCGGAGCGCGTCTTGTTTGGGAAATAGATGTTTTCGCGGTCTTTTTGTTTTATGGAGGCCGCATCTTGATTTCTATATTGAAACATGGTTACTATCAGGCCCAAAGGATTCAGTGACATCTAACATAGGGTTGCTTGCTTGAAGGTACGGTCGATTCAATGGGCGTATATCTAATTACCGGAAACGACCCAACAGCAACATATAATTACCAAACTGGACTCATGGCCTCAGCCGAAATGAGGCTAAGAGGGATAGTAGATTAGACCCCAGTGAGGGATTATCTCATGGGCCTCATACGATAAAAAAGGGTTGCCGAAGGTCAGATATTTTCCAAAAAGGGATTCCATGGGGATATGGCTATTAAATACCGAGATGAGGCTAAGAGGGACAGTAAATTAGACCTCATTGAGGGATTTTTTCATGGCCCTCGTGGCCCTCATGACCTCAGTCGAAATGAGACTAAGAGAGATAGTAGATTAGACCTCACTGAGGAATTTTCTCATTGCCCTCATGGCCTCATATGATAAAAAAGGGGTGCCGAAGGCCAGATATTTTCCAAAAGGGGATTCCATGGGACGTGGCTGTTAAATAACGAGGTGAGGCTAAGAGGGGTAGTAAATTAGACCTCATTGAGGGATTTTTTCATGGCTCTCATGGCCTCAATCGAAATGAGGCTAAGAGGGATAGTAAATTAGACCTCATTCAGGGATTTTCTCATGGCCCTCATGGCCTCATACAGCTAAAAGGGGATTCCATAATTCCAGAGACGTTTTCCAAAAAAGGATTCCATGGGACGTGGCCATTGGATACAGGAGTGATAAGAATCGTATAGGACTTTGTTGTAATAAGGGAAGATAACTCTGTATAAAAATTTATAAAAATCAAGCAATCTTATTGGTTAGTTAGCGCCAGTAAAGTGAACTAATTGGATGATTTGGATAAATGAAACGAGAACAAGAGTACTCGGAATAGGGTCAAAACTAACCAGAACAGACCAGAAAAGCTAAATATAGTAACAATAAGCAAATCTTGATAGGCTCTTCTACCCTACTGGAGTATACTCCAGGACAAACGAACATGGTCGGGAGGACGAAAACTATTGCATAGATAGAGAGAAGCAGAGGATTCTAAAATAATTCGAAATAGTACAACTTGTTGTGTTGTTTGTGGTAATTCTTCGAAACGGGAAACTACTCCTATTCAATCGAATACACCCTACAAGCATACCCCCGTCTTGTTGTAGGCTATTGGGTAACATAGCAGCCACGTGCTGCCATAGAAACCAATATGGTGGCCTCCAGTATATAAAATGGACGACGGAAACACGTATCACCCTAACAATACGCGCTGCGCATGCGCACTAACATCACGTATCACTATTGTAATGACGTCACAACATGGCCGTTCATGCGGGCTACAATGATAACGCAACATGGCTCTACTGAGTTACGTGGCATGACGTCACTTCCAGGGTCCTGCACGGGGTCCTGAAAAACAGGGTAGTTACATTCCTGATATACTACTATCACTCCCCAACGGAAAAAAAGCATACTAGGACTGAGCCTAATTTCTTTTATCATCATATACAATTTTATTAAAATTGATGGAATTTCCCCGTGTGACGTTGGGTTGAGAGAATTGAAAACGGAGTCCTATTATTTTGATCAGTTGAGAGAAGCTTTTTTGTTTGTTGTTAACGAGTATTTTCGAGAAGTCAGTGTAATGGGTTTTGTCGACTGAATGGTAGATAAAAGCATTATGTGCTCGTTTTGCCTGTGTGCAATCTTTTATCTCGAATCGACTCATATTTTGAGAGGTATAGCTACTCGTCAAGCAAGCACGACTCGCAACTATTCGTCCCTTAACCTTTACTCAACATGAAAAGCAGACGACACTTGCAAACAAAATTCTTGAATAACTAATTTTATGTTATGGCCCATCTTTGAAACGAGACAAAAAAATGAAAAAAAAACTAATGAAAATTAATTGGCGGTTTTTGTGAATAGCGCTGGCCCGTTTTTGCCTTTACGTTGGGTAAATGGTTAAAACGAGTCTCGTCCCGATAGAAGATTCTGTACCAGCACAATATGTACACATATTTCTTGTGTTGTTTCGGAGTTTAATAGTATTACTATAAGCCCAACACACTCAGAAGTCCATATTGTCTGAAAAACATTACTTTGGACAGCACAATGGATACTGCTGACGCGGCGTCGCGTATGCATTTTGACTTCAAGACGCCATTTGTCGCATCCACCCCTTCAAAATTGAGAGATAATTAACATCTTTTGCCACCAATCTTCAATCGAATACCGATACTATATACATAAACCTATTCACATACATACCACAGTATACTATGTTTAGTAGGTATAGTCAATGGCGGACCCAATTAGATGAAAATTTAATCTCTCACTTTTCTCTCCAGAATTTAGCTCAAGAAGAATTGGGCTTTTGCAGGTAGTGTTAGGCGGTATTCTGATACACGAATTATAATTGATATTAAATCCAATACGTTAGTAATACCGATGAATTTTCATTTACTTCGTACATCGAAAACACGATATTATCGCGGTATGTTTGCCAGCGCTCAGTGGTACCAATGGGTGGGCCATCATTCCCCAGGTCTTACACTGCTGTTCGTCAGTTTGTCATGTAGGAACTGCAAAATGCCGTCGACTTTTGTCCTTCAACAGCAGGAAGTTAGTTCAGCTTCACGGAACATTGGCTTGAATGACATTTTGGGCAAGAATTTTTTTCCGAATTACCACAGTCTTGAGCAATTTTGCACGGCGCCCCGTTTTAACGCCGATAAAATGTGTCTCGGGCATATAAATGGAACTAACCAAATCGAAACAAGTCAACGAGTGTGCCATTCCAGTAAATCAAAGTGAGGGCATTTAAAATTATTAATTGAATAGATTTGGCAATCACATTCTTCGAAGAAAACTTTTCTCTGGTGATGCCATATGGCTGTAACTTTTACGGCAGAGGGTGGTCAGAATTTTGCTGTCTAGACAAATAATACCATGTAGAACGGTATTTTTGTTGAAATATCACGGTATCATTTATTACATGCCTGGTCTATGAATCTGGTTAGAAATATATTAGATTTGTAAAGCCTTATCTATATACCATAAATAAACAAATATCAAATATCTATGAAATCCCCACCCACAGCAACACTAAACCATGTTGAAAATGAAAATCCGTTCCGCACATGTGTGCACTGCGGAAATCGTTGACGGGCTATTTTTATAAAGAAGCGAAATTTCACTGGAATTTTCTTCAAATCGTGCGCCGCAATTAGAATTTGAATCGCTATTAAGCTAAAAATCGTCCCCTGAGTTCCAATGTGTTCTGTCTGCTAACAGGCACATGCAATATATTGGAACTCAGGGGACGAAATAGTAAGACTGGCTATCCTTGCAAATTTGGTTGGCGATAAAGTGTGTTCTTTTTGTTGATAGTTGTGAAATGAATTGCTGAGTGTCCTAATAATTGCCTTTATAGGCGGGAGGGCGTGTAATAAATACGCAGAACGACACGCGTGTATGAATGGGTTACTCGATATGGCACTTGTGCCATCGCGGCCTGTGGCCTCTCGTTCTATCCTTCCGCGCTGACACTCGTGCCATATCGATTAACCCATTCACACACGCGTGTCGTTCTGTGTTTTTCTTGAATACTGCCAAGCACTGTTCGCAACCTGATATTGAACTTCTTATCCTCCATGTAAATAATGCAGCTCTTTCAACGGGACTGAATCATGTCGGACGACGCGGGAGTAACCGGAAGAAACCACTGAGCATCCACATAGAGAACATTTTGATATATCGGCAGTCTTTACAATCAGATCCATTTCGCCTTTTGGTCATTTTCACGAAATTTCACGCACCCACAGGTGTTTGGCTGCATCAATATTAGGGGTTCTAGGGGAAACCCAATAGGGGGCCCACCGAGAAAATTCCTGGTGGACCAGACGGCCAGTCCGCTTCTGGCGGGTCAAGATCGAACCTGCGAGTACTACATTTAGAGTTGAGGTCAAGTGCCCTGACCAATGAGCCACCAACTAATTGAAGGCTATTACTTGGTAAATGTCATACCGGCCGAGATATCTGCGCGAGGAAACTTCATACCACGCTGAGATCGAAGGTTACCGGCTGATATCTCAATCGACATAAAATTAACTAAGTAATAACTTCTCTATTTATTAAACCAAAACAAATAATTATAAAAATTAATGTTCTCATATCTGGGACAGTTTTCTGACACTGTTATTGTTTCTCAGTCTTTTCACAAAGTCCGAAGTTTCATCTCTTCTCCTACTCCTAGTTCAGCTATCCGGACGTTTCGGCTACCCCACTGAACTATCCCTCATCACAATTCGACGAATCTCCGCCTACGAGTTTTAGTTTGCTATGATTTTTTTTTTCTGTACAACTCTCTTCTTTCTTCTCTTAACCACTTAATTATTACTTATTGCCATCATTAATTCCTTATCATACAACCATCCACCGTGCCTAGTAACGCCAATTTTCCTGACCGCGTTGGTTGAATTAACAGTGACCATGTTGACGTAAGCAAATTGGTTACGTCTAGTATCGCATCATCGAGGCAACTCTAAGTTGGTTTTTATCGGCAGGGATTGGCATCTCACCAACCCAGTTTAAACTAGAGATGGGCGGTGTTGGAATTTTGAGTTCGGTATCGGTTTCGGTATTTTTGTGTGGGGATACCGCGGTATCGGTTCGGTATTCGGTATGTGACTTCAGATTCACTGATAGTACCAAAGGGGAATCCATGTCAGAAAAATACAAAATAAGTTGTTCTTGTATCATTCTATCACAGTGCTACACATGCCATTGTTGATGGGCTCAACATTGTCAATCTTTTGTCAACACAGATCATATCTACAGTAATTTGGTGACTTGTTCTAAATACGCCTTAACTTTTCAAGCTCCACTTAAGGCGTCTGTAATCATAGAATCATACAATGTGTGTCCTGAAGATGTCATCGTTAGGTGGGCCTGATGGCAGTTGTAAAATTATCTGGTCAGTGATTTCTAGCCAAGTCTTGGCTGCCTGTTAAGGCAGCCAAGACTTGGCTAGAAATCACTGCTAAGCAACTGGACATGTACAGGTCGTAGACTATTGATAATTTAGTACAACTGCCCTGGTCCTTAAGGCTTAACAAAACTGAAAAATAAAATCAGTCACTTCTTTCATGAAAATGAACACTTCAACTGCTATCAATCCTCATCAAGGCCTTATAAATAGCGAATGCACAGGGAAAATTGAAAATACCGTTGGCTTCGGTATTAAAAGATTGGGTCGGTTCGGTTTTTCGGTGTCCCCATGATATCGGTATCGGTTCGGTTTTTCGGTATATTGCCCATCTCTAGTTTAAACCCATATCAGCCGACATTGATGATCGGCAATACTGGGAAAGAAAATCATATCAAATAAATATTTTTTAGTTTTGTAATTTTTGTGTCCATTATATCAACAGTACGCGCGCCGTGACATGTAATACAGATACTGTTCTATCCATTAACATAAACGACTTGGGGTGAGATTTGCTATTTTTTCCGGGAAGAACAGAGGGGAATAGAAAAACGTGGTCGCTTAACCCTTTGAACCCTGATGGTATATTCCATACCTGTTCAGAGACGCCATCTGGTATAGTCTATATTTGTTAATTGGAGGAAGATCAATCAATATTGATCTGCATGTTGAATATCTCGATTGGCCTACAACACAAATTCACTGAGTATCTATCTACTTTATGAATTGAGGTCGTGTAGCGGTTCTGGGCCGGAAAAGCAGCCTATCGTGTTCAAACGGTTAACAAAGAACCAAATCGGACACTTTAGTGTTAGTTGGTGGAATGCTGATAGTTGTTCTTAATGATCGATTATCTGTAATCTTGTTGCTTATAATTAGCTTGCTATAAAAAATGCTAGTTTTCCTTTTGTTACTTTTAACAAAAGAAAATAACGGACAGCTTTGAGAGCTGTCTGTTGTTTTTGTTTGTTAAAGTATCAAAAGAAAATTTGGCTTTGTTTTCTTCCGATGCCATAGAGGTTTCTCAACAATTACTTGCTTTGTGATTGGATCTTCCTTGATCCATTAATACTTTCAAGGGAGATAACTTTATCGATGTCGATTTTCATCACGATATAAGTCGGGAAGGTTTCCGTTTTCCATCCAAGCCATAGCATATGACCTCTCATTGCAAATGGCTCGACGAGCTCGTTACAACGAGACGTCTTAACCTATATTTTTCAAGCAAAAAAATAATTTCTTTAGTTGCTCAGAAGAAATGCTTTCAGTGTCGTATATTATAGAGGGAAATGATTAAATAACATGAATGCAATACACGGAGGGCATACAGTACAATCGCCGTGGACTTATCTTAATCCACGCGTGGACAGTGATATCCACGCGTGCGTTTACCAGGTAATAAGAATCATAATCAGCATAATTTTAACTGATGAAGCACCGGGTTAAACCCGGTGCTTCATTAATTTAATTTTTGATGATTATTCCTATATTTAGTGTTTGGAATCTAATATTATTGCGTATGTGGACATATTGCACGCCCGTGGAAAGTGACCAGTCCACGGCGGCCGTGCACGATGGACGTGAAATCGGCACGATGAACGTGTATGCCTTGAAACCATCCGCACTTACATGACCGGTGCATAAATTACAAGACGTATATCATACCACATGTTACACAACAGACGTGTTATCATACTTAGGGAATTTTTGTTATAGGTGTGGTGGTTTTTCTTCCTTAATCCTATTAACATCGGATACATAGATTTTCGTGTAAAGAAATAATTGACAGTCGAAGAGTAGAGGGCATGAAACCTCCAAACAATTTTCCTGTCGGGATGTTTTTATCTGGACTGGAGCCTCAGATATCCTTGCGCTCTTGCTGGTGTTCATGTACTTTTTAGGAGACTATAGAAATGCCTCTTGGACTTATGTCACACACGCTGTCGATCTGATGCAAATGGGGGGGGGGGGGGGTCTATGTCTCATTAAGGATGCAGGAGTTTCAGCATGACCAACTTTGAGTCCGCATCTGCTAATTAATTGGTTGAGGGCTACATTATTTTTGGTGGTCTTGAATTTGTTAACTCTTTACCCAACGTCACGGCCAAAACCGGCCAACGCTATTCACAAAGGTCGCCAATTTATTTTCATTTTTTGTCTCAAAAACATAGGTTATGACCCCTCTTTGGAACGACCTCGTCGAGCTCGTTCCAAAGAGGGATCATAACCTATATTTTTGAGACAAAAATAAAAAAAAAATTAGTTATTCAAGAATGATTTTTTGCAAGTGTCGTCTTTTTTCATGTTAGGTAAAGGGTTAATCAAAATTTGTTTAATTACAAATTATTCAATAGCGCCTACATGCACGCTTCAATAATATGCGATAAAACATGTTTACATGAATGAAATAATATTTAGGTTTAATTGAATATGAAACATGAGTAATTGAAAATGTTGGCTTTTGCTCGAGTACCCTCATTTTTTGAAAGCTACGATAGTGGCTTCTAGAACTCAAGCATGTAAATAAGAAGTTGGTCAGCACGTGCATCACGACAACTACATGTATTTAACTACAAATTTCATGAGTTTTTTAAACTAAAATTCCCGTTAACAAACATTCCCACTACATCATTATATCGCTTGGTTCTCGGAATTACAAAAAAATCTAGTGATGGAGAATGAGGTAAGTTTTATTGTATCCTCGAATCACAACTTATGAAACTTAAGATCTATAGGGGTTCCGTTGTCCGCGCCCTAGAATGCACAGATGGGAGAGAGAGGAAGCAGCAGGAAATAGGAAGAGGGAGGCAGAAGAAAGTGCCCAACAACATCATGACCTTCTCCGGGCGAAGGTTGATGCAAAAGACGTCAGGATTGTGGTGATCGGAGATGGAGTGGTGACGAAGAAGTCGTGCGCTCTTTGGAAATGAATTTGTATTTGTTTTTGATGTTTTTTTTTTATTTTAAGGAGGGAAGAGTGTGACGAACTGGGTTTGAGTGTAGCGGTGTTTAGCATTTCCTTGTCGGCTGGAGGCTTGTATGTACTCACTTCAACATTGCTGTCAGCTTAACGTAATTCCTCTTCACTATTTCTGAAACACTGGCATACATTGACAATATTTTATTCGCCCATATTTACATAAAGTCCCCAATTATAACTTCCAGAACTGTTGTGTGCAGTTAATTTTCATTGTTCACCATTTTGGTGTTGTCGTCGAGTCGACAACAAAAGCGGCGATTCGATTCGTTATTTCTTCTCACTAGCGTCAATGAAATTACGCGTTATACTCTTTTGTGCGAAGTAACATGATGTTCTTCGCATTTCTCT
The DNA here is from genome assembly GCA_031216915.1 of Pictodentalium vernedei. Classification (NCBI taxonomy): domain Eukaryota; kingdom Metazoa; phylum Mollusca; class Scaphopoda; order Dentaliida; family Dentaliidae; genus Pictodentalium; species Pictodentalium vernedei. The sequence goes on along the minus strand of CM062293.1, from coordinate 419,099,482 downwards.
TGGCTTTAAGATATGATAAAAAGCTTGTAGAGGCCTGTTTAAATTACTGTGGTTGTTGTAAAAAAACCTGTATCTTCGCTCCACTGCTCTCTTGAGAACTTCCAAGTTCGACCCCATTCGGGTGGTTGGCACGCTTTTATAAATGTTTTGAAAACAGTCTATTAAACAAAATAATCTTTGGCCTAACCTTAGTCACTGTTCTGCCATTTGGATGAGTAGATGAAATGATGATTCCTTCAAGTATTTTCTTTGAATAAACTTTCATTAAACGTTGTCCAGAACCCCGTTGTGTAATTTCTTAGATAATTGTTTTGGTCTATGTAGTGCATGGGGTATGTCTGATCGTAGGTTTTAGTAGTTGATTTAGGGGTATGCAGACCTTATTTTGAGTTGGAAGGATTAATTCTGGTTTTCTCATGTGTATGGTAGTATAGGTAGACACATCGAACCCCAAATAAGATAGTTTACAGCTGAGTTCAAAGTTTGCTGCCGGCAGAGGTGTATTTCTTTTTATGAACATGGTTATACACAGTCAGTTCAGTCTTACATCCTTCTCCTCCTAACTAAAATGTAAAATCCTGAATAAATTTATCAAGTGTTTTCAGACTATAGTTGCTGAATTTTATTTCATTGTAATTTCTTTAGCAGAACACAATTCAAGAATTCCGAACCTGTGGGTTAAAGTTTACAGGCGGGAGAGTCTCTGTAGGAAATAGGGTTTCTGCTGGTGGAAGCCAGTTACATTTTTGGCACTACGAGCAGGGTTTTTTAATTGAGACAGTGTCTTCTATAAATATGGATACCCCTCCTAGGGAGTTAACGGCTAATGCTAGCCGTAGTGTAAGGCCTAAAACCAGAAATGTTAGTATTACGTTACAGTCAAATGGCTTGAAAAATTCCAATGTTGATGAAGTTTAACAAGAGTTTAGTGAACTGGCACTCAAGTATGAAGGTTGTAAAAAGAGTGTAAGAGGTCACGAACACCTCAGGCAAATAAACTACCACAAGAAACTTAGTTTCATGGTATAGCAATATTAGTGAACCCCTTGCACCAGGTTTGAGTTCTGCCCTTGTAAATGCTGAAAAGGGACCAAACTCCACTCATGATTCTACTATGTCATGGCGAAGTTATCGACTGTGAAAGGAAAAAGAGCCTGATGAATATGATTACAAAACAGTAGAGTTGAAAGATTTCTCGGTTCACTTTGAGCAAGTATCTGATTGGAATAAATAGACAAACAGGAAAAAAGGTCAACAGCTTGTGATGTGTTTAAGAGGAGAGGCTCAGCAGCTGTTGGGTGATTTAACTTTAGATCAGAGGAAAGATTATGATGTAATGAAATCTATTTTTATGTGTGCGGAGCCCTCAGGAGCGCTTGGTAGCTCATCGTTGTGAGGTGAGTTTCAGTCGAGTAAATGTAAAAAAATGAATCCCCTGCATAATATGGGTATGCACAATGAAGGTTATGTTGTTTGGTATTTCCTGATATATCGTACGCTGATAGGTAAATTATTATTTTGGAGCAGTCTATAAAACAAACTTATTAAGAAGGTCCTGTATGTGTGCAACAAGACTTGTTCTTGAAGGTGAAGTGCAATATTTTCTTGTGCATATCGCACCCGCTTGTAGTTTATTATCAAAGGATGTTTTTTTGAACAATTAGGTGGAACAGTCTTCAGAAACAAAGTCTGTTGATATCTACTATTCAAAACAAGTAGGGGATATTTGATAAAAGTGAGATATATGAAGAAATATATTTATATTTTCATCAAAATGGCAGTTGAGACATTGCACTGTGACATCTGGTTAATTATTTCAGCGATAGTTGGGTGTCTGACAAGCACACATTCCACGCATTGAGCTGTAGAAGACATGGACGGTCAACTTACAGAATTTACCAGATGCAGTCCAAGACCTCAATACCTTGTAAATCCTCGGTTCGCGAGACAAGCGCGGATCCGACGCGGCATACTCCCCACCAAACGTCCAATATCAGCTTGACTGATGTTATCCCATTCTTTCTGCAGTGCAGCGGCGTGTGCTTGGACGTTGGTAGGGAGCTGTGGGCGTTGTCGTAGGCGCCTGTCAAGCATATCCTAGACGTGCTCGATTGGTGAAAGGTCTAGACTTAGTGCTGGCCAAGGCCGTGTAGTGATGTTCTGCTCCTTGAGGAACTCTGTAGCGACACGGGTCCTGTCTGTTCTTGCACTGTCATCTTGGAAAATGAATCGACGGCCGTGACGTAGCGCAAATCGCACCACATGAGCTACTAACATGTTGTCACGGCAGTACTGCCCAGTGGCACGCCCTTGGATGACATGTAATGCTATTCTGCTTGTCAAGGTTATGCCTCCCCACACCATAACCGATCCACCACCAAAACGATCGCGCTGCCTAACGGTTACGTTATCGTATCGTTCGTTCCGCCGCCACCGCCACACTCTGTTTCGCCTGTCGTGAATGTCTTGAGTGAACCTCAATTCATTGGAAAACATGACGTTGCACCACCGACGATTGTCCCAGCGCTGTCGTGCTCTACACCAATTACGCATTGCAGCGATGTGACGATCAGTCAAACGTGGAATTATTCGAGATCGTCGGGCGTACAAATTCCAGCTGTGCATGCGATTTCGGATAGTCTGACCACTAACTCGCACATCTGTAGCTCGGTGCTTTGTCAGGACACCTGAGGCCCCGTAAGGCCTGGGCTGACGTGGGGTTATTTAGTCCCGCTGATGAAATTGCGGGAAAATTAGACCGACGTGGAGAATCGGAATCCTGATGCCGCGAACTCGGCGCTGGGAGCTGAGTTCGACCGGCGCTGTGATTTCTCCTCTGCCAAATTGGCCTAAGATAGGTTCGATTTCTGTTAGGTGTGATTCCTAATCACTTCAGGCTGCGTAATGGAAAGAATGATTTAAAGTAACAACGATTCTTTTATTTACACAAAAATAAAGCCGTTTCAATATTTCAACAATCAACAATTCGATTCTTTTCACAGAAAATGGGTTGCTAGGGTTAAATAATTCTCAACAATTATATAGTCATTCTATAGCCCTGTACTGGCACTATAGTCTACGCACTGGAAATGTTACTACCGTGAGCTCGCCATAAGAGCTTCACAAATCTGAGATTATGTTACGGAGATCTCGCCATAAGAGCTTCACAAATCTGAAATGTTATTACCGTGAGCTCGCCATAAGAGCCTCACCCGCTTAGGCTGAAATGTCAACGTCTGCGCGTAACTGTACCTCTGGCTGTCGGAGGGTTCCGGCCAGCAATGTTCGTCATCTATAAAGCCACCGTACTTCTGATTTTGCCTACTCATACCTTATGTGCCTTTTGAAAGTCCTCCGTGAAAGTCCTATTGAAATATTCACTGTTCCTGGTTGAATTCACGATTCACAAATGACCCTTTTTGTGCTAGGGCGAAATTGTCACTCACAGCGATCTCCAGTCGGTATTACGATGCTTCGACAGCAAAACAAACTACTCACAACGCAATCAGTCTGACGGTTCAAAGGGTTAATACGCACAATACAATTAACCTACACTTCTGACTATTACAGGCTGATACCTTCTACTCGACAATCTAAACTTTAACGTTTCACCTTGGGTTTTCCTTCTCAACGAATTTGGCACTGTAGCCGCCTATCAACCTTAAGCTAAATCAATTGTGGAATGCCCTTTCTTGCGATTTCAGCCGTTTCAGGGTCCTGTGATCGAAGGTACCCCTATGCCAGGAAACAGAGTCCGCCTGCCCTAGACTTCACCAACGTGTGTGTGACCCCAAGTGTGTGTCTAATGCTCTGCTCTTCAAGGTATATATACTTTTTACCCAAAACTGTCAGGTGGACAGACGCTCATCTGTCCATCTGCCAAAACGGTGGGAGATGACGTATATCGAGGCAGAATCAATACAAGTCATCTCGCGCGTGACTTAACGGTGATTTCACTTGTCGAGAGAACCGATTCGTTCCTGCCATTCATTGCTACTAATGATCAGGTGACGACACGACAGACATTTCTATCTTTTAGTATCTCGTTTCTCAATTGGCCGTGACGATATGCTGCCACCAACCGATTACGTCTCGTAAGACTCGCGACTACTGTATAACTTAAATGAGATTAGACCTTATCTAACATACCGTTTCTCCCATGGGTCCCTGCGCCGAAGCTGGATATACACCACGTGTGTTTTTTTCCATGTCCAGCTTCACGGAGAAGTGAAATTCACGTAGGTTTTTCGCCTTGATGCGGAATATCTTTTGAACTTACAATATCTTTATAGATGAGGCCCCTTGCCCCTATATTTAGGCTGGCTTTGCCCTGACAACTCCCTTCCCGAGAGAAACACCCTGTGTATCTCTTAAAACACAAGGGGCAAAGCCACGCACGCTCGCCTCTCACACCTTTTTACAATCTACCATCATGTTCAAGACTACAAAACTGTACCCTAGTGGTCGTGGGGCTCATGACCGCGCTCATGCGTCGGCCATGTCGATTCCCACGACACACACGCTACCACATGCTCCCGTCTTGCGGGTTTACATATGGAGAGTAGCCTTATCCTTATATCTACAGCACTCTCTCTCTCTCTCTCTCTAATACTATATATTTACACCTAAACATACACATTTTTATACACATTCGCCCATTTTGCATACAGTTCACTTGGAACTCACTCTGACGAGTAACACCGTCCGCGCCTTAGTGTCAGATGGGTTAATTCCAACGGAGTGTAACTTCACCTCCCATTCCCCTATGTCTTGTGAAGGGGCAAACGACCCCTGCATTATGTTGAGCCTCACCCTCGCAAAGCTCGACCAGGGGATTAAAATTGTGCCTCACACACTCACACATTCAACACACAGATTTCCCGACCGCGCCTTTGCGACAGACGGGGTTAGTGTGCCTCACACTCACAACAAACTTTCGTCAATAAAACCAAGCGTGGTTTCCCCGGGTCTTAACACCGGGTTTGTGCATCCCACACTTACAAAACTCGATGCACAGGCTCCCCGTCCACGCTCACTCGCGTCGGGCGGGGCAGTGTATCTCACATTCGCACTCACAACTAACTCTAGTCAGCAGTCAGAGCAATAATAATACTAAAATAAAAAAAAGTTTCTTCCGGGCCTTAACACCGGGTTTACGAAACTCATCACCTCATCCACAAAAAATATTTGCGACCGGAGCCCCCGTCCCAGACACCAGGCCCACAGCCACCCAACTATTGCTTCTTTATAACCACCGACCATTGGTAGAGGTCCGGTTCCCAGTATCCCCTTGGGTAACCCTTGACACACCCCTACTTCTCGTCCCGTTATTTCTACGGGTATTCCACCAGGCTCCCCATACCCTGTCATTGTCGCATTCCCAAGAGCTTCCCTTGGCGCTATATCCCCCAGGCTCACTCGTCCCAGCAATTACCTCCGTTCGAACGACACTGACCGCCCTTGGCCCTTGTGCCGTCGACCCCCCGGTCCATTGCGACGACTTCTTGCGCACCTTGGGCGCTGTGCGCCCCCGGCACTCACTGCGTGGTCTCCGCCACCTAGGATGCTTCTCCTTTGATTTGTGGACCCTTTCCTCTGCCCCCTGGGCGCCCATCTTAGCGGTTCCATCCACTTTAACACCCTCAACTTGTGTTGACCCGTGCCCTCTCAATTCTGGGGAAGTTTGCCCAGCCATTTGCGTGGGTCTGGCCTCCCCTCTCCACACGAGTGACACCGACTTCTCAACTCCCCCAATTTGCTTGAGGGTCTTTCCCCAATGACCCCATTGGGTTTCCTCGCTGTTTGGCGTTTAGCCTGGACCGCCTGCGGCCCCTTCTCCCTAATTGGACAGGAGTCGTCCCTCCTGAAACTTTCCGACATTTCGTCGTGTGGGGGCCATCCCCTAGGCCATCGGATTGGTTCCCCCTGGGAATCTTCCCTTCCTTACTAGGTACGTTATCGAGTGCAACCGCCGGGGGTCCTTGCCCACCGACTTGAACTTCCTTTGCCCTCGTTGGGCCCTCACTTGGCCCCCTACCCCTGGACCATAACTCATCAGGGCTTGCCCTCACCCCTGGGATATTACCTATGACCAGGTCATACACAGGTGATTCAATGCACATGGCTTCCACTTCACCACAATAAAATGGGGTATCCACCGTTATCCTCGCGATGGGGAACCTTCTAACGGTCCCATCTATCAAAATACACAAATGGTCGCGCCCCAACAATTGCTTGTCGTCAACCAGGAGCACCCAGAATCCCGAAGCAGACGGATCTCCCTTTGTCCCACATACCCTGGGTACACTGGCATATTAACCTTCTCCTGCGAAGTTGTGAGCCTATCACACATGCCACTTATTATCGGGACAACCTTCCCGCCTTCCAGCCTTAATTCTCCCTCTTGTATACATTCCCGGAGGGGACTGTGTTCTGGACCGATAGTTTGACGGAACGCTGTCGTCTGTCTACTGGGCCCTGGATCTACGCGGTCACCTTGCTTCCAACCCCTTGGTGCTACGTTCCCGGTCCCCTGCTGAGGTGGTCTAATGTTCCCAGTCGTCCTAACCTGCTTCTGCCAGCAGTCCCTGGCAATATGTCCCCGCTTGTTACAGATGAAACAAGTTGTGTCTTTGGGGGCGTTCCCATTCCGACTGGCCTGCGACTCAGGCGGATTGGGGTGGTGTTGCCTTACAGGTGCCATTGCCAACCCGTTTGTCCCCCCCCCCCCCCCCCCCCCTAGCCGATTTGGGTGCGCTTACACTCCCACCGTGGGCCTCGATGTAGCGTTCTGCCACAGTTGCCATCTCATCATAGGTGGGCGGACGGACCCCTTTCCTTGATGAACAGGCCCAACTCCTTGGAGCACGTAGTTAAAAACTGCTCGCGGAGAAATAGATCTCGCAGGGCTCCATATGACTCATTCACTTCTGCGAGATCAGTCCAGCGGCCAAAGTACCGCCAAGCTCGGGCAAAATACTGAGGTACTGTTTCTCCCTTCTCCTGCTTAATTTCTCGGAACTTGGTCCGGAATCCTTCTTCATTGAGCTGGTATCTCCGAAGGATGGCATTCTTCAGCTCGCTGTAGTCGTTAAGAAGTGCAGGAGACATACTGGTATAAGCCTCGGGGGTTTACCTGACAACAAAGGGCTCAAGCACATAGCCCATGTGTCTTCTGGCCATATTTGACTAGAGGCAAAACGCTCGAACCTCTCCAAGTACGAGTCCAAGTCATCTGTGTTTTCATTAAAATGAGCGAGATGGGGGCGTAGGGCATGAATTGCTACCCCTGCACTCCCATCCCCTGAGCGCCGACTTTCATTCTCCACATCGGCCCTTGCTCTGAGGAGCTCTAATTCTCTCTCGTGCCTCTGTTGTTCTGCCTCCCTTGCCTCTCTTGCTAATTGGGCTCCCTCTCTCTCGCCTCATTTGCTAATTAAATCTCTCTCTCTCTCTCTTTTGCCTCCCTTGCGTCTTTCTCACGCTCTCGTTCTAATTGGGCTTCTCTCTCCCTCGCCTCTCTTGCGTCTTTCTCTCGCTCTCGTTCTAATTGGGCTTCTCTCTCCCTTGCGTCATTGCGTAAGGCAATCTCCTTAGCCTCACGTTTCTGCTCACCTTTAACAAACTTATGAAGTTCGGCCCCCCTCAAGGCCCACTTCCTTGCCTAATGATACCAGTTGGGCGAGGGGTGTAACAACATCCATTTTGATTTTTTCTTTCTATCTTCAACACTCGTCAGAAAGAATGAAGAAGGAAAAGAAAGAAAGAAAAAAAATATGGCAATTAATCCTAATTAACCTGTGTAATTTAACGTAATTAAATGCCCCAAATATTCTGAAACCTACCGCAGTTATAGTGGCTACTAAGTATCCTCTTGGGCTGACGTGGGGTTATTTAGTCCCGCTGATGAAATTGCGGGAAAATTAGACCGACGTGGAGAATCGGAATCCTGATGCCGCGAACTCGGCGCTGGGAGCTGAGTTCGACCGGCGCTGTGATTTCTCCTCTGCCAAATTGGCCTAAGATAGGTTCGATTTCCGTTAGGTGTGATTCCTAATCACTTCAGGCTGCGTAATGGAAAGAATGATTTAAAGTAACAACGATTCTTTTATTTACACAAAAATAAAGCCGTTTCAATATTTCAACAATCAACAATTCGATTCTTTTCACAGAAAATGGATTGCTAGGGTTAAACAATTCTCAACAATTATATAGTCATTCTACAGCCCTGTACTGGCACTATAGTCTACGCACTGGAAATGTTACTACCGTGAGCTCGCCATAAGAGCTTCACAAATCTGAGATTATGTTGCGGAGAGCTCGCCATAAGAGCTTCACAAATCTGAAATGTTATTACCGTGAGCTCGCCATAAGAGCCTCACCCGCTTAGGCTGAAATGTCAACGTCTGCGCGTAACTGTACCTCTGGCTGTCGGAGGGTTCCGGCCAGCAATGTTCGTCATCTATAAAGCCACCGTACTTCTGATTTGGGTCAGATTTTGCCTACTCATACCTTATGTGCCTTTTGAAAGTCCTCCGTGAAAGTCCTATTGAAATATTCACTGTTCCTGGTTGAATTCACGATTCACAAATGACCCTTTTTGTGCTAGGGCGAAATTGTCACTCACACTGATCTCCAGTCGGTATTACGATGCTTCGACAGCAAAACAAACTACTCACAACGCAATCAGTCTGACGCTTCAAAGGGTTAATACGCACAATACAATTAACCTACACTTCTGACTATTGCAGGCTGATACCTGCTACTTGACAATCTAAACTTTAACGTTTCACCTTGGGTTTTCCTTCTTAACGAATTTGGCACTGTAGCCGCCTATCAACCTTAAGCTAAATCAATCGTGGAATGCCCTTTCTGGCGATTTCAGCCGTTTCAGGGTCCTGTGATCGAAGGTAACCCTATGCCAGGAAACAGAGTCTACCTGCCCTAGACTTCACCAACGTGTGTGTGACCCCAAGTGTGTGTCTAATGCTCTGCTCTTCAAGGTATATATACTTTTTACCCAAAACTGTCAGGTGGACAGACGCTCATCTGTCCATCTGCCAAAACGGTGGGAGATGACGTATATCGAGGCAGTATCAACACAAGTCATCTCGCGCTTGACTTAACGGTGATTTCACTTGTCGTGAGAACCGATTCGTTCCTGCAATTCATTGCTACTAATGATCAGGTGACGACACGACAGACATTTCTATCTTTTAGAATCTTGTTTGAGTCGTTTCTCAATTGGCCGTGACGATATCCTGCCACCAACCGATTACGTCTCGTAAGACTCGCGACTACTGTATAACTTAAATGAGATTAGAACTTATCTAACATACCGTTTCTCCCATGGGTCCCTGCGCCGAAGCTGGATATACACCACGTGTGTTTTTTTCCATGTCCAGCTTCACAGAGAAGTGAAATTCACGTAGGTTTTTCGCCTTGATGCGGAACATCTTTTGAACTTATAATATCTTTATAGATGAGGCCCCTTGCCCCTACATTTAGGCTGGCTTTGCCCTGACATGCTGCTGCTGTCCATTTTCCGAGGCACTTTGATGGTGGTTACGTAATGCTGTGGTTCGGATGAAACGATCCTGGTTAGCAGTTGTCGTCCTTGGACGACCTGACCGACGTCTGTCATCAACATTGCCTGTCTGACGGTAGCGTGACCACAACCTGCTAATCACCGATTGTGTGACGTTGCGAATTTGAGCCACTGTAGTTTGTCTGTTGTCAGCTTCCAACATGCCAACGGCACGCAAACGTTCGTCAAGTGTCTGTCTTCACATACCTCAAAAGTTACGTTTCGACCAGAAACTATTGATGAACGAGTTTATACCAAGAAAAGAACGATGAGACCTCCGAAAAAGCCCGTTCAGTACAAATGAAAATTTCAAAACGTATCCCACAGACATTAACGCGGCGCTCGTGCGAAAAACCTGCACGAAGTTTTGGTGGGCCGGTGATATTCATAATTCACACTAAACTTAGTAACAATTTGATGTGTCCAATTACGCATATCCAATACCATTTTCCGAAAATATCAACATCAGTTTGGAAATCGCCTACTTTTTAATAGTATATATTAGAAGATGGTAATAGTTTGGATGTTGTTGGAAAGAGAATTATTTATTACACCTAGAAGGAATTCCTTTCTCTCGTGATTTTATTATTGCTGATTTCGATGCAATTATTCCCAAACGCTGTATGCAGGTGGCCGGGAAAATTATAAGGTTCCAAAGGGAATTAACTCTTGTTTGTGCATGTGTTAAGCTGTCGAAAAGTATATGTGCACCTTCTTATTCTGAACTTATTGTGAAGGGTAATTTTGATGGCAATCGATTTAGGTTTGAAAGAAATCTACCAGAAGTTTTAATTTTCGGAGTAAGAAAGGAGTGTTGATGGCCAGAAAGCTGGTAAATTCTTACACCGTTTTGTATTCAATCTTGAATATGACTGATAAACCTGTTAGACTGTGTAAACGTACTTCAGTTGCGACCGTGCGGCCTGTGAAAATCGTGGGACAAGGATTGAGGCCTCGGACCCATAGTGTGTGCTACTTCCTGAAGCATTAAAAGATCTGTTTTGTAGGTCATCAGAACACTGGGGTAAAAAACTAAAGGCTCCGATATATGATTTTATCACATGACTCGTCCGTTTGTTCACTTTAAAACATTTGATATTTTGCTTTCATATTAATCAGTGATAAATAAAGCCTTCCGTAGATTTCATTGGTCAGTTTCAAAACTAGACAATTTGATTGGCTGAACAAAATACAACTGGGACATATTTTCAAAACTTGCATAATTGGGGTTGGGAGATTTCACTGGTCAATTTCAAAAAAAGGACAAATTGATTGGCTGAACAAAATATAAGTGGGTCACATTTTCATAATTTGAGCAGGAAGAACTTACGTTATCTGTCCTATTTTGGGTGGGTTATATTGCATTAACCCTCTACCTAAGATAACGACCAAAACCGGCCAGTGCTATACACAAACACATTTCATTTTTTGCTTCCAAAACATAGGTTATGACCCCTCAATGGAACGAGCGTGTCGCGCTCGTTCCAATGAGGGGTCATAACCTATGTTTTGGAGGCAAACAATGAAAAAAATTTAGTTATATGAGGATGTTTTTTTCAAGTGTCGTCTGCAACACACGTCAGGTAAAGAGTTAAAACGTCATACTAAGTCGTTAATTTGTCATATATGTGTCATATGATAAATAGAATATGAAATGAGTGTTTTTCTCATATAATATTTATGAAACTCGCCCGAATGTTCTGTTTGGGACTCGCCAGAGGCTTGCCCAATCGGAAAATTCTTAGACTCGTTTCATAAATATCATATGAGAAAAACACTCATTTCATATCCTCTATTTATGGTGAAATATCAGGTTCTTTTCATGGCACCGGGAAGAAAATTAAGTAAAACAAATCTAGTATTGATACAGGTTACTCAAAACCCATTAAAAGTCCCCGTCGTAGATTATCTCATGCACAGAAAAACTATTGTTGAGAATGAAATTTCAAAAAATGCTTGAAAATGACGTTATCGTGCCATGTGATAGTCCGTGGTCAGTCCCATTGCTGTTGGTACGAAAAAAGATAATTTATGGAGATTTTGTGAAAACTATAGAAAGCTTAGCTCTGGCACAAAGAAAGAGAGACCTGTTCTTTACCCAGAATTGATGAATCCTTGGATGCCTTGTCAGGTGCCAAGTGGGTTAGTACCTTGAATCTTGTTTCAGGGTATTGGCAATGTGAAATGGAGGAGACCAATAGGCCTAAAACTGCCTTTTTGACGCTCATGGTTTTTTTTATTTTAATTCAAAGTTATGTGTTTTGGGCGTTGAAACGCCCCAAGTTGATATGAAAGGCTAATGGAATTAGTTTTAAGAGGATTGGGATGGGAAAAGTGTTTGTGTTATCTGGATGATATTATTGTGTTTGGTAAAATCTTTGACGAAGCTTTACAAAATATTCGATAGGATTTTGATCACCTCCGAGAAGCAAATCTGACTCTTAAACCTTCTAAATGTACTTTTTTCAAAAAGAATATATATTTTTTGGTCACAAAGTCTCAGATAAAGGAATCCAGTGTGATTCCGAGAAAAGTGAAGCAATTAAAGATTGGCTTGTTCCCACTAATGTATTAGAGGTTCGTGGTATTTCAGGATTAGCGGGTTATTACCGCCGTTTTGTTCCAGATTTTTCTACAGCAGTTGCTCCTCCAACTCAGTTCACTCGGAAAGGGGAAAAATTTATTTCATCTGAAGAAAGCCAGAAAGCTTTCGATAAATTGAAAGAATTATTGACAACTGCCCACAATTTTATTCTATCCTAATCCTGAGGCTGAATTTATTTTAGGTACAGATGCTAGTTCAACTGATTTAGGCGCTGTTCTTTCCCAGGTACAGAATGGTGTGGAGAGGATTATTGCTTATGCTAGTAAGATTTTCAATAAACTTCAGGAAAAATACTGCACTAACATAAAGAATTGCTTGTCATTGTTACCTTTGTTAAACAATTTAGACACTTCTTGTGGGGAAGACATTTTACTGTAAGGACCGATCATGCTTCTTTAAAATGGTTTCAAAATTTCAGAAATCCTGTGAGAATATTGGCTAGGTGGCATTCAGTTTTACAGTACGTGGAGAGTGGATTGTAGCTAAATCACCCGCAGAGTGGAGTTATCACTCAAGCTATAACTTTCAAAATTTGTACATATCGACAAAAACACAAGTAATGTTTCAGCCAATGGACCTCCGGGTTAAACCCGGAGGTCCATTGGCTGAAACTTTGCTTGTGCTGGTTATGCTTTGCAACAAATTTGCAATTATTGGTTGGGCGGAATCTCCACTCTGTGGGTGTAATACACTCTCCACGTACTGTAGAAACGTATGATTTCACTATACAGCATAGAAGATGAAATTTGCATGGTAATCTGGTGAATCGTTAACACAATGAATAGCTCCTGTTTTTGTTTTTTAAAATGAGGTTGATTTTGCCGATAGTGGATCAAGTGATTCTATTTCTTCACAGTTTTTTGATTCCTGACTGGTTGCAAGTTTGGTCTCAAAATGAACTCTTTCATTGGCAGCAAAAAGATAAAACAATTAAACAAATTTTTTAATGGAAAAGGTCTATGTACAAAAGCCACCTAGGCATGTACCTTTAGATGCTTCTGAAGAAATTAGAACATTATGGAGATGTGGGAATCCCTTGTTTTTGATAATCTATTTTATTATAAATGGAGAAGTGCTGAGAAAACTGCTTCTAGAGAAATAAGAACAAAAGTATTTCAGCACTTACACAGGCCTCGAGTTTTATCCTTCAGCGATGGCACAATTGCCATATCGATTATCCCATTCACAAGCGTGTGTCCTTCTGTGTTCATTACACGCCAATTATTAGAAGGACGATCAGCAATTCATTTGACAACTATCAACAAAAACAACAGATTTTATCGCCAACTAAATTTGCGAGGGGAACCCGTGTTACTGTTTCGACCCCTGAGGTCCAATGCGTTCTATGTGTCCACCGGCACATGCAACACACTGAAACTCAAGAGACGATTTCCAGCTATCGCAAGCGACTCAAATTCTAATTGCTTTGCACTATTTGTAGAAAATTCCAGTGAAATTTCGCTTCTGTTTAAAAATAGTCCGTCAGCGATTTCCGTTGCGGAACAGATTTTTCATTTTCCGCGTTGTTCAGTGTTGCCGTAGATGGGGATTTCATAGAACAGACGTGTAATAAAAGGTTAGATTAAACATATTTGTAATTCCCATTGGTCAGCTGGATGGAAACGTCATGACCAATTGTAATTCATTTTCCAATGAATACATTTGGTCGAACTTTGACCCGCATTTACGGTAGAGCCCAGTTGACAGGATGTAACTCGGGCGGGGTTTGGGCGGGTTTTTAACTTTTAGCGCCTCTCGCAGTGATCAACTCCGCTGCTGTTTCTTTGGTGACATTTCCCAACTGTGGCAAAAAGCCCGTTAAAATTGTTTTGAACATTCCAAGTTTCGTTGCGAAAGACGGCAATTTGACAAATTTGGGTCAATGCCGAAAAACAGCGCTCAACTCAGAGTTGTGCGCTTTGTCTTTTGTGTGAGGGTGGTTTTTCGCCTCGTTCGTTCGTAAATGTTTTCTTTCGTCTTTTTGCTTTGTTGTTTGGTTAAAAGTAGTTTAAGCAGTTACGGAATGTAATTATAAGGATTGAATGCAATTTTTATAATCTTTATTGGCGTATGAACGTGTGGGAATGGGTACAAATGACAAAAGAATTGGAACACTAGTTATTACAACATATTTCCTCTCCTGTACAGTGCAGTGATAAATATAATGAAACATGTGGAAAAACGACATACACAAATAACAATTACAAGTTTGTAATCGACCGAATTTACAACGAAAATTTTTTTTAAGGTAATGGGGACACAGAAATAAAGTGAATTAAGTGGTTTTTATTTTCATGGTTGGACAGTCAATGATAGATTATGGTCGGAATGATATACAGAAAGTCTAGTCTCTTAATTACTGTAAAATTGAAATGTAAATCAGTACACTTCAGCAGGCGGCTGGAGAGACCAATTGAACAGGTGCCTTCTAAATTATATAACATGTCGAGGTTCAGTACTGAAGCAATAATAATAATAATACTAATAATAATAATAATAATAAATGTATTTTGTTAGAAGCGGAATGTATTCTGGCGAACTTATAAGCCGCCCTGTGGGTTTTGAAGCTAAGGTTGATGGATGTCTCAGTTGTTCCGTTCCATCCGATGCCTGTGTGACTGTAGGATAAAAGTAATAAAAAATAGATATTAATAATATTAAAAAGTAAATATATTTGTAGTTTTAGGAAATGTTTTCTTTGTGGCAGGCTCCCACCACCTGCTTTCTTGGGTGAAATTTCGAAAAATGCAAACCCCGGCACTTTCAAGTCTAAAATATTTGTCTCCCGGTTCCTACGGATTTAAGTATATATGTAAATATAAGCACGCCTATACACACAGGAGTGTATATGCATACAACTGAATATGTATGCTCTGGCGCAAGAGTATGTTGAAGTCTAAATTAATTATTGAGTTCCTGGGTGCTTGAGATAACGGACTGGGCGCATTTACAGATGAAAATATTGTCGAAAATGGAGAGAGTTGGATTGCCGAATAATATGTCGTTCATTGTAACAACACTAAAATCGGAGAGCCTTCTGATCAGGATATTACGTTGCGTTTCATACAAAGGACACTCAACGAAGTAGTGTTTGGCATATTCGAGCATATGTCCACGTCTTCAAATAGGCGTTTCGTAGATATAATTTGTAAATTTGTCGCCGTTTAGATCGCTGCAATTATTTCTTAACCTACGGTGTATATGATATTTAACTTTCTCTTCCCGTTAGAAAAATAAACTGGCGGTTTCATTACAGAGTTCAGGTTTGTGCATTTCTTTTTAAATTCTGTTAGAGTCTTTGACTGTGAAACATAATACAGCAAATCATTCAAAGCGTCCACTGTTGTGGGCAAAGACGAGTTCCTGAAGTGTTCGGTACGTGTTTTGTAAGTGGAAAATTGTTCTGCGGGGCGCAGGTTAAGTATACGAGATTGTGCAACTCGAGGGGGTAGTAAACGTACAAGATATCCTGGTGTTTCGCGGTTAACTATTCTGTACATTGCACTTAATTTGTGGATTTCACGTCGGCGTGACAGAGAGTTCCAAACAAGTTTAAATAGAATGTCTTCTAATGGCACTGATCTAGTTAGGCCTGTAATGGTACAGACTGCGTCTAGGTGCAAGCGAGTCGAGGCTTTTGAGGAGACAAGATGGTGCCGAATCCTACAGTGCATCTCCATAATCCATTAGAGGCAGTATATACCATATGTAAATCTTCTCAATGTTTTGCGTGAGAGTAAAACTTTCAGCGTTCTGAGTTGCGATAGTCTGGAAGAAACTGTTTTGCGAATTTCATTGATTTTGACATCCCATTTGAGGTTACTTTACCTTTATGTAAATGCCTAAGTGTTTGTGGTGGTCACAAGCTGATACCGTGCTATCATTAAAATAAATATCTGGTGAGGTTGGACCAGGAACGAATGAAAAATAAACTGACTTTGTTTTGGTTGGGTTGAATGAGACTGGCCATCGTCTGGACCAAATGTTAATTTTTTCCAAGTCGTTATTTTGAACAGCTGTTAGGGCAGCTGAGTTATGTTTGCTGGATGACAGACACGTGTCATCTGCAAACAGTCGGGCGAGTGATTCTAGCAGATCAGCTATATCGTTTATATAAACTAGGAATAAAAACGAGACTATCACTGAACCTTGTGGAACACCCGATTTCATTATTTTATACTGGGAAGATCCTTCGTTAATTAGAACCCTCTGTCGTCGATTATGCAAGTAATCTTCTATCCATAAAAGCAGATTTACTGAAATGCCGTTCTCTTTAAGTTTAGAAATCAAACCCTTATGCCAGACTCTTAAGAACGCTTTTGATATTTCACAAAACATCGAGCAGGTTAATAATTTGTTGTCAAGAGAGCTGCAGAAGGTGTGATACAGTTCAGTTTAACTGGAACGTTGTGCTATGTCCGCGAATAAAGCGAGACTGGTATTGGTTTCGTCCCAAAACCAGTTCGTCCCTTGACGAATCGTCCAAAATACCTTTCGGACTGGGACGATTCGTCCTCCGAAGTATTGGGGGGGGGGGTAAATTATCGTACAAGTATGATTATTTTAAAAAATGAATTAGCGCGAAAATCGACATTTTGGGAAGGTCAGTCAAGTGGATAAATATCACTAAATTATCCCGGCGTTCATACTGAAGGTTTGATATTTCGGTCGTTAATAAAGTGTAAATCACAGTCATTTCCTGTGATTTACATTTTATTGTCGGCGGAATTATCAGGCATTTGTTACGAAATTACGAATGAATAAATTAATGATCAAGTGTAAAGTTAGTTTGAATTCCGCAGATGGGATTCGAACCGAGGACCACTCGGCCTACAACCTGCAGCTCTACCAACTGAGCAACCGCGCTCCCAAATATAAGTTATTAAAAGTTTTAAATGGGTAGAGTGAGTGTGTACTAGTATATTTATTCATGTGTAAATTTCCCCGACCCCCCTCACCCCCACCCCGAGGTCTTTGGCCTCCCAAAGCAACAGGCCAAAGAAAAACAAAGTAAACAAATATTCTTAGGTCTTCTTTAGCGACATTGTTGTCAACGAC
Organism: Pictodentalium vernedei; assembly: GCA_031216915.1. Taxonomy (NCBI): domain Eukaryota; kingdom Metazoa; phylum Mollusca; class Scaphopoda; order Dentaliida; family Dentaliidae; genus Pictodentalium; species Pictodentalium vernedei. The sequence goes on along the minus strand of CM062293.1, from coordinate 419,082,233 downwards.
ATCAACTTTCTAAACGATCACTCTTCAGACGGGTAATTCAGCTCAACTAATGATTAAAAAACAACACCGAACACAAGCAGAAAATGTTACACAAAATAACTTGTACATGTTCATTATCGACGAGTTATTAAGAAACTAAAAAATAATTGATTAAAAAATTATTAGTAAATGAGTAAAAATCTATAAATATAAACCAAAGTATATATTTTTGCTCCGATACCATGAAAATAAATTTTGTGACGAATGGTCCTGATATTCGAAAAAAAAATTATTTGGGACGAATCGTCGCTACAATCTGAAAGAAAATTGTTGGGACGAATCGTCCCCATATTTGGGGCGAATCGTCCCGGTTGTAATTTTGGTACGAAACGTCCCTGACGAATCGTTCCCCGAACGAACTGGTTTTGGGACGAAACGTCCTGAAACCGAGATTATTCTCAATGAAATAAGTTAGGTTGTATTTGAGGGCCACTGTTTTTATTACTTTACTGAGACATATGAGGAGAGAGATAGGTCTATAGTTGTTTTTGTCATTCGGGTCATCCTTTTTAAATATAGGGATCACATTTGCTTTCTTCCAGTCATCTGGAAATTCACAAGTCTAGAAGGAATATTCAAATAGAAGTTTTAGGGGTAGTGAAATACTTGCAGCAGTGCCTTTTAACATTTTAACGCTAATGGCCATGCGCTTTATTGGACTGCATCGAATTAATGGGTTCGGTAATGTCATTAACTTCAAAATTAATTTCAGTTAAGTCATTACTAGAACGAGGGGGGAATTTGGAAGAGTACAGACCGTTCGGCCTATAAGTCAGTTTGATACAAATATGTCATTGAGTAAATGAGCTTTTTCTTCATCTGTAAATGTAATTTTGTCAGGGTTGTCTTTGTCTATATAGGGCTGAGATTGTTTAGCTTTATCTTTTTGGAGTAGATCATTGATTACATGCCAATATAATTTAGGAGAGGGCTGATTTGAGAGTGAATGTTCAAGGTTGGATTCATACTGAATTTTTGCATGCTTTATCATGTTATTTACGTGATTTCTTTTTCTTTTGTATATGACCCATTCGCCATGTGAATGTGATTTACAGTACGTGGAGAGTGGATTGTAACTAAATCACCCGCGGAGTGGAGTTATCACCCAAACTATAACTTTCAAATTTTGTACATATCGACAAAAAACACAAGCAATGTTTCAGCCAATGGACCTACGGGTTAAACCCGGAGGTCCATTGGCTGAAAGTTTACTTGTGCTGGTTATGCTTTGCAACAAATTTGCAATTATTGGTTGGGTGGAATCTCCACTATGCGGGTGTTTAGTGATAATACACTCTCCACGTACTGTAGTGGCCTTTTTTCTTAGATGATGACGCTGCGGAATTTCCTTTCAGAATTCGGAGGTAAACCAGTTTTTGTCCTTTGGGCGGATTAGCACAGTAGATTTTGAGATACATTTTATCAATGATACCAAGGAATGTTTTTGTAAAGTTTTTCGTAGCCATATTTATGTCAGGAAACTTTTTATTAACATTTTCAACACGAGAGGCCCTCTTCCGGTCCAGGAACACGATACGTCATAATTTCATTAAGGAGGATGGCTACTAAGTGAGCGTGTGTGATAGAACAATAGAAGGCTGCATGTTGAAAATATTAATTGCTCTACCCCCCCCCCCCCCCCCCCAAATAATGGATGTGGACTCATCCAATTTCTGCCATTTAATCGACATGGAAGATACCACCAGTGTTGAAAGGGTTAAGGATGTCCAGTATGTTTGGGGGATTAATATATTTGCCAAATTAAAGTTTCCTTTCTTGTATTTCCGAATAGTTCTGTGATATGGTTTGTTAAGTGCATATTCAAAATTTATGCAGCAACAAACTGCATAATGATCGAATACTTCACGATCTATTGTATCACCCTCGGAGTGATTAATTTGGTCACTTATTAAAATCGAATCAAGAAGTGTTTGGCTGCTTGGTGTTACACGAGTATGATGGGTTACTATGTTGCGTAAACTGTAGTGTGTTATAATTTCGTTTAGTCGCCCAGTTGGTTGTGTAAGATTAAAATTAAAGTCACCTTAGAGTATCATCCGTTTGTTTGTACCAAGAGCCTTTTCGCAATTTGATGGTGCATATTACATCGATATGTACGAGGAGGCAACGAGAAAACCTTTTGATTTGGCAGTTACTTCAAAGCACATAATGAATGGACACGTCAAATTCCAGTTCAGTTTTACGAAAATACAAAAGACTTTGATCTAAGTATATAGCAATACCATCGATATTTTGGTCGCTGTCGTTTCTAATTGGATTTGAAAAACCTTCTAATTTAAGGTTGGTGAAAGGAAAGGAATTATCCAAAACAGAGAATATTGAATTCTGGTAAAATGCCAGAAATTTGTTCAAGTTTATGCCTTATGCTTCTGCGAGTTGAACGAGTTTTTTCCGTTAGTAGAGGTAAACAGTCATGGCAATTAATATCGCACGAAAAGCGTTTACATTAAATAGAAAGGGTGACATTTGCACCCCGACAACAAGACGAACGGTCTACACGTAGAGATGAGCAGGGGGGGGGGGGGGTCTCACCCTCCCCCCACCCCAGCTAGGAGTATCTTTTTTTCAATAGTTGGAAATTCCGAGGTCAAAAATCAAATAGTTGGAAATTCAATAAATTAACATAGTTCATGAAAAATACTAAAATTCCAACTAATGATGAGAAATTTTGATCTTTTATTTCGAACTGGAAACTTGAGTTTCAAATTTCCTACTCTAAAATTGACATGGCCTCAAAATTTCGACTCTGACATCAATCCGGTAAATTTTCTGACCCAGACACATTTTTAATAATGCTTCTTCCGTTTCAGGACTAGTGAAAATTTTCAGAAGTGTTCATAACCCTTTACCCAACGCAGACGATTTCAAAATTCATTATTTTAAATATCATTTTTTTTAATTTTTTTAAAAAAATTTCAACAAAACCATATCATGTGACCCGCTCGTTCCAAAGAGGGGTCACTTGATATGGTTTTGTTGAAATTTTTCGAAAAATAATATTTTTTCAGCAGCTGTATTTGCATATTACGTGGGTGGATGCGGGCGATTCGTTGGGTAAAGGGTTAAAATATATCACCCAGCGCTGCAGTGCAACCACCTATCGTAACCACTCACAGTTGGAATTTACACCGGTGGCATCCCCCCCCCCCCCAGCTGAAACCCTCTAGCCACATCCCTGTCTACACGGTTGAATAGAGTTTCTCCCAGAACCCCTATGGCATGCGAGTGCACGCCTATTGCTTATCTAAAGCTCGTATTGCTGATCTAAAGCCCGAGGAATTGGTCGCTCCTCTAAAATATTCCCAGGACCAAGTTTTATTAATACGCATTAATAATTGGCTGATAATTTTCGACATTCGGAGAGATTTACATGAAATATAGCCCCAACCTCCCTTAATTTCCCAACACTGTCAGTAAATTTAACACACAGAGTATGGAATTTCCTATAAAAGTTGAAATTTCAAGCTGTTAGCAAATTTGTGAAGCATCGATCTCCGCATCATTTCACACACTTCGAGCAACTACAGAACGCAGAAGCTCGATTTGTACAGTTTTCCCCCAAATAATTTGAACGTTTGACTGTTATTCTATGCCGAAACCCATTTAAAAAATGAAACGGCGTTTTCACCGTATTTTAATTTTCTGTAACTTGTTATCTGTTCATTGTATCAACAGTGTACGTATTGTGACATATAATACGGAGATTGTCATTTTTCACCCTTTTAATGCCACGCCCACGTTTGCCATATATGGAGGACCTCTGTGCACGCCCGAGTGCGAGAAAGAGTAATAAGATTTATGACATACTTGAAACTCTATCTTCTGATTAATTGTTGGAAAGGGCTCTCTGAGCCCTTTCCGACAATTAATCAGATGGTAGGTTAAAGGTATCTTACAACCGGTCGTGCGTGCTTCTACGAGCGGTTTGCGTGCAAAAAATTGGCCAAGTAGTAAGATACACGCACGTGGAACGTACTTTTTTTGGTGGACGCAAACACGACGCAAAGCACGCACCCCGAAAACTGGCCGGCCAGTTTTTCACTACGACCTGTCTGCGACAATTAGAACGCCTGGAGCACGCTCGTAGAACGCAAGACAAAAGTACTGAGTAAGTGCGCTAGGCGGGCGTGTAACGCAGGAAAAGCATGCAGAAATTCCGGGGTATTTTACCACGAAGACGTACTTACCACGCAAGAGACTCGAACGTTCAAATTGCTTTCAATGTACGTGTTAACAAAAAGGGGGTGAGCGCACTTCCTCCGTGCGTTTATCTTACTTTCAAAGTGCGTGGCGAGTACTATTACCGTACTTGTGAAGTGCGTCACACGAAGACGACGCACGTGACCAGCACGATGAAAGTGCGTCACAAGTACTTGCTTAGGTGCATCGTGCACCTATATCAAAGCTGATACGAACAGTCTGCTCTCAGTTCAAAGTCGACGTCGGCAGTGTGCACAATGGCTCCAAAGACAAAAGTAGCTAGCAGAAAAAGGAAGAAGAACAAGGATGATGAAACAGAAGAAAGAAGGAGAAGTGAAGAGAGGGAAAGACAAGCAGCTGAAGAGGAGAGAGAAGGAAAAATTAATTCTCTTTCTTCAACTTTTGCTTTCAAAACATAGTTTATGACACCTCAATGAAATGAGCTCGACAAGCTCGTTCCAATGAGGGGCCATAAGCTATGTTTTTGAAGGAAAAACTGTAGAAATAAATTTTTTTTTTTTGAATTTTTGCTTCCAAAACATAATTTATTACCCCTCACTGGAACAAGCTGTACAAGCTCGCTCCAATGACGGATCATAAATTGTGTTTCGGAATTAAAAATTGAAACTTTTTAGTTTTTCAGCAAACAATATTTTAAATGTCGTCTGCTAGTGGTGTTAGACAGGAGAGGTGTTCATGTTCCACAGGTGTTCATGGAACATGAACACCCGGTCGATCAATAGACTTCTATTGTTTGACCGGGTGTTCAGGACCCATGAACACCCGAAAAACACAGAAGAGTTAGTGTGTAAATGTAAATATATCCTAAAAGCAATGCTATACACAGTGTCGGTGATCATTCATCTTACCTGGGACCCTTGGTGATACGGGGAGCTACACGCTGAAGCACCTCAGCAAACACGTTCCTATCCATACGAATGAACCCAAAGTAGTCTCCAGCAGACTGTTCGTCAAGCTCCTGGAACAGCGTCTCATACTGGCCAAACATAGGCCTTCTGGTCAGCCATGGCTTCACCCAATAACGCCTCCTTCTTCTTTGCCTCTTTTGCAGGCGATCCCGAGCAACCACTGCTAGCATTGCGTCACGATCTTCGGCCTCCTCTAGCATTAGCAGCTGTAGAAGTCGATGGCGCATCCTTCTTGGAAGTGCCATTTTGGAAGCCAAAACAGTAAATGATGAAGAGACTCGGTGCTCCCTTTTATATTATTTTAATTATCCGTGCGTTCCATCAATTTTACGCACGAGTGTCGTGCTTAACACTTCCGTGCTCATTACGTTTCTCTTACGTTTCTCTTACTTCGTGAGTACGATTTCTGAAAACGTACGCTCCACTTGCAATACACGTACGATTATCTCACTCACTGTGTGCGACACAAGTACTGATCGTACGTGCTCCTTACTTCTTTCTACTTCCAAAAAGGCGTACAGACCACTTGCGGGCCCCACGTTTAGAGCACGACACACCTACTCATAAAGTACTCACTACTTACGTCCGCTGCGATTTAATTTTTTTATCCTACGACAACGCTACGCCTGACGAGAACACCGAGGACGCACGATCTCTAAGCACGCACGACGGGTTGTAAGAGACCTTTCAGATCTACGGATATCAGAACGTACGGGTAATCATAATAAAACAGGCAACAATAGTCACTTTTCGCAGCGTAAGTGTTAATATAAAATCGTGGGGGTGAGTTTTGCTAATTTTTTTCCTGGGAAGAATAAAAACTTGTTAATTACTGTAAAAACACATTCGCTAAACAAAGGTCCAATGTGGACGCTTACTTGATGTTGATAGGAGTAATACCGCACAATGTTTACCATAAAAAGGTAAGGTTCCTCTTGTAACTTTTATTAAACGAAAAGAATAGAGAGCTGTCTCTTGTTTTCCTTTAAAAAAAATCAACAAAGGTAACCTGACTTTATTTTCTTCTGATATCATGGTTGTTTGTTTTGGCAACAGTAAGTTGCTTGAACTTTCCTCGCTCGTTTAAGAATTTCAAGGGAGACAGATTTATGGAAAATCGATTTTAATGACAAAAAAGTCAGGGATGTCTGATAAATAGCAGGGGATAAACTTAATGCGATGCTTCCCGATAAGTGAAACAAAATGCTATTCCTTGATGCTGGCCGGTACATTTCGGGGCCATGTAGATAACATTTTGTCTCACTTTCACTGCAATGGTTACACACGCGGACAGACAATTGCCGAGTCGTGCTTTGGTCGAAATAATCTTTCCGCTTTTCTTCCCATATCAATATAGATTTCCACACGTCATAACGTGTTGGAGAGGAAGAGGACGCTGTAAACAATAGGAGACTAGAGGAGATGAATAGGGCGAGGTCCAAAAGTAAGTTGGTGGTTGCGGGAAGTAGCATAGTTCGGGGGATCGACAAGGTTGTCTGTGGTCCGGACAGTAAAAATAGAACAGTTCTGTGCTTTCCGGGGGCTAAAGTGGAGGACCTGAGGGTTAGAGTGGATGGTATTGTAGCTGGGTCGGGGCCTGATCCGGTAGTGGTATTACATGTGGGGTCCAATAACATCAGGGAGAGGAAATCAGTTCGTTTGGTGGACACATACAAGGACCTAATTAGTAAGCTACTTAGCAGGAATGCTCGGATCATCGTTTCAGGGGTGCTCCCCGTTATGGGTGGTGGGAATGAGAGGAACTCGCGGATTATGGCACTAAACGAGGAGCTGGAAGAGCACTGCAAAGACTTGGGAGTACATTTCATTGACCACTGGGATTCATTCTGGGGACAAGGAGAGTTGTATGGGCGAGACGGATTGCATTTAAGTAGGATGGGTACAGACCTGTTGGGCCAAAAAATCTTACAGGTGGCTGGGCCTTTTTTGGAGAAAAGGGGGGTAGGGGACCACAGCCGGTAACCCAGAGTGGCACAAATGCTGGGAACATAGGAAGAACAACAAACATGCACAATACAGGGACATACCAGGGTTATAATAATGTGCCAGTGATGACAAAAAAACAAAGATTCATTAAGTTTGGGTACTGCAACATCCAGGGTCTGCACAAGAAAGTAAGCGAAATATCAACAATGATGGACGAAGGAGACTTCGATATAATGGGTCTAAGTGAGACGTGGATACGACGGGATGAGCGGGTTGATCAGATGAAGGGTTGCGTGTGGATAGGAGCTGGGCGAACTGAGGGTCAGAAACGGGGTGGGGGTGTTGGCATCTACGCTAAAGAGGAATTACAGCCCTCATTGATTACAGATCTCACAGAAGCAAGGACTCAGATTCCAGTATCCAACGAAATAGTCTGGGCAAAAATCAAGTTAGGAAGCAGGAGTGTTGCCGTTGGTGCTGTATACTTAGCAGTGGAGGGAAGTAAGCCCGAGTGGAATGATTCAATATATACAACTCTTAGATCGAATATCACAGAGCTTGGGAGCAGAGGGTTCAGTATTGTCCTAATGGGGGACTTCAATGGGCACATCGGGGATAAGGAGGAGGGCATACAGGGAGGTGATAGGAAAATTAACACGAATGGGAGGAAGATGTTGGACCTATCAAAAGAGCTTGGTTTAAAGATCCTGAACAGGGATGCGAAATGTAAGGGTAAATGGACCTGGGAGAGGAACGATAAGAAAACAATAATTGATTATATACTCACTGACATTAGCGTATGGAGGGAGGTTATAGATGTAGAAATAGATGACGAGGGAAAAAATGACTTGGGTAGTGATCACAACCTGATAACAGTTAAGATTATGGGCAAAAAGACGAATAGAGACAGAAATACCTTCAAGGAAGTTTGGGGACTAAACCAAGGAGCCGACTGGAAGCAGTTTCGGGAAAAACTAAAACCAAATCTTGAATGTATACCTAGGGATGCAAATGTCCAGAGTATTTCAGATGGCATAGTAAATAGCCTAACAGAGGCGGGGAAGGAGTGTATAGGAAGGGTGAGGGTCCCAACGAGAGAGCTTGGATACAGGTTTAACGAGGGACTGAAAAAGGCTATAAAATGCGCTGCTTACAGAAGAAGTAGGAAGCTTAAAGGGGTGGATAACAATGACACGAGACTAATGAAAGGAGAATATGAACTGGCACGGAAAAAGGTGAATGAGATAAAGAATAATAATAGGAAGGAGCGCAATTGCAGTCTTGCCAGAACAATAAAGAAAACGGGGGTTCGAGCTCAAACGTATTTTGGAACTGGGTAAATAAACGGGGGAAAAGTAGTGTGCAGAGTATCAAAGTGGATGGGGAAAGTACAGAAGATAAAGGCCGTATCGCTTCAGAGTTAGTCAAGCACTGGGAAAAGATAAACGATAGGCGATGGGGCAGTGGGTCCCCACCAAAAAGAAATACACTGGTGGAGGAGAACCTATCCAATCGTGTATGTAGCGAAATAACGGCAGAAGAAGTGCGGGACGTGGTCTCGAAATTAAAAAATGGTAAAGCGGGAGGGACTGATGAAATTCCGAACGAATTCCTCAAAAATGGAGGAGAGGCACTTTTTGAAGTCCTGACAAACCTTTTCAACCTGGCTCTGCGAAAGCAAGAGGTCCCCAGAGAGTGGAGGGAAAGTAAGGTGTCGTTCATACACAAAAAGGGGGATAAGGAAGTTCTAGATAACTATAGGGGGATATCAGTTAGTAGTAACATCGGAAAAGTATTCTGTAAGGTCATATACGGTAGACTAGAGGAAGTTATTGAAGAGAAAGGTTTTTTAGGAGAAATTCAAAATGGTTTCAGGAAAGGACGAAGAGTCACTGATCACCTATTTACACTCACCCAACTGATAGAATCAACAAAGGCTGAAAAGAAAAAGATGTTTCTGGCTTATTTAGATGTGAAAAAAGCGTACGACCGAGTGTGGAGGGAAGGTATGTGGCGAAAGCTCGAGGGCATCGGACTGGGGGGTGACTTTGTGGGAATCATGAAAGCACTGTATACAGATGTGCAAAGCCAACTCAGTCTAGGGAGTATCACTACAAAACGAGTCCCTATGGATATAGGCCTCAAGCAGGGGTGTATCTTTTCACCGATTTTGTTTGCATTTTATGTTAAAGATTTAGGGGACGAACTAATTCAGAGTGCGGAGGGGGTAAATGTTGGAGACATAAAGATACCAGGCTTATTCTTTGCGGACGACATGGTGTTAATGTCTAGAACTGAACAGGGGCTAGAGAAACTGCTGGAAATTGTTGGTAGATATGGGAACACTTGGCGGCTCGAACTAAATGAAAATAAAAGCAAGGTAATACCCGTTGGACGCAAGGTAGATATGACGAAGAGATGGAGAGTGGGGGAGTTCTCAATCCCCGAAGGGGAAAGCAAACAAATCACTGTAGGAGAAACGGGAGAGTATGAGTATCTAGGGGTAAGCATAAATATAACGGGAAGAGGGGTGTACAGAAATTACTCAGCCAAACTGATTCTGAAGGGGAAAAGAATTCTGAACCAACTAAAACTTTTAGGGAAAAATAGTTTTAACAAGGTCTTTGTGGGGAAAACACTGTGGGAGAGGGTTGGTTTACCAAGTATAACGTATGGCACGGACGTGATTCCATTAAACCAAACCGTTATTAAGAAGTTGGAAAATACTCAAAATGATGCAGGCAGATGGATAACAGGGTCGAGTAATGCTGCAGCTTTGGAAGCAGTAAGGGGGGAGCTTGGGTGGATGAAAATCAAGGACAGGGTAGATTTGGGAAAACTGTGTTACTTTAACTACTTGAGAAACCTGCCTGACAACCGGTGGTGCAAATTGATGCTCGATACCATTTGGAATTCTAATATAGAAACGGGGTGGTCAAAACATGTGAGGGAACTAATGGACAATTACTCTATAGAGGTCACAAACATAGAAGTAAGAATGAAAGAAGGCAAAAGGTTTGTCAAAGAGAGAGTCATGGAAGATTGCAATCGAAACTGGCGAGCAGGGGTTAGCGTGAAAAGATCACTGCAGGGGTTACAATATAAAGAAAAGCCAGCTTTTGAGAAGTACCTAGATGGCACCTTTAGAGGGTCACTGCTGTTCAAACTGAGATCAAGATCACTGGAGCTTCGGGGAAAAATTGGGAGAGATGGGGAAAAGGGATGCCAAATGTGCCACTCTGGAGTAGTGGAGACCCTGGAACATTTTCTCTTGGAATGCCCACAGTATATACCTCATAGAATAAAATTTACTGGCAGAATAATGCAGAAGTGGGGTGAAGAAACAAAGGATAGATGGCTGAAGGGGGACACGAGGGAGAGGGTAGGAATGCTTATTGAAGAAATTGAAAAAGAGGAAGTGAGGGACACTATTAAGCAGTTTATATCTGAATGCTGGGAGGAGAGGAGGGGAAGAGGGGGTGGGGTGCAGGGGGAATGATGGCCTTCTCTTATGTGGACCGCGACAAATCAGCGGCTGGCCAAAGAGTTATTATTATAACAGAAATGCGAGAACACGAAAGCTGGGGTGCTATTTTAATCTGTTGGGCTCTCCGCTGATCTCGCTTCGTTTTGTTTATTAAATCTTGACGCGCTGGTGTTTAAGTGTGTGGCGATCCGGTGTCGTCCCACCTAGCCAACCTTTTTAATTTCATTAGTAGCGTCTGGCCAACCTTTCAATGATCAGGAGTACCGTCTAGCCAACCTTTTTTACACACTTGCTTAATCCTTGTTATAGTCTGTAGCATATAAATTGTCATTTTTTTTTGCAAAATAAAAATCATTTTTGCAAATAAAAGTATTGTTGTTTTTTGTCAGTCGGTTGAATTGAGAAAACAATTAATTAGTTTGTTACTATATATTATCATCATCTTTGATGTCTTAATTTTTAAAATATTCTGCAGTTATGTTGTTTTTTCTAATTTGTTATATGTTATCATTGTTTTTGATGTCTTGTTTTGCAAAAATAAAATATTCTGCCGCTGTCTTGTTTACACGGTGTTTGATATTTCTTAGATTCACTAATTGTGCCTTTGAAGTGAACAACAATCACGGTGTTTGTCTCATCTATTATTTTATGTTTTCAAAACACAGTCCCATATTATATATATATGGATCTTCTCAGCATGAATTGTCAGTAATCATGTTATCATTGTTTTTGATGTCTTGTTTTGCAAAAATAAAATATTCTGCCGCTGTTTTGTTTACACGGTGTTTGATATTTCTTAGATTCACTAATTGTGCCTTTGAAGTGAACAACAATCACGGTGTTTGTCTCATCTATTATTTTATGTTTTCAAAACACAGTCCCATATTATATATATATGGATCTTCTCAGCATGAATTGAACAGTAAAGTATTTGAATTTTTTACCAACAAGTACAAGCACTGCATATTCTTGGGTGATTTCAATTCCAAACACCAGGTATTCGGTTGTCATAAGACTGAGCCTAATGGTGACGCCCTTTTCCACATCATTGAAGAACTCGACCTATTCGTGGTAAATAACGATCAAGACGTAACATACATAAGCAACAACCCACTCCATCAATCAGATATCCTAGACTTGATTATCACCAGCAAATCACTAACCAGCCAAATGCAAGACATATTTGTAGGAGATGATGATCTAGGCAGTGATCACCTGCCGGTTCACGCCACTCTGAAATGTAATACTGGTCCCGCAAGGTATCCTCCCGTGAATAGGAGGAATCTATCAAAAATTGACTGGAACCTCTTCAGAAACATTATCGAAGTAAAAATAAAGGCAAATGACCCCTCAAATGCTCATGAACTAGAAAACGAGGTTATCAACAGTACACTAGATGAAATCTGTCCCAAGCAAACAGTAAAGACGCGGATAAACAGAATAACCCAAACAACTCTTCAAATAATCAAACAAAAAAGAAAAGCCTTCCGGACTTACCAATCAGAGAATGATCAAATGAAAAGAGCAGAACTTAAAACCACGTATAATCGCCTACATGGGGAAGTAAAAAAGGCCATAGCTAACGACAATCGCGTGAGATGGGAAAAAGCAACCGAAAACCTAAATGGGCTGAGAGAACCTAAGAGGTTCTGGGATACATTTAAAACTCTTACTGGCCAAAAGAGCAAAACTGCCAATAATAATGCACTAACGACTAGCGACGGATCTATGGCCATAGACGACAAGGCAAAGGCCAGTGCTTTTGCCGAAATTCTAAAGAAGGCGCATCGTCCACAAGAAGGGGACAGATATGACAACGATTTTAAGGTACGAGTAAATACATTTGTCCAAGATAACAACTCAATCTTCAATGAACCGAACTTCGACCAAAGGCATGAAGACGGGGACGACCATGAATTAACCGAACCAATAAGCGTAGAAGAGGTCATGGGTGTAATCAGAAAATGCAGGTCATCTTCGTCCCCAGGAGAAGACGAAGTCTCTTACAAAATAATGAAACAGTGCCCCAACATCTTCTACTGCAGACTTACCAAACTCTTAAACTGCTGTCTCTCCTGTGGGTACTTCCCAAAATGCTGGAAAGTGGCCACAGGAGTCATGATACCTAAACCCGACAAAGACCTTACCAACCCTTCTAACTACCGCCCAATCAGCTTGCTTAGCTGTGTTGGAAAAATATTTGAGCGGATTCTCACTACGAGACTTCGCAGCTATCTCGAATCAATCAACTTTTTCAACAAATGGCAAAGAGCGTATAGGAGTCAAAAAGAGGGAATCGAACACGTATATAGACTGGTCGATTATATGAAAACAGCATTTAGTCAAAACGAAATCGGAACCGCGCTTTTCTTGAATGTAGAAAAAGCGTTCGACTCGGTATGGCACAATGGCGTGAGATATAAACTAGCGAAAATGGGATTACCCACTAAAATTCTAAGGATCATATCATCATATCTAACTGACCGAAAAATCAAGGTGAGGGTTAATCGCGAGGTGTCAGAGGAAGTAATACTCGAAGCGGGAACACCACAAGGGTCGGTTCTAAGTCCGCTTCTTTTCATAATATATGTGAATGATATAGAAAAAGTAGGGAAAAACTTTGTTGAACTATCGCAGTTCTCAGACGACAAAGTCATTTGGACAGCCAGCAAGTCCAGAAACATAATTAAAAATCGTCTACAGGATACCATTCGCGATCTTGAGAGCTGGTGCGCCCTGTGGCGTATCAAACTCAATGCCGCCAAAACTCAAAAAGTTATGTTCTTCAAAAAGCAAAGGAAAAAACCAGTCCCGAGTATCGATCTCCAGTTATACGATCACAAACTAGAAGCAAACAAAGAGGCCAAATTTTTGGGATTTATCCTAGATAGCAATCTCAGTCTAAACAGTCATGTAAACTCCATTACGATTAGAGCTACTAAACGTATCAATTTTCTGAAGATGATCAGAGGTAGAAATTGGGGAGCAAACAAAGATGTGCTTCTCAAGCTCTACAAAACATTTATACGTCCGGTACTAGAATACGGTGCCATAATAACAAGCGACCTAAGCAAAACCAACATTCAGAAGCTACAGAGGGTTCAAAATTATGCCCTGCGAGTGGCACTATGCAAACTGAAATGGACACCGATAAAGGAACTTCACGAGCTAGCAAAAATAGAAACTATTGATACGCGATTAAAAGACCTACAAAACAAAACCCTCAACAGACTCCAAGATAGTGAATTAATGGTTGAGCTGAACGAACACCGATCCCTTAACAGAAAAACAAACTAAGTTTCCAGAAAATGAAAAAAAAAAAAAAAAAAAAAAAAATAATAAAATAAAATAAAATAAAAATTATACAATATAACTAAATCGCGTAGAGTCAGTGAGGACTGCCTCGCTACTCATTTGGAACTTTAGGATAGAGTCTGTGAGGACTGCCTCGCAACTCTGCTGAAGCGCGATTGAAACGCGTTTAATAAGATCTATATAACAAAACCCTCCACATTTTCCAGGATAGTGAATCAATGGTGAAGCTGAACGAACACCGAACCCTAAACAGAAAAACAAAATAATCCACAGTAAATTAAAATTACTCAATAGAACTAAACTGCGTGGAGTCAGTGAGGATTGCCTCGCTACTCATTGAGATCTTTAGGATTGAGTCTGTGAGGATTGCCTCGCAACTCTGCGTGTGGGGAGTGGGCTCCGAAGAAACACACTCCTTACCCCATTCATAGCAACAATCAGACAGCCGGCACAATATACAATAGCGGATACCTATCTTTCTCTCTACCTATAACTTTTCTAACTGAACATTCTCAAATTTTCTTGCCACACTCTTATCAAGAAGACGCATGGAAATGGTAGACAAAGCGTAGGAGGAATTGGTGCAGCCTACCTTTCTGCAACATATACAAGAAACCACCAAACGCTAGGCAAGGATTGAAACAAGCTTGTCTGGCTGGGGACGAGTGTACATTTGATATAAATAAACATTTGAATAAAGATTTAACAGCCCTTTTAAGGGCTTGAGGGTGTGTGTCAGTGAGAGGTTGTTTTTTTTTGTTTTTTTTTTTTGGTGGGGGGGGGTGGAGGAGGTTATTTGGAATTCCCGAAGGATAACCAGATACCTCAAAATCACATACGGCATCCTATCTCCCAGAAGGCTTGATGGATGACTCCCGGTTTTTCAAAACTAAACTTTGGAGCTTTCTCCACTTCTTTTTTGTAACCGCTATGGTCATATACCGGGGCCGCTACCAAACCGGCGTTGCTGTTTGGTTTTCTTTTCTCTTCTTCCCTTAAACTTGCCATCGCACAACATTACATTCTGGCTCGCCACCATGGTGGGACTCAAACCTCTACCATCGCCGAACTGGAACCGAATAGAGCTCGCTCTCTAATAGTTTTAAAGGCGTTGAGGGATTGAGTATTGACCATCTAACACTCCAACGTAAACTGCCGGGTATTCTAACCGCGTGCAAAACCCCCTCAGACTCCATTTCGGGCAATAGGAAAGCTAGGCCTGTGTGATCCAAGTGAAATAAAATAAGGTTAACCGGGTCGCAAGGGATTTGTAAATCCCACATCGTCCCTGCGCACCTTCGGCGCGCAAAAACCTTTCATTCATTCAATTGTCAGTAATCATCGTTTCCGCACAAGTTGACATTGATTTTCTTGATAATGGTAGAGGTGTTTTTTTCTTGATTCATGGTGGATTTAAATTCTCTTTCAGAACACGAAATCATGGACGTTGCTATTGGAGGTGCGTTGATCGGAATTGTCCGGCTACAGTGGTGACAAAAGAAAGTATTCTTGTTAAGTTCGGTAATGGACATAATCATACTTCTGATATTGAGAGTATTGCTTCAAGTGCATTCTTGTCGAAAGTTAAGAAGCGATGTCGCGAAGAAGTCGGACCAATCCCGAGCATTTATGATGAAGAACTCGGAAGCTTGCGAAATACAGATTCACATGAAGTTCATGAAGTTATCAAAAAAATTCCCACATTTGAGAGCTGTAAGTCGTCTTTATACAGGAATCGATTAAAAGTTCTTCCAAAGTTGCCACGAGAGCAAAACCAAATTGAACTTGGTGATGAATGGACAAAAACTTTTGCTGGAGAACGGTTTCTATTGCGTGACATAGTAGATGAACAGAACCGACGAATCTTAGTTATTAGCACTGACGACAGTTTGCGACGATTGTGCAATTCTGACATTATTTTTGCAGATGGAACATTCTATTCGTGTCCCGAGTTGTTTTATCAGCTGTATTGTATTCATGGAATGGTTGACCGTAAAGTTTTCCTCTTGGTGTTCGCGCTTCTGCCAAATAAAACTCAATCAACTTACTCAATATTTTTCAACATTCTGAAGGATGAGATTCTTCAACGAAACTTAACGTTTGCACCAGATACATTCATAGACTTCGAGACGGCGGTGATGAACGTTTTGGAGTGCGTGTTTACTTCCTCGGTGGTTAAAGGTTGTTTTTTCCACTTTACACAGTGTATCTGGAGGAAGACTCAATCCGTTGGTTTAGTGAGACATTACAATCAAGATGATGACGTCAAACTTCTTGTCCGGAGGGCTGCTGTTCTTCCACTCATTCCCGTCCAACATGTTGAAGATTTCTGGCTAAATGCTTTAGAATCAGCCGAGGACATTTCCGTGGATGTCACCGCATTTACTGACTATGTTACCGAACAATGGGTAGAGGGTGTTCCCATCAGAAAATGGAACCATCACAACAACGACGGCGCAAGAACAACCAACAATGCGGAAGGTTGGCACAGCAAAATAAAAAAAATGTGCAGAGCTGCTCACCCAAACATATACTCTTTCCTTGTGTTGCTAAAGAAATTGCAGGCAACCAACGAAGCAAAAATGATTCAACTTGAATCCGGAGGTCTCGCACCAAAAAGACGAAAGCGTTACAGAACGATAGACAATCATTTGAAAACACTGAAGAACAGACTCAATAGCGGCAATCTGGACGTTTTTGAATTTGGTGACGAAGCAAGTAAATTACTAAAATTGAAATAATGTGAAGGTACTTATAGATTTTATTATAAAGTTGAGATGTATTTTGATATGATGTTGTTTGATTATGTAGGTAAGACGATACAGACTATAGCCTAATCCTCTACTGCAAAAGTTGCGTTCAGCCAACCTAACACCTTTCTGTAATTCACACCTATTAACTGGTATTTTAGGAAGGTTGGCTGAGTGGGAATGAACCGGCGATCCGATCGTAATCTGAATGAGAAAATACCATTTTTTCCGATCACAGTACTGTGTACATTGTGGCGATGCGTAAACATTTCCAGAAACGTTAGAATAAATGACTGCCATCCAAAATTACCCACTTAACCATGATGGTGCCTTTCTTTCGGTTCAATGGATGAATTTGAAGAGC
The DNA here is from genome assembly GCA_031216915.1 of Pictodentalium vernedei. Classification (NCBI taxonomy): domain Eukaryota; kingdom Metazoa; phylum Mollusca; class Scaphopoda; order Dentaliida; family Dentaliidae; genus Pictodentalium; species Pictodentalium vernedei. The sequence goes on along the minus strand of CM062293.1, from coordinate 419,065,181 downwards.
CCGTTGTAATTATTTGGAGTAAGACCAATTAATGTTTTCAACGTGCAGCCTTAGGGCTGCACGTTGAAAATATTGATTGGTCTCCCTACAGATCCAGTGGTACCATCCAAATTGTTATACATGTCATTAGCCCCACTCTCAATATTACTATAAGACACTTACTTTATGCAGACATTTATTTTATGAACTCGGGATATGTTATAATCCTCTCCCTGAAAATCTACCTTTCGGGTTTAAGGGGTTAAACGTACCTTTCATAATTATTGCAACATCATCTGTTTTAGCTATAAACATCGTTGGCCAATGAATCCTGAGAGACACTTTTATGATTTTTGTAGAAAGACAGATGCAGATAATTCGACAAAACATGATACAGAGTCTGACGGTTGGTAACCTCGTGGAGAGTGAATATTGAACTATAAGAGAGAGGTGGGAGTAGGTGGTATGGAGAGGTGACCGAGAAACGCGCAACGTATTCTTCCTGCCGTGATCAGCTCAATACAGTTACGATTGCGTTTAAATTCAGGGTCAGGCGTGAATGAATTTCAATTGACTCATTAAGGTAGTATCGTGCTCATAGTAGTGACTACATTTACTCTTGTAAATATGGCTGCATTCAGTTCCCCTAGGTTTATTGCAAACATCGCCAAAAGACCTCGGTTGGGTGAAAAGAGGGATATACCTTGTCGTTCGCCGGAAAAGGGCTTAAACACTCAGTTTGAAATATAAATACGCTCCTCCAACAAATAAATACACCCTTGAAAAGTATGCCAAAATGCCAAACGAGGTTAAGTGATTTTGTAACATGTTTGAAAGAAAAAATAAAAGAGAAAACTCCATAGAATTCTGTATCTGAAGAGGAATGTTTACTTGAATGTAGAGTTTGTTATCTGGAGAGTCTAGATTTATGTTTTGAAACTTTCCTCCAGCTGCGTGTCTTTCAACCTCATCAATGTCAGGTTGGGGTTCGATTTGGAATAAAACTTTTGGGAACTTTATTTACTGTGGTAATGCTTAAAATACTTCGATTCAGAATTCCTCGGGAATTTATATCCCAATGCAGTCTGCAATGAAACACAATGTGAACGCAGAATTTTCCAAAGTTGCAAGTTGAACAGATTCGAGAGGTGAAATACATTATCTTTGGCCTCACCTCCAGTTGACAAATGTTAACTCAAGCGTAGTTTGGGGTGGGATTGGGTATGGGTTGTTGAACCCGATGATAACAGTTTGGCCGACAGTGCTTTTAAGCTAAATTGTGGCTTCCATTTTCTTATGATCCACACGAATAGATAATATGTGTTCGCTCTTGTTGCAAGGAGCATACTTTTCTGTTTTATTTTGTTAGTGAAAGATAATTTTAGAATTTGAAAACTGTTTGACAAAATGGCGACGTCGGTCGTACAGACAAGGTAATGTCTGAGGAACGAAATGTTCCGAGTTGCGACGTGTGATATAGCTGCAGGTACCTACCTCTACAGTTACTGGGTTAACTCTACGTCACGGCAGGGTAGAAAACTTAAGATAGGAAGATACCAAGACCAATGCAAGCAATATTCACCGCCAGGTTGTATGTGCATGAGATGTTACAATATAATAATTAAAATAAGGTAAAGATTTGGTAAATAGCTGCCGGTATACTACGGTAAATATTAAGGTAAAAATCCGTATTTTTGCAATGGAAACATTCAGTTCGATCGAGAAGCGGTACCGAGGATCCGATTTGAATATGTACCTTCGCAATATCAGAATCCATGTTATATCGTCATAAAAGTAGACCAGTTAATATCTTTAACCTGCAGCCGATTGGCTGCAGGTTGTAATGATATTAACTGGTTCACTTTAAGAGAAGTCTCTTTCCAGACAAATGGACCTGGAGGATGCTGTTATGCACAAAGCAGCAATTAAAGAATTGATTGATTTCCTTCGTACTGAAAAGAAGTTTCACTGAACATGAGCACCTCTCCGTTGGTATTATCACACTTTGAGTAGAATCGATAGCTACCGTAAAAACTATTCTGACAGAAACGGCACCTGCTAGCCAGTAGATGAAAGTAAATTGGACGGTAAATTCTAACAGTGTTGAGAAACTCTATTAAAGGATGGTATGAGTTTTAAGTCAATTATGTGAAACAACCAGAACTGTAGGGATTGTAGCACTCGATGATAAAAGTTTAGACATTTATTTTTCTTCAAGTGTATGCTTATTATCGCAGTAACAAGAAAATACTTAAAGCAATGTCCAGGTCTCAAACCGAAATGTGACACCGTGAATGGATTTTCGAAATAGAACAAATTTTCCAGTCACATTATTGGACGAAAATGGAAAAACAAATGAGAATAAAGACGCTCGAAATCAGTCGTCTTACGTCGAACTCAGTCGAATGGTGGGTCGCACGCCTCCAAGTTACTCGTTGGGAGAGCCCTGAAGTGTCGATCAACAGTTGATACTAAAGGAAATACTCTTGACGGGTGTTCAAATCCTGAGCATTCCAAATGATATATACAAAATATTCGGTGAAGGTTTCGGGGCTCGATATTCACTTGTGAAATTTGAAAAAACGGGTTGTTTTTGTTTTGTGATATCGTAAGTAAAAATATGAAAAATGTTTAGTTCCTTTGGGGAAATATCGCATTTGTCGTCTGCAAGTAATTTTAATTTTAGATAAAGGTTAAAGATTTTACACAATTACTAAATTTAAATTACTTCGAATAAAGACGCCGAGGTGTCTGGCACTTTTCAGGTGTTCAACATATGAAGATACCAGAAGGATAATTGGAACATTATTATTTCCAACTTTAAACGCGACAGTCGGTATTTTTATGGTTTCTGTGTTTTTGTAAGCTCTGCTGTTCGTTTCCCGCCTCTCTGTTTGCTATCGTATTGATTTTTCAAAGAAAACCGTTAAGGTGCTTGAGAATGAAACTTAACAACACATAGATTAATTCTTTTGCTTCTCGAAATTTTAGGGAAGTCGGAAATCCTAATGGGGTGATACCTTTCAAAGTCTGTTTGCAGTGGAATATTTTTTTGACATTTTTTGAGGATTATTACTTTGTTCGAAATTCTATAGTGGATAAATCTGACGACACGACTAATTTTGTATTCACCATTTAAACCTTTAACCAGCGCACGCGATAACAAAATATATAGAGAGTAATCGCGTGACTGGACTAGTTACGTGAAATAATTCATGAGAGGTGAAGGACGTTGTACAAACACGAGTGCGCGAATGCGCACGAGTGTTTTACAATATAGCCCCTCGCTTCGAATGAATTATTTCACGTAACCAGTCCAGTCAAGTGATTACTCTGTTTATTACTTACTTTTCATTATTAACGATAATTATATTATTTAACTCTTTACTTAACGTAACGACCAAAACCGGCCAGCGCTATTCTCCAAAATCGCCAATTAATTTTCATTATTTTTTCATTTTTTGTCTCTAAAACATAGGTTATGTCTCCTCATTGGAACGAGCTCGTCGAGATCGTTCCAATGAGGGGTCATAACCTATGTTTTTCAGACAAAAACCGAAAATAATAGTTATTCAAGAATTGTTTTTTTGCAAGTGTCGTCTGCTTTTTCATGTTAGGTAAAGGGTTACAAAAACAAAAAACAATGAAGTTCCCATTACACCAAGGGCAAAGCGTCTTCGTTTGCGTGCACGGATACGTGACCCAATTGTTGATTGCATAATTCACTTGTGAAGTTATCGTTTATAATCAAACCGGGAAATCTCAGTTAATCACACTTTGGAAGTAATGAGTTATCTTAATTTGGTTTTCAGACAGCTCTCAAGATGTTAACAAAAACCATATCAAGTGGCCCTCACGTGAACGATCTCGATGGGCTCGTTCCAGTAATGGTGTCACCTGATACAGTTTTGCTGATTTGTTTCCAACTTCTCGTTTTGTGAATTATGCAGACGGCAAAATGCCGCGAATGTTGTTAGGGGTAGGGCAATTGCTCTAATTATGCAGGACCAATCGCAGCATCTCTTCGCCCAGCAATTTGGGGTCCATGAGTCAACGTTTAGTTGGACGTCTCAGAGCCACAGGGAGATTACCTAACCGTCCCAGGAGTCAACGTCCGCGCTACGTCGCCGCTTCAAGATGGAGGTATACGTCTCTCACACCTACGTAAACGATATCAGACGACGACTGAGAAGGCGAGTCAGGTTGTAGGCGCTCATGGTCGCCCGCTGAAGGGTCTTTAGATAACGCCTGGTCGAATACTGGGGGTTCTTTACCGAGGTATCCTTTGTTTAGAGCTCGACAGCATCGAAGGAAGATTTTCATCAGTTTGGTCAGGTTCCTGAGGTTAATTAACCCTTTACCCAACGAATCGCCCGCATCCGCCCGCGTAATATGCAAATTCTGCAGCTGAAAAAAATATTATTTTTCGAAAAATTTCAACAAAACCATATCATGTGACCCCTCTTTGGAACGAGCTCGTTCCAATGAGGGGTCACCTGAGATGGTTTTGTTGAAAAGTTTCGAAAATAATTGACAAACGATATTTAAAATTAATAAATTTTGATATCGTCTGCGTTGGGTAAAGGGTTAAAATGTTCTGCTACTCAATGCATATATTTTGCGTGTCCCTAGTTCCAATTCTGGATCTTTACATGTTCGAGATGCCGTGAGGGATAAGGTTTTTCGGAACACTGATTCTACTTTGAGCATGCCTGACAATTTTCGTGATCGGAATAGATTTACAGGAACGTTAGCTCCCCTTAATTTTCTGAAGTTGTCATGAAATTTTGAAATTTAACACTAAGGGTATGGGTAATTTCATTTAAAAATTAAAATTTCGAAATGTTAGTGAAGTTGTATCATGGATGTACACATAATTTCACAAACTTCAGCCATTTACCTGTAGAGTAGTATAAATACCGGTTGGGGCCATTTGATAATATGACGCTGGTCTGACACACCTTTGAGTCATGAGCAGTAGTTGGTCCAAGTTTGAATAATATCTGTGAATCATAGCAAGTTAAAAGGACCGAACAGAAGGCACGGGTTGTATAACAATATCAAAGTTGTTTTGTCTCTGACATTACTTGATGATATGACCTTGGATCAAAGTCGAGGCACGTCTTTGAGTTATTGGCAATAACTGAACCATATATGAATGAGATCTGCCAATCATACCAAGTTATACGGACCAGACAAACGTGGCAGTGAAACAATAGTCAAGGACTGTATAACAATATCAAAGTTTTGCTCTTTATGACCTTGACCTTGGTGGTATGACCTTCGATCAAAGTCAGGACACACGTTTGAGCCATGAGCAATAATTGTATCAAGTGTATGAATAAGATCTGTCAATCATTCATTATACAACAGGGTCAAGAATGGTATTCAAGAATCCGAGTGTTCCTGCTTGTGACCTTGACCTTGATGATATGACAATGGGTCAAAATTATTACACACCTCACCTTATACCGAATTTTGATGAAATCCATCTACTGACTGATGTGATATGGATGTGGACCGATAGACAGACAGATGGACGATGAGACGGTCTGACGAACGGCCGGATGTAATCCAGTATACCCCACAATCTCTTCAAGAGTGGAGATGGAATAAGTAAGCGGCGTTTTCACTATCTTTGAATGTTCGGTAACTATTTTCTGTTCATTGTATCAACAATGTTCGTAACGTAACATGTGATAGATCCACTTTCCTTTCCATTACTACAAAAGTCTATGAGATGAGATTTACTATTTTTTTCACGGGAAGAATACAAAACTTGCAAATTAGTGTAAAAGCGCATTCGCTAAACAAGGATTCAAAGTGGACACTTGACCATTTACCCAACGTAACGGCCAAAACCGGCCAGAGCTATTCTCAAAAATCGCCAATTAATTTTCATTATTTTTTTCATTTTTTGTATCAAAAACATAGGTTATGACCCCTCATTGGAACAAACAGGTTATGACCCCTCATTGGAACGAGCTCGTTGAACTCGTTCCAATGACGGGTCATAACCTATGTTTTTGAGACAAAAATGAAAAAAATTAGTTATTCAAGATTTCTTTTTTTCAAGTGTCGTCTGCTTTTCATGTTAGGTAAAGGGTTAATTAGCGTTGGTAGGTGTGAAACTGGTAGATATTTTAATGACGGATTATCTGTGAAGTATTTGCTTCTAATCAGCTTGCCATAAAAAACAAGTTTCCTTTTGTAACTTTTAATAAACGAAAACAATGGACAGCTCCGACAGCTGCGATATTGGTTTACAAAATAAAACGTGTCGCTACAAGCATATCTGGAATACCCTTACATACATGTGAGCAGGGTTAGCAGCCGTTGAAGGCAAATACGTACACCATCGACGTACAATACGTCTTATCATACAGCGCCACTGTGTCCCCGCGACGGCAATCGGGATAAGTGTCTTACCCAAGGACACAGCGCAGATGGGGGGGGGGGGGGGTGTCAGGTTCGAAATGTCGACCTTTCGTTTTAAGTCCAATCGTTGAGCCGCCACGCTACCAAGACACCAACATCGTAGTTACTATGCACTTGCAGTCTCGCTAACGCCACGCCTGGCTACAGGGCTGCCTGTTTTACAAAGATATAAGCCTTGCGATATATCTAATAATTTTTACGGCACACCCCAGGCCTACATGGGCGTTGAGCCCAGGTAGGCTGGAGGCGTGGCATATAAATTATTAAATGTATCCTACGGATGATATTTTAGGTATACAAAAAGTGCACCTCATCTGCAAATAAGGTGTGTCTTGAGTGCGCGATAGTACACATTAGAAACGGAGCTCTGTTCCTCTTGCGTCTCACATTAACAATTTTAGCTATTCGTTTTTGACACGCTTCGTTTTGACAGAAATGGAACTGCAGCGTCAGAAATCTGATAATGACAAATGCCATAGCCTAAAAATGCCATAGCCTACAAGTTATAGGGTGTCTCTCTTTATCACCCCATAAGGAAATATATTATCCATCGAGAACATTTGGTAGTGAAATCCGCCCCTGAAAGTGTGTGCTTCTCTGAGAGCGTTTTACCGACATTCCCAGTGCATATATATTTTTTAAAAGTTGGTGTGTGCTGTAACAAATTCTCAGACGTGTCATCATTTTACCAGATCAAATTTAGCATCCATCTTTTGCAAGGCTATAAAGATGGGATGTACCTGTTGGCTATGTTTCAGAGGGAGTTCAAAATTAGATTAGGTGGTGTTACATTTTACCTGTAATGTATCGTCATGCCATATCGCGAATCGACAGTTCATCCCAGATGGTACAGAAGTCATTTGTTATTGAAGAAAAAATTATTCTTCTGCGTGCTTATAAGACTTGATGCTTTAGAGAAGCTTTTTTGAAGCATGTCATCTTCTAATATTTCAAGAATAATTCCGTGGGGTATAATTTCGTGCACATGGGGGACTTATAAGCGTTCAATCCAATATTGTCCAGACACGAATATGCGTGTCAAATGTGAATTTGAAATTTATAAGAAAGCTTTCCTGTGGTGATGGTATTCCCCGAACAACAATCTATCACTTTTTTGTCCCTTTCACACCATCCGTTCTTTTCAGAAATTATTGGCTTTAGCGGGGGAGGAATTCGCTAGAATTGTGCACTTGGTGATACCTTCCTGAAATTTGGCATGATGTAAGGGTAGGCATCAGAGATTTCAAAATCGATCGGCTACAAGTTGGCACCATCCTCTAGCCACCACTAGCAGCGAAATCCAAAATGGCCGCCAAGCGGATCGAAAAAAAGCTATTTTCGCCGATCGCACAACTGAAGCTCCAAACCTAACACCATACATGTGCTGTAATTGATGTGAATGATGGAGTGAAGCCCTTGGAACAAGTTGGGGGGAAGATTAATGGATAATGGGATCAGAATTTCCGTCGATGTGTGCGTCTGTGTGTCTGACTGTCAGTATGATCGTCCGTCCGTAGATAAATTAGTGTTGAATGTTTCTCGGGAATGCAATGGTCAAATGAACATGGTATGAGAGATTCCTGTCAACACATGAACAAGGGTACTCGATAGTATGCAGCAGTGGGGATACTTGGACATTTGATAATCCAATTAAAGTGACAGTCTATTCTCAACTTCCGGCATTTTCGATAGATTTATTTTCTAAGAAAATAAAACTATCAAATTTCTAGAGGAGTTCTGGTTCAATCTCAACACCATAGCGACACGTCTGCCAGCAAGGGCAGTGCTGGAATGAACTCGGGATGCATTAGTTCCCGTTGTTAATTATACAATGTTATCTTGCCAGTATAGAACATTGGCAAAATGGGACTAGAAGGGGTGAGTGTATGTTTGCAGTCATTCGAGGTACAGGAATATTTTTTGACTACAAGTAGTATTCTTCATTTTCGGCCAGTTAAGATGTGGTGTGTTCCAAGTCAGGATTAATGTTGCCGACACTTAATGCCCATCCCTCATGGTATGCTACTTTACCAGGGATATAGAGATATAGCCACCACTGGGAGCCAAAACATGACCTTTGATGTCGATGAGTGGTCGAAATGTTTTAGCGAATAACTTATCGAAATATGATCCGGTATGGCAATTTGATACCTTACGTTAGATTTATTAGATCAACTCAGGTATGGATTCATTGAGACATGAGTGCGCTACAAGATGAAGGATTTCCAAGTTGATTTGCTATGGAGTAGGAACTGACTAGTCACATGTGGCCTATGGCCAGAGAAAGACAAGGATACCATAGATGAACACACGGGTGAACGAAGGTATCAACTGTTGTACAGAGGCAAAATAGTTGGGGATATTGTATCATGCTATGCATGAATTAACACCGTCTTGTGCAGTAAATAACAGACTATTTTCCGAAATCTAAAACTGTATTCCTATACCCCGGACAATGTAGCAAGCCACATGGGATGAACATTTGTTAGCAAAATCAACTCAACTAGAAACATGACATGTGTTAACTGGCCGAAAATGGAAAAAAAAATACCAGAATAGGAGATGACTGGTCCTAACATGACAGTATACTACTCAATATTGTTACAACAGCCACCTTCACACTTACACAAAGGTGTGCACCTTAATCCAGCTTTCAAGCATTTGCAATTGCCCTTGCAGGCCTTGGCACAACTACAGTGGAGCATCAGTGCACATGCAGCACTTGCGTCTCCTAGGTGAGTCCAAAATGGGACCAGAATATTGAGACGTGGATTCCACTCCCATCCGTACTGTGATGGGTCTGGCACACATAAGTGTTTCTGCAGAGCACGATGCCAAATGAAAGATGACACAAGAATTACCCTTTTTACATGTTGATACAGAGCTGCTTTGGTGGGCGGGATGTTTTCCATAGACTTAAGGCCATGTGTGAACATATGCCGTCTCGCATCATTGACACGTGTACTGACACAACTGTTACTGTACATCTGTATGGTGAGTTTTTCGATATGCTGCATATGAGGGGAATCCTCTGAAAAGACTTGCGGATTCTCAGTCAATTCTATCATCATTTCAGTTGATGCGGGAAAATTCATCCATGCATTCCATCCTGTCTTCTTCCCAATGCCGAGCATGCTGGATGTTACATCACAACCTGTGAAGGCGTGGAAGAAAGTCAGGGCCTTACAGTAATCAGGTCCAAGTTGTGAAGCTATCTCATGAATTGGCATATCTTTATATGCCTTTCCAATTCCAAACCCAATCCACAGCTCACTGAGTCCAAGGTCACGGAATGTTGCGAAATGGTGCAAAGACAGAATGACGACATCAGAATCAACCGTGCGAAGAAAAGCTATTTTGTGACCTTGTGAGACTGCATGGTTGAGATGAAGCATCATGCGCGTGTCTGCTTCCTCGTGGTTCGATGGAGATATGTCACATAAGCTAACATCCTTATTGCATAGTACATATTCTCCTGATGTCGTTAACAACTGGTACTCGGATGTTGATGTTAATTTCAGCAGTTCAGCAGACAGGAACTTGAAAAATTCGTCTTTATTCTCACTAACTTTCAAGAATGCCTGCCAATTCTTCCCTTTAGGTAAAGGGACGTTCTCGGACACCCGTATCAACCTAACTGCTGTCTCACCGAGGCGTTTTGCTCGCGTCTGATTCTTCAAACTGCCTTCGGGGTAACAGTCATAGATCGCATCAACCCTTGTGGTGTTCGTGTTAATCAGAGATTCGATGTATGGCAATAATTGCAATCGAGCATATTCTCCAAACAGATCCGCTTTCTGTGGTTTGATTACATGGACTACAGCAGGCATATCCAAGATGACAACTGAAGCTTGTCTAGCTGCTGAATTCTTCCCTTGTGCAGGAATAGCTGGTAAACAATTGAGAATTTGAGATTTTGTCCCACTCCGTAGCTTACCTCTATCGGATAATGCTGGCGGATCACGTGCATTCTCGTGCATGAAAAACTCATCCATGTTTGAATCAGGCCGGGCTTGCAGTGAAACGAACATCTGGGTAACTATTGCGGCAGTTGCTTTACTTGACATGAGTTTGTCTCGGCCTTTGTCCAGGTTGGCTGGGGGTGGGTTAAGGAAGGTATATATATTTGCCTTGGGAATAACATCATTCAGGGGTACGGTGCATTCCACAAGCCTTTCCTTCAAGAAAGTGGAATATAAATGCTTGCCCCTTTCGGGTAATGACCGTAAACTCTTACTAACTTCGGGGTCCATATATTCACCAGTATCTAATGTCACCAGCTGACCACTAGTTTCATCATAAGGGTTGATAATGAGTCCCTGATTCACCAGATCGAGGAGAGATTTCAATTGATTCAGAAATTTTTTCTGCTCTGATACCGAACTTTCCGGGTGTTCCGTGTTATCTGATGATGTTGTGTGGAAACTTGCATATTCATACTCATCTATAACACGCAGAACTTCTGACCTTGAAAGCTCAATAACGACTTTCTCTTCAGCCTGGCCATAGAGACCTTTTGGACCACTGTCTTCTTTGAGTAGTTGGATACTATGTTCTTGGCTCTGATCTAAACCCATCATACTGAACTTCCTCTCACTACGCTGGACCACAAAATGGCCTTCCATGAATTTGTTGTGGATTGAAGGATGCCGCCTGGGTAGCTGAGACATGTCTCTCAGAAATACGGGGACCCACCGACAATAATTTGTATGTCCTAGGGCAAAAAAGTAACTGCACAACTCATCGATAGAACACAGTGTACCAGGCCAGTTACCGATTCGTTGGTTCCGAACGAATTGACAGCTTGTCAAGAGAAAGTTCCGAACGATTTCACCCCAATAGCGCGCAGTTGGAGATTGTGAAAGAATCCTCTGTTCCCACATTTCAAATGACTCATGGGGCCCAGTCTGCTGACAGTAAATCTCATAAGCATTCTTTCTGAGGATCTCAAGCCAAGCTAGAGTGAGAAGATATGCCTGTCGCGTCCTCTTGACATGTTTCCCACCAAGTAGGGATGATGCTACACCGGGTGTGAATATCTTTGCGAGGTGAAACATTCGCTCCCAACCAGAACCACCCATAAGCTTACCACCAGCTTCTTGGGTGCACATTTCAAGATGCAGGAATCCAATCATACACACCATTCGATCCTCACCTATCTCCTCTGGGAACAGCCATTGACATTTTTTCTGCCTGGCATACAACGGACAGTCACCTTCAATGACAGGTATCTGGCCGGGGTTTACGAAAGCAGTAGCTTCCCTGACCACATACATAGCATGCTTCTGCATACTGAGTGAGTCCGCTTTCTGCTCACTGAAAACAGGGAATACCCCAATAACTGCACGAGGTTTGACATTGTCTTGATCTTCATGTTTTGAAAAGAAGCCTGAAAAGGTCACAGGGACTTCATCAAGCTGCCAGCTGCCATCAACCTTCCCTTTATTGCTGATCTGTGACACATGAGACAACCAGTCATTCTCTCCCACGTTCAAATCTGCATATTCATTGGGCCGTACATTACATTCATCTGGAGATTCAAGCCTGATGTCCCCACCAAAGTCTTCAACGAAAGGAACAAATGCATAGTCGTCTGGGAGTTCAATTTGTGTGTCTTCTGGAACATCTAAACTCAGTGGTGGGGGATCAGTACCCACATTGTCCCTGCTCAGTTGACCAATGAGTGTGATGGACGTACCATGCATATCAGATCTACCAGATACATCAATGTTATCAGTGGTTCCTATCGAGAAAACATTACGTTTGCAGTTAGCTGGGACTACAACACCTTCGTTCTTGAACCGCAGTGAAACAGCTCTCGCGAAACTCCTGCGAACATCCATTACGCGATCATAAGAGACAGAGAGTCCCATTTGATGAAAATCTCTGATAAGATTTTTCATACGATCATGGGCATGCAACTTCAAACCCACATAAAGAGGCATTGGAGTTTCTCTGTCACGTCTCTGGTGAACATTTTGTGCATGTTCGGAGCGTTTCGCTGAATTGCTGATCAACATCTGTGAAATAGTACAAGCCACTCGAGTCTTGGCATTAACAGTCTCATCATCGCCTAAGTTCTGTATACTACATGTGCCCTCAAGTAGAACTCTAAGAAGAGTCAGGAGTGAGTTGGGTACAGGCTCGCTCAAGCAATAAGATGAAAATGATCCCGTGAAAGGAGCTTGAGATATGAGTATGTGTTTACGCAGAAGAAGACCCACATCAACTATCTTTTTTGCCTCTTCCTCAGACACTATACGAGTTAAAGATTCGGACAACAAGGAGCCAACTCGAAACCTACTTGAAATAAACACATCTCTACCCTGTGTGAAGGCGTCCCAGCCATCGCCCAATTTCTGCAACAAATGTTCTTTGAATCGAGTGGAATGTATTTCTTCACTAAGCCAATCAGAACCGACTTGCTTCAACCTCCGACTGTACAGATTCTTGAGATCGACAAGCTTCATCGCGGAATCGTTGTGTTCAACAAATGTTATGAGCTCTGCCATAACGAGAGGGTCATAGGGCAGGCCTGACGCGGAATGTTCGGCGTTCTTCGACTTTTTAGATTTAGCCGCTCGTGCTTCATTGGCAAGCTTACAATAACAGGTTTTGTGATAGTAAAGATCACTAGCAGCGGAATCAAATGCTGCATTGACCCGGGAAAAAACAACCCAGTTCTCGGCTTCCTTTGCCATAATTTTGAGTTTATTGTTATCAGACATTGATCTGCAAATAGGCTCACTGCTGTCACCTTCGCGTTTGTGACAATAAACACACTGGGGCAGTTTCCTGTCACAGCCAGATTCAAAACTTGTCCGTGTTCTTTTAGGACTCAGCGTGGAGCAGGATGCCACTGCCTCATTTCGCTCTCGCTTGTGTAGCACGCGCTGTACGATGTGAGTCCGAATACTGTCACGGCATGTCTTATGATATATTGCCTTATTCGTCAACAGTGACATCGACATACACTCATCACTCTCTCTCATCAAACAATCAATGGTCAAATTATATGGAAGCTCAACGCCATTATCTAGGAAGCGCGTTATGTCTTCCTCAATAGCTTTATAGGCGTCATGAAAACGAGATTCTCTATACGGACGCATCAATTTCTTGGAACTGTCTTGCTGGCAAAAGCAACAACGTTCCCAGTCAGTACTAGTCCGTACACGAAGAGGATTCTCACTCATTCTGTGAATGATTTTTGTGAACAATCGCGTTCTCGAATTAATTTCGACAGACAAATCAGAATTGCTTGCGGAATTACGCCAAACAAGAGATTGTATGGCAAAGAGACTGCTTCATAAAGAGCGTTGTTTCTCCGGGATCAGCGTCATTCAGGTTTGCCTGAATGACGCTGATCCCGGAGAAACAACGCTCTTTTCAAGTTCCAAGAAATTGATGCGTCCGTATAGAGAATCTCGTTTTATTCTACATCATCTCCCACGTCTGTTTCCAACACGTGCGTGGATCAGAGTTCACTTTCGCGCCCTTACAATCGGATGTATAGTCGGTAGACCGTCGAAAAGGAGGTTCCCTTCAGCCGCTGGCGGCCATTTTGGATTGTGCCGCTACTGGTCGCCACCGGTCGGTGTCAACTTGTAGCCGATCGTTTTTGAGAACCTCATAGCCTACACTAACAGTGTGCCAAATTTCAAGAAGGTATCACCAAGTGCACAATTCACCTGTATGTGACGAATTCCTCCCCCGCTACTTTGACATGCAATATATTCAGGATAACCCATTTGTTAAGTTTAAGTACGAGGCTATTAAAACGTTTGCAACTGAGATTAGTGTGGAACGTTTCAAAGATAGTGCACCCAAAACATCTGTTGAACGACAATAACGACTAAGCCGTGTGACAGCACCATGGCTGACGCTTTTCGATGAAAGAGATTTACAGGAAAGTTAGCTTCACTTTCCCCTTTACATAACATGAAAAGAAGACGACACTTGCAAACAAAATTCTTGAATAACTATTTTTTTTCATTTTTTGTCTCAAAACCATAGGTTATGACCCCTCTTTGGAACGAGCTCGATGAGCTCGTTCCAAAGAGGGGTCATAACCTATGGTTTTGAGACAAAAAATGAAAATAATAATAAAAATTAATTAGCGATTTTTCAGTATAGCTCTGGCCCCTTTTGGCCTTCACGTTGGGTAAAGGGTTAATTTCCCGAGACAGCCAATATATTTAACACTAGGGGTTTGTGAATTTCATATAAAAGTTGAAATTTCGGAATATTAGCGAATTTGTATCATCGATGTGCGCATCATTTCACAAATTGCACACATTCAGTTATCCGTAAAGTAGTATAAACTACAGAAGCTGACTTATCACAATTTCTTCTCAATAAGTTTGAACGTTTGATTATTATTCTCTGCTGAGACCCATTTTAAAAAAGAAAGCTTGTCCACGGCCCGGTGCATTCCCCACAATTGCATAACGCCTCACCACATACCGCATTTCGATGAAATCCATCTACTGACTGCAGTGATATGGATGTGGACCGATAGACAGACAGATGGATGAACAGACGGTCTGACGGACGGTCGCATGTAATCCAGTATACCCCACAATCTCTTCGAGAGTGGAGATATAATAAGAAAACGGCGTTTTCACCAAAACTCTGCTTGTGCAGAGTAAGTAAGTTGGAGAGTTTGGAGGTTGCTCGCCGCTGATCGGTGGTTCTCTCCTAGTACACTGGCTTCTTGCACCCACAAAATCGTCTGACACGAGGTGACACGGCTGTTGAAAATGTCGCCAAACCCCAATAGACAAACAAATGTTGGAGCCTTCATTGCCCTTGAATGGCTGCAACGTTTTGTGTCCATTCATTAACTTCAAATCCCGGACTACATATGCTTACTTGAGCTAAGAATGCGCTGAGCTAAGATTTTGCTCACAGGTCTGAGGCACGCCGTAAATCTTCCTGTTTTTATCATCCGGGTTCTTTTCATTACTAAACATCGTATTTCAAGTTGTTGACACAGTCGAATCAGTAACCTTTTTGATATTAATTGTATAAAGTTTTTAGTATTAAGATTACAACATACACTTTTCTAAAACACATGCTATAAACATGTCCTGTGACTATTTTAGCCTCCTCAACATTTCAACGTAATCATTTCAGGTGCACTAATTTTACTCGGTTTGTGCTACGCCCGCCATTTGTACATTACACATAGTGCCCTTCACATATTTGGTATGGGCGATTCTTTTCTTTAAAATAAAGGTAAGTTTCTTACTTGTACAATAGGGGGTGTGCATTGCTGTTAAAAACAACTCACATTTTTACTATATTGTCGTGTTTCCGGAAGCCAGAAACTCAACAACACACCTCAAGGAGTAAGAGAAATGTGTCCTTTGACCGAACTCCGGGTCGTCCTGCTTTCAACCTGGAGGTCCACTAGAGGAAACTTTATTTGTGCTTCCCTCCCGTCTGTTTCAGTTTTCCTTCGGTTCCTTCAGTTTTCCTTCGAATGAAAACATTCGATGCATTTCAATAATTTCGAGAACACCGTTCTATTCATTTAAAAATGATGGCGTTCTGCTGGTGTTTCGCTGCGTTGAAAAGCGTACGTTTCTGAGAAAGAAGACTCGGCAAGTACATTCCAATGTTTTCACATGATAAGGTTTTGCTGAAATATTTTTTTTTAAAAATGTTTTTCAGCTGCCTAATTTGTAAATTACGCGTGCGAATGGGGCAGATGAGATAGGGAAAGGGTTAATTGGTACAGTACTAAATTATTTTTGGCCATCAAACCTTGTACACATGTCTTTGCCTTGTTACAATTTATTGGAGAGTGCGGGCACTCTCCTATACATTGTAACAAGGCAAACCCTTACAGACTAAATAATATCACTTCAAAGATAATACAAAACACACCCACTGTATATGACTCTTCAAGTTATGGTACCTGCACTTAAGAATGAAGCCCAAATATAGGCTTCCAGTACTGTACTAGTCAACACACTTCATCTCTGGGTGCGGAATTCGTCTCGTCAATCTTGGCAGATGATACCCGACTTGGTAATTTTGAAGGCCTGATGGCATGAATTATTGGTAATACCGTTAACCTGCCTGGAATGGATATCCCCATTTGTAGTAGTTGTGGACGATACCTCACAGAGACACCTATTAATTGGAGCAAAGGTACTGTGGGACACCCTGGAAATAAAACAAGATTTGAGAATTTGTAATATTTGATTATAAACAAAACTTTCCCAAAGAGATGGCCTGGAGTATAATGATTTTACCTATCACTGCTTGTCGTGGAATTTTATTTTCAGCTTCAGGGGAAATGGGGTTTGGCAAAGTTTAAAGACTGCTGTTCCTATTTTCAGTGGTTTAGAAACGGTAAACCGGAGAATCGGTTCACGATCTAACCGATTGGAAGGCTGTCAACAGGTTATGAGCATCGATAAATGATCGGCGTTGATTTTGCACAATATACTCTTCAAAAAAAGTAAGGGATATCCAAACTGATGTTGATATTTTCGGAAAATGGTATTGGATACGCGTGATTGGACACATCAATGTGTTACCAAGTTTAGTGTGGATCCTGAATGTCACCGACCCACGAAAACTGCTTGCAGGTTTTCGCTCGAGCGCCACGTTAATGTCTGTGGGGAACGTTTTTAAATTTTCATTTGTACTGGACGAGCGTTTTCGGAGGTTTCATTGTTCTTTTTCTTGGTACAAACTCGTTCATCAATAGTTTCTTGCCGAAACGTAACCTTTGAGCTATGCGAACGTACGACAAAGCCAACAGCCCCCTACCAATGTCCAGGAACTCGCCGCTGCACTGCGGGAAGTATGGAATTATATCAGTCAAGCAGGTATTGGACGTTTGGTGAGGAGTATGCCACGTCGGATCCGCGCTTGTCTCGCGAACTGAGGAGGATTTACAAGGTATTGAGGTCGTGGACTGAATGTGGTAAATTATCTGACTGACCGTCCATGTCTTCTACAGCTCAGTGCGTGGAATGTGTGCTTGTCAGACACCTAATTATCGCTGCGATCATTCACCATATGTCACAGTGCAAAGCCTCAACTGTCTTTTTGATGAAAATATAAATATATTTCATCAAATATCTCACTTTTATCAAATATCCCCTACTTTCGTGACTAGTATCTGTTTCGTTCAAATCACCAACCCCATCAATCCTAATCATAATAGTACATGATACTTCTGTCGAACTATGGAGTGTACTCACTAATCTCCATACAGATAGAGTTAATACTATTAAACGTTTATAACTGTATTTTCTAGAATTGTATTTTCTACTTATTAATATAACTGACTGAAATGAATCATTAGCATTTAAAAGATATGCAAATTGTCAAATCTTTGAAAATGCTAATGGTTCATTCCAACCCATTTAGAATCATAACTGGAAAATACAATTCTAGAAAATTCAACTGCAAGCGTTTTATAGTATTGGCATCTGGACTGATGAAATGCGTACTGTGACATATCTAAATGTGTCTCAACCGGTGCCATGTTGAAAAAAGGGGGGGGGGGGGGTGGGGGTGGGGGGCGGATGTTGCTATAAGCAAAAATGCTTAATAACAACAAAATCTTCGAAAGTTGTCAGTTTTCTGACGCCTCGCGATCGCAAAACCCTTCTAAGAAAATAAACTTTGATGTCTGCGATAAGTGAACATATTGAGGATGTGCACATTTTTCACCATGACGTTTGAGCAGGAACGTGGCGACACGGGGCGGGGGGGGGGGCGGAGGTGTCCCCCCCCCCAATCCTGGCAAAAATTTCCTATAGTTGGAAATTCGGAGGGCAAGTCATGAGTAGTTGGAAATTCCATCAATCTGGATTTTAGAGCTTCTTTGGCGATGCTGATGTCTCCTTTACTTCCCAAAATCCCAACTCTGTTTCAAATCGGCAAAAATTCCCAATGTTACTATTTACAACAAGAGTGTATGCAATATCGAGCTTCATAAGTATGCACGATGTCATTCGGTACGAGATTTCTATAGTACGTTACTTATCGTAATAAAAAGAATCCTCGAAATGCACTTCAAGAAAATCACTTCACGTAAAATCGTTATCCTGAGTTAATTCCATCATTCACAGTTAGAAAATGATGAAACATCGAAAAGTGATCATCCCTGCATAAGATCTGATTTAATGTTAGGACAGTGTGAATTGCTCAAAGTTCTAAGCTTGAGCATTTGTTTAGCACATATTCAGTTTCCAGAATAATAACCTGATAATTCTATCATAAATGTGTTGGCATTTCAGTTACTAGAATCAATTTTACCCCCCCCCCCCTCCACTTCATGGCTTCATTTTCAAAATGTTTCTCGGTATTGAATATCCACCCCCCCCCCCCCCCCCTAGTTGGAAATTCACTACCCTACACCCCAATCGGAAACCTCTAGCCACGTCCCTGCGTTTGAAGAAGTGAACGATATAACGATGTGACCACAGTCCTCTGATCTTTATGCAACTGGGTTGTTGGAACGTTTTAAACATTTTTTGAAAATTATTGTGCTTCAAAGTTAGGTAACTTACCTGATATTATTTGATATCGGGTATGTAGCCCCCATTTCTATTTTGATGCATTTCCACTCGCTTCGAATTTTCAAAATTTGAATAAAAACAAAATAAGAGAATTTAAGTACCAAACAAATATAGTTTCAAGGTGCCGTATTCATTAATTCATAGAGAGTAACCGCTTGACAAAACTGTTTACGTGAAATCATTCATGAGAGTTGAGGGACGTTGTACAAACACGACCGCCTGAATGCGCACGAGTGTTTTACAATATAGTCCCTCGCCTCGAATGAATTATTTCACGTTACTAGCCCAGTCAAGCGATTACTCTGTTTTATTACTTTTCATTATTAACTATAATTATATTATTTAACCCTTTACCTAACGTGACGGTCAAAATCGGCCAGCGCTATTCTAAAAAAATCGCCAATTTTTGGGTCTCTAAAAACATAGGTTATGACCCCTCATTGGAACGATCTCGTCGAGCTCATTCCAATAAGGGGTCATAACCTATGTTTTTGCGACAAAAAATGGAACAATTAGTTATTCAAGAATTTTTTTTGCAAGTGTCGTTGGCTTTTCATTTTAGGTAAAGGGTTAAAAAAAACAAAAAACAATGACGTCCCCATTACTCCCACGGCAAAGCGTCTTTGTTTGCGCGCACGGATACATGACACAATTGTTGATTGCATAATTCACTTGTGAAGTTATCGTTTATAATCAAACCCGAAAATCCCAGTAAATCACACTTTGGAAAGTAATAAAAAACATTAAATGTTCAAAAAACGGACAGAAAGTATTATTTGTAGTCCCAAACATTCTCTCTTGTTTTTACGACTCTACTGAATAGATTAAAAGTGAGTTTTGAACGTTTCAAAGTGATTTGTTAACCCTTTTCAGGTGGTAATGACAGTAAAAGGTTATTTCAGTTATGCTTGTCGCGATACGTTTTATTTTGTAAACAAATATCGCACTTCGATCAGCGACGATTGTTTACTGTCGCCATGGATACGTACCGTACAAGTTACTGTTGGCGATTCCACGCGGAGCTGTCAATGGCGGTTTCTTGGTTTCACGTGAAACTTTATCAATCCCTTGATTTACTTTCGACATAATAAACATGTACATGGCGTATAGCTGGCTGATACATTTCCATACAAGGCTCTTGAATGTTCATATGAACTCTCATCGCCTTGTGTGGAAATGTATCAACCAGCTACATGCCATCTAACTTTTAATGTTTCACCCGCCGTTATGTTAGAGTGAGGAAGAGGCTGTAAGAAGGATTGTTCAACAACAAAAATTCTCGAAGGTTTTCCAATTTTTGACCCATCGTAATCTCCGATCACTTTTTGAAGAGTATACTTTGGTTTCTGTCAAAAATGAATATGATGATTTACAGCACATTTTTCGAGACAATGTAAATTGAATATTCGCAACATTATAAGTTATTGTGATGAATTGACGGTAACATGGTCTGAGGTTTGCAGCTTGGAGCTTATGTTCAACCGAGACGCGAAGCGAGGTTGAACATAGGCTCCGAGCCGCAAACCTCAGGCCATGTTACGTCAACTTATCACAATAACGTGTATGTTCCAATAAGACACTACCCATAGCCCAAAACCTACATTGTGAAACACGTGAGGCTTATTTACTAAACTTGTGATCGTTAAAACATTTCCTTGTTCAAGGCAACTTTTAACGATCACAGGTTTAGTAAATTAACCTCTCGTGTACCCCACGACGGCACTGGATAAATAATCCACAAACCAGATAAACTCATTCCATCTCAGTTCAAATCGTAAACCGGTTTGTAATTTAAACAACATTTCATCCCGAACACCGTCTGCAGCACATGTGAACAATCCAGAAAAATGAAGCGGCTTACTGGTCACTCCGTTGATGAAGCAATTACGAAACGGGCGTCATTTCAAATATTTCACGCGTTGACGTCAGACGGTAACATTTGCTACTGGAGCCGTAAACATAAAAGAAACCATGCCAGCTCTCATCCAATCAGTGGGCGAGAATTTTACTCTTATTGGAATATATTTTAGTTATTTGATTGGAAAGCTAATACAGTGTGTGCTTCTAATTTTCGTGCTTGGCAAACACTGTGGCGTTTCTTGGTGTGAAAGCTTCTACGATACAGCTTTCACGTCATCAAAGTTATGGATCGGGGGTGGGGGTATTGCGTTGATGGACTTGACGCCATCTTGGGGGTGGACAGTTTGAGTGCCGGCGTTTGTCGCTTATGTACCTGGAATCCAGTTGTGTAGAGAATAGGACGACAGTAATAGTCTCCACGTAACATCGTGTCAACAGTTGGGAGGAGTTATCGCCTTGATTGTCATGACGCGATTTTTTTTTTTTTTTTTTTTTTTTTTGGGGGGGGGGGGTGGTTGAGTTACTACTTTTTTATTGACGTTGCAGTTTTAGAGAGATCGGGGAATGTACTCAATGACGTGTAAAATCGATAACCCCAATTCGAAGACGTTTCACCGAGAGCAGAAAAGAAAGAAGCAGGAGACCAAAACTAGGAAATGGAGAAATAGAAAAAAGTAACAGGAAAATAAGAGAACAGAAGAAACACTACATTTATTTGTTTAGACTCCTAATGGCCCTACTAAAAATCCTTTAAGTGTTTTTTTATACTTTTATATGAATGTAATTTACAAAATTATTTTTATGTACATTTATGGAAATATTTCTTTTTTGGGTTTGAAAAGCTATATGCTATTTTTTTCAAATATTTTGGCCGTTTACGATTAGTCTTTTGTGTTTTTTGGGGTCTTCCATAAAATCATTTTATTGTTATCTACAAGCATATACATGACTGACAATTTTTGTCATTAGGTGCGGTTTACCGGAAAGTTAGCTCCTCTTAATTTTCTAATGTTGTCAGTAGCTTTAACCTTAATTTTCTAAAGTTGTCAGTACAATTAACCTAAATTTCCTAACGTTATCAGTAAATTTAACGCTAAAGGTGTGGGAATGCCATATAAAAAAATGAAATTTCGAAATGTTAGCGAAGTTGTATCATAGATGTGCGAATCATTTCACAAACCTCATGTATATTCCCGTAAAGTAGTATGAAAATACAGACGCTGGCTTTTTAAGATTTTTCCCCAATCAGTTTGAACGTTTGAATATTATTCTTTGTTTAAACACATTTAACTGGTAGAGTGCTGAATTATTTTTGGCCATCAAATCTATTACACATGTCGTTGCCTTGTTACAATTTATGGGAGAGTGCCAGCTGGTACTCTCCCATAAATTGTAACAAGGCACATCCTTACAGACTAAATAATGTCACTTCAAAGAGAATACAAAGCACATCCACTGAATATGAGCCTTCAAGTTGTGGTACCTGCGCTTCAGAATAAAGCCCAAATATGGGCTTCCAGCACTCTACCGGTTAAAAAGGAAGGAAAAGGCACTTTCACCATCTTTTGATGTTCTGTAACATTTTTTACATTATATCAAGATGGAGCACACCGTGACGTAACTACAGACACTATCCTATCCATAAGCACATACCCTTCACCTCTCTTCCAATCAGAAGCCGAGAAAGGCCCACAGAAGCAGTGTTCTGTATCATGTAATATCACAGTTTTTCTCATAGTACCACACTTTTGAACACAAAGGCTGTGATCAAAAGGGAGGTTTGGAAAACTGTGATTGAACACGAGGTGTAGAAAACAAGCGATGTCCCTTTAGAAATATTGTAGGAAAATAATCAATAATCAGACGGTTATCTGGGGCAGAAATCAATGAAGAGAGAAAGAAATGAACATATAATATAAATAATTCTTTGAAAGTTCGAAAAGAAATACGGAAAACTGGAAACAAACAAGTCATAATAATGTTACCTGGTCAAAGTTCAGCATTTATCATTTTCAAAACACTAAGTTTGGTTCGTTCAAATGTTGAGTTTTATTTTTTTTACCATACCTTTCAATCTCGATAACAGTAATGTTTTCAGGAACGACGAGTTTCAAAACTCCAGTATTTGCAATTTGTTGACTGTTTGACCCTCACTCTCATCCGATAGCGGCAAACCCTGTACAATGTTCAGATCTCTTAAACAGCACTTGCTGTGTTGGAATATCAAGAATATGTTCATCGCTGGTTCCACTAATATTTAAGTCGTCAAAGTCATCGTCAAAAAAATCTGATTCAACGAGGTTAAACGTGGCTTTTTGATCGTAACCGTCCATAGCTTGTGTACCTGGCCAGTGTATAAATTGTTTCCGAACTGATCAAAGGCGTCAAGTTAAACCATTTTGAGTTGAACTCAGTAACCCTCTCTGCTGAGTTGTACTCGAGGTGAATGATATATGCAAAGTAGGTTAGTGCATGTTGACTCGTAGGTTAGAGCATGTTGACTCGTACTACATGAAATAGAACTCGGGCTTCGCCCTAGTTCTATTTCATGTAGTACTCATCAACCATGCTAACCTTTACATAAAATTCTAGAAGGTAAGATTTGCTCATTTTTTCCTGGGTAGAATAAAAATTTTCAAATTACTGTAAAAACACATTCGCAAAACAAAGAGCCAAAGAGTTGTTTCTAATTAGGATGTGATGAAAAAGCCAAGTTTCCATTTGGTACTTTCAATAAACGAAAACAACAGACAGCTCCGAGAGCTGCTGTCTGTTGTTTTCGTTTAATAAAGTTAGGGGGCGCAGTGGTTCAGTAGGAAGAGGTGCAGACTGCAAGCCGAGATATCCTCGGTTCGAATCCCACCTGCGGCAATTGCGTTGTGTCATTAGGCAATACACTTCACCCCCATTCCCCACATGGCAGCACGGTGGCGTTGTGTACTAAGGCGTACTGCACGTCGATGGTGCTCCGGTCGACAGTCAATGCTAACCCTGCTTGTGTTGAGTTAGTATGTTGGGGGCTAACAGTTGCTCGCCGTTGCTCGGTGGTTCTCTCCGGGTATTCCGGCTTCCTCCACCCGTAAACACAGAAATATGTGACCTGAAACACCAATAAATAAATAAAGTATTAAGGGTAACATAAGGAAACTTCGCTGTTTTTTCTACTGATGTCATAGGTGTTATCCGAACAACTGCATGCTTCTTAATTGGACCTTCCTATTCCGTCTAATAAGTTCAGGGAAGATAACTCTATCGAAAGTCGATTTTTATGACCAGAAAAGTGAGGGATGAATGGAAAATGTAATTAGATGAGATCGTGACATGCAGATTTTAACACTAGCTCTCTCTCTCTATTTTTCAACTAGCCGTGTAATTTTAGTCTGAAATTGAAGGTTTTCTGTAGAATGTGTGACATATGATAAATGCGTTTCGTTTTTTTTGTGGTAACGTTTCCTTTTACACTCTAGTTGCCTGATAGTTTATAATGATGGCAATCATAACTCTGTGTGTTTGTGCTTCATAAATTGCTTAACGCAAAGTGGATTTTCCTGTTCGCGGACACATTAAAATATCTCATAAACATGTATGATATATTAGTGTTTGCTGTGTATGATCTGGATTCAATCAAAAAAGGTTTTAGTTTTACTCTCTCTCTCTCTCTCTCTCTCTCTTCTCTCTCTCTCTCTCTCTCTCTCTCTCTCTCTCCCACACACACACACACACACACTCACTCTCTCGCTCTCGCTTTCTCTCTCTCTCTCTCTCACCCGCTCAGAACTTTTCTTCTCAATACTCTTCCTCTTAAACAGCTACATTTAAAACTATAAGTCCTGTCACCCTGTCACGAACTGTGCGCTTATCTAGGCTTAACTGCGAGTAGGAATTGTGCGCAATTGCAATATCGAATGACATCCAATGCACGGCAGGTTCTCCTGGTTACTCATCGCAAACACAGACCAGGCAATGTGTCTGCCAATGGACCTCCGGGTTACCCGGAGGTCCATTGGCTGAAACATTGCTTGTGCACAGGCCATATGTATAAAATCTGACTATGGTCATAACGCGTAGATTAACGCGCAGATCGACGTGCTATTTGTTCGCATTTCATTACAGGACTTCTACTAGTTTTAACTGTACGTCAATTTTGAAATAGGAAAAAACTACAGAAAAAGCAAAGCAGGCACTTCAAAAGTTTGAACCTCTGCACACTGATGTCCAAATATCAAAATTTCAATCCTTAAGTTATTCCCATAATGCAACAAGGAATTTAAACAATTAATTCTTGTTTTACATAGCTAATTGACCTCCGTCAATCAATAATACATGAATTAAGTTACTAGTTGCCTTTTGGATATACCTTGCTGTTTTAAATTTGTGTATTTTGAATTCCGTGTGGATCGTGTTAAATAGTTACCAAATATATTCAGTGTATCAAATCAGTGTATAAATTTTTATCCTGACTTTCACGAACCTATATAGGCCTTTTCTGAAAAACTTTAATTTTATAAGTCTTTGTTTTTTTCTCTTTGTAGACCACAGAAATGTCAGAATTAACTCTTAACCCGCAGAGTAGGGAGCACGGTGGCTGAGTGGTTAGGGCATAGGACTTCAAACCGAAAGGTCCACGGTTCGATCCCCGCCAGGGGTAACTACGTAGTGTCCTTGGGCAAGGCACTTAATCCCCATTGCCCAGGTGGGGGCACGCTGGCGCTGTGTACTAAGGCGTACTGCACGTCTATGGTGCACTTGTCTTCAACCAATGCTATCCCTGCTTGTGTCGGGTTAGTACGTTGGGGCGTCTGGCAGTTGCTCGGTGGTTCTCTCCGGGTACTCCGGTTTCCTCCACCCGTAAAACGGTCCCACTCGAGGTAACTCTGGCTGTCGAAAGTGTCGTTAAACTCCAATAAATAAATATTTCGTAGAGTAGTTTCAAGATATTTTTCATCAAATCTAGTCATGGCTGCTTTGAAGCAGCTATGACTAGATTTGACGAAGCATTCATCTAAATTTAACTTTGGAAATTTTTGGTGAAAAAAATCCATTTAGTTTACGAGGGAAAAATCTGTCCAAATGATTCTTATTTCAGTGGCAAGAAAAATCCTATCCTTGTCAGGAATATCCACCACCAGCAGTACGCAAGAAGTTAAGCACGCAGAATCCCACAGATGTTATTTTTTCTATCTTCTGTATACATGTTATGAGAAGGTATGGCAGTCGAATGTGATGTGTGTGTGTTTTAGTGGAGGTGCAGCGAACAATTGATACCGGTCATTTGGGGGAAAACACTTCTCGGAGCCCCATGCATCGTACTGCCGATTGGGGTCATGTCTCATATTTATTTTCAGTTTAGTTCAATAGAGTGATGTTACTTGTCTTCTTTATAATCATAGTATGCAGACATGCCTTCACAGAGACTGGTTTATCTTACAAAGCAAGGCATCATTTTGTTCCCTTAACTCATTGCATACTGCTGGCAGATATTCGTGCCCTACTCAAAATCGCTTCACACTGAAAAAAGTATAATTTGGGCATATTTAACCCTTTGCCTAACGAATCGCCCGCATCCGCCCACGTAATTTGCAAATTCAGCAGTTGAAAGATATAAATTTTTCCAAATATTTCAACAAAACCATATCATGTCACCCCTCATTGGAACGAGCTCATCGAGCTCGTTCCAATGAGAGGTCACCCGATATGGTATTGCGGAAATTTTTGTAAATTTTTTTTTTTAAATTGTAATTAAAATTATAAATTTTGATATCGTATGCGTTGGGTAAAGGGTTAACCAAATTCTCTCCTGTAAATTGAATAGTCTTTTTAATCAATAATTTCATGAGTTAAATTTAAATTAATTTTTCAACAATTCTAGTCATGACTGCTTCAAAGCAGCCACGACTAGATTTGGTAAAAAGTATTTTGAAAATACTCAGCGAGTTAAGAGTTAATTGTTCCTGACCCTAGCACATACCTCTCTTTGTACAGTTGTTACAGTGGTGTCGGATCAGTGGCGGTTGCGGATCAATTTTGATTTCTTATCTAATTATTATTATTAAAAGTCTACTTCTTTGTTGAAAGACAAATTAACATTTCGAAACACTATTTATTACTGACTCCGAATGCCATATAAAATATTCTACATTCATCAACAAAAAGTGGCAAACAGTAAATATCTTTCTCTCCTGCGCAATGAGACTTGCAAAATCATCTGCATTAAAAAACTAAAAAACAGGTACTTGCCAAATTCTTCTCTTTTTTGTCAATGAAGCTTTAAAAGCACAAATTAATCATATATATTTGTTGATATGAACAATTACTATACCCAGAAACCTCGAAATGATTGCAATCCATTCAACGTCTGCATAAACTCCATCAAAAGGTACCGATTCCGTGTAGTGTTGTGAATGTTTCTCTGTTTCTCTCGATCACTTAATACACAATGTATACCTGCCTTAGAAAATTATTTACCCTTTTACCTTTCATATTTCTTAATGAAGGGGGATGGGCTAAAGATTTTGATTATAGTGTGGGTGCGGACAGAGGAGGGGCGCCAATGTAATTCCTATTGCACCCCTTTCGTTGATTACGCTTAATTTTCAAATTGAGAAACGTTTACTTGTACATCCCTTCTATTTTTTTCTGGCTAGTATTCAAACGTTTTTTATGTAATTCATATTGCATGTACCCCACCTGTTTGACTGATATTGTCCGACTACAGGAACTATCATTTAAGTTCCAAATCCTCACTCAGTCTCGAGTCCATATTGTTTCAAATGGTATTAAAAAATGTCTGCGGTCTTGCAAAATTGAAATCTAGAAAGTCACAAACTGCAAGATTCAAATTTGAATGCTTTGGGGTCTCGAATTTCCAGCATTTTGAGACTCCAGATCTCCAACTATAAATATTTGTATCCGAAGATGGGGTGGGGCTAGGCCTATTTATACACTTCTCACCACCATCCCAAATTCAGAAAGATTTAAGGGGAAATGTCACTTCGTAAAATGGTAGGTCGCAGGTTACTGAGGATAGTAGTGTTGTAGCGTTTGATCATATGAAGGATGGGGTGGGCGAGGTGGCTATGCATTTCTAGTGGTATGAGATTTCTAACTCCCTCCCCTTCCGCCCCCCCCCCCCATATCTTCCCTCTCTCTCGAAAAATTATTTGATATCATTTTTTTTTATAGCAAGATAAAAGGGGCTACGGACAGGTTATCCCCTCTCTCTCCGAAGCTGCCCTCCGTCCAAACATGCACAGTCGGTGAACGGCGTTCCTCCTGGAAAACATAACTGCAGCCAGGACAACTGCTAGATCGCACCTTCATTTTTCTAATAAACTGAAAAGACTTTTCAAAATTGAAGGGACATTTCAATTTGGTGGGGTTTATGTCTTTGCTGCGAATTCGACTGGGAACTCTTGACTTGCTGCCAATCCATCTGATGGTGGGGTGGGGTGGGGGGCAAGTGTCCCTACATCAAATTCGACAGGACTAGGAAGGGGGGGGGGGGGAGTAGTTGGGTGACTGTGCTTGTTTTAACTGGGCACGCACTGTCTGGGGGAGGGCGCTTATCCCACGATCAGATATAATAAAATATAAAATGGTGCCCAGTAAATGGTCACACCCACCCCCTCCCATTAGGGAATTTTTCAGACTATGTTTTTCTGAAAGTCGAATAATTAAGAAACATTTTAAGACATGTATGCCTTCTGGCGTCTGGAGCGTTTAGAAACCACAGGCATATATAAACACGTGTTCAAAATTTCGCAAAATTGCCAAGAAGGTTTCATAAACAGGCCGAAAATTTGAAAGACGTTACCACACATAATTGACCATACTGTCTTGGCTATGAATAAGTATATAGTCACGTCAACCCTACAACTAACTCCACTCAGCCTGCACCACAACTAACTCCACGCAGTCTGCATCCCATCCCACCCAACACTACATCAGCTCATCCACCACACCACCAAGATTAATAAATTTTCAAAAATTATGTTTTGGAAAGTCCAACATTCAAGAAATGTTTTAAAACACGTTTTCCAGCTAGTGCCTGCAGCTTTTATAATTTACAAGCATTTTGTTGGCCTGATTCTAAAACCTGGTGTACAATTTTTTTTAAAATTATGTACAAGGTTTTATAAGCAAGCTGACGAATTGAATTAGTTAAAATTGGTCATAGCATCAAGGCTATGGGCTACTATATTTTTAGCGCCCAATCCCTACCTTCTCAAACCTCAACCACTGCAAGACGCCCCACAAACAGGAACACATCTAAACACGACCTACCTCACACCGTACAGCATCCCTTATTCGTCGCATGTGCTGCATATGTTGTGCGCGCATTGATCATTAGCACATACGCACATATTTTCACATCCAACATGTTATGTGTACACATTGTGACACATTGTACATCAAACACCAGACCCACGTTCCGTGGAATCCCTTTCTGGTATCCGAATTCACTTCTAGAATCCATTTTTCGTCGTATGTGCCTATGTGCTGCATGTTATGTGCGCACATTGTGCATAAGCACGCAAGCACATATCGGCGCATCCAGTGGTGCAAAGGTTCTGAATGCAATGTGTATACATTGTGACACAATGTGTATTAACCCTTTACCTAACGTAACGGCCAAAACCGGCCAGCGCTATTCTCAAAAATCGTCAGTGAATTTTCCTTATTTTTTTCATTTTTTGTCTCAAAAACATAGGTTATGACCCCTCATTGGAACGAGCTCGTCGAGCTCGTTCCAATGAGGGGTCATAACCTATGTTTTTGAGACAAAAAATGAAAAAAATTAGTTGTTCAAGATTTTTTTTTGCAAGTGTCGTCTGCTTTTCATGTTAGGTAAAGAGTTAACACATAAGCACATCTCAGTACGACCAACATATAGTTTTTATCCTACATGGCGCAAAGTCTACGCATTGTATATACTGATAAGGCTTGGATGAATGGAGCAACCTGGTTGCGCCTGTTATAGACCTGAACTAGGGCAGAGTAAGGACAGGGTTAGGCATAGTTAGGAAGTATGAAGTAGTGCTACAATTCAATGGCAATGGTACAAAGCTGTAAGTGTGGTAGAAGACTATATAGTATTGTGTGATTACAATAGAGGCAAATCATAGGTCAGATAGTTAAAGACAAGATGGAAGCCGATGATAAGACTACCTGGAGCTGTATGGGAGCTTGGAATCCCACTTACGGAATCCCACTTATGAAATCCCTTTTACAGAATGTCTATAGAATCCCTGTTTACCAAAATAAGTCGAAGTGCAGAATGTAGAGTCACTGGTTCAAGCAAATACTCGACAGATCATTTGCTCGATAAGATTCGAGTTGTTCGAGCAAGCAGTAGTGGAATACAACTTTGATAGTGATATGAATTGGGACCCGTAGCGGATGTAGTGTACTAAGAGCCGTAGTAGTACCACAAGTTAGTAATGGTTGAGACACTCTAGCGCAGGACAGAATAGTGGTAACCAATAGTAATAATACAAGGCAACAATGGTACGAGACTACAAGGCTGGTAGAACATCGTACTAAAGCTGAATGCATGTAAACTGACCACAGGACAGATATTGGTGATTATGTACAAGTCAGCAACGATAGTCTTGAAGTTATGAGTGGTATGGGGTAGTTTAGAAGCCAGGAGCTGAATAGGATTAGGAGCCGTACCTTTCTTGATATAAATATCCTGCAAAAGATATTCTTCAAAGGGTATCCTCAACAGGTATCCACAAAATATATCCTCAAATAGTACATCACCATGTAATAAGTATCCTCAAATACCAGAATTTGCCTATGTGCTACATGTAATGTGTACACATTGTGCACTAAAATACAAACACATGTAGGAAAGTCAGAATATTTTATAGGGAGATCGGGGAAGTCATAACATAGACAGGACAGACCACGGAATGAAAAGAATAATAAGCCATGGAATAGACTAGGATAGGCAGAGGCATGGGATTCCAAAGGAATCTGTACTAGTAAAATAATTGTCGGGTTGTTTGTGGTAATTCTGTGTAATTAGATTGACACTGATCCAAAAGACGCACCTTATACCACTATGTGCTAGTTTTATAAGCTTCTGGGTGATATTAGAAGCCTTTATGGTCCTATAGCATTATGTGCTCCCATTAAAATGAGGATTCTCATGGAATCCGAACTAGTACAACTTGTCGGGTTGTTTGTGGTAATTCTAATCGAGGATTCTGGGTAATTAGATTGACTCTTATACAAAGGTACGTACCCTTTATTGGAAAAAGGAGGATTCTGGGGGAATCCAATCAATCCGCACCAAATAAAGTGATTTTGGGTTTATTTTGGTGATTTGGAGAGATTTTTTTGTCTATTTGGGTAATTAGTTTTACTCCTATTCAATCGAACACACCCTCCAAACATACTCCTTTGCTATTAGAGGGTTTGGGGTCACATAGCAACCACATGTTACGATAGAAACCAAGATGGTGGCCCCCAATATACAAAATGGACGACAGAAACACGTATCACACTTACAACACGCTTTGCGCATGCGCACAGAGGCAACGTATCACTATGGTAATTACGTCACAACATGGCTGTTCACGGGACTAGCAACATGGTACCACTGAGTCACGTAATAATGACGTCACTTGAGATCCACCACATGAGATTCATAAGATGGAGGTCGAAACGAAATATTAATAGGGATGCGCCTATTATAGGAGAAAAATAGTATATCATGTACCCGGATTATCCCTATTATGGATCTCATCTAGTGGATCTCATGTAACGTCATAATCATCAATCATTCAGTCATATCGCATGGCCCAGTGGCGCAGTATTGTGCTGTCATGGTCAGAACACCCATAATTCATGTACAAACCAAGGACAAATTTAACACTAACAGTTAAATTTGTTTAGACGCGGCCGTGGTATTTACATGCGCATTACTCAGTAATGGCCCAACCCCTAATGACAAACATTGGTGCAAATTGTAGCATGTTGAATAAGCTTTCAGAAAATCATAACTATCAAAATTTCCTAACGGGGGGAACAGGGTCTATGGGCAGCTCAAGCACAGTGCGTGCCCAGTTAAAAATACACAGTCACCCAACTACCCACCCCACCCTCCCAGTCCTGTCGAATTTGACCCCCCCCCCCCCCACTATCAAATGGATTGACACCAAGACAAGAGTTCCCAGTCGAATTCGCAGCAAAGACATAAACCCCACCAAACTGAAATGTCCCTTCAATCTTGAAAAGTCTTTTCAATTTATTAAAAAAATTAAGGTATTTAGCATTGTTTGCATCGACATTTTTCGGCGCCCTTTACTACCACCTAGTCTTTGTAAGACACCTACGCCTTGTCTCAGATACCCATCGACCCAAGCACCGAGGACAAGTAGCAGAGACTATATAAATATCAAAAAGAAAACAAATGCATCTTTCCCTTTTCACTGCTTTGATTCATGTATGGCATCATCAGTATGATTGTTTAGAAATCAAAGTATCAATTTCAAGTATATGGTAAGCTGTTCAAGAGCATAATGTATGGTGTATGCTCTTGAATAGCTTACCATATACTTGAAATTGATACTTTGATTTCTAAACAATCATACTGATGATGCCATACATGAATCTTTTGAACCCGAGCGACGGCTTTTCCGGCCAGGAACATGATACGCCATAACGTTATTAAATAGGATGGTTGTTCGGTAAACATGTCAGGTAGACCAATCAATATTTTCAACGTGCAGCCCTGAGGCTGCACGTTGAAAATATTGATTGGTCTACCCCAAATAATGAATATGGTCTCTTCTAGTTGTTTTTATTGAACTGACATGGAAGATACCACCAGAGTTCAAAGGGTTAAATGCAGCGTGCAAAACGTCTTTGGGGTGATTTTTAAATCCCATTTTTGTGTCCTTTTATTAGCATAATTATACTGTGTTTTTTAAAGTAATTGCTTCTTTTTTATGTCTAACTGTGTTTTATTTGCCATTATATCCAAAAATACGTTTCGACATATCGTGAGTCATGCTGCTGAAATGATGTTAAACAACCTCAATTAACAAACAAATAATAGAAAGTTTCGTTTCTAAATTTATTTGCGTGTTGTATTCTGTTTTAGAGTCGTATGATGATGAATAATATTTGTTTCTATGCTCACTGCGTTTCTCTTCTCTCCTTACTAGTTTATTGTACTTCAAAACACGCTAAATGTTGTATCTATCCGGAATTCAAACAAGTGGCATATGCCCTAATAGTTCGATATTTTCGACCCATATTTAAAACTGGATTTGTGATCCGCAACCCAGGTTCGTAGTTGGATGGGTGACCATTTCAGCGACTGATTCGCGTTCCCGCGTTGTGCCCTTGGGCAAGGCACTTAACCCCGATTGCCTACATGAGGGCACGATGACGCTGTGTACTAAGGCGTACTGCACGTCGAAGGTGCGCATGTCTTCAATCAATTTAACCCTGCCTGTGCCGCGGTGCAGTGTTCAGTGTTACGATGTTGGAGAGCTGACAGCTGCTCGTCGTTGCTCGGTGGTTCTCTCCGGGTACTCCGGTTTCCTCCACCCGTAAAACTGTCACCGACATGATATGACCCTGGCTGTTAATGTGTCGATAAACCCTAATAAAAAAAATTAAAAAATCCGCAACCCATTGAAACGATCCGCAACGGGCGCAATCGGACAATTCACGATTCTATACAATACAGATATTTTCAGGCTTTCTACTATTAGAACACTGTTTGTGCTTTCAAGAAGGCAATAAGCTCCAAATTCATTGTCACAAAATATGTTGATTGAAATAGTAGCCACCGATATTTACAAAGTAGTATGGAACCGCCGTAACAACTGAATGTGAAAGTAATAATCGACAAAGCGAGGTAACGATTTCAACAGAAGATTTTATACACCGAAGTAACAACAAAAACTCCATTTTGATTATACCTCAGTCATTAAGGTAGACCATACCACACTAGAAATACATCCATTTATATACATTCAGCTCCCACACTCTCGCATTAATACACGTACTGACCTTTTCAGAATCTTCAACTTGAGGCTTAAACACACACATCTCCACATACATCTGAACACACACACTCATATCCCAAAACCACACACACTCCCACGAACACGCACAGTATTGTTTATCCGGCGTTAGTTGCATATCAGGAGGTTTTCGTGTCTGATTACCCGACCTTTTTCCGGAGCAAAACCGGACCTTTGCTGGAGCAACTTTTTCTCGTTTAAAACCTCGACTCTGTCCAGCGAGATCCTGCAAGTAGTATAGATACTATATATATACTATATGGTTTAACAAGGTATACATGTATGCATGGGTATGGTTAGTTTAGTTTATTTTAAACCTATTTATTTTCCGATTAGATGTTATGAACAACAGGATTGGAACACAAGTTATAACAACTTATTTAAGTTCCTCTCCTCCTCAATACATAAACAAATTGAACATAAAGAATACAAACAGCTACAAAGAACGACAAATAAAACTGTACAGTTTATAATAAAGTACAGTACGTGGAGCGTGTATTATCATTAAATCACCCGCAGAGTGGAGATTCCACCCGAGCAATAATTGCAAATTTGTTGCAAAGCATAACCATCACAAGCAAAGTTCCAGCCAATGGACCTCCGGGTTAAACCCGGAGGTCCATTGGCTGAAACTTTGCTTGTGCTTTTTGTCCATATGTACAGAATTTGAAAGTGATACTTTGGGTGATACTCCACTCCGCGTGTGTTTTAGTTACAACCCATTCTTCACGTACTGTATCTCATTATTCAAATGGGAAAAATGGGAGGGGCTGGTCAGTAGAAAAGGAAATTTTCAGCCTGTCTACTATCACTTGGTGTTTTAATGGTTATTTCGGGGCTCGCAGATATCAAGTATTTTATTGCTCTGGAACGCATCATGTAAATACACAGAACGACACACGCGTGCGAATGGGTAAACCGATATGGCACGAGTGCCAGCGCTGAAGAATAAAACAAGAGGCCGGAGGCCTCGAGTTTTATCATTTCGCGGTGGCACAAGTGCCATATCGATTAACCCATTCACACGCGTGTATCGTTCTGTGTTTATTACACACCTTCACATCTATAAAAATAAGTATTAGAAGGACACTCCGCAATTCATTTGACAACTCGTCCCCTGAGTTCCAATCTGTTCTACGTGCCTGTAGGCTGCCAGTAGGCATTCAGAACACATTGGAACGCAGTGGACGAACTATCAACAAAAAGAGCACATTTTATCGTCAACCAAATTTGCGAAGGGAGCCCGTGTTACTATTTTTAGCTATCGCTAGCAATTCAAATTGTAATTGCGTTGCACGATTTGTTGGAAATTCCAGTGAAATTTCGTTTCTATTTAAAAATAGTTCGTCAACGATCTCCGTTCCGCACATATGTACGGAACAGATTTTCTTTTTCCGCATGGTTTGATGTTGCAGAAGATGGGGATTTCATAGAACAGTAGTGTAATAAATACCCAGGTTAGACTATTTGATCTTAGTGAGTCCTTTATCTCACTCTTCGTCTGATTTTAGGGCACAGGGGTACGATTCAGGGGATTATGACTAATTGTGTGGGTTGACGATTATTTAAAACGCCCACTGGATGAGATGTACTTTTCAACAGCCCTAACGATGATATAGTTTTGTTTCAATGGCAAATCTGGTTTGCCATACAAGAGGTCAGCTACAGTATTGGCATTTAGAATGGCAGTTTGTCTTGACATGTTATTCCGTTGCTGTTCAAGCAAAGAGCATTCAAAGCAGAAATGAAAACCTCTTTCAACGGGGTTTACTACACCTACATGTACATCTTGGAGAATCAGAGATAGAGTTTGCATATTTGTCACTGTTAAGATCTTTGCAGCCGTTCCTTAATCTAGTTTGTAATATATTTATTTTCCAGTTCCCAGCAGTAAAATAACTTGGGACTTAGCAATTGCATTCAGAATTGCATAACGCCAATTGAATTCACCCAATATTGCTGAGGCAGATACATTGTGGGCAAAATATTCCATAGCTGAACTGCAGATGTTAAGAAGGACTTTTTAAAATGCTCTGTTCGAGCTCGATACAAAAAAAGGTTAATCGGTATTTCGTAGATTGTATCCACTGGTATTACCTGTCTTTTGTGGCTACATGTTGGTCAAGTAATTTGGTGCAGTTCCATTTACGATCTAGTACCGGTACATT
This sequence comes from Pictodentalium vernedei, assembly GCA_031216915.1. Lineage (NCBI taxonomy): Eukaryota > Metazoa > Mollusca > Scaphopoda > Dentaliida > Dentaliidae > Pictodentalium > Pictodentalium vernedei. The sequence goes on along the minus strand of CM062293.1, from coordinate 419,029,139 downwards.
GTACAAAACATGTGAAATTCACGACGTTGTTCTAAACTTACGCACCCAAGTTCCAGAATGACACCTTCGGAAGGATTATATCTTGTTGAGCCGCTAACGATGCGTGCCGCGTTAAGATGTAGTCGATCAAGTCTTTTTAAAAGGCAGCCATGCGCACAATCCCAGACTACGTCACTATAATCCACAAAGGCAGTATGAAAGATAGATAGAGATGTTCAAGAGTTTTGTGAGACAGAACTGGTTTGAGTTTTCTCAGCTGTGATAGTCTTGATGAGACTTTTTTTTTACATAATTCGTTTATCTGAGTATTCTTTGAATGTAAAGACCCAGATGTTTGTGGTAGTCACAAGGATGTATGGTTTCATTTCCAAACGGTATACTGGGGACTGTGAGATTTTGACTGAAAGTAAAATACTTCATTTTCGTTTTGGAAGGGTTGAAAGAAAACAACCAATTTTTAGACCATGCATTAATTCATTTTACTGGATGTCAGATAGGTGTCATCGGCGCACATTCGTGCTAAAGAGTCTATTGCGTCAGCTAATTCATTGATACAGTACGCAGAGAGTGTATTATCACTAAAACATCCGCAGAGTGGAGATTCCACCCAACCAATAATTGCAAATTTATTGCAAAGCATAACCAGCACAAGCAAAGTTCCAGCCAATGGATCTCCGGGTTTAACCCGGAGGTCCATTGGCTGAACATTGCTTGTGTTTTTTGTCGATATGTACAAAATTTGAAAGTTATAGCTTGGGTGATAACTCCACTCCGCGGATGATTTAGTTACAATCCACTCTCCACGTACTGTATATGATGAAAAAGCGACCGAGAACAGAGCCCATGGGGAACGCCTGACTTTAAGGTTTGGTATTGGGAACAAACCCCTCTGTTTGCGGTTGTATAAATAGTTTTCGATCCATCCATAGAATTACTTCTCCAGAAATACCATTATCCTTGAGTTTTAAAATAAGACCTTTATGCCGGTCTCTCCCAAAAGCCTTCAAAATGTCACAAAATATAGAACAAGTAAGGAGGCGTTTGTCCAGGTAGTTACACATGGAGTGGTGAAGCTGAAAGGTTGTACTGTGACGAAGGGATGAAACTGGTATTGATAAAGAAGACCATTTTCAATAAAGTGAGAAAAAGTATATTTGAATGCAACCTGTTCTAGCAGTTTACCTAGACATGGCAGTAGTGAGACTGGTCTGTAATTTATTATACCTGCTCGATCATTTTTTTATAATTAAATCTTTTTTCTCTTCGTGCATTTTCAGGCAAAATGATTGGCTAAAGTATTTCTTTTTTTTTTTCTTTTCAAAACACAATGAACCGAAAAAAAACGCATTTAGGCCAGCCCACAACCACGCACCAATGCATGTTTTAACGATTATGTTGCACGGTGTGAACGAAAAAGAACCCCTGTACGCTCATATTGTTTCAACATGGAAAGTAATTAATATTTATCTTATCATATTAAAAAGACATTCAAAATAAAACTTAATAAACAATCAAATCCATATCATGTTTTTTTATTCCATGTTCAATTTGTATATATGCAAGAGATGATCGTCTGCGTTGGTCGTTTTACCCAAATCAAACATAAATAATGGCCGGTCCTAATAATCCGCAAATGAAACTCACGCCAACAAAATTTTCCAATTCCCAAATAGCCCGAATGAACTCTTTCAGAGACAAAGTTCAACAAACTTCGTGTCATCTGGGTTTATATCGAACTCTACGTTTACAAACTGTGTTTTCAGTTTCTCGGGAAATTACCAAAATCAGAATTAAGTTTAAAGTTTAATTCAGTGTTGCTTTGAATGACAGCACCTTCCCGTCAAGTGGAAAAGGAGATTGAAGTTTTGTGTGGGCGTGGCCTATGACGTTAATTTTAATTTACGCAGTTCATTGGTCAATAAAATTTTTAATGACACAAGAAAATGTTTCATTGAAATGTATCGTTATTTCAAACAGAATTTTAGAAAACTGTGCCTTGTTATTCCGTTATCATTAGGAAGAGCGATGCGACCTGGTTTTTATTTCAACTCAGCAAGTGGAGTGTTTACTTTTATTACCCCGCAAGTTTAATTATAAGGAATGATCGTTTTTTCTGTCTATTTCTTGAGTTATGAACTGCAGAAACAAAGGCCAAACATAGTGTAAATGTATATTGGGATTATGTTCGCTTTTTCCATTCATCTGGGAAATACACGTTCAACTGATAGTTGGAATAATAGATTGAGTGGGGTTGTAATTGAGTGAGCGGTATCTTTTATCATACGAACACTAATGTCATCATGATCGTGGGCTTTATCCGACTTTAGTGATTTAATAGCAACGAAAATATCATTGACATTAAATGTATTTTTTAAGAAGGTGTTGCTAGGAAATGGAATCAATTCAATTCTGGGAGTTCTTGATCAGTGTTTTCTATTCGCCCTTCAGAGATAAAGGTATTGTTTAGCAAGTTAGCTTTTTCGTCATTAGTGTAAACAGAATTGTTGGACGAATTTTTATTGATCTTGCATAATGGAGGGATTGCTGAAGCTTTGTTTCTATCAAGCAGATCTTTTATTGCATGCCAGCAAAATTTGGGGGATGGATCGGTGGAGAGTGTATTTTCAAGATTCGTTTCATGATAAGTTTTAGCGTATTTTTTCACTTTGTTTCTACGTTTTTCAGTTAGACCAATCATCTTCATCCTGTGTACGAATAGCACGTTTTCGCATTCTGTCGCGCTAGTAGATGTTTAGTCTGAGTTAAACCAATACTTATCTCTGGGGCGAATTAGGACACTAGACTTTTGAATACATTTATCCATGATACTCAGAAATAAGCGAATAAAATTCTCGATGGTAACGTTTACATCTCTGGTATTTTCATTTAAAGCTACCCAACCGACTTCGGATATCAAATTGTTGGCTAGGTATGGTTTGGGTACATAGTATGGGTATGTGATGGAAGATTGATGGGGGGGGGGAGGTTGAACTGGTTGACGTTGTTAATGACGTTGTGACGTCGTGATGCAAACGCGATGCCATAGAGATGTTGGCCGCAGTTGATGTCCACTGTACAATCCGATGTGACATTGTTCGGGTAAGGGTGTGTAGGGCTCCTCCTACTGAACTAATATGAAAGTACAGTATGAATGTTATATACCTTATTGGTGCAAGGTTAGCCTTTGATACTACTTACCTACCAAATGATTTGTATTATCGTATGACTGGTGTAGAGAGTACGTAATTTTAGGCCATATGATATTGCGGGGCATGCATGGTTGTCCAGTGTGGTAGTATAGTGTGTTCGATCTGTACCCATGTTGGTCTTCTGTTTGCTCTTAATACTATCAATCTACTTAAGGTGTCATTCTGTCCCACAGCTGGTATTGGTAGTATGTAATGCTAGGTCATGCACTGCTATGTTGTCTTGTATAATAGTAAAGGATGACCTGCCTGTAACCCGTTGGTCTACTGTTAGCCCTTAATGCCACGATCCACCTAAGGTGCTATGCTGTCCCACAGTTGGTATTGGTAGTGCGTAATGCAAGGTCATGCAGTGTTGTGTGCCATACTTCATGCATTGTTGTGGGTGTGCATGGTTGTCTAGTACGGTAATATAGACTTACTGTGTGTACTCTACTAGTTTTGTGGCGTGGTGGAATGTGTTTTATTGTCCATCACAGTAGTATACAGTGTACGATATTTATTTCTGGTTAAATAACTTGTTCAATATGGAGCCAAAGCCGTGTGCGCGTTAGCCCCGAACACAGCTCTGTATAAAATAAATATATTATAACTAAAGCACATGGGTCACTACTAGAGCGTGTGGGTGCCTTTCTATGAGCGCACGAGCGTATGAACGTACCCCATCTCTCCCAGATAAAAGAGAATTGCCTCCTACACTTTCGATTACGTTAGATTAAGTGTTAATACAAAGTGTTAATGTTCCAATCCAAAACCTCCTTCGGTGAAGTGTGCATCCGGATAATAACTTTACTTCTGGGAAAGAACACAAGAAAAGTTACAGCCAATGTAATTTTGGTTTAAACTCGGAGGTTCTTTGTCAATGAGAGGTTATAAGCTATGTTTTGGAGGAAACTTGAATAATAATAAAACTCAAAGGGGAAAATTTATTTTCCAGAATTATATTCTCTGTCCATAATTACAAATGCATTACAATTAATCGTCATTTTAATAAAGCTGGAAGGCATATTGTCATATCTTTTAAAACGGTAATGATTAATTTCAATCTTTCATATTCATTCTAGAAAATGCAGTTTTTGAAAATTCAATAGAAGCTTTATAGTATTGGTCTGCAAGTTTACTTGTGTTGCTTCTCTCCTATACAGGGAGAGGACGGAAAAAATGCGTGAACATAGGTGGAAATTTTCATTTTGCAGATTTTTTGGCCAACCCACCCTTTCCTGTATATTTTTCCGTGACATTTTTGAGACCTTCCCCCTTCTCATACATTTTATGTAGAAAGCTTCGGCATTCAAACACCAACCTGCAACGCGCAATGCACCCGTGGAAAACATAAGCAAAAATGGTACGAATTTACCATTGTTCACATAATAATAAAGGGATAACCCTGTTTACTCTGCTTCAGTGGTTAGTGCATTCCTTAGGCCATCCAGTGGGTCTGTTTGAGTAATTCTTCCTTCATTTTGGGAACTAACAACTCGTGATACAGGCATTATATACCCATAGTTGTTGAAAGCGACGAAAAACCTCAATCAAACCAGATCAGACAAAGTAGCTTAATATTCTTACAAATCTAGTTTCTTGGTGTGTACCTTGCAAATGAAACTCAATTATTCTTTTTTCCCGAAACCATTGATTTTAAGTCAAATTTAAATAAGCTTTTCCTAATTTTATCTCTGATATGCACTTCGAACAGTTTACTTTCTGTGAATCATGGCATATGCAGGCATATGTGAGCACTGTGTCTGTTGTGCCGAAAATTAATTTACTATTGTTTGTACCGTTACCTTCCTATTGCACATTTGGGTTAAGTAAATGGGAACCTGTTCTTGTTCTGGTTGAAGAAAAGCAAACCTTGTGTTTTTGTTTCTGTTATGGCATTTCCATAACAGGGTAGCTATAAAAATAATGGCATTAAGGGGATGATTGCAAGGTAAATGTGAGGTGTAGACCAATCAATATTTTCAACGTGCAGCCTCGATTTAATTTGTGCTATGCTGAAATTTTCGGATCGGTGGACTGTTCTCAAACTCCTACCAATTGACTCCTCTGAACTTTTTTCTAAGAGACCAAGGAGGTTCCGCTTCCGACACTACCTTGATTCTGTTCGGGAATATTCTGCTTTTTGGTTTACTTTCCCAAATAGACGAATCGCCATTGAATACAAGACCTGGGTAAATATTGCCAATATTTATGGATGTAAGAAGATGCAATATTTACAATGTGAAGAGCTTTCAGATTCGATTCGATTCAATTCGGAATCTTTTGCCGTGCATCGGGATTTAAAAAATAAAATATTTTGAAATCAAGAACAAATCAAGAAAAACAAACGAAAAAATCTCCTGAGGTTCAATGCGTCCCTTGAATGCAACAATGCGCCATCTGAAATGTAGTTGGTGCCCTGTTGAACTCAAGGGACGAATGTGCTCACATTTCGTTTTCCTCGGACAATATTCTACTGTGTTAACAAGGTTATGGGAAGTCCTGTTAATTATTAAATCTCATCTGCTTAATTTATCAACTCATTCATTAACAACCACGCGCTTCAGATGTTTTGCAGTGTATATTCCGCTAAATATTGTCTTCAACTCCACTGGCTCTTCAAAATATCGTTAATTCATAATAAATAAACAGAAAAACTATCCAGCATACTCGTACCAATCTAGGTACTAATACTCTGAAATACTGAACGTGAAGTCCTCAAAGTCCGTAAGACATTAATCCTGTTACTGAAATGGTGGCACTATTTGGTAAGCACAATGATTACATGACGCTTCATTATTTCCATTCGGTATCACATTCCTCATCTCCTTGCTTTGCGGTTAAAGCTAGAAGTCCTGTCGATTTGCGCATTAATCTGCGCGTTATAACCATAGTACGACTATCATATGGCCTGCGCACAAGCAATTTTTCAGCCAAGGGACCTCCGGGTTACCCGGAGGTCCATTGGCAGAAACATTGTTTGTGTTTGCTATGCGTAACCACAAGAATCTGCCGTGCTTTGGATGCCATTCGATATGAAAATTGCGCGCCATTGCTACGCGCAATTAAGCCTAGGTAAGCGCACAGTTTGTGACAGGACTTCTAGTTTTAACTGTAAGTTTTTGCGCAGCATCTTGTATACAAAACCAAATCCATTGTTTCTATGTGTGATGAAACGCACCTACAGGTTTACTTCAACATTATCGTAAGCGATTTTACTTGAATTTACAGACAGTTAAATAAACTTATAATCAGTGATTTATTTTGCATCAAGTCTATATTTTCTCCAATACACGTAAAAAACGCCAAGACGAAATACAACCCTTTATTACCCTTTGTAAGATTATACAAGTTTCCTAGTTTTGTCAATAACCAATGCATCCAGTACGGTACATTTAACTCCAACGGGGTGTATGAAGTTCAATGGGGCGTATGAGAATATGACGCTACCACTAAAAGGGGGTGTACAGACATTCTATGGTACACTTCGCCGATTTTCCTTTTACCCATTGCCTCAAACATTTTCCACAGTAATAATAAGCATTCAGACTCACAACTAAAATGTCAACAATATTGTTTCATGCCAATATTCAGACAACTTGAAATCCAGCGTGTACATACTCCCAATGTCCGATTTTTCTGTCGAGAGGAGAGATTGTGTTGGAGTGTTTCAACACTACAGATCTGTTGTGGTTTCGAGAAACATGCAACCAATCTCGTAAAATGAAATGTCCCTTCTGTGAAACTTATTAAAGCACTTGTAGCAGTTTGAATATAGTGTCCTCGCTTCTCCAAGGCACTCAGTGCACCACTGTATCGAATAAAACACTTATAAAAGTGAAGGTGTGTCACACAATAATAACGACACATCATTTCTCATTGTTCTTGAATTGAAGTCTCCCACATGTTTGAGTTCAATTGAAGGGAAATAACTCTAACTCATTCTTGTTCAATAATAAAGAAAGATATGTCTCTTTCAGTTTCTCTAATTATTACTTTTATCAAGGTTTTTGTCACAGGAATACTGTTAGGGGATTATATAATAACACAAAACTAGACACACTGAAAGGGTATGGTAACAAATTTGTCACACGGTGTTTCAGCAGTGTGTACGTGACTGTACTACCCTTCTGAGATTCGTATTTCCTTCTGCTTTCAGCATCAGGAAATACGGATACGGATCTCAGAAGGATAGTACAGTTCCTTATACTCTGCTGTAACTCCGCGTAACTAATAATTTCTATGGTAGAAATATTCCAAGCGCGAGCGAAACAAGAAAGTTAGGCTTTCAAAGCAGCACTCTCTCACAAAAGTAATCCAATACTTCAGTGACTACACAACTTACAGCCAGTACTTCTGGTAATACTTTATTAAGTTAATAATAAAGCTAGATGATTTAATATTTAGAGGTTATTACTTGGTTAGCTTCATATCTGCCTGAAGTAATTTCATATCGTCCCGATATCGGAGGTAATCAAATATTTCAGTGTGCACACAACGTGCGGTCACTGCTTCTGGTAATATTTATGAAGTTAACAATAAAGCTAGCTGATGTAATACTTAGAGGTTATTACATGGTTCGTGTCATATCGGGGGAGAAATCAGCCCGAGGTAACTTCATATCAGTCGAAGGTCGAAGGCTGATGTGAAGTTACCGAGGGCTGATATCTCGGTCGATATGACACTAACCAAGAAATAACCTCTTTATTTAATATACCAAAAGGAATAAGTGCAAAATGGTCTCAGATCCTTTACAGTTGTCTGACAGTGGTATTATTTCTCATTCTTTTCACAAAGTCCGAAGTTCCCACTTCTCCAAGTTCAACTATCCGAACGTCTCAATTTCCACAGTTGAGAAGTCGTGACGTTCGGATAGATGAACTATCTCTTCTCCGACTTCGACGAACCAACGACTCTGAACCTCAGTTTGCGTTGAATTTTCTGTGCAACTCTCTTATTTCTTCTCTTCGTCTCCCGAATCCTTATTTATTGCCATCTTTAATTCCTCATCATACAAAAACTCAGATTCAAGTCACTCCATTATACCAGATCAAATCGCGTCATATCAGCTGAGTTTGATTATGGCCAATTCTGGAAACGAAAATCATATATGTTAAATAAACATTGCATAAGAATATCAAGCACACTTGGAGATCGCGTATTTTATCCTCTGGGAAGGGGTTAAAGTACAGAAAAAATAGGTGGATAACCTACATTATTCCTGTTGAAACGATTTACTTCCGTGGTAAAATGTAACGCCCAGCATCGGTGAACAAAATGCAGAATTTCTATTTGTCATTAATATGAACAGTCTGCACACCAGGAAACCTTCATCACAGCGTTATATTTGAAAGTATTTTGTTCATTTGCTTTTTCTTGGTGATCTATGTAATTACTCAGCATATATGACTCTACTCCAACTGCTGTATCACGTTTATACTATACCCGCCAATCATTTATATTTGGGAATTTTTATACTGGAGGAGTCGCACCCATCTTCCTGGTTTATATCGTCCTGAAAATTGACTTTCGATAAAGTTATCTCCCTTGAAATTATTATCGGGTGAGGGAGGTCCAGTTAAGAAGTAAGTAATTGTTGAGAAAACACCGATAACATCAGTAGAAACAAAAGAGAAGTCTCACAGAGCTGTCTGTTGTTTTCGTTTATTAAAAGTTACAAAAAGAAACTTGGTTTTATGGCAAGATAATTAGAAGCAACTATTTCACAGACACTCTGTCACTTAGAAGCAACTAGTTCACACTAAGAATATCTATCAGCATCACACTTACCAGCACACAAATGTCCACTTTTGCTTTAGCTCTTTCTAGCGAATGTATTTTGGTGGTAGTTTGCGAGTTTTTATTCTTCCCAGGAGAAATGTGCTACGAAAATAGGAAACATAGGCACGTATTTCAAATCTTATCTCCTAGCCGTTCATATTAACCCTTTGTACACCAGACGCCGTTTTTCCGGCCGGGTGACAAGCTACGTCATAATGTCATTAAGTGGAACGACTACAGAGTAAATGTGTAGTGTGGACCAATCAATATTTTCAACGTGCAGCCCTGAGGCTGCACGTTGAAAATATTAATTGGTCTTACCCCAAATAATGAATATGGATTCTTCCAATTGCTTCCATTGAACTTACACGGAGGCTACCATCAGTGTTTAAAGGGGTTAATGGAATTGACCCTGTCTGCATTACATGTCACGAGGCACACACTGTTGATATAATGAGTAAAACAATTAAAGAACATCAAAAGATGGTGAAAGCGCCGTTTTCTTATATTTAAATTGGTCTCAACAAAGATTAATTGTTAAATGTTCAAACTGATTGTGAAAAACAATTGTAAAAAGTAAGCTTCTGTATTTTCATACAACTCTACATGAGAATGCCTGAAGTTTGTGAAATGATACTACTTTGCTAACATTTCGAAATTTCAATTTTTATATGAAATTCCTATATACTTAGTGCTAAATTTACCGACAGGATTAGAAAATTAAGGGGAGCTAAGTTTCCTGTAAATATTTTCCATTGACGAAAATGGTCAACCATGGGAGTTGGCCGCCGTGTCCCGCTATACCAGGTAGAAAGAACCTGCTTTCCAACGACTGCTGCTCTCCCCAAGTTTCCCAAGGGGATGCTATCTTGTCTTTACAGAAGAAGGGTCACTGTTTTCTAACTTTGTTCATTAAACATGCATCGATCGCTATCAGAGATAAATTTCTTATGAGTAATGGATTTCCATAGTTGATCCCTTCCAAGCCAATTAATCAAAAGCCAAAATGATATTCAAAATTTGCTAATTCAAGTACGAGAACACGATATTTCTTATTTCAAATTATATGAAACAAATTAGGGAGTTTGTAGGAAAAAGTAATTAAACCTGTTTTTGAAGGAAAACAGTTACACGATGAATGTGAAGTGAAATCTGCAGAACAAGAATTTCAGTCAAATGTCGAATGAAACAGAAGTGACAAAAACCATCTCTCTCATATTCAATAAAATTCCACATTTCACACTGAGAAGCATTCGATAACAGTCTTTTATATAATTACTTTATTGTGAGAAAATTCCATATCTATCCGATGACGCTTTGGTGCTAAGATGGACACCTTGCCTGCTGATGATACCGATAAAATACATTGGTACAGTCGCTTGAACCGCTAAGGGAGGATTGTGATGGGTGTGACAACCTAATAATTCTTCCAGTCGGGACGTTTTCACCTGGATTGGAGTCATAGATATCGATTCGCTGTTGCTTGTAATCACAGGGGCGGCGGAGCCGGGGGGGGGGGGGCTGGGGGATTCAGCCCCTCCTCTTTTTTGCCGAGCCATGTTTTTTTTTTTTTGTATGCATATATTTTAACACAACCAATGACTGGTGAAACAAGGGGCGGATCCAAAGCCTCCCCATATTTTCGCCAGCTATGTTTCTCTCGTACTGGTTCAGTTACGATGGATTCAGGATCATTTTTTGCAGTAAGTGGCAGCAAACGCTAAAATGTATACACTCTGTTAAAGAAATCGGTTAACTTAAGTAGGTCGTAATCGTACAGACATACAAGTACCAAATCCACCCCAGACAAGATAATCCACAGACAGTATAATTGTTGTTAACGTCTGGTAAAACGTACAGGTGAGGTCTATTTATCAGCTTTGGTCGTTACGACCAAAGCTGATAAATAGACCTCGCCTGTATGCTTTACCGACGTTTTTTAACGGCTCTCAAAGTGTAAAATCTTTCAAATACATCTCCTGAAAAATCTCAAAATATTCGCTCATGGAAATGGGAGTTTTGTTACCCTGGAATTTAACATTTTCGTACCGCGGGCCGAACCATGGTCGTCCCGTCATATCGACGTCCATCCATCGCGCGATCCACCCCCCCCCCCCGCATCCCCCCCCCCCCCTCCACTTTGAGAATCGTTCCGCCGCCCCTGAATCATACACTTTCTTATATGGCCCTGGGAATCACACATTTTCGATTCGAATCGATTCTTGAATCGAATCAGAGGCGTCTTGAAGATGACCGACGGGGGTTTGGGGGTGCTATAAACCTGATTTGTATTGTCCCCGACCACCGAAGGAAGATTCCGAGGCATCTAGTGAGTCCGTCCATCCGTCCGTCCGTGCTATAATACGGGAGTTACGAGTTTTGTTTTTGTCCGGACAGGCATTATAAGCTTACCGAAATATTATGAGCTTATTTGATATATTATGAGCTTAATTACTAAGATATGAGACTTATGAGGCAAATAGCGCATTTTCCGGGTTTATATTAAGGGTTAGGGTCAGTGCAGGGTTGGGGTTAGCGTTAGTTTCTATCCAGCGTTACGTTGGGGGATGTAACCATGTCTATACCCCCCGAAATTTAAAAAAAACGAGGTTTTAATTATTGTCCGAAAGAATTAAAATGATCAATTTTTCCGTAAAAAATTAAGCCCACAACTCCCATTTTTAAGAATGTCCATTCATTCGTTCCTTAGTTTGTTTCTTCGTTCAAAAAGTTTTGGCGACAGTTGTTGGAGCAGCTACTCCAAACTTTCAGCGAATGTTCTAGAAACTCTGCTGAACATGTCATTTGAAAGTCCAGACACCAAGCACGTGCCTTCGTGGGAACCCACGTGCATACGCTCATTTCATATTCGACATGGTAAAATTGCTGGAAATTGAGTGAAATTTTGTGGAAATCCGCCCAGAGTTGGCTGAGATATAACGTTTTGTTGAGAGGAGGTAATGTTTTGAATTTTGGTCATTTTCACGCTGGTGCGAAAGGGCGTGGAGACACGCTGGAACTGCCCCCAGTCTGAGCTAGTACCATTTAAGACTTATAATTCACTGCTGCGGGTGGGCAAATGAGACAAAGCGAAACTTTCATCTTCCAAACTGTTGCCAATGGATTTCGACGCTGTCTTTAACACTACGGTAATTACCAAAACGTAAAAGTTAACAGAAATTACGGATGGGTTAATGGCGAAAAGGGTGTGATTCGGCTAACTGGACATTAAAATTGAACAGACACCAGTGTTGGACATACGCCGACAGTGTTGTCTCGTTCAGCCAACTTTTTTAATTACAGGAGTAGCGTCCAGCCAACTTTATCAATTTTGCATAGTAGCTTCTGGCCAACCTTTTTGTTTCACACCTGATTGATGTTATAGTCTGTACCAAATTACTTATTAGTTTCGATAGTGAGAGGAAACTCGCCGTCGACGTGTCTCGCCTGACTGACTATGTGACGGATCAATGGGTTGAAGGGACGCCTCTAGAACACTGGAATCACTTCGACAACGACGGTTCCCGTACTACAAATAATGCCGAAGGATGGCACAGTAAAATAAATAAACTATGCAAAGTACCACACCCAAGCGTATATTCATTCGTGAAACTATTGAAGAAAATTCACTCGACAAACGAAGCCCAAATCATCCAACTCGAAACTGGTGGAAAACGCAGGGCAAAAAATGAGAAAATACAGGAATATTGACAACCGACTTAACATCTTGAAAGTCAAACTAGAGAACGAACAGATGCATGTCATCGAATTCGCCGATAGGGCATCAGAATTGTTACACCTGGAGTAAATTCACAAAATTTTATGTTATTGGTATATGTTGTGTTTCACGCATTATGTTCCGTATATATATATTATGTTTATGTCAGGGCGATAGCGAGTTTTCTCCATTGTTTATACTGGAATGTAAATAATAATCTAATAAGAATGAAAATAATAACAATTTTGGTAGTTGGTATAGTATTAAAAATAATACTTATTATCACTTGTGTAAATAATCCTCTTTCAATTAACGCGAGTATCATTTCACTCAGACTATTACGCTGGGTCACATAAAGGTATCGGGTTGCGTCATCAATACCTCGTTAAAGAACACATGTGTTCGGACAGAGAAGCCTATTAATTTTCAATTCTAACAGGTTATCAGAAGCGCTTATATACTAGCAACCAAAGCGAAGGGGACTTGTCAAATGAAACGCAAATTGTCTAAACTCAAAGAGTCAATTTTTCATTTCGTCGGAAGAAGCTAACAAAGTCGTTAGAAAGCGATTAGCCAGTTAAAATAATGTATAAATATGCAAGCGAGTGAGGTCTTAGGCGGACTCAAAAAGATTGAGAGAGACTCGTTAGACCCGGTTAGACCGGTTAGTTCACGTTTTTGTGGAAGCCAGATCAGGGATCTGCGCTAGATGTTGCCCGCTGGGGACAACGTAGAGAGCTGAAGCGAGATATTGCCTCCGTTGGACGCAGTAGTAGATCTCTTTTGTCGGTAGCCTTGTCACGAGTCTGGGCTAATAAAAAGCTAAGGATATAGGACAAGCATAGGGGGCGCCACGACGTCAAGATAAGGCCAGTAAAAGTTTGAGAAATAAAGTAGGGAGCAAGGTGCTCAAAAGTTGGTGTCCAGGTAGTGGAGCTACGCTGGAAAATAAGTGGACGGCTAGCGAGAGGGAGCTGCCGTATGAACATTTTGGTGATTTAAGTTGGCCGGGTAGTGGAACTACCCTGGAAAATAAGTGGACGGCTAGCGAGAGAGAGAGCTGCCGTAGGAACATTTTGTTAATGTAAGTGGTGATTTGGAATCAATAGTAATGAGACAGTGAGTGGTGCAGAGTGGAAACGTGATGACTTAGTGGAACTGTATACCTTGAACCCGGAGAAGTGATGGTGGATCTCTAGACGATAAAACATCTAAAAGTGACACTATAATATCTAAAAGTGCACAAGAAGAACGGCGACCAAACCAGTGCTAGCATTGGAAGAGAAGAAGGCGGTAATGTGACATTTTCTCTTTTCTTTGTGAAAAACAAAAGATTCTTTCTGGGAAGTCTCAGTATGTATTATATCTTCTTATTTTATGTATTAAACTTGTCATTTTCTTAAGTCGCGTTAATTATCGTTCCGAGGAAAAGTCATTGACACCGACAGGACTAGAATCCCAAAATAGTCGATATCACCACGGGGTTCCGTAGCGGCGAGGCGTAGGTTTACACGCAGAGACAGCTGCACTCCCTGAGTGGGGCTGGGTGCGATTGAACCTATTTCTCCCAAACGGTCCACGTGGTGGGCTCTATATCGGCGACAGTTTATACGTTAAATAAATACATCAGTTTCAACCTGCGTTTTAGTTTTGTCTAAGTCTCGAGTCACAATATATGAAACAGACTATACACTAATCTGCTTTAAATCCTATTGTTCTCTTTCACACCAAGTAGCACTCAGCCAATCTCCCAACTCTCCCACCTAGCCAACCTTTTTTACTCAGAAAACAAAAAAGATTGGCTGAGTGAGAATAAACCACGCCGACTGTATCCAGACCATCAAAGGCAGCTACTTGACATTTTCAGAATTTGTTCTACTGTCCCCGCTCGACAATTTAGTATCTTTGGTGAGTGTCCGAGACCGCATGGAAACAACGTGGATCTCGTGTAAAGCGAAGGGATGAGTCGTCCCCACTTTATTCTCAATGCCGTGTCTTTTCCATTAATTATTTACCTGTCATCGGCAGAGTTTGGCATTATTTCTGCCCATTTAATGAACTGTTCAACTTGAACTATTCGCACCTTAAAAAGGTTTGGAGTTAAGCTCTTTATATTAGGCCGTCCTAAATTGACAACTCGACCCAGATCGTCGGCCACTGATTAATGAATATTTTATCCCAGAAACAGATAACTTTTTAGAAACACGCTACAGCATGGGAAAAATGAGTTCGTTTCCGGTACTTATTTATCGCGCTCTTGGATAGGTTGTTCGAAACTTTGTGGGCGTGGAGGAGTGGGGGTTCAAGCCTATTAAATAGTCTTTTATGTGACATGAATCAAGATTTGAAGGTAGCATTGCCAACAAACTGTCCGATAGAGGAAATTGACACGAAATTCTGATTTGAGCAGGTACTGAATGAATCGGCGACTCAACGATTTTAATTTCTTTCAGCTAACTGATTTAAAATTAAAGGGGTTGCATCAAAACAGAAGGCATTCTACCATTTATTTATTTATAATGTCGTTTCTCTTCTAATAATCGCTAAAATGTCAGCATAAGGTGACATTATCTCATCAATTTGTCAACAAGACATGACGGAAAATGTCAAGAATTGTATGTTATAGTTGTAAAAACAATCAGATGCACCTTTCCGACCTTTCTAATTACTCAGATGTTTTTGACAGTGAAAATAACACCTTGGCCAGCCGTTAATTTGTAAGTTAAAAGAAGGCTCCGAACACACAGTACGTGGAGAGTGTATTTTTACTAAATCACCCGCAGAGTGGAGATTCCACCCAAGCAATAATTGTAAATTTGTTGCAAAGCATAACAAGCACAAGCAAAGTTTCAGCCAATGGACCTCCGGGTTAAACCCGGAGGTCCATTGGCTGAAACATTGCTTTCGTTTTTGGTCAATATATACAAAATTTGAAAGTTATAGTTTGGGTGATAACTCCACTCCGCGGGTGATTTAGTTACTATCCACTCTCCACGTACTGTACCTATTGTTCCCGGAGGTTTTATTTCTTGGGGTTGAAGTTAGTATAGGTTTAATCTATTGCAAGCTTCGAGAAAGATACCAAGTAGTGAATGAGAAATCATCGCTAGTTTTCCATAGTGTGTCCATATTTTATATCACCAAACTGAAGTAGAATCTTACTTTATGGAAGATTTGTAACTTTAGTTCCTGCAAGAATGTAAGGAGAAATAAATTTCATAACTGATTTTAGCGGTAATGTTCTCGGTATAAACTTCAGAAGTTAAATATCTAAATCCATATAAATTAAGTCCTTTACACACTAATCGCAATGCTAGCGTTCAGGGTGCTGTAACAAAGTTATAAAAAGATTCTCATTCAAGTTAATTATTGTGTTCGTTATTCAAGGCTCACATTTGAGAAATCACAAAATATCCAAATTTGTAGACAGAGAAGAAATGTCATTACCAAATACTTTATTGCAACGCTTGCATCACGTATAGCGTGTTTAATTTTAGTTAGTCCTTTATTAGAGGAAAAGGTAGGTGTCATTTTCTAACCATTCGCCCGTGCGTCCGTTCGCCAGTCAGGGCAATAATACGGGACTTATGAGTTTGTTGGGTTTTTTGCCAGGACAGGCAATTTGAGGTTACTTCCAGATTATGAGCTTACGTACAAATATTATGAGGTTTTTGTCAAAAATATGAGACTTATGAATCGATTTGTAGCGATTTTTGGGATTTATGTTAAGATTTATGGTCAATTAACGGCTGGAGTTAGCGTTTCTTCCTCTTCAGGTTTATCTTAGGGGATCTAATCATGTCTATCCCCCCCCCCCCCCAAAAAAAAAAAAAATCCGAAGAAACGACTTTTTAGCGGTTGCCCGAACGTTTTAAAATGATCAATTTTTCCGCAAAAAAATTAACACCACAACTGCCGTTTTCCCGCACGTCCGTCCGTCCGACCGACCGACAGTCCGTCCGTCCGTCCGACCGACAGTCTACGCAATCATACGGGAGTTACGAGTTTTTTTTGTGTCAGCCATCAGTCGGATTTGGATCTCCTTTGGTAGGCTGATAGACCCGCATGGGGGATCGGATATTCACAAAGGAAGAAAGAGTTCCGTCCAATAATTTTCGCCAGAGTTGTGGCCTTTTATCACTATTTCGACTTAAAAAAAATTCTCGAACTCTATATTGCATTCATTGCATGTTGGATTTGAAAACCCTTTATTTGATCAAATCATAATTTTAGGGGTTACTTGTGGATGACTAGACAATGCTTCCTTTTGATTTTGGTCCAGCTAGTCAATTCAATATGGCCGCCATGGCGTTATGACATCACCGGGGGCATATGCTACGCGCTGTGTTGCTCTTGTTCCGACTGTGATGGCTCAGGCCCTGACTGATGAAATAATCGTACTACATCATCAAGGCATTCTTCCGTCGAAGGCAAGCCTTGATGATGTAGTTGGAATATTACCCCGTAAGGATTATAATTCATCGTCGATATTGCGTGAAAACCTTAAATTTGCATTTAACAGAGGTAGGGTCTGGTGATATTGGAATTAGCATGGCTGGTGGCACAAGTACAGATGTTAATTATGTTAATGTAGCGGAAGTTACACTCAGTCTTTTATTTCAACATTATTTATGTACGAATTCCATCTAAACAATACGTTTTGTGAGACGATGAAGATGGCTGATACCAAGCTACATTCCTATGAAAAAGATTCGAGAGGAAACGAATCGGGCAGCCGATTTCGTATCGAACCGAATATCAACTTAAGATTCGAAATCGAATCGAATCGAATCGCGAAGCTTCGCAGGGCCCTACTTTCTTACGAGATTAGTTTTGCTACTTGGTTTTATCACACATACAGTCGGTCATACAAATGGACGTCTGTAGTACCTGGTTCGGGCTTTTGGGCGAAGGGATCAGGATGACCAATTTTGGGTGCAGGTACATTGCGTGTTAATTAATGAAGATGTTACGTCACCACTACTGCATGTATATTTTATATATTCAGCAATAAATTTCAAAGTTTTGAGGTTTTATATAACTATAATCCCGACTAATTAATTTTCCAACTACGTCATGCCCTGATGACGTAATTGGGTTATTTGATATATCAGTCGAGGCTCGAGCCAACGTAGTCGGGATAAATCAGGATTGTAGGGTAAGGTTGTGGACCCCTGGACATTAATATCAAAGTACTGCAGTTTCACAGTTTCAAGCAACATATTTTTCTTATGATGCAATTAGGAATTTAACAGATCTTGATTGACAGGCGAGCTCTGTCAAACAAGGCTGAATTGGTTACATTCATAGAGTTGTATTATGTGGAAAGATTCCTGATGCAAATTCTGACATCATTGTTTCTGGGGTTAAACTTGCTTTTGATGGAAAACCCACACAAAATGCAGTTTTCTTCAGAAGTGTTTCTATCACAAAACTGTGGTTAAAAAAACATTTTCTCTCATTTCCATTAAATTTCAATTTCACGCTGAGAGCTATTCGATAATATTTTCAGATAATTATTTTATTGTTGAGAAAAAATGTGCGTATCTTTTCGTTAACGTTTTGGTGGAAAAATCAGCATCTTATCTGCCGATGGTGCTGATAAATTACATTCGTGCAGTAGAGGTATAAATAATTTTACATTCCGCAGTTAGTAAAAAATTCTGAATAAAAAGACAAGGTTTATTATCAACTCAGTCCATTGGCTGAAATTTTGCTTGTGCTTGTTATGCTTTGCAACAGATTTGCAGTTTTTGCTTGGGTGGAATCTCCACCCTGCGGGTGATTTAGTGATAATACACTCTCAACGCACTGTATAATACTATCAGACTTCATTGATGAATTAAATCGAGATCTGAGCAGCTTTTCCCAGTTTTCCTCGAAATTATGAAGCCGTTGCTATGGAAACGCAATTTTCATTTTGTACAGCACGTTATAGCATGAAGCTCACCTCCTAGCGGTTCACGTGGTATCTAAAATATTCGTGTTTTCACAAAAAAACTTAAACCGTTCAAAATAGGATAAACACCTCTCTGCTCTTTATCAAGTGGGGACCTGCAAGCATGGGAATTTGATAAATCTGCTGAACGAAGAAACACGACTCATGATGTATGATTTATTTTACAGAATATTAAGTAAAAATTATTGCTGTTCATTATGTACAATATTCTTTGTGAAATGCGTACGTGGGAGATAAGAGAATGTGATTCAATACGCCGAAAAAAGGAAATATTAGATATTTTCTTGAATAACCTTGACTTTTTACTGTGATCTTGACTGCAAGAGGTCAAAGTAACTCTCCCTTCGTATGAGCCACCCACAATAGTACACTATTACAGGGCTGCATTGAATTGAGATGTCAGCTGTTCCACATAATCGGCTTTTCCCAATTTTCTTCAAAAATTTTGTATCCGCTGCTGTGGAAACATGATTTCACTTTTATCTTCTATTTCTAATTCCACGAAACCCCCGATCTTGGTGGTTCACATTGTATATAAAATGTCCATGTGTCCAAAGGTACACGAGATCGTCCCAAATCGAGTCAAAACCAATTTATTATAAGGTAACTCCTTTTTTTTGTTTTAAGCCAACATGCATTTTAACCCTTTACCTAACGAAATGGCCGCCTCCATCCGCATAATATGCAAATTCATTAGTAAAAAAATATTTTAAAAAAAAATTCAATAAAACCTCATCACGTGACCCCTCATTGGAACGAGCTCGTCGAGCACGTTCCATTGAGTAGTCACAAGATATGTATTTTTTTTTGTTGTTGAAAAATTTGGGAAAATATTATTTAAAATAATAAATTTTTATATCGCCTGTTTTGGGTAAAGGGTTAACCCTTTAGGCCATATCCTTTAAATGCTATTCACAAAAATCGCCATTTAAATTTTATTTTTCATCATTTGTTGCCTCCAAAACAGAGCTCACGGCTTCTGGGTGGAACATGCTCTTTGAGCTAATTGACCTGAGGGCTATAAGCTATGTTTCTGTGACAAACAATACATTTTTTCACTTTTTTTCTTTTCTTTTGTTTTTACCGGTATTATTTTGCAAGTATAATCGTGTTAGGTAAAGGGTTAAGGGAACACATATGACCGGTGAGGTGATAGAATAATTCAATGGCAGTGGGGAAATAGCCAATATTCGGAATTTTAGGACAGGTAACCAGGGTGGGGGCCAGGGAGGTTACAGGGGGCTACAACCTCCATTGGGACAATTGGCCAAATTCGTCGGGGAGATACAATATTATGCAAACACCATAAAAATAGAGATAATACTCCCGAAGACCCGACATGCGTGCACAACAGGAATGGTGATATAATCACTGTGGCATGGGAGAGAAGACTTAATTACATTGCGAAAGTTTAGTTTTAATCCGATGCCAGTAACTTTCTACACAATCACTGGTCGACACACATCAAGTCTCGAGACATCGAGTTTTTCCCGTACTTCTTAAATTTGTGGATCTAGGGTATCAAAAACAGGTGTCATGACATCTGTTTTCATACCCTAGTTCCACAAGCCACAATTTTTTTATTATTGTTTTTTTGGGGGGAGAAGGGGGGTGCGTTTCGTTTTGAATCTTTCAAAGCCTTTAGAGTCACGGATATTGCGACGTTTCTCCCGTTAAAATAAAAAAAATTCTCCCACCGAGCCGAACGAGGCTCGGTCCGGTGGGTCCGAAGACTCTATCCACACTCTATCCACACTGTTGGGGATCATAATCACCGCGTCGGGGAAATCATGGCGCCACCCCTGCATGTAATTAGAAAGAACGCTTAATTATTTCTGTCAGTCCTTCTATGTACATTTGACCCCAAAAAACAGTAAGTTAAATAAAGTAATTAAGTGTTCAGCTGAAGCTCAATTAAGACTCATAATCAAAACAAGATGGGAGACTTGGTCCAGCGGGTTATAATTAGGGAGAATTTCAAAAGCCACAGATAAGCGGACTGTTTGCTGTTGCGTTGTCCAGATCATGGAACCCCCTAATTCTGGATATTTTGCTGTGAATAGATCTAATCCCCTAATGTCTACCAGATCGCCAGTGGAAATCCAAGATGTCAACTTGAAATGGAAATTGTGTTTATCGCCCAAACAGCGCAAATGTACAGGACACAAAAGTGTTTTGTCAAGGCTGCTCAATTCGTTATTGACATGTCGAGATTTTGTCAAAGTGAGGTTCATGAAACAAAAACCTTTTATCTTGTCAAGGTGATATCTAAAAGTTGCGATTTTCTTGTTTGAAAGAGTAAATATTTTCGATAATCTTTCTGATTTGGTT
Source organism: Pictodentalium vernedei (assembly GCA_031216915.1). Classification (NCBI taxonomy): domain Eukaryota; kingdom Metazoa; phylum Mollusca; class Scaphopoda; order Dentaliida; family Dentaliidae; genus Pictodentalium; species Pictodentalium vernedei. The sequence goes on along the minus strand of CM062293.1, from coordinate 419,008,162 downwards.
AAACATAAAACGTAAAGATAAGTATACAACGGACCCCGAAAACCGATTTGTCACTTGAACAGACCAGCAATAAATTCAAGCGCTGCTAACTGAGCATGAAGTTTAATGTCCGTTATTGCGCATTTGTCGAACGCCCCATGGGCTATCTGAGAAAGATTGAAAGAGCGAGAGAGACCAGTGTTCTCTTACTGTCATTATCTGAATAATTATGGCCAGTTAATATGTGATTATGGTGAGAACAGTACATCTCACATGTTCTGAACACACACCCATATTTTTCATCTGGTCTGTCACGAATGTCAGGAAATATTGAAATTCGAGTCTTACAAATGAACTTTAAAGCGAGTATTAAATTAAGATAGATCTGAGTGGCCAAGAGAAGCGATTAAACCGAGAATTAATGTTCTGGCTATGAAGATAAAAATCGGGGGGGGGGGGGGGGGGTTCTCGAAAAATTAATTCCAGTCTAAAGGTGTGTAAGACTGTGGGTCGCTTCGAGTAGATGGGGATGTGCCATGCTATAGGTTAGAGGAGGTGCCGCATCGGTGCAAAAGTATAGGCACGTTGTGTTGTAAGGGGGGGGGGGGGCGGGGGGCTCAGAGCTCATATTTAGAATAGGAGCAGTCGCGGGCCAAGCCGGTGGCAAAATATGAGAATAGGATCCAAAACACGAAGTACGAGCTCAGATAGCTATTTGCATTTAGGCAAACGGCATTACCTGTTTTAGAAGGCAAGCCATACGTAGGCAATGTAGGCTTTGCCTGTATGAACATTATTCTGAGACAAACGTAAGGGAGAGTTTAACCCTTTACCTAACATGAAAAGCAGACGACACTTGCAAAAAAAATTCTTGAATAATTAATTTTTTTCATTTTTTGTCTCAAAAACATAGGTTATGACCCCTCGTTGGAACGAGCTCGACGAGCTCGTTCCAACGAGGGTCATAACCTATGCTTTTGAGACAAAAAATAAAAATATTTTGAAAATTAATTGGCGATTTTTGAGAATAGCGCTGGCCGGTTTTGGCCGTTACGTTGGGTAAAGGGTTAACCCCATTGGTGGTGACTGCTTGTGTGAAAAGTATCAAGTAAAGTGACAATAAGCTAGTGGCCGTGTGACGGCAGTGGTACAGTGACATTCCGTCACATGTTAGAGCAGAGGCGTCCGATAAAGTGACAATCCGTTAGTGGTCGTGCGACGGCAATGAAGTGAAAGGGTGAAGTGAAGAGGAGACCAAGGAACAAATACATGTACCAGCGAAAAGGAGGAAAAACCAGCGACAACAGAGAATGCGGGCCCGCAAGTGACTCAAAAACTGTGTGGGTAGGGGTGATTGACGTTTTGTTTATCATATTCATTGGATTCCATGTAAGTCACAAATTACCATATTTATTTACATGTATATGTATTAAAATTGTTGTTTTCAGTGAACCCCGGTTGCTTTATGCTTTTCGAGGAAAAGTTATTATCCTCTTCAGGAAAAGAACCACCCCAACAAAAGTGAAGCGGGTGGGTTCGTCACGACGAGACATAAGTTCACGCACGGATTCAGGCGACACTTCTTGAGTTTTGGCTGAACACGCGGCGTGAATCTATTTCTTCCAGCAGCAACAAAGTCCCGGTTTCCGATATATCTGATGAAGAATATTACATTTCAAATGAATTATTTTTATTTATTTATTTATTTATTTATTTATTTATTTATTTATAGTTGTTTATTTATTAGGGTTTAACGACATTTTCGACAGCCAGGGTCATATCGTGCCTCAATTTCCCAGCTTGTAATTTAACACCAGATGGGATACTTTGATAAATATCGGGTTGGGGTGTAGTTTCCTCATTTGCCCTCAGAGGAAAGTATCAAGAGGGAGTGAAAACACGTTGAGAATATACAAGGTTGTGTGAGGTTAGACTTGCGTGAGCCTATGACAAACGGTACAACAAGTTCAATTCTGCTTGTTTTAAACAAGTCTAACTTGTTCAATGAAACATGCCACACGATTCAACATGTTGAATTCAACATCATTTAATATGCGTTAGGTGTTAATGGTGAACGCCCACCCTGCTTCGTGAACGGTTAGCAATTAAGATGTGTTGACTTTTGAATTTTTCCCCTAAAAACATAAATGTCACAAAAAAAATGTGTTCTTGAGTATTTTGGGGTTTTTTTTTCTTTCACACTATATCGGTATTTTTATTTTATTGCACACCTGTTCTATGTAATCCCCATTTACAGCAACACTAAACATTAAACCATGAGGAAAATGAAAATCTGTTCCACACATATGTGCGGAAAGGAAATCCTTGACGGACTATTTTTAAATAGAAGCGAAATTTCACTGGAATTTTCCGCAAATCGTGCAACGCAATTACAGTTTGAATCCTAGAGATAGCTGAAAATCGTCCCCTGAGTTCCATAGTGTTCTATGTGCTCGTAGGCAAATAGATCATATTGGAACTCAGGGGTGACGCGTGCGAAATAATAACACGTTTTGTCTTTCCGCGCTAGCACTCGTGCCATATCGATTAACCCATTCACACGCGTGTGTCAGTCTGTGTATTTCCCGTTGCGTGTTCGAGTGGAACAAAGTTATGTTTTTCAGTTTCAAACATTCAGGCATTTGTATTGTGTGCAGCTCCATATTGAAAACCATTTTTGGCCTCTACAAATCCAACATCACCTCATGGGCCAGGCCAGACCGCCTTCTCTCTCCAAACGTGCAACAGAAAGCAAGAAGCAGGCTCTACTTGCTATGATGGCCCCTAAACCTAAAAGCAGATTACCCTAATCCAAAATGAACGCCTCCACAATAAAGGAAAGATAAAGCCCAGCCCAACGTAGACTATACTTGCTCATGATGGCCAATCAACTAGCGTACCATAAACAGCAGGCTGTGTTTGCCGATGTTAGTATCACCCAACATCACTCTGTGACAGAACATCATCAACATGGGCGACAGGGTTGAACTATCCCACACAGTCCCTGTGAGCCTTTGGCGCGTTGAAACCATTCTTCCTGGCCTTAATAAGATGTTCCATCTCAGCGTTACTCTATCCAGTGTTAACCCTTTACCTAACGAAACGGCCTCATCCGTCCACCTGATTTACAAAGTGAGCAGTTGAGAAAATCAATATTTTTCAAAACATTTCAACAAGAACGCATCATTTGACCCACTCACTGGAATGAGCTCGTTCCAATGCGGGGGTCACATGATATTGTTGTGTTGAATTTTTTTAAACATTTGGAAAAACACTGATTAAAATAATATTTGTTTATATCCTGTGAGTTTGATAGAGAGTTAATATAAAACCTTTGCCATGCTGCCAATACATTCAATCAAGCCCTTGTATTTAATGCTTAGACAGTTACTGACGCGCACGCAGAATGAGACATTAAGGTATGGAAAGGCTGTTTTAATGATTGTAATCAGAGAGCGACCGGGGAAGGGGTGAGTGCCGGGATTGGCTCGGTGGTTACGCAATTGGACTTCAAACCGAAAGGTTCACTGTTCGATCCCCACCAGGGGTAACTGCGTTGTGGTCTCTGGCAAGGCTCTTCATCCCAACTGCCCACATGGAGGCACGATGGAGCTGTGTACTAAGGCGCACTGCAAGTCGATGTTGCTCTTGCCTTTAAACCAATGTTAACCCTGCTTGTGTGGGGTTAGTACGTTGGGGAGTCTGGCAGTTGCTCACTGTTGCTCGGTAGTTCTCTCCGGGTACTCCGGCTTACTCCGCCCGTAAACCTGTCAGACACGAGATGATCAAGGCTGTCGAAAGTGTCGTTAAACCCCATTAAATAAATAGAGCAGCCGGGGGCATATAAATTATAAACGGTCGATAACAGTTACGATAATCAAAAGCTGGCGAAAAGAAATCCGGAAAGCTCTCACTCTATCATAGTTTAACCCCTTTTGCCCACAAACAAAATTGCTAGCCTTCCCTCAAATTATGGAACGCAGTTAATATAAAGCCTTTCCCATGCTCCCAATATATTCAATAGAGCTGTTCTGTTCTGTATTTTTACGCAGCAGTAATATATTGAGGCTTGAATGCTACGGGTGGCGAGTCCGCGTAGAGACATTAACCCTTTACCCAACGTAACGGCCAAAACCGGTCAGCGCAATTCTCAAAAATCGCCAATTAATTTTCATTATTTTTTTCATTTTTTGTCTCAAAAACATAGGTTATGACCCCAAGTTGGAACGAGCTCGTCGCGCTCGTTCCAACGAGGGGCCATAACCTATGTTTTTGAGACAAAAAATGAAAAAAATTAGTTATTCAAGAATTATTTTTGCAAGTGTCGTCTGCTTTTCAGGTTAGGTAAAGGGTTAAGGTATGGAGAGGCTGTTTCGATTTAATGTAAAAATCAAAAAATAATTTCTGCTCAGAGAAGTTGTAAGAAGCAGGTTTCCGACCCTCTTTCCTCTTTACTAGCTTTCCGCAACCCCAAGTTGAAGAACCCCCTCATTTTGGAACTTCGTGAGAAACTGAATACTCACATGGCTGACCAATATGATATCCTGGTTTGCTGGTTACAAGAACATGTTGGTATCTCAGGTAACACCCACCAGGGCAGACAGTGCAGCAAAGCAGGCCTCTCGCTGATTTTAAAATACCTTTCAGAAATTCAGTAATTTTAAACGACATATCAATGAGTACAACAAATCTGTGTGGCAGGCGGAATGGGATGGAGCGATAAATATCAAGCCTCATTGATTCAGAACTACTGTTACTGACAGGTATCTGTCTAGTAACCTTTGTAGAAAATATCACGTCATTCTGAAACGATGTCATATTGGCCATACGGGACTTACGCATTCCTTTTTGTTAGAGGGTAATATGCGACCAGAATGTGTTTCCTGTCAATGTCTTTTGAGAATCGATCAAATTCTAGTAGACAGTACTGATTTTAATGACATCAGACAGTACCGTCCTTCAAAGAACTATTTTACAGAATCAGTTCTCACTATATACAGTACGTGGAGAGTGTATTATCACTAAATCACCCCGCAGAGTGGAGATTCCACCCAAGCAATAATTGCAAACTTGTTGCAAAGCATAGCCAGCACAAGCAAAGTTTCAGCCAATGGACCTCCGGGTTAAACCCGGAGGTCCATTGGCTGAAACATTGTTTGTGTTTTTTGTCGATATGTACAAAATTTGAAAGTTGTAGTTTGGGTGATAACTCCACTCCACGGGTGATTTAGTTACAATCCACTCTCCACGAACTGTATATTCTCTCGTTTTTCAAAGAAATCAACCTTTTTAATAAGCTTTAGTTGCTTTTAATCATTTAACTGCATCTCATATGCAAAATGCTTTTTATCTAATCTGATCGATTCACTCAATACTCATTCAAATTTTGATATCATTATTCACTACTCTTCACAATTTCTTTCATTGTCACCCTCTTGTCCATTTTGCATGTTTTAAAGCAAACATTTCACCTTCTGATGTGATCTTTTTATAGTATATAACCATTTGTCGTCGCGGTATAGCCCCTACTGCTGATGTGGCGTTAAGCACCAAAAAATAAACAAATAAGAAGCGGGTTATGATTATTTGTTTTGTTTCTGACGACTCCTTTCTAAGAATGTACATACCTTAACTAACCACTGGCCGATTAGTTTGCATTGACGAGTATTTGTTCTCGTAATTGTGATAAATAAAATTAAAAGTCATTCCGTTTTCAACGCAAACCTCTGGACACTGTTGCAACTAGGAATGTAACCAATTCAATCTTGTTTGACAGAGATCAGAGATCACATGGCCATTAAAATTGGGATTAATATTTGACAATTTTGAAAGTTGATTTGGATGTCCGATGTAAATTACTTCAGTTTTTTCAACATTAAGTTTTAAATAGTTCGTTGTCATCCGGGATTTGATATCAGATACGCAGTTTTCCAAAGAGGCAATATCCTGTGCCTCATCTGTGAGGCTGAAGTGTACATAGAGTTGCGTATCATCGGCATAAAAGTGAAAATTTAGTCCGCGTTGGCGAACGATGTCTCCTAGAGGCAAAACATAGATTGCATGAAACATGGGCCCGAGGACGGATTCCTGTGGTACGCCGAAGTTCAGCGGCAGCTCCTCTGACACCGCACCCTAGATAGTGATTTTCAGTGTGCGCTGTGAGAGGTACGACCAAATGGCTGGCCGTATAAAGCGTCACCTCAGAAACACGCTCTGCGCGTGTACAGTGGGACCACTTGTCACCGGGGAATGATGTCACAAGATGGCCACTCACCTGGCTGCCATGGCAACCTTAACACGCCCCTTCCGGTAACCTGACTGATGGCGTCAGATGAGAATACGTATGAGAACCTGCTAAAAGGTCAAGACGTCAACATCACATTCTACTGAGGCTCAAGGAGTTGGAATCTCTTATAATGGGCATGCGCACGATACTCTACATATCGCACACATCGCAAGGTGGTGGGTTACTATATCACTCATCTACTGTATCACTCAATAATAACATGCACGACAATGGTTTAGTTCGATAACCATTATTGGATTGTTGGTGTTTTATGATACTTTAATAGCTGAGGTCATATTGTGTCGAAGATAGTTTTACGTGTAGAGGGAGCCGGAGTACCCGGATAGTACCACCGAGCAGCGGCGAGTAACTGTCAACTTTCCAACGTACTATTCCCACAGTAGCAGGGTTAGCATTGGTTGTAAGCATGTGTGCTATCAACGTGCGATACACCTCAGCACATGGCACAACCGTGCTCCTAAGCGGGCAGTTGGGATTACGTGTCTTGCCCAAGTTATCACGGCCAGGCATCAAACTCACAACCCTCCGATCTCAGGACCACGCACTAACCACTGAGCAACCGCACTCCCGATAATCATGACTAAACGTCGCGTCTCGCATTACTTGCAGATTACTTCATTTTTCATACTGACAAGAAGTGTAACAATAATGGACGATTGTTGTAACAAAAGTGGTGAGCTCATTCTGTAACAAAATGGGTTGATTTCGTAACAAAAGTGGGCATTTGCTGTAACAAAAGTGGTGAGCTTTAACAAAAGTGATTGTTGTAGCAAAAGTGGTCGCTACACGCGAGCCCCCATTGATGCGTACTGTTATTACGCCTTCGCTTGTCTGTTGTTCAAAGAACTTGGAAAAAAACGGTACTGAATATTTACTAATAGGTGACCTTTGACTCAGGTTTAAACAGGCCAGGCAGTCCCTTTTTCACAGTTTTCACAGCTTTTCCACTGGTTTTCCATAGCCTATACTATAGATTTTCCACAGCTTTTCCCTTTTCATAGCCTGCACTTAAAATTGGACATTGAAATGCTTATAGAAGATGGAGCGACTGTTTTTTCTGCATGAAAACTTCATAACATGCTCCATTCAATGCAGTACTTCCAGCTAGAAATGAAGTATCAGTCTCTCGCAGCAATGTCACCTTTCAAGACTCCAAAAACTATAGCTGAATTACTCTTTCTAACAAAACCTTTTATCTGTTATTACAGGGAATGGGTGCTTATGAGTACTAGGTGGATTTTTGTTCTCTCAGATTAGGGGACCAACCAACCCCGGAATGCAAGTTTTGCCAGCCCGGACCGGGACACCCCTCCCAGGTGAGTATAGCAAAGTCCAAACAGGGGACCCATCCCATTTTGGGGTAGGTTTCGAAGAAAAGGTCTATCCCTGACAGTACAAGAATTTGTATGGTGCATTTTCTTACTGCAGGTCCCATATATTCCCAAAGTGGAATCGGTTAAGGTCACATTACTTTCTTCTCAATCATTTCATGCTCTCATGCTTGATTTGATTCTTTTAAGGGTTGTTTTGAATATGAAATAACCCTTTAATGACTAAAGGCAGTGCAATAGACAAACAAAACCAAAGAATACGTGGGGGTAAATATGAGAAAAGAATGTTCTTGAAATTTTATTTTCCATTACTGGACCTACCCCCTAACTATGACTTAGCTTATGAAAGCTGGAATTTGGGGGTAAATTGGAAGAGTCCCCCCCCCCCCCCCTCCTCCGACCCTGTGAAATAATGCTTTTCTCTGCCGCAGTTTATCATTCTGATACCTATAATTAACTTTGGATGCTGACATATATTTTTTATGGTGTATGAGGGAAACATTTTTATGATTGTGGCAAAAACTTGCTTCGCCGCACGGGAAACATCCACCCACACACCCTGGACCCTGGAATGTTCTTGCGCCCCGCCCCATCCCTGGTTATTACAGGTGCTAAAGAAATCATTCTTCGCAGCAGACTTGATGACAGAAGAAGAGTTCAGAGAGGCTCCGCTTCCAACATTACTTTGATTCCGTTCTGGAATATTCCGTTTTTTTGTATTGACTTGTCCCCAAACAGATGATTCGCTGTGGAATGATATTAGTTATCCTTGTGTTTTCCAGGATGTATGGGAATTTACACCGGTTTGGGAACTCATGCACCCTATGAGTTCCCAAACCATTGTAAACTCCCATACACCCTGGAAAACACAAAGATAACGGATTTATTTCCAAGAATTTTGGTGTACTTAATACTTTATCCCACATTGTGGGCAAAAACTGACAGAAAGTTTGAACTTTGCATGTTTCTTAAATAAAACCAGATAAATATGGATGTCATTGGAACTTGCTCAACACCAGGGTGTATGGGAATTTACACCGGTTTGGGAACTCATACACCCTGAGGCGAAGCCGAAGGGTGTATGAGTTCCCAAAACCGGTGTAAATTCCCATACACCCTGGAAAACACAAGGATAACGGATTTATTTCCAAGAATTTTGGTGTACTTAATACTTTAACCCACATTGTGGACAAAAACTGACAGAAAATTTGAACTTTGCATGTTTCTTAAATAAAACCAGACAAATATGGATGTCATTGGAACTTGTTCAATGAGCCAGTTCCAATGACATCCATATCTGTAATATTTTATTGCACATAAATATTAAATTTCCTGTATTTTTATTTTTGTTCTAACATAACTGAGCAGAAGGTATGAATTAATAATTAAAAATGGGTACTTTTTAGCCATATAGCTTGCTCTTGTATATTCTTGTTTTTACACCGTGGTTAAACACGGCGTAAAAAAGCCACTGTGGATTGCAAATTACACCGTACCTCTCAGCCAATCAAAATGCAGTATTTTGTTTCATTTGGAAATAAAATACTTCTTTGGAGACTGACAATATTTACGGTTGTGAGGTGTAAAATTTACAATTTGAAGAGCTGTGAGATTCTAACATACTGAAACGCTGCATATTTCGGAAGCCATTTTACGAGTTGTAAATATATGCACGTAAAAAATGTCTTATTCATTCGGTCTTCCAATATTCTCAATCCTCTCGCATGCGTATCCCGACTTCTTCCAATTTCAACACGTACGCCCTGCGTGAAACATAATTCACAGCGCACTGACAAATACGCCGCCATATGATTGTATATGGCGTGGTGGCTCATGAGAGCGAAGGCTTGACAATTTCTTTCAGTTTTTAATATGGAATCGTTAATGATTCAACTACTTATATCACCGACCATCACGTTCAGCATTCTGAAGGTTAAGCATGATAGCATTTTTCTACTGAAACTAAAGAGCTTCTTTGTCTGCCTTTTCAAGACGTCATAAACAAGAAGGTATGAACCGGGGACAAATGGGGGCACCAGCGCACCCCTCTCACAGAAAAAAAAAACTTTTTCCAGAAATAGTTGAGGAGAGTTAGACACAAAACAGAGAGTTTCTACCAACAGTACCTTTTCCAACCCATCATTGCAATCTTATTGGTAATTAGCAAGAAGGGAGACTGCACAGACTGTTTACTCTTACATTTAAAACTAGAAGTCCTGTCATGAACTGTGCGTTTATCTAGGCTTAATTGCGCGTAGGAATTGCACGCAATTACCATATCGAATGACAACCAAAGCACGGCAGGTTCTCCTGGTTACTCATAGCAAACACGGGAAATGTTTCTGCCAATGGACCTCCGGGTTACCCGGAGGTCCATTGGCTGAAACATTGCATGTGCACGGGCCAAATGTACAGAATTTGATAGCCTTACTATGGCCATAACGTGTAGATTAACGTGAAGATCGACGTGCTGTTTGTGCGCATTTCATGACAAGATTTTCTAGTTTTAACTGTACGATGTTGTCCAAGATTCCCTCGTTTGATTTGTCGGGGTGTTTAGGCCCGATGGAGAAATTTGTTAAATATGGAACCAAAATATGCATTTTTCTCGGCGTATACCCACCATGCCACAAGGGCACATGAGTCAACGTTGATATATATCAGTGTGTGGGTGCCTTTGTATGACCGTGACACCCTCCCTCCCTCCCCAAGTTCAGAATGGTTCCTATTTTGCCTCGTATAACATTACGTAATAAATATTGTACAATTTTTGATTTGGAAAAAGCACATAATCAATAGAAGGAAAACGAATTTATTTTCATAGAAAATACATTTTCTGAGAATTATTTATGTAATTTCGGCATTCATATTTGCCTTAATATTCCACATCTTAGACATTAAAGTAATTTCTAAAAGCGTTAGATTTCCTTCTGTTACACTTAACGTCGAAAGGCAATTGATTTATGACAGAGACATGCATATATGTTAACCTTTCAGAATGTAAACATCATTGTGATACAGGTGAACTAAGCATGTGGAGAAACAGAACTTGGAAACAATTACAAAGCTAATTTAAACCGAGCCCCGCCATTTACAAATGAGTCCGGTGGATGGGTGGGGGGCGGGGGGAGTCTTCTTTGCGATTGGGACAGAATCGCTTCGAAATTAAATAAGCTTAAGACAACCAGGGCCGGGGTAATTGTAATTACCTGTAATTAATTACTTTTTTTAAGTAATTGGCTGTTTTTTTCGTCTTCGCACAATAACATCGGGTTGTCTCAGATATCCCGATATTATTGTGCCAATATGAAAAAACGAAGATTCTGTAAGCATTCGAGCCAAATAAAGACCGTTTCGATACCTTTAGGGTAGTCGCTTCGAAGAGTAGATATACACCCTCCCCCCGCCCCCCCCGCCCCCCCCCCCCCCCCGCCCCCCATCCAATCGAACATAACTTCACAACACACTCTACCCTATTAGACAACGTTTCCGTAGTAATCACGCACCACCATGGAAATTAAGAAGACAGAACAAAAAGTATCCTAACAACACGCGATGTGTATGTGCAATGACATCACGTATCACCTAGGTAATGTCGGCTTGAGACCGCTCATACACGCTACCACAACTCACGTGACACTCATAATTCAGTGCGCTATGACGTTACTTCCTAAGTCGACGACTTGGTCCACAAAATAGTGGACAATACGTCCTGATATACTATTTAGTTGGCCATTCATCATGTTCGAGGAATGGAACTGAATAAAATTTTAATTCCCAGGATTTGCTCATGGGCCTAACCGAAAAATATGTGTTTTTGTACCATACGATACAAAAATCGACAGATAGTTGTAGGTATGTTACGCATTTTAGCGGTACCTTTAAAAGGTGCGAATAGTGTGACAAAGTCTTAAGATTTTTTTCATTTTGCAACTTTGATACGACATGATGCTTGTACTTTCATACTACAAAGCAGACATGGCATGACGTTTATAATTCCACACCACACAGCAGAGGCAATCATCAATAACTCTTGAATATTCAACACAGAACAAATGATCACATATTACATTGTTATTGTGAGCAATCGCTTGACCCAATAAGTTTGTGTTATGGCTTGCAATCGTAGCCCGTGCAATCAATTTTTATTCGTTTTCTATTTCTTTTACGATAAGGAATGGGTAGCCGCTGGAAGGTAAATGATGTGGGAGGCGGCGTGGCATCTCCCTAATAAACTTTTTCAGTCGGGACATTTTCGTTCTGATTGAAGTCTGCGTATCAATCCGTTCTTGCTAGTTACCATGTACTATCTTCTGAGACTAATTTTGATACTTGGACACACAATCGGTCTTACAGATGCAGATGTCTGTGGTATCAGATTCAGTGGTGGCGCCAGGGAGGGGGGGGGGCTGGACCTCTTCCCCCGTCGGAGAGGTCCAGCCCCCCTCCCCCCGTCGGAGATTTTTAGTCAGTCCGTCGGAGAGTCTCGTAAAACCGTCTTCACGAGAAATTTCAGACAATTGAATGTAGATATCTCGTCTTGTGTCGATCAAGAACGAGGTATATGGTTCTTCTTTGTAAGGCATTATGACAGTTGTTATCCAACTGGCGTTCCATTACTTCCATACCTAATCATCGGTTATCGTCAATTTTTCACTCTTTTTCCTTCGTTTGGGAGGTCAAATATTATAGCCCCCCCCCCCCCTCCCCCTGTCGGAGAGGTCAGCCCCCTGTCGAGAAATCCCTGGCGCCACCCCTGATCAGATTCTGGATTTTTGGTGGTCCAGCATAACAAATTTGGAGTACGGCACATGATAATCACTTAAGAGGTTGGGAAGACCCGTGCATCATGACTACAATACGTATTTATACCATGATTACCTATTCTACTATATATAAAAAAGTATATGACATAAATTTTAGCTTTACACACCAACCGTGGTGAACATGCCAGCAATGAGATTCCAGTATTTAAAATTTACACCTACAGTGGAGGTACATCCAAGCTGACCTTTGGTGACCTGAATGCAAACTTGTCTAAATATATCGCTCGTCGCCTCGTGAAGAGTGGAATGAAAGCGGCAATTATTTATTACGTTTTAAATGAGTTTACCTCATAAGATACCAAAGATGAACAAACATGCGCTATTTCATGTTAATAGAGCACTCATATCTCGAAATAGTATGTTATTAATGTTATTGAAATGAAAAAAGGGCACGTGATTTGCGCGTCTCTTTTTCCGTTTCGTTTCTGCGATAAAATTGACAGCGGAAGTTCCGCCCACCGGTGCTCATGTAAACAAAAACAGATTCGCAGGTGTTAATATTGAATATTGTAAAGTGATTGTTGTAGCAAAAGTGGTCGCTACACGCGAGCCCCATTGATGCGTACTGTTATTACGCCTTCGCTTGTCTGTTGTTCAAAGAACTTGGAAAAAAACGGTACTGAATATTTACTAATAGGTGACCTTTGACTCAGGTTTAAACAGGCCAGGCAGTCCCTTTTTCACAGTTTTCACAGCTTTTCCACTGGTTTTCCATAGCCTATACTATAGATTTTCCACAGCTTTTCCCTTTTCATTGCCTGCACTTAAAATTGGACATTGAAATGCTTATAGAAGATGGAGCGACTGTTTTTTCTGCATGAAAACATCATAACATGCTCCATTCAATGCAGTACTTCCAGCTAGAAATGAAGTATCAGTCTCTCGCAGCAATGTCACCTTTCAAGACTCCAAAAACTATAGCTGAATTACTCTTTCTAACAAAACCTTTTATCTGTTATTACAGGGAATGGGTGCTTATGAGTACTAGGTGGATTTTTGTTCTCTCAGATTAGGGGACCAACCAACCCCGGAATGCAAGTTTTGCCAGCCCGGACCGGGACACCCCTCCCAGGTGAGTATAGCAAAGTCCAAACAGGGGACCCATCCCATTTTGGGGTAGGTTTCGAAGAAAAGGTCTATCCCTGACAGTACAAGAATTTGTATGGTGCATTTTCTTACTGCAGGTCCCATATATTCCCAAAGTGGAATCGGTTAAGGTCACATTACTTTCTTCTCAATCATTTCATGCTCTCATGCTTGATTTGATTCTTTTAAGGGTTGTTTTGAATATGAAATAACCCTTTAATGACTAAAGGCAGTGCAATAGACAAACAAAACCAAAGAATACGTGGGGGTAAATATGAGAAAAGAATGTTCTTGAATTTTTATTTTCCATTACTGGACCTACCCCCTAACTATGACTTAGCTTATGAAAGCTGGAATTTGGGGGTAAATTGGAAGAGTCCCCCCCCCCCCCCCCCCTCCTCCGACCCTGTGAAATAATGCTTTTCTCTGCCGCAGTTTATCATTCTGATACCTATAATTAACTTTGGATGCTGACATATATTTTTTATGGTGTATGAGGGAAACATTTTTATGATTGTGGCAAAAACTTGCTTCGCCGCACGGGAAACATCCACCCACACACCCTGGACCCTGGAATGTTCTTGCGCCCCGCCCCATCCCTGGTTATTACAGGTGCTAAAGGAATCATTCTTCGCAGCAGACTTGATGACAGAAGAAGAGTTCAGAGAGGCTCCGCTTCCAACATTACTTTGATTCCGTTCTGGAATATTCCGTTTTTTGTATTGACTTGTCCCCAAACAGATGATTCGCTGTTGAATGATATTAGTTATCCTTGTGTTTTCCAGGATGTATGGGAATTTACACCGGTTTGGGAACTCATACACCCTATGAGTTCCCAAACCATTGTAAACTCCCATACACCCTGGAAAACACAAAGATAACGGATTTATTTCCAAGAATTTTGGTGTACTTAATACTTTATCCCACATTGTGGGCAAAAACTGACAGAAAGTTTGAACTTTGCAAGTTTCTTAAATAAAACCAGATAAATATGGATGTCATTGGAACTTGCTCAACTCCAGGGTGTATGGGAATTTACACCGGTTTGGGAACTCATACACCCTGTGGCGAAGCCGAAGGGTGTATGAGTTCCCAAAACCGGTGTAAATTCCCATACACCCTGGAAAACACAAGGATAACGGATTTATTTCCAAGAATTCTGGTGTACTTAATACTTTAACCCACATTGTGGACAAAAACTGACAGAGAATTTGAACTTTGCATGTTTCTTAAAAAAAACCAGACAAATATGGATGTCATTGGAACTTGCTCAATGAGGCAGTTCCAATGACATCCATATCTGTAATATTGTATTGCACATAAATATTAAATATCCTGTATTTTTATTTTTGTTCTAACATAACCGAGCAGAAGGTATGAATTGATAATTAAAAATGGGTACTTTTAGCCATATAGCTTGCTCTTGTATATTCTTGTTTTTACACCGTGGTTAAACACGGCGTAAAAAAGCCACTGTGGATTGCAAATTACACCGTACCTCTCAGCCAATCAAAATGCAGTATTTTGTTTCATTTGGAAATAAAATACTTCTTTGGAGACTGACAATATTTACGGTTGTGAGGTGTAAAATTTACAATTTGAAGAGCTGTGAGATTCTAACATACTGAAACGCTGCATATTTCGGAAGCCATTTTACGAGTTGTAAATATATGCACGTAAAAAATGTCTTATTCATTCGGTCTTCCAATATTCTCAATCCTCTCGCATGCGTATCCCGACTTCTTCCAATTTCAACACGTACGCCCTGCGTGAAACATAATTCACAGCGCACTGGCAAATACGCCGCCATATGATTGTATATGGCGTGGTGGCTCATGAGAGCGAAGGCTTGACAATTTCTTTCAGTTTTTAATATGGAATCGTTAATGATTCAACTACTTATATCACCGACCATCACGTTCAGCATTCTGAAGGTTAAGCATGATAGCATTTTTCTACTGAAACTAAAGAGCTTCTTTGTCTGCCTTTTCAAGACGTCATAAACAAGAAGGTATGAACCGGGGACAAATGGGGGCACCAGCGCACCCCTCTCACAGAAAAAAAAAACTTTTTCCAGAAATAGTTGAGGAGAGTTAGACACAAAACAGAGAGTTTCTACCAACAGTACCTTTTCCAACCCATCATTGCAATCTTATTGGTAATTAGCAAGAAGGGAGACTGCACAGACTGTTTACTCTTACATTTAAAACTAGAAGTCCTGTCATGAACTGTGCGTTTATCTAGGCTTAATTGCGCGTAGGAATTGCACGCAATTACCATATCGAATGACAACCAAAGCACGGCAGGTTCTCCTGGTTACTCATAGCAAACACGGGAAATGTTTCTGCCAATGGACCTCCGGGTTACCCGGAGGTCCATTGGCTGAAACATTGCATGTGCACGGGCCAAATGTACAGAATTTGATAGCCTTACTATGGCCATAACGTGTAGATTAACGTGAAGATCGACGTGCTGTTTGTGCGCATTTCATGACAAGATTTTCTAGTTTTAACTGTACGATGTTGTCCAAGATTCCCTCGTTTGATTTGTCGGGGTGTTTAGGCCCGATGGAGAAATTTGTTAAATATGGAACCAAAATATGCATTTTTCTCGGCGTATACCCACCATGCCACAAGGGCACATGAGTCAACGTTGATATATATCAGTGTGTGGGTGCCTTTGTATGACCGTGACACCCTCCCTCCCTCCCCAAGTTCAGAATGGTTCCTATTTTGCCTCGTATAACATTACGTAATAAATATTGTACAATTTTTGATTTGGAAAAAGCACATAATCAATAGAAGGAAAACGAATTTATTTTCATAGAAAATACATTTTCTGAGAATTATTTATGTAATTTCGGCATTCATATTTGCCTTAATATTCCACATCTTAGACATTAAAGTAATTTCTAAAAGCGTTAGATTTCCTTCTGTTACACTTAACGTCGAAAGGCAATTGATTTATGACAGAGACATGCATATATGTTAACCTTTCAGAATGTAAACATCATTGTGATACAGGTGAACTAAGCATGTGGAGAAACAGAACTTGGAAACAATTACAAAGCTAATTTAAACCGAGCCCCGCCATTTACAAATGAGTCCGGTGGATGGGTGGGGGGCGGGGGGAGTCTTCTTTGCGATTGGGACAGAATCGCTTCGAAATTAAATAAGCTTAAGACAACCAGGGCCGGGGTAATTGTAATTACCTGTAATTAATTACTTTTTTTAAGTAATTGGCTGTTTTTTTCGTCTTCGCACAATAACACCGGGTTGTCTCAGATATCCCGATATTATTGTGCCAATATGAAAAAACGAAGATTCTGTAAGCATTCGAGCCAAATAAAGACCGTTTCGATACCTTTAGGGTAGTCGCTTCGAAGAGTAGATATACACCCTCCCCCCGCCCCCCCCCGCCCCCCCCCCCCGCCCCCCATCCAATCGAACATAACTTCACAACACACTCTACCCTATTAGACAACGTTTCCGTAGTAATCACGCACCACCATGGAAATTAAGAAGACAGAACAAAAAGTATCCTAACAACACGCGATGTGTATGTGCAATGACATCACGTATCACCTAGGTAATGTCGGCTTGAGACCGCTCATACACGCTACCACAACTCACGTGACACTCATAATTCAGTGCGCTATGACGTTACTTCCTAAGTCGACGACTTGGTCCACAAAATAGTGGACAATACGTCCTGATATACTATTTAGTTGGCCATTCATCATGTTCGAGGAATGGAACTGAATAAAATTTTAATTCCCAGGATTTGCTCATGGGCCTAACCGAAAATATATGTGTTTTTGTACCATACGATACAAAAATCGACAGATAGTTGTAGGTATGTTACGCATTTTAGCGGTACCTTTAAAAGGTGCGAATAGTGTGACAAAGTCTTAAGATTTTTTTCATTTTGCAACTTTGATACGACATGATGCTTGTACTTTCATACTACAAAGCAGACATGGCATGACGTTTATAATTCCACACCACACAGCAGAGGCAATCATCAATAACTCTTGAATATTCAACACAGAACAAATGATCACATATTACATTGTTATTGTGAGCAATCGCTTGACCCAATAAGTTTGTGTTATGGCTTGCAATCGTAGCCCGTGCAATCAATTTTTATTCGTTTTCTATTTCTTTTACGATAAGGAATGGGTAGCCGCTGGAAGGTAAATGATGTGGGAGGCGGCGTGGCATCTCCCTAATAAACTTTTTCAGTCGGGACATTTTCGTTCTGATTGAAGTCTGCGTATCAATCCGTTCTTGCTAGTTACCATGTACTATCTTCTGAGACTAATTTTGATACTTGGACACACAATCGGTCTTACAGATGCAGATGTCTGTGGTATCAGATTCAGTGGTGGCGCCAGGGAGGGGGGGGCTGGACCTCTTCCCCCGTCGGAGAGGTCCAGCCCCCCTCCCCCCGTCGGAGATTTTTAGTCAGTCCGTCGGAGAGTCTCGTAAAACCGTCTTCACGAGAAATTTCAGACAATTGAATGTAGATATCTCGTCTTGTGTCGATCAAGAACGAGGTATATGGTTCTTCTTTGTAAGGCATTATGACAGTTGTTATCCAACTGGCGTTCCATTACTTCCATACCTAATCATCGGTTATCGTCAATTTTTCACTCTTTTTCCTTCGTTTGGGAGGTCAAATATTATAGCCCCCCCCCCCCCCCCCTCCCCCTGTCGGAGAGGTCAGCCCCCTGTCGAGAAATCCCTGGCGCCACCCCTGATCAGATTCTGGATTTTTGGTGGTCCAGCATAACAAATTTGGAGTACGGCACATGATAATCACTTAAGAGGTTGGGAAGACCCGTGCATCATGACTACAATACGTATTTATACCATGATTACCTATTCTACTATATATAAAAAAGTATATGACATAAATTTTAGCTTTACACACCAACCGTGGTGAACACGCCAGCAATGAGATTCCAGTATTTAAAATTTAAGCTGACCTTTGGTGACCTGAATGCAAACTTGTCTAAATATATCGCTCGTCGCCTCGTGAAGAGTGGAATGAAAGCGGCAATTATTTATTACGTTTTAAATGAGTTTACCTCATAAGATACCAAAGATGAACAAACATGCGCTATTTCATGTTAATAGAGCACTCATATCTCGAAATAGTATGTTATTAATGTTATTGAAATGAAAAAAGGGCACGTGATTTGCGCGTCTCTTTTTCCGTTTCGTTTCTGCGATAAAATTGACAGCGGAAGTTCCGCCCACCGGTGCTCATGTAAACAAAAACAGATTCGCAGGTGTTAATATTGAATATTGTATTATTTAACATTTAAATTCTTATTAATCTGACGACCATGGTATAAATAAAATATACCAAAGTAGCTTGGTGTACCAAATGTTCACCACTCGTGGGGAAGTGGTGTTAACCGCGCGCCAAAGGCTCGCAGTTAACACCACTTCATCACTCGTGGTGAACATTTGGTACACGAAGCTACTGCGGGTATATTCTATATTTATCTACAAATAAATTTAAAAGAACTCTGAGTTTTTGAACTATAATCCCGACTGACTAATGTTTTAAGTGCATCATCGAGGCATGCCTTCGACGAAGGCATGCCGTGATGATGAACCTGGAATATTTTATCAGTCGGAACATTAGCCATCACAATCGGGATAAATCAGGTATCTCCCCCACCCAATGGATCATCTTCACAACGCTTCTGACTTTGAGTCCACAGACCATGGTGAAAACTAAATGTATTTTTAGAAAATGTTTGTTTCCAGTTTCGTGGCATTGGTCTCATTTATTAGCTGTATACGTAAGAAAGGATATCATGGTCGTAAGGCTCTGGAAAAAAAAGCTGAAAGTGGCCAATGTTGAAACATGAGGTGCGAGTATCAGCGGGAGGTACGTTGCTAATCGTTTTATTTTTTCGTTGCAGAAAAAATAATACACCGTGTTTACCGTCGTAATCTCAGAAATTGCGGATTCGCGTATGGCGCAATAGAAAACAATTGCTTCCGTATGGTATACGTGTTCCATGATAACAGAACATTAAATGAGTTTAACTACTGTCTAAGATTAAGACTCCCACGTGTTTCTATGAATAGAATTTACATGAATGTATGAGAGCTTGTTATGGCGGTGTCTCTTTTAAAGTGCGGTCGTGTTTTTTCCTACAACCTCCTGATAATCTAAACACAAACATTATTATCCTGCTCACAATAATCAGAGTGAGATGAAAAAGACACTCAACGATGTTTTTTTTCAGAAATGAGCTTTATTCTGGTATGCAGTATTACAGTTACTGCTGTAATACGCACAGTTGATGAAGGACGTATATACACAGAACGACTCTCGTGTGTGAATGGGTGAATTGATATGGCACTAGGGCCAGCACGGAAGTATAGAACGAGAGGTCGCAGGCCTCGAATTTTATCCTTTCGCGATGGCATAGGAGCCATATCGATTCACCCATTCACACACGCGTGTCGTTCTGTGTTTATTATACGCCTTCACGTCTATAAAACACAATTATTAGAAGGAAACTCAGCAATTCATTTGAGAACTATCAACAAAAAGGACACATTTTATCGCCAGCCAAATCTGCGCGGGGAACCCGTGTTACTGTTTCGTCCCCTGAGTTCCAATGTGTTCTATGTGCCTACTGGCACATAGAGCACATTGGAGCTCGGGGATGATTTTTAGCTGTAGATTTTAATTTTCCGCATGGTTTAGTGTTGCTGTAGCTTGGGATTACATAGGACAGGCGTGTAATAAAACTACATTTCTTAACTATTTCAACACTGTGTTTCTCAGTGGGTCATCAAGTATGTACATTCTTTCGAGACTATATGGATGGATAGTTGGATTTGATCAAGCACAAAGTCTTTCACGCAAATGGACAGCTCTGGTTGCCGATACGGGAGGTTGGGGCCCATTATGACAAGTCCCGTATCTCGACCAGAGCTATCTATTAATTAAATAAGAAGTTGGGTCTTGACTACCACGTGTATATTGTTTTCATCCACAAATACATTTCCAAGAAGCCTTGAGTATTTTGTAATATAATTCAGACAGACTAATATTCCAAATCAATCATCAAGGCATGCCTTCGACGAAGGCATGCCTTGATGATTGTAGCTGGAGTATTTAATCATTCGGGACTTGAGCACTCATACTGATGATGTAAGCCTCCCCATCACGTGGCCTTTATTTACAAAACAGTAAATAATTGTGAATCGAAACGGAGAGACAGTGGTTACGGTAACCGCCAATCGCTTCATATGGCACTTAATTCCTAACATATACCTCAATTGTATGAACTCTTAAATGACTGGTATTGACGATACTTTTTTATATCAGTGCATTTCGAATGTTAGACTTTCGTGATGGTAGTTCATAGTTTCGCATTGCAAAGCAACGAAAACGCGCAACTTGATTCAGACTAGGCGCAGTCACACTTCTATGCGCTCTTAACCTAAAGTTTCGTTTTCAACACAGATTTGCCATATTATTAATATTGCAATTGACACTTACTATCAAAGTTAATTTTAATCCAAATGGTGATGCGCTTAATATACTAACATCGAATACTTAACTTTTGAGTCGAGTTCTCGTCAGTCAGTTTCTGTCCAAGCTTGTGCACTGCAAACGTTCCGCGTGTGATTCATTTTGAAAGCAAAGGTCACGCAAAGGAGCATTCGTGATCAAGATGGTAAATACAGATCTCTTCTGATATTTGTTGTTTTTATTCGACACTGATATGCCAATTAGAGGCATCTGAACAAAATAATATTTAATTATTACTTTTTCCGCATCTCGTCAAGTGATGAAGAGTCTACGTAACATGAAAGAAGACACAAGGCGTTTCTCAATTTTATTCAGATAACAAGAGAGCTGAAAACTCAAAATAGAAATGCAATAATCGAAATGCACGTGGCGCGTTTATTAATAAACGTGTACGATGAAACGAAAACATTATAAAAATGACGAAAATATCAAAAATAAGTAGCTGCCGCTTTTTGTTGAATTGAAACGTTAGTGCTCCGACCTAAATTTTTGGGCTTCAACATCGATCACCGAGATATCTACCTTATTGCATAGTGTAAAAACATTGTCCACGACAGAGCAGAGAAAAGGAAGATTGTTCTAGGAAAAACTGAGACAAAAGTATTATATAAGTTTAACCCTATCAAGCCGTTATGCATACATGTTTGGTAAAGAAAACCGCAGCACTCGATAACAAGACGACACGCGCTGTATTCCATAAATTGGAAAGTAGTATC
Organism: Pictodentalium vernedei; assembly: GCA_031216915.1. Classification (NCBI taxonomy): domain Eukaryota; kingdom Metazoa; phylum Mollusca; class Scaphopoda; order Dentaliida; family Dentaliidae; genus Pictodentalium; species Pictodentalium vernedei. The sequence continues at coordinate 418,986,345 of CM062293.1, read as the reverse complement.
AGCAATAATCGAGCTCTTGCGTGAAGCTGGGAGATTATGATTTTTCAGATTCGGGAAAAATCTTCGATTTTGGTTCCTTTTTTCTATGTGTTAAGAACACGTAATAAATAACACCTCAGGCTCCTTTGCTTGGAAAAAAATCCGAAAATTCACAGAACGACACGCGCGTGTGAATGGGTTAATCGATATGGTACGAGTGCCAGCGCGGAAGGATAGAACGAGAGACTGCAGGCCTCAAGTTTTATTTTTCGGCGATGGCACAAGTGTCATATCGATTAACCCAATCACAGACTCGTATCGTTCTGTGTTTATTTCACGCCTTCACCTCTATAAAAAACAACTATTAGAAGGACACTCAGAAATGCATTTGACAAGTATCAACAAAAAGAACACATTTTATCTCCAACCAAATTTGCGAGGATAACCCGTGTTACTATTTCGTCCCATGGGTTCCAATGTGTTCTATGTGTCTACCGGCACATAGAACACATTGGAACTCCCTGGACGACCTTTAGCTATAGCTAGCGATTCAAACTGTAATTGCGGTGCACGATTTGTAGAAAATTCCAGTGAAATTTAGCTTCTATTTAAAAATAGTCCGTCAACGATTTCCGTTCAGCACATATGTGTGGAACAGATTTTCATTTTCCGCATGGTTTAGTGTTGCCGAAGATGGGGACTTGATAGAACAGGCGTGTAATAAATAACACCCCAGACTCCTTTTCTTGAGCAAAATCTGAAATAGTTTGGACAACACTGCTTACCACAAAGAGTTCTGTAAGTATCACCATTGGATTCAGCCCAACATCCTTTTGATCATACTTTGGGGTTCTAGGCGGATCAGTAACTTCGTCTATTCAGTCAGAAAAGAAACATAAATAAGGTTAACAAATGAATCAAGTTCATCGAATCCCTGTTGCGTTGTTATTGTCAACCCCCCCCCACCCCCACCCCCCCCCTCCCCACCCCCTCCCCACCCCAACATTATGATTCGTCCGGTGGACGAGTCAATAAAGGCGAAAATGTGACAATACGAACACGACGTATTCGTGGCTTTGTCTGATAGACTGAGGGCCCATATGGGGCCACTAGTCCAGCTCCCTCTCCAAGTAAGATAGTTTGATCAGTTTACGCACAAGCACAGTAAAACCGTTCGGCTTATTTTTGCTGGGTCTTGTGGTTCGATTTTCCGGTTTGCCACAAAGACCGGAAACGAATCAGAAAACAAAAGAAACCGCCCAGCTCTAGTCCTGCAGTCTTATAGGGTGGGCTTAAATTGTTACTGAACCTCCCCATGAATACAAAATTGCCCCCCCCCCCCCATGAACCTCCCCATGAATACAAAATTGACCCTCCCCCCCCCCCCCCCCACACACACACACACTTTGCTGTAAATGATATCTTTTGGGGCGATTACGATTCAGTTCAGGAGCTCCGTGTTTTAACAGTTAACATTCATATACAAATTTTAACTACGTGACCTCAATGTGTAACTTACACATATCTTTCACAATCGTGATGTGGCCAGGCGAAATGAAGTGGCTGAAAAAAAATTTCCCTACATTACTCCACCTCCTTCTGGATTAGGACTGTGTATCCCACCACAGATGGAACAAATAGATTTAGTTAAATAATGTAAGCCACTATTTATCATTTACTGCAAGCAGATGATTCTTCGTATTGATAAGATAAATAATGATTAACTTTTTACCCAACGCAACGGTCAAAACCGGCCAGCGCTATTCACAAAAATCGCCAATTAATTTTCATTGGTTTTTCATTTTTTGTCTCACAAACATAGGTTATGACCCCTCTTCGGAACGAGCTCGTTCCAATGGGGGTCATAGCCTATGTTTTTGAGACGAAAAATGAAAAAAATTAGTTATTCAAGAATTTTCTTTGCAAGTGTCGTCTGCTTTTCGTGTTAGGTAAAGGGTTAACTTTTCATGCCAATCGAAGCACCCTGGGTACTCTCTGAAGTCTTGCGTTCCCAGAAAGTGAAGGAATATCTTTAGGAAAATGACTCAAGAAATTCAAGGGCGAGAGTTTTACAGTTTGGGGTATATCAGGCATCCATATATGTATAAGGTTAACATTTTTCCAGGAAAAGTGGGTTCGCCGCTATGATCCCAGCTCTTAGAACAAGGAAAGGCGTGAATAAGTTACATAGCCACACATAATAGTTATGTGTGAGCTATTTTTACATATGATAGATAAGTTATTTGAAACTCGAGCCGTCTGGGCAAGTTAATCAAACAAGCGGGATATGCCAGAACTGAAACAAAATAGTGCAGTTGGTTTGTTATGTAAAAGGTTAACGGCCCTGTATCATGTGACACCTCACTGGAACGAACTCAACGAGCTCTTTCCAATGAGGGGGTCACATGATATGGTTTTGTTGAATGATTTTGAAAATTATTTTTTCAACTGCTCATTTTGTATATCACCTGGGCGGATTCGATTGATTCGCTTGGTGAAGGGTTAAGCATCGTGGTAATAATACAGAACACTTTTCGAAAATCATTTTCTTCTTTACTCCATCGCTAATCGAGTTAGTTTTTGAGAAGCATAAATTCTGTAATTCCCGTTTTAATAATGTAGGAAGATGCAAACCATCTCTGGTATTTCTAAGTATAATCTATTACCAGAGGAGAAATTAGTATCGCGCCGTGCATCTCTTGATATATGCATTATAGACAATTGTCTGTAACTGAAAAAGTGGAATAGGTGATCTCGGTGCAAGTTGAGGTCGTATAGACTTATCATTACGAAGAATCATCTGCTTGCACTAAACGGTAAATAGTGACTTGCATTATTTAATTAAATTCCAGCTTTTCTAAATGCAAAACTGTCGCTAGAGTTTTCCAGGTTTGCGATTCCTCATCTGTCTTGAATAATCTTCAGTTTCGATAAAAATCAATGTAGTTGTTTCGTAAGTTGCAGTTCAATTACTAAAACTCAACCTCAAACAAGATTTGTCTAAATGGGGTTATACACTGTGGTGCAAACAATATTACAAAGTTATACTTAACCTATTCTATGGATACTGAACATCCAGAACGGTGACCGAAGCCAGGGAGCAGTTTCATTGTGGGAAGGGTACTGGAAGGTTGCAATAGAAACTGGCGAGCTTGAGTTAGGACCAAAATCTCGTTGGATGGGCTTTGGAAAAAGATACGCCATGTACCAACCACTTTTGTAATACAACCACTTTTGCAATAAAATTTATTACAAAAGTGGTTAACGCGTACCAACCACTTTTGCAATAAAACCACTTTTGTAATAAACTAACCATTATTGTAATAAACTCATTTCGGTGATAAATCACGGACGTCCATTTTATATTCGGACACCGGGGTGGGGTGAGGGACTAGTTTACCTAAACATGTTTGTGTGTCGTTCAATCGAAGAACGTGTCCATTCACCTATTGAAACTTGGCAGTGACTGAAGAAAGTACGAAAGCACTTTTACAATAAACTTTATTACAAAAGCGGTTATCGCGTACCAACCCCTTTTGTAATAAAACCACTTTTGTAATAAACTAACCATTATTGTAATAAACTCATTTTGGTGATCCGAATGGAATGGTTTCACGCACCGAAGGCGCGTAGGGACGGTATGGGGAACAAGCCCCTTTCGACCCTCTTTTGGTGATAAATCACGGACGTCCATTTTATAGTTGGACATTGGGGTGGGGTTAGGGACAAGTTTACCTAAACATGTTTGTATGTCGTTCAATGGAATAACGTGTCCATTCCATTTACCTGTTGAAACTTGGAAGTGACTGAAGTAACCACTTTTGCAATAAACTTTATTACAAAAGTGGTTATCGCGTACCAACCACTTTTGTACTAAACTAACCATTATTGTAACACACCTATTTTTGTGATGAATCGCGAACGTTCATTTTATAGTTGGACATTGGGGTGGGTTAAGAGCTAGTTTACTTAAACATGTTTGTGTGTCGTTCAGTGGAATAACGTGTTCATTCACCAGTTGAAACGTGGCAGTGTCTGGAGAAAGTACGCAACCACTTTTGCAATAAACTTTATTACAAAAGTGGTTATCGCGTACTAACCACTTTTGTAAAAAAAAAACACTTTTGTAATAAACTAACCATTATTGTAATACACCTATTTTTGTGATGGACGTCCATTTTATGGCCGGACGGTGTGTTTGTTTGGAGAGGGGGTAGCACAAAGTAGCGTCAAATCTATTCCCAAATTTGGTGGGCGCTAAAATCTTACTGCACACGGATGGATGGGGAAAGCTGGGTTTGACGTATATCGCTTTTGATATGTCTGCCCGAATTCCTCCTACGGGCGCAGTTTGTCTTAAACCCCGTAGTGCTATCGATCTTGTTGTCCCTTTTTATAGGTCGGGTTGAATTCTTCCGCACACTGTTGACCTCAAATGAGGCGAGAAAGTTAGAAATTTTATTACACACTATTGACTGGTGTTAGTAAATTATCACAATACAGGTGGACGTGCATCAGCCATCAACATCGCTGAAGTTAAGCTCCGTTGAACCCGGTTAGTCTATTAATGGGGTGACCATTCGGTAATTGATTTGGTTTAACACTTCGTGCCCTTGGGCAAGGTACTTTACCTCGACTGCTCGCATGTGGAGCGGGTGGGGAAGCTGACGGTGTTCTGAGATGGACTGGTGTGCACGCGTCTTAACCTTAATTATCCTGACTGTGTTGTGCAGTGCGTAGTACTGATGTACAGTGCGTAGTGCAGTATTTGCTTATGCGACGTTGAAAAGGTTATAGGGTCTCGTCGCTGCTTGGTGGTTCTCTTCTGGTACATCGTCTTCCTCCACTCAAAAAACTGTCACCGACACAAAATGACTCAGACTATATAAGTGTCGTAAAACACCAATAAATAAATAAATACATTAATTAATAAATTATAAATAAATAAATAGACCCACTGAATACCGTTTTTCGTCGAATGGAACAATGAATGCTTTGAAAATGATCACATTGCGCACAAAATCATATGTCTCAAGATGAAGATTATGAAAATGAGTTCAATGCGTGCAACATCATACGTATCATAGCCTCATTTCGATATTTTTGGATCCACCGAGTCACTAACTAGGACTCATTAAATGGATTCTAAGGGAAAATCATTTTACATACAGGCAATTTCTGCTTTCAATGGAGAAGACTCTTGTTATTTTTTTAAACAATGAACAGAGAGGGAAAATGGAAGAAGAGGAGCCTCCGCCGCTTCTAGTGCCCCTAGCCCCTGGTTTCTGCTACCTGACCGCCCCTGCCCCTTGCCACCCATACCCCAAGAGCCTCTGGTTCCCTGTCGCCTCTGCCGCCTCATCCCGAGAGCTCCTGGCCCCCTTTGCCCCTGCCGCTGCCGTCTATCGTGTCTGGAAGACGCGATATTTTCAGAAAAAATTCCATCCATGGATAATTTTTTAGACATTGTCAAGCTGTTTTGGGTAATTCTATATTTAATATCGGTTGTTTGGGGCAATTCCATGTTTTCCCAAAACACACTCCGTACAATCATTGGATCCGGAACATTTCCACGTCCAAGCTACAACATTAACATGGTTACCAGAGTAACATCCACTAAAATACACGAAAGTCGGGTTCATTTGTGTAATTCTATAGTACTGGAACATACTCCCCTCGAATCAAACATACCCTCAAACCGCACGCGCACTCGAACCTCGTATCGCTACGGCAATGACGTCACAACATAACCACGTACATTGGTTACATGTCAACACAACATGAGCGCCCGCAGTCACGTGACATGACGTGACTTCCAAGATCCATCTGAATTACAAGAGGGCGCCTTTGGCTGGTCTACTGCTATACTAAACGGCTGCTCTTAGGGATGTGATAGCAGGTCTAACTCTGCAACCGTGAAAAGGGGCTCACATCATATCACTTCTGACACATGTGTCTAAACTTTCGCAGTTTTGTTTTTGTTTTTTTGTTTTTTTCAATGAACATAACAAATATAACAAATATTGAGTATTCAGTAGTAAACTCAACTGCACGTTATCCCTCTTGTCTTGTCTCTCCGCGTGCCACAAGACAAGTAAAACATGCCCCTTTGCTTTTTGGTACACGAAAGAATGGCGCAACTTGGACGCTGGTGATAAACTGGATTCAACTTTGATCCCTTTGCATCCATGAAAAGGATTCACCACTGGCCCGATTGCTCGCTCTGAAACGGAGTAATAAATTACGTGCAGGCGCACATGTAATCTTATCAAACATCTGAGTCTGAACTTTCATGAACCTAGTTTGGTACTGTAACAATTGACAACGGGCCGATTGGTATATTGCCATACCGGAAGGATGAGTGTTTCAGTTGGCAATATAATGGTTGGCAAATGTATAGTAGTCAAAAGAAATTTATTTACTCTAATCTAGTCCTTCACGTAACACGAAACCAGTTACGCATGCCCCTGATCTTGTGCCACATGGACGGACTGCGCAACGGTTAACTTATCCGTAGTAATAATCTTGTCTGAACTTTCATCGTTCTTCAAAAGAAATAACCTATGCTTAATGCAGAATAGTGACAGTGACCACTCATGGTCACTCTGACGCGATCCCTCCATGTGCTACCAACCACTGAATATCTTGCTTTACATGGGACCTTGACTTCCGAATGCAAAGTGGATCAGCGCATCAAAACCCGCGAACAGATATAAAAAAGATGTTTATTCCATTTTAGAGTAATATTATTAACGCTTTCATTACCGCATTTGGAAACACAAAACTTCTTATGTGCCAATCCTGTTGACATGGAATGTTTAGTCGAGCAAGCCAGTCAGCTGTACACTGAAGTTTTGTCCAACTGATGTAAACGTCCTGTCTTTTTCGAGTGACCTATTAAACAGATTTTGATAATTTGTGTAACTTGTTTTTCCTTTTTATTGTTTTTTTCGTTATAGGAATTACACCGCCAGACATATGCTGTGGTAGACATACCCCCTCTGACCCAACAATACAGCAGTCTATTTTACCATGTATCGTAAGCTGCGCGCTTTTTAATTACCCACACAATCCACTCGATAAGCAGTGTTACAACCGGTAATGTAATACAACCTATTATGCAATAAATTTATTGCATTATCGGTTGCGTTGGATGGCAAACCTAACCTATTATGCAATAAATTTATTACATTATTGGTTGCGTTGGATGGCAAACCTAACCTATAATGTAATAAACTTAATACATCAGCGGTTGTCTTGCATGGAAAACTTAACTGCAAATGCAATAAATTTATTACATTATCGGTTGCGTAAGATGGCAAACCTAACCTATTATGTAATGAATTTATTACATTATCGGTTGCGTTGGATGGCAAACCCAACCTATTATGCAGTAAATTTATTAGATTATCGGTTGCGTTGGATGGCAAACCTAACCTATCATGCAATAAATTTGTTACATTATCGGTTGCCTAAGATGGCAAACCTAATGTATTATACAATGCATTTATTACATTATCGGTTGCGTAAGATGGCAAACCTAACCTATTATGCAATAAATTTATTACATCATCGGTTACGTTGAATGACAAACCTAACCTATTATACAATAAAGTTTATTGCATTATCGGTTGCTTTGGATGACAAATCTAGCCTATTATGCAGTAAATTTATTAAATTGTCGGTTGCTTCGATGACAAACCTAACCTATTGTGCAATAAATTTATTACGTCATCGGTTACGTTGAATGACAAAACTAACCTATTATACAATAAAGTTTATCGCAAAAGTGGTTGCTTACTTTCTTCAGTCACTTCCAAGTTTCAACAGGTTAATGGACACGTTATTCCATTGAACGACACACAAACATGTTTAAGTAAACTCGTCCCTCACCCCACCCCAATGTCCGACAATAAAATGGACATCCGTGATTTATCACCGAAATGAGTTTATTACAATAATGGTTAGTTTATTACAAAAGTGGCTGGTACGCGATAACCACTTTTGTAATAAAGTTTATTGCAAAAGTGGTTGCGTACATTCTTCAGTCACTGCCTTTTAACTGGTGAATGGACACGTTATTCCATCGAACGACACACAAACATGTTTAGGTAAACTAGTCCCTCACTCCAGCCCAATGTCCGACTATAAAATGGACGTCCGTGATTTATCACTGAAATTAGTCTATTACAATAACGATTAGTTTATTACAAAAGTGGTTTTATTACAAAAGTGGTTGGTACGCGATAACCACTTTGTAATAAAGTTTATTGCAAAAGTGGTTGCGTACTTTCTTCAGTCACTACTTTGTTTTAACTGGTGAATGGACACGTTATTCCATCGAACGACACACAAACATGTTTAGGTAAACTAGTCCCTCACCCCACCCCAATGTCCGACTATAAAATGGAAGTCCGTGATTTATCACCCGAAATGAGTTTATTACACTAGTGGTTAGTTTATTACAAAAGTGGTTGTATTACAAAAGTGGTTGGTACGCGTTAACCACTTTTGTAATAAATTTTATTGCAAAAGTGGTTGTATTACAAAAGTGGTTGGTACAACGCCAGCTTTTCGGGAGTACCTAGATGGATCGCCTGGGGGTTATTGTTGTTCAAAGTGAGATCCAAGTCGCTAGAGTTGAGTTGGGAAATTGGGAAAGATGGGGAAAGAAGGTGTCTATTGTATAGCTTGGGAGTAACGGCGACCATCGAGTATTTTATTTCAAAATGCCTGAAATATTGACGACTAGAATAAGACTCCTTTTCATTGGGGTTCATCGATACTTCTGACAGCCAAGGTCCTCTAGTATCGGACAGGTTTATGGGTGGAGGACCCGGAGAGAACCACCGAGCACAAGGGTTTAGCCAGGGAGGGTTATGGGGTACTGGCCGCAATAAACGCGTGGGCAGTGATGTCCACTCATGCGTTTACCAGGTAATAAATATCATTAATTAAATTTTGTATGATTATTCCTGTATTCAGTGTTTGAAATCTTATAATATTACGTCCGTGGCATTATGTGACCATCATCGTTTCAATGAGGTGCACATGATATGGTTTTGTTGAAATATTTTAAAAAATATTTTTTCAACTCCTGAATTTGCATATTGCAGCTAGTTTGTTATGTAAAAGGTTAACGACCCCGGTATTATGTGAAACCTCACTGGAACAAGCTCGACTAGCTCTTTCCAATGGGGGGGGGGCACATGATATGGTTTTGTTGAATTCTTTTGAAAATTATTTTTTCAACTGCTCATTTTGTATATCACCTGGGCGGATTCGATTGATTCGCTTGGTGAAGGGTTAAGCATCGTGGTAATAATACAGAACACTTTTCGAAAATCATTTTCTTCTTTACTCCATCGCTAATCGAGTTAGTTTTTGAGAAGCATAGATTCTGTAATTCCCGTTTTAATAATGTAGGAAGATGCAAACCATCTCTGGTATTTCTAAGTATAATCTATTACCAGAGGAGAAATTAGTATCGCGCCGTGCATCTCTTGATATATGCATTATAGACAATTGTCTGTAACTGAAAAAGTGGAATAGGTGATCTCGGTGCAAGTTGAGGTCGTATAGACTTATCATTACGAAGAATCATCTGCTTGCACTAAACGGTAAATAGTGACTTGCATTATTTAATTAAATTCCAGCTTTTCTAAATGCAAAACTGTCGCAATAGTTTTCCAGGTTTGCGATTCCTCATCCGTCTTGAATAAACTTCAGTTTCGATAAAAATCAATGTAGTTGTTTCGTAAATTGCAGTTCAATTACTAAAGCTCTACCTCAAATAAGATTTGTCTAAATGGGGTTACACACTGTGGTGCAAACAATATTACAAAGTCATAATTAACCTTTTATTCAGGATGTGGAGCTAATGGAGAATTATTCGATTGAGACTGAACATCTAGAACGGGTACCGAAGCCGGGAAGCAGTTTCATTGTGGGAAGGGTACTGGAAGGTTGCAATAGAAACTGGCGAGCTTGAGTTAGGGCCAACATCTCGTTGGATGGGCCTTGGAAAAGATACGCCAGCGTTTCAGGAGTACCCAGATGGATCGCCTGGGGGTCATTGTTATTCAAAGTGAGATCCAAGTCACTAGAGTTGAGTTGGGAAATTGGGAAAGATGGGGAAAGAAGGTGTCTATTGTGTAGCTTGGGAGTAACGGCGACCATGGAGCATTTTATTTCAAAATGCCTGAAATATTGGCGACTAGAATAAGACTCCTTTTTATTGGGGTTCATCGACACTTTTGACAGCCAGGGTCCTCTAGCATCGGTCAGGTTTATGGGTGGAGGACCCGGAGAGAACCACCGAGCATAGGGGTGTAGCCAGGGAGGGTTATGGGGGTCGTATCGAATCCCAACGGCCCGCGGCTGATATTCTCCACAGTAATCTAATACATGCCTACATTGAATTTGAATCACTTTCACTCAGAATCTTTGATCACTGCTGGTATCAAATATTGAAGATTTTTTCCGGGCGAGCCAGACCCCAACCTCCCCCTTCCCGGACTACTGCCGATGGCCAGAGGTCAAGTTGGAGGAGATTATGGGAGGAGGTTGACCCCCTTCCATATTCTCCTCCAACTTGACCTTTGGCCGGGTCAAGTTGGAGGAGATTATGGGAGGGGGTGACCCCCTCCCATAATCTCCTCCAACTTGACCTTTGGCCAAGGCTTGTCTGGCCAGGATTTCAGTCATTTTAGTTGTCAGGCATTCTCATATTTGAGTTGCATTGTGGGCGCCCCCCCCCCCCCACCCCTCCTAAAACAATTGCTGGCTACACCCCTGGAGCAATGGGCGAGCAACAGTCAGACTCCCCAATGTACTAATTCCACACGAGCAGTATTGGCATTGGTTTAAGACTAGTGCACTGTCCACGTGCACGACGCCTTAGTACACAGCGCCACCGTGACCCTACTTGGCCAATTCGCATTAAGTGCATTGCCCAAGGACACAACGCAGTTACACCTACCGAGGATCGAACAATGGCCCTTTCGGTTTAAAGTCCAATGCCATAACCATTGAACCACCGCGAACCCACAAGACTCCTCGGGAATCTAATGGAAGAATGAGATGAAAACATGAGATTTTAGTGGATGAGAAGTGACATGAGGGAACGGGACAGTATTATAGTTGGAGAGATTGTGGGAAAGCGCGAATGGGGGTAATTATAAAACAGTTTGTGTCTGAACTCGGGGAGATTAGAAAGGAGAGTGAGGGAGGAAGTACACGGGATTGATGTAAAACGCTTAGTGGTTATTATTATTATATTATTAAATAACATGAATAGAAAGTGACACTTGAAAAACAACTCTTGAATAACTAAGAAGTTTCATTTTTGCCCCAAAACATAGCTTACAGTTAAGTCGCCGTTGACTGGCCGCAATCCACGCGTGGGTAGTGATGTCCCCTCATGCGTTTACCAGGTAATAAATATCATTAATTAAATTTGTATGATTATTCCTGTATTCAGTGTTTGAAATCCAATATTACGTCCGTGGCATATTGCCCACCCGTGGAAAGTGTTCTGTCCACGGCGGCCTTACTGAACATCCCAAAACTCCCGAAGTTACAGCCATAAAACGACAAAAACACCGAAAAATGGTTCAAAATTAAATTCATTGGATAAACTTGAAACTAAATGATTTTTTAGTATATTTTAGTTCCAGAGTCAGTTAAGTACGTATTATTTCAAATACAGAGATGACAAAATTATGAAAATCCAATTTCAGTTACCGGAGATATGACGTAAACACCGTCGAGTGTCACTTTATATTTGGGGCCATTGGTTTCATTGAAAGTTCAAATTTTATTATCGACAGCCCTCCATAATTATCTGAGGCAAAGCTGTGAAACGTCACATACTAATTTTTGGTCCTTTGAAACTTTCAACAAAGTCTTAATTTTTTTCACTTTCGAAACCGCGAATAAATTATACAAGTTTTATTCTTAACCCTTTGCATTCTCGTTTCCTTGAGTGGTATCGCCTCTGTGTACACTTCGTGAGATGGATCAGTCCAATATCAATATACAGGAAGGATAAAATAATAACTGCAGTCTGCAGCCGTCTGGCTGCAGACTGTAGTTATTATTTTATCATCAATGCCCCGTATATAGGCCTCTTTTTATAAGATACAAATGGGACGAAATTATGCCTTGGAACCTGAAATCTGACTTACGAGTTCTAAGGGTTAATATTCCGTTGTAGCCCCGTCTTGGCGCTCATCCATCTGAAATTGTAGGAATATAATCTTCAATAAAAACATTATAAGTTATTCTGTTTGTTGACAGGGGACATGGTCTCACGTTCCCTGCATGAAATTTATATTCAACCGAGGCGTGAGCCGAGGTTGAATATATGTTTCATGCAGGGAACGTGAGACCATGTCCCCTGTCAACAAATAGAATAACGTTTTTGTCCCGTTCTTACACAAGTAAAATTGAATTGGAAAAACAAATGATAAAAATTAACACCTTACCGAAACAACGTCTGCTTTCTAATATTCGCTGTACAACAACAAATTTTAAAATGATTCGAATGAAGCGATTTCAGTTTATGTTACAGTAAATTAATGAAAAGAGACCTTATAATCTGATCGGTTTCATAAATAATTACCCATGTTTACATAACTAATCTTTTTGTAAGTAATAACGGTACGTTTGTGTGTATTTTACTTCAGTTAAATGTATTTGTCTCAGTTGATTTCAAGTGAAAAAAGACATTCCGATTGACCGTTGCTCATGGCAACGAGACGCTTTCCTTGACAGTGGACATAAGAATCGCTGACAGTAGACATATGCGCGTGCCCGGAGACATAAAATAAAATCAACGAGGCATTGACCAATCATTGCAAGGTATTGCGGTTGGGATTGGGACATATCTAAAAATGTATTAACGGTCTGGATAATTCTCAACGCTTGAGTCCCAACTGACCCAAGGCGTCAAAGGAGCTCTATGTCCACAAAATTGAAATGCGTCCGACTTTCACCCAAAGTTTAGTATGTTGTAGAGCAACAGGACGAGCAGATAGCTGTTTTTAGTTTTTCGATTTACGGCCATTTTTTTACGTTTTTAGGTCAATTTCGGTTTTTGACAGGTACGAGTTGGCGTCTCATTATCAGCCATAACTACTGAATATTTGTGCTTATGCTATAGAAAACGTTTCCTTGTTGATATAAAACTCGTCGTTGACCGTGCTTCGTTGGATGGTATCTGGAGATTCGCTTCATAATCTGGAGTTGACATGTAGTTAGTATAGCTAGTTTTGAGATTGATGACTCAGGATATTGAGGTAAGACTTGAGTGTGAGTTTGAATTTGAACATAAGTCTTATGCAAAATATCCGACTTGCGTAAAACTAGGACTTGAGTCCGCTTTGGAATTTTAGTCAGATTTAAGTTTTTTTCGAAATATGGGGCCAACCATGATTCGATCCGGGTGTGAAAAATGGATACACAGAAATGACATTTCCCTGATTTTCAGTTTCTGACAAGTGCAACGGAAGGTGCTGGAGTGGAGGCAATACAAGTATATTATACCAACTGTTTAGCTCCTCTCCTTCTCTATACTGAAAGCGGTAAATTTGGATGGATATCTGGCGATGAAATACTATTTACTAAAATTATTAGATGGCCGTTGTCAGTCTAGATCAACTTCCACGCCATTAATCGTCAACGGGAGGGCGTCACTATTTTTTCCCATAAGCTGATACTGACAGATTGAGAAACAGTATGTGTTTAAGGAGTACCATGTGCCGATCGCTGGTGAATAATAATTGATACACTCTTTAATCAATGTGCCCGACCGCACTGGATTAGACAGTCTGCCACAATTCTTCAAATATTCATTAACTGAAACGGTTTTTTTCGTGCTGAGTCTCGTATAATTCCAGCGTGAAATAGATGGGTACGGGTTCGCATATCTTCATTATTGCAATTTAAAAGGAGCCGGTGGGCTCAGTGGCACTGTTATTGGACTTAAAACCATAAGGTCCTCGGATCGATCCCCACTAGTGGTAAATGGCTGGTGTCCTTGGGCAAGGCTCTTCATCCCGATTGCACACGTGGGAGGGGGGCAGGGGCACGGTGGCGCTGTGTACTAAGGCGTTCTGCACGTCGATGGTGCACTTGTTTTCAACGAATGCTAACCCTTCTTGTACGGAGTTAGTACGTCGGGAGTCTGACAGTTGGTCGGCGCTGCTCAGTGGTTCACTCCGTATACTCCGGCTTCCTCCACCTGTAAAACTGTCCGAGTTGACCCAGGCTGTTGAAAGCGTCGTGAAACCCCAATAAAAAAGTACAACTCAAAATATTCTTTCATATTCCATACTAATAGGCATACAACTGTCGTCAAGGGCGACGGAGCAAACGGTGCCAGAACAAAGGACACGTGCACCTCCTGCACCACCCTATAAACACACATGTTTTTTCCACCGAGTGTGCTTCATGATTAACGATAAGTACAAAAAACACGATAACTTCTCCCAATCGATGACGTTTGATGACGCGAAAGCTGTTACGCTGTGACCGTAGTCACAAAATAGCAGCTTTCATTTCATCAAACGTCATGGTGTTTACAATAAATGCGACGACTCCACCACTCGATGACGTTTGATGACCTGAAAACTGTTGCGTTGTGGCTGTAGTCGCAGCTTAATACCTTCCATTTATCAAACACCGTGGTGTTTACCTTGAATGAAAACTAGCAACACTATATCACGGACACGGATGGACTGTGACATGGAATCACACACTCCCTATGTTTTTATAGATAATAAAATATGTTGTGAATATTCAGTTTCCATTGCCGTGGAAAATGTTCACATCATGCATCTATATATTGATTTTTCACAGATATCAAGAATGTTTTGTAAAAGGCGATCGACGATTCGAGGCGTCGGAAAATTGAAAACCGACAAATCTTTATTTGTGAACATTGTATATTTATAGAACCAACTGCCCCCTGCCCCCTCCCTGCCCTCCCCCCCCCCCCTGCGCCCCAATAAGATAGCTGCCTGTGAGACACGTTTATATATGTGCCAAATGACCGTTCCGGAAATCCAGTTGTTTTTAGACTAGTGGCTAGCTTTCGTGTTGGAAGATTGCTGAAGCAGAAGAAATAGATCCAACCATAATTGGACCTTCGCATTCACAGAGAAAAGAAATACGAGTGTTCGAACATTTGCGTGTGTTCGAGTATAACACCTGGCGCGTCACGAAAGCACGCTGTTCGTCTGTGGTTTCAGAGGTTTAGTATGTAGCTCGGAGTTCACATGCACACTCACGTTTTAACACCTTTTATCGCACTCGTCACGACCCGAGAATCAAGGCAATGACATATCTGTTGATTCCTACTTTGCCTATCTTTTGTCGACGGAACAGAACCGATGATTTCTATACAGCTGGATAGCTGGAACGTCAGCGAAAAACGTCTCAACTCAATCAGACCCCTGTCAATCAACGAGCAACTCCTCCCATCCATGATGTTTTGCGATGTGAATTCCGTTAATAACAGCTTTCACATGAACAAACGTCATGGTCTCTACCTAGCACGAACACTAGTTGCACGGTATCAACTTCCCAATCTCGGCCCTTCCCGTCCGGGACGACCCGCGTTGTGTCCTTGGGCAAGGCACTTTATGCCGATTGCCTACATGGGGGCACGATGACGCCGTGTACTAAGGTGTACTGCACATCGATGGTGCACATGTCTTCAATCGCTGTAACCCTGCTTTAGCGGAGCTTGAACAGAGTTAAAATGTTGAGGACCTGACAGTTGCGCGCCCTTGCTCGGTGGTTCTCTCCGGGTACTCCGGCTTCCTCCACCCGTAAAACTGTTACGGGCAAGATTGGCCATTGTGCATAAGTATGTGACCTCAAACACCAATAAATAAATAAATCTCGGCACTTGTTTTTGTCAATAATAACTAAAAGAAGTTTTTAATATTTAGCTTGTAAAGCAGTTAAAAATGTGCACATAATCCACATCTTCATTTTTTCACAGACATCAATGTATATTCTTTAATTCAGTTGGCGGTTGCGAGGCGTCGGAAAACTGAAAACATTCGAGAATGTTTTCTTTATACTATGCTCACCTATGATAGTACCTGTGAAAAGCCCGTATGTTAAATTTAGCCTATAGCCCCACTACCGGTATAAATCTTCTACTGCGGTTCAAACGTTTTCAGTGGGAATTCTGTTTCAAAAATCTACACCTACACTAGGAACTACATCCAACTTGACCTCTATCATGACCCAGTTTGCGGACTTCAGTACATTCACACTTCGCAATGTTTCATTCAAACATATGGCGTTTTACGGTACTATCTACTACGTGCAATGACTTATTAATTATAAAATACCTACAATTAAATATTTAAAATATAAAATTTAAGAATTGTTAATAATAATTTGACTGAAAAAGCAAGGTAAATTCTATCAACTTTGACGATGTGTCTAGATGTCGATCAAGCATTCAGATGCATTCGGAAATACTGCCCACCGGCATTGATGTAAACAAAACAAACCCTGTGTTTGCGATGGACAATAGAGTTTGTTTCTCCATTTTAAGTGACAAAGTCGATTATTCATTAAGAGCATGGTATAAATAAAATAAATAGATACTAGTGCCGGTAATCAGATTTAAACCACTCGTAAAAGAAGTGTTTTAACCACTCGGCAGAGCCTTGTTGTTAAAACCCTTATCCTACCTGTGGTTTAAATCTGATTGCTGGTCCTAGTATCTATTTATTGTAAATGTTATTGTTGAGCATTGTTTATTTACATGTATAGCAACTTCTGCTTCATCTCATAAGATAGCGGCTTTTGAGGCACCTTTCTGTGTGAGACAAATGGATGTTTCGTCAATTCAGCTATATAAAGATCCGTGGACAGAACCTGGGAACCTTTGATGTTAATTGGATACTGTAGACTGATCACATGATGACCCAATGCAGAGTTTTTACTCAAATGAAAAAATGTGGCAGAAGCCTGAATGCAGATTATGAACAGTATTAATTTTGAACCAAATGAATGAAATCAAATGACAAAAATGAAATGAATTTCTCCAGAACGAGATGATTTTAACAAAGCGAGGACGCGATGACGTGGAGGAGGTCAAGTGCTGCCCCCACCGCAACTCACCCAACAATAAATTTTGTCCCAGATTCCCGAAGTTGGAAAATTAGATAAAAATTTCAAATTCGAAAGTGCTGGAATGTGATAACAATTTTTGCCTTTTCGATATGGACTTGGCACAATTTTAGAGACTTTCAGAAGGAAAACCAGATAATTTACTGACAATTATGGAAGTGCTGTTGGACGTTCGGCCTTCCAAACCATGATATCCAAAAATCTAAATTCGGAGGAACGGCGTGAATGCAGTTAGACTTACCCACGGTTGGATTTTCTCAGGTCATCTTTTGGAAGGTTTTAAACTGAAAAGGTGGAGGAACCAGTCTGAATTCTCCCAGTTTCAGACACTCTACCGAAAAAAGTCATTGTAAATATGGTACGATGCTCTGTGCCTATAGCATACAGTACAGTCGCCTGGCCTGATCGTAATCCATGAGTGGGCATTTATGTCTACGCATGCGTTGATCAGGTAATAAAAATCGTCACCAGCAAAATTTTAATTAATGAAGCACCGGGTTGTACCCGGTGCTTCATTAATTAAATTTTTTAGGATTGTTCCAAAAATTAGTGTTTGGAATCTAATATTTTCACGTCCGTGGAAATTTTGCCCACCCGTGGAAAGTGGACAGTCCACGGCGGCGATACTGTGCTTAACTATTTGAATAAAAAAATATGATTTTCAGTACTATTTTATATTTGTTAGATATGATTTTCATTCCTAGACTTGCTCATTATCGAACTCGGCTGAAAGGGTTTCAAACCCGGCTGATATGAAGCCGGTCTCGGCCAATATGAATCAAGCCAGAGTCACCCCCCCCCCCAACTGCGCCCCTTGATGCGTTACTAAGCGCAACCAATTTGTTTACATCGAAATATTCACAACTATACGTCGAACGCAAAAAAACTGGCGTCACCTGGCATGGTGAAGTGGTTTTGTTTGACGAGGAATTTATGATGGCAATAAGTAAGATTAGATGGATGAAAAGAAGAAGGAAGAGAAATGTAGACAAATTCATCGCAAACTAAAATTTATAGTCGTAGGTGGAGATTCGTCGAAATGGAAGAAGGGGTAGTTTAGCTACCCGAGAGTCGTTCGGATAGCTGAACTGGTAGTAGGAAAAGAGGGAATTTCAGACTCTGTGAAAAGAATGAGAAACAATAACATTGTCAAACAGCTGTTACAGATCTGGAACTTTTTGTACTTATTTGTTTTGGTTTAATATATAAAGATGTTATTGCTTGGTAAGTTTCATAACGGCGGAGATATCAGCCCTCAGTAACTTCATATCAGCCTTCGGTCTGAGGCTGATTTTCGTGATGATATCTCGGCCGATATAAAACTAACTAACCCATAACTTCTAATATCACAGCTTGATATTCGGGCATGCCAGTTTCAAATACGGAAATCTGGTACTATAAAAAGAGATCTATTAAGCAGGACTGTTATAGGAACCAAACAACAACGAAAGATGTCACCTGCTCGAACGAATCTAGCACAAGGCTCTAGGCTAAAACTTTGCGAAAAACTTTTTATTTGGTTCACTCGTTTCCCATTGACATTGCACCAAACGGCTCGACGATAACATCTGATAAATTTACAGGTTTTTAGGCAAAAATTAAAGCCTTCGGCCGAGGTGTTTAAGTAGTGATAAATAATTCAAAACAAGCCAAGCCACAGAGTACAGAATAATTCAGTTAAGCAGCACATTTTAATTATTAATTCATTAATATTCTATTTCTGTAAACTGTCTTTACCACTGTTTTCGTGCAAATTTACAGGAAATACAATTTAAGCATTTTTGTTCATGAATTTGCTAAAGACAGCATATGCGCCGAACTTTCGCATCCATGTATATAAAACTTTCGCCATACAGGGGTGGCGTGCGACAATGCCAATATTCAACTGGAGGATTAGCTAGTGCACATAAGGAACAGGGATTTCATTTCGGATGTCAAAAAACCAGGTGCGACAAAGTTGCCCAAGTTGTTACCCTTGATAATTCAATAAAACTGTTCAACGTAAACGTAATCGAAAATAATTTTCTATGGTACTTCCTTTCTCGTTAAATTTAGAGTTCAACCGATTACCAAAAATGGTCGCTGACCGATTACTGGTTATTGGAGCTCACAATCGGCCGATTCCGATGTCGATTCCGATTGTAATACCGTGCATTACTAAACAAATCGAGGCTCGCAAAGAACTACATTAAACTGAACAAATTTCACAGTGTTTACAGTCCGTTCACTACTAGATGAGTCGAGACTCGAAAGAACTACATTAAATTGAACATATTTCACAGTGTTAAACTCCGTTGACTCGGGTCCAGTAAAATTACCAGTCGCGCACACTTGGGCGGTAAACGTGGCTCTCTCAGAGCCACGTTTACCACCCAAGTGCGCGCAACTGGTAATTTTTACTGCGACCCGAGTGAATGGAGTACAACCTTCACTTTTCCGGTATGAACTGGCGATTGCCGCAAGTACGCTTAATTGTAAGCTTCATACATGTCGTTTAACATGTATATCACGAGAAGGGGCGTCTAGAGAGGTTAAGAATACACATTGTCGTGGTTTTTCAGCTTTATTGAATGCATTGATGTCATTTTACATTAATAATTGAACAATTGCGGAAAATAATAAAATGTGGTTAATGAATCATCACAAAATGCTTGGCAAAAATTGATCCGATGTTCCAGGAGACGTTGCCGTTCTTATCCGATTGCCCACAATGGGCCGATTAGGGTGGATTAGGGTGGCCGATTCCGATCATCGGTTGAACATTAAATTGTTATTCTGTAACGATTTCGACCCTTTTGTGAACGTTGTATACGAAATACCAGAAGACTAAAATGCGCTGCGTCGAATACATATACCGCACAGGAATTAGATTATTTGTTTTTTGAATGATTGACCGATGGCTCTATCTTATATCATTTTTTTATGCGGGCATAATAAGAAGAGAATGTAGTGTTTTTGTGCGTGGAATCCAACGACCGACGAATACTAATTTGCGAGAACTATAAGTTATGAATTTCCTGATTTCAATCATAGCTGAATCAAACTTGCAGATTACAGAAAAAGAAGGCCTCAATGAGTTTGGTGTTATGCTGTCACGGGATTGTTATTGCAAAAAAGAATTTCGTCGAAAGGTGATTTCCGGATAATATAACATAGTTATGTCCACCGAATGTATAGATTATGTACCCCACTGAAGGAATACAATCCTATCGGTTTTGAAGCTTGTGGTGGTTACTACAATACGACCGCTGTGGACTGGTCACTTTCCACTGGCTCTTAATATTCCCACGGACGCAATAATATTAGATTCCAAACACTAATTACAGGAATAATTATCAAACATTTAATCAATGAAGCACTGTGTTCATCAATTAAAATTTTGCTGATGATGATTTTTTTACCTGGTGCATGCGTGGATTTCGACCAGTCCACGACGACTGTGCGATATAAATGAAACATTTTCAGGCATCTACTGCAGTTGTTTTGAATACATACAGTGGTGTAGAATGGATTGTTTTTGTTTAATTTATTATTTTATTTTTTGGGGGAGTTGGGGAGTGTTGTAAATATGTAAATACATGTCACCAATCATGCAGAACACGTTACGGGGGAGGCCAACTTGATGGTTTGAGAACTACCAAGCAGTCTAATTCTGTTGGACTGATACTCTTATCCTTTCATCTGAACTTTCGGAATAATAAGGGAAATAACCTTATAGTTATTATTTTGAGTCTTGAAGGGCGTGGTTACACGTTTAACTCCAAAAACACGTACTTTAATTCCTATTAATGTGTTAAAAACTGATAGGAATGTGTACATGAACTTCCAAACACCTTTTCTATGTTCTATATATATATATATATAGTGAAGGCCAGTCTGTGACATCATACGGTATTTTGACGTCGTGAATCCATATTTGTACACATTATAAGTTGTTGTGATGTATTGACGTATAATAGCAATAACATATATGTTCCAATAACACCCTACCCATAGCCCAAAACCCATATCGCGGTCACTCTATCTCAGTTCAAATCAATAGATGATTTGTAATTTAAACAACACTTCATTCGGAACATCTTCTGCTGCACGTGTGCAAAATTTACAAAAATGACGCGGTTTGCAAGTCATTGTTGATGGAATAATTGCGACACGAGAAATCTCATCTTAAATATTTTTTGCGTGGTGACGTCAAACGATAGCATATGCTTCTGGATCCATAAACATGTAACATATTACGCGAGCTCTCGTTCAGTCAGACAGCGAGGATTTTAGTCTTATTGGAACATCTTAAATTGAATCATTTATATAACAGATGCAACAACTAATCCATCCAATCCGTGTAGTTATTCCTGAGAAATCTATGTTTCTGCATAAGGATTTTAGAAATGTGAGAAATTTATAGGAGGTCATTTTATAACTACATTAGGCTATTCAACTACAAAATGAGGAATTGAGTAAACGCCGTTGTATTTGAGAAAACATCAACTATATGTGAAAAATACGGTCTGCGAAAAGAATTTAGGGGAAGTGTAGTATGTGTCACAGAGGCGATAGGTGTCCGCCATTTTGGGTTTATGTAAACATGATGTATAGACCTGCCCCACAACCGCGCTATTGTGTAATTAAGACCCGGTAGACATGGTAACCCGGCCGTACTAGCAGTTTTCTATAGGGCTGCCAGACGCACCTCTGTGTGGCTCATTTTCCGATCCTGTTGGTCAAAGTTAAGGTGCGGGGGGACGCTTGCTTATGTAATCCACTACGCATACTCAAATGGTAAGGGGTTAGGTAAGTAAACACCAGTTTGGTGTGATAGAAATCCCAGTGGGCTCTGGATAGGTAGAAAGCCATAAAGGCTTTGCTTATGCTTTTATCATTTATCATTCTAGCTTTCCCTCAGTTGAATCAATTTGGAAATTAAGCAAGTATTATAGGTTTGGGTTTAAATGTATTCTACATTAATTTGTTAATCTAAATGTAATTGTAAGCGGGTTAAATAGCCTAACTAGCGAGTTTGGGGTGCGGTCTTCCTCGTGTTAGTTACCGACTGCATTGCTTAAAATATCTGTAAGTGTCCAGGTCAGCGCACCTCGTTGGTTTCCCGTATTCGTTAATTTGATCATTAACTATATTTAACCCTGTATTGTAATGAATATGTAGTAGTAGCATTGGTTAGTATTAACCCTTTACCCAACGAATCGGCCACATCCGCCCGCGTAATATGCAAATTCAGAAGCTGTAAAAATATTATTTTTCTAAAACTTTCTGCAAAACCAAATCATGTGACCCCATTTTGGAACGAGCTCGTTGAGCTCGTTCCAATGAGGGGTCACATGATATAGTTTGGTTGACATTTTTTGAAACATTTAAAAAATGATATTTCAAATAATAAATTTTGATATCGTCTGTGTTGAGTGAAGGGTTAATAGTATGTGCAGTTTAGACAGTGCATATGTTAGACAAATCGTCACAAAAGCACACACCAGTCTGTGTTGTGGCATGATGTGTCTTGTTCATTATTTGCACATATTGTAAATAAAAGCTCCCAGTTCGATATTTTAGGATATTATAAAGATATTCCACAGGCTGAATGTGAGTTATGTTCATGCTCATTTAGAATCCATTTCATTTTGCATGAGTCTTGTCCACACTTGTACTTACTGTTGAATCTTTGGTTTAGCCCCCAGAAGGGTAGGTCACAAGATTCCCAGTAATGTCGTACGGCCGTTACGAACAAGAGCACCGTCTAGCGAGGCAACATACGCCTGTCAAAATTGGAACATGCACAAGTTTCTCTTCGGTAAAGTTTGAAATTTTTGTTGATTCGACTATGTCTGTGATCAAAATGTGTGCAAAGTTTGAACAATATAGCATGTAAAATGTTGAAGGAGTAGGCGACACAATACTGTAATTTTTTTAAGTACTAAAAGGGTCATAACTCTGGAAATACAAAATGGAGTTACCTGCTTTTGTCACATGCACAACGGCAATTGGTGATCACCATGTGTGCAAAGTTTGAACAATATAGCATGTAAAATGTTGAAGGAGTAGGCGACACAATACTGTGATGTTTCAAGTACTAAAAGGGGGCATATCTCTGGAAATACAAAACGGAGTTACCTGCTCTTGTTACACGCACAACGGCAATTACTGATCAACATGTTTGTAAAGATTGAACGATATAGCATGTAAACCTTTGGAGGAGTAGTCGACACAAAAATTGTTTACGGACCGACAGACAGACAGACAGACAGACGGACGGACGGACAGACAGATAGAAAGACAGACAGACAGACAGACGGACAACGCCATAACATAATACGTCCGTCAAAAAATGACGGGCGTATAAAAATGAAGTTGCGATAAGTATATTATTTATTAATTTAGGCTCGAACATGGAAGATCACGGGGTTGTGTTCTGGCAGTATGCTTTCACTTGAGTGTAGCGGAAGCGTACGAAAAGAGCGGTTCAGACCACCCAACCCCACTAGTTACAAAAACTGGTGCCGTGGCCGAGAATACATTTCATTTGACTAGTTACAAAAATTGTTGTCGTGATAACCAGTATGATTATAAAGTTATAAAGCGAATAGCTTTATTTACAATTCAACAGTAAAGTAAATGTCCTGGATTGGACCTGCCGCATACATTAACGTAATTATTCATTAAATCCAGCATTATTTAACAGTGTGCTAGATTTGTAATCATTAGAAACTCATTACTGATTAGACAGCTTGTATTGTGAGCAAAGCATTTGCAATTTAACTCTTAAATTAACTTCATCGGGGAAAAGACACCTTTTTAAAGGGGTATTGTACTTTATAGTCTTTAAATTAAATTTTAGAAATGTTGTCAAAAATATTTAATTTTTTTGTTGGCTTTTATCAAGTCGGAGCCCCAAAACTTATGAAGATAAACGCACTGTATAAAATCTTCAAGGGGTTTGCTACCGCGACACGATGTGAACATGTGAACATGAAAATTAGAGAGGTCACTTATCTCTGAGTCATTGTAAGTCCCTCAAATCTAACGATCCGCAAAGCTTTCCAAGTCCTTGTGGATATAGTACTCCTGGCAGGGATACAGAAAGATCTTACAATACATACACAGAATGGGTTAATCGATATGGCACGAGTGCCAGCGCGGAAGGATAGAACGAGAGGCCGCGGACAAGTGCCATATCGATTAACCCATTCAAACGAGTGTGTCATTCTGTGTTTATTACACGCCTTCACGTCTACAAAAACAATTATTGGAAGGACACGCAGCAATTCATTTGACAACTATCGACACAAAGAACACATTTTATCGCCAAGCAAATTTGCGAGGGGAACCCGTGTTTCTATTTCGTCCCCTGAGTTTTAATGTGTTCTATGTGCCCACGAGCACATAGAACACATTGGAACTCAGGAGACGATTTTCAACTATCTCTAGCGATTCAAATTGTAATTGCGTTGCACGATTTGTAAAAAATTCAAGTGAAATTTCGCTTCTATTTAAAAATAGTCCGTCACTGATTTCCGTTCCGCACAAATGTGCGGAACAGATTTTCATTTTCAGCACGGTTTAGTGTTGCCGTAGATGGGGATTACATAGAACAGGCGTGTAATAAAATGCAATACAATACTTTTATTGTCTCATACCAAACAGAAGTTACGTGACAAAACAGATCAGACACACACAAATATCGATAACAAAACATGGAGACAAGTACAAAGGACAGACTGGTGGATTAAATAATATTCATTACATATATGTAAATATATATGTTGAACGTGCTTTTATTCTTGCCTAAACAGCTTTTCAATTCTCAGCTAACCCCTGCGGTGTTGCTCCGTATACAGAGGGAATTACGCCAACTCAACGAAGGCAGAACAGCACCGCCTGGACTTTTTCACAGGCTCCTTCAAGCCTCATGGTCCGTACTGAACAGTGAGGGCTCTGGCGAAAAAGTTGAGACGGCGCTCAGACACTATCACGCCTTCTCCAAACCAACCTTCCTACCACCATATACGCCAACATACACTAGCATTAATATTTCTTAGCAACGGGGAAGCTTCTGCTCTCTTAGTGTAGGCGCATCGACAACGAACTTAAGGGTTAAAGGTGTCAATTCTGGGTCAAAAGACTCTACCAGGTAGAATAGTGACTAGTCGATTCCTGTAGTGTTATTTATTTCACAAAATAGCTTCATTTATCCGTTTGGGAAAGAGATACCTTTCTAAACTGAATTCCCTTTTCACGTTCCTGTAGAATGCAAGTTTGGTGCTTTCTTGCTCTTCAGTATCCCACCATTGTCTATACCGACTTTCTGACACACTTTTCACTGCTTTTGTCAGTTTATTGACATTTAATGTTGGCTGATTGTCCCATATATGGTGAAAGCCAAGATACTTCAATATATTCATCAGCGTACATAGCCACTGGACGTGGTCACTGTGCGTAGATTCCCTCAGGCACATATTTGCGACGATGTTCACATCTGAATTCAGCAGGTGTAGCCCAAACGTGATCGATTGCAGGATTATGTAAATACCCAGCGGGTATTCACCCAATTCTCCTCTTGATGCCAGAGTTGAGCTAAACTGATTTACGCCAAGCTGTTGTTTGTAGACCTAACAGAAAGTCTGTCGTAGGCATGTTTGTCGTACTTGTCCTCCAGACTGGATCCGATTGGACATTTCTCCAGATTAATAACCTGGAGCCCCCAAACTGTACACGCGCAGGCAACAATAAGCATAATGAGCGAATGAAATAGTTTCAGGCTGAGTGGTGCGTTTATTTCGTGGATGGGTTATTTTTACCTGCGTCGCCAGCGGCAGAGCAGGTCTAGTAACGCTCGCCTCCGTCCGTCCGTCCGTCTGTCCGCCCGTCCGTCCGTCCGTCAGTCCGTTCGAAACACTTCTTCCGTCAAAGTTTTCTTGGCTTCTATGAAAGGGAATGATTTTATATTTGGTCTGCTGCTTCAAAATGATGAGTTGTATCGTGTATCTAATTTTCAGATCTGCCGTGCAGCCACTTTCTGTTTGCCGATACTTTGAAGTCTGTTCATCTCTGTAATCAATTGCATGCAGCGACGCAGGTCCAGACCCGGTATTGGTCTTGGCTTGTTGTTATAAGAGGTACAGTGCCTTCAGTCCTTTTTGCGCAAGTGCCTTATAAGAGGTACAGTGCCTTCAGTCCTTTTTGCGCAAGTGCCTCATAATCTATCTTCCCCGATGTTTTCATGATCACTCCCAGGTATCGATATTCTTTTACTTGCTCAAGTGGACTACCATTGAATTTAAATGGGGGTCGGTGAATTTTCTACCCGACTTATTAAATATCATAACTTTAGTCTTGTTTTCATTAACTTAAAAGGAATAGTGAATCAAATAAGGGGCGAGGTTGACGAGTGCGTTTTGAAGTTCACTTTCTTTAGTTGAGAAGAGCACAATATCATTAGCGCACATGAGACAGTTCAAATTAAGGTTGTCAAGTGGAACAGGGTCGCACGTCCGTCAAATATGTCCGGAAGATCATTGATATAAAGGTTAAATAATTTGGGGCTTAAAACACAGCCCTGCTTAACCCCTTTAGTGGTCTTCATCTTTTCGGTTAAATCATCTTTCAACTTGATCGAAAAATTAACTTAGCGATACATGTCAGTTAGGAAGTCTATAAATCGCCCTCCTATACCGTATTCTGTAGCTTGAAAAAATACTCTCTCTCCAAACAGTGTATAAAGGCTTACGTAGGTCTATAAAGCAGGCATATAAATATCTCCCCTTAGAGGTATATTTATTAATTACGCTTTGGAGCGACAAAATATGGTCCGCTGTGCGCCATTTTTTTTAAGCCAATTTGGGATGGATTCATAATGTCACTTAAAGAAATGACATCCTCAAGTCTGTTATCTAACATTTTACAGAATAGTTTTCTCAGGCAAATAGATATCGCGATCCCCCTATAGTTGTTAGGTTCACCTGTGTTACCACCCTTATGCAAGTTGACGAAGTTGTTTCTCCATGGTGTTGAGAATTTACCAGAAGCCACGACAGCGTTGAAAAACTTCGTATAACACCGAAGGGGGACTTGCATGGATGTTTTTACTATCTCGTTGCTTATTAGATCGTAGCCAGTATTTTTCCCATTTTTAAGGATTTCGCGGCTTTAATGACTTCGTCTGCCGTAATCTCAGCATCTAGGTATCCAAATTTTGAAGGACGTGTAGCCCGTTGGTGTACCCGGATTATCACACATCAGTGAATTGAAGTTTGGTATACGGTCTTCTGTTGCTTTTGATAAACCCCTGTTGATTCATGCTTTTTGATGAAAAGTTACTGAGCTTTTTACCACATTGCCTTCTGCACGAAGGCGTAATCTTGCAGCCATCAACACAGATCTTTGATGCCACCGATGCCACCGACTCATTACAGTGTGTTTCTGCAATGCAGATTATGTCTATTTTCAAGCGTTGAAGAAATGATGGGTTATCTATTTTTTTAATCCGCTCTCTGCCAAGTCGACTAAACAAATCATTAATGTTGTGGTATGAAATAATAAGTTTGTGTACATTGAACATCAACATTAAATCAAGACTAGAATATTTTGTGTCGACATTAAATTCACATGCTTGGGCTGAATCCAAAAATGATAACAACAATGAAATAAATATATTTGCGTGCAGATGTGGTAACGAATCGTTAGTTCTCACATATCACCTCTGAGTAAAGCCTTAGGGTTTCCGATAGCTTGAGGTCCCTTTCAAGTGAACCTGATGACCTCTCTGTTTTACTTACTGTCACTATGTGTTAATGTGTTCCGCGTGTGTAATTGTGTCCTCCTCCGTCAAAATTCAGGCCATTAGATAGTATGGACGGGGAATTGCGAGTGGTTTGTGTTTTGAAGTCACCACTAGTGCGGGGTCGGAGGGAAGGCCTGCGAGGTGTTGGACGGACCTCAGATGTTCTGTTTGTACGTATGGGACGAGAACGAAATTTAAGAGGAGATATATAGACAGAACGCGATGTGTGTTTGAATCGGTGGGCGTTTTACATAACGAGTTGGAAGGGCCTTGTCACATTTCGCGAGAGCCGTAGGCTCGATCGAAATATGGTTACGCCATTCCAACGAGTTATGTACAACACCCACCATTTCAAACCCACATCGCGTTCTGTGTTTTTTACACAACCCATGCATTAAAATTCTTTTAAATAAACACATTTTAATTCCGATGTTTAAACCCAAAGGTGAAGAGTCCGTTTGTTTTGACTGAAGCTGTACTGATCAAATGGATCGCTAAAAAATCAAAACAACCTTTTCGGGACCAGCGTTTGTTGAAATTCGTATAGCCGTTTCTCTTCAGCTGGTGCCCATTCACGGCTAACCATTTGGTGGCTATTACTGTTAGTAAAAATATAAGTACAAATTTGTGCAGACTTGCAAAACAGCTGGGAAAAATATTTTTAAAAGAAGTTCAAAGCATGTCAATATGTACGAAGATTTATCGAAATAAAGTTGACCAATTTAGATATAACGTGATCCGCAAAACGAGACGGCCACGGGACTGGGTTAATGTTCTGGTTGGAAATGATTGGGTTTTTAAAAACAGTATCTCATTTTTGGTTAACTTATTTTTTGAACCGACTTTATTTTGCTTTGGACGTTTTCATTTTCACACTATGCGACAGACGGTCGGATAATTGTATAACGAAATTTGGAAACTTTTCGAAGCTTAACTAATGACTCGATGGGAAAGGAACTAGTATGAACGGTGCTGGGAAAAAAGTTCCGGCTTGTACATTACCCATTGAATACAGAATCATTTATGTCATAGCGGCTAGTCCGTTAAAGGCAAGGATTTAAAGTTGAATACATGTGTAATAAAATGTTTGATGCCAACTTGGACGTTCCCTGACGCGACAAGTAGCGTTGACCAGGAGCGAATAGTTGTCCTTTCACTGTTCCTCTGTGTGAAACGTTACTGTTATCACTTATAGTAACATCCGGAAAATTAAAATTTATGTCCAATTGACAGTGCACAATTGAATTCGGTTGTTCTGCAGTT
This sequence comes from Pictodentalium vernedei, assembly GCA_031216915.1. Lineage (NCBI taxonomy): Eukaryota > Metazoa > Mollusca > Scaphopoda > Dentaliida > Dentaliidae > Pictodentalium > Pictodentalium vernedei. The sequence continues at coordinate 418,957,154 of CM062293.1, read as the reverse complement.
CAATAATTTCTCTGAGTGATTCGATGGTGTAGCATAGATTGGGATGTATTTTATTCACACCCTTTGGTTTAAGCAGGCGTGTCTTGTCAACTTGTTTGCATATCCAGTCATGGAAGAAAAAAACTTCACAGTCAGTCCTTGTAGGTTCCTCGTAGCCGTAAATGTTTCCACACTATCCACTGGTGGGCCGTGCGAGTCAGAAAAATTACTCTTCGAAGGGAGTCCCACTTCCGTCCAAGAATTCGTGTTGCTAGGAGATGAGGAATTTGCTAATTTGTTTTCAAGGTCCAGAATAATATCATCCTTATTTACACACATGAACTCTAGATTAAGGTTTAATACCGGGAACGGAAATTTCACAGCTCTGCGCCTCCAGGATCTGAAAGTCAATCACGATACCCGGGAAATTCATAGACGATGGTATCAATGACTGCGTTTTATAGTGTATGAGATTACGGCGAATATCAATTTCTTCCGAGACCAGCATCGCCGTTGGAGCTATGGTTTAATCTCGCGAACGGGAATTTCTCGCTTACCGGTTCTGAAATTGAGTGCTACTGCCCAGGGAATTCATAGACTAGAATCGAGAATCAAAGGTTGCGGAACGCAACCTTTGATTCCCGGTTCTGTCCTATGAATTCTTCGGGTATCGGGACTGATATTCAGAAAAGATAACCGGAAAATTCCCGGTATCGTGACTGACTTTCAGAAACGAGAAGCAGAAACTTCCCGTTCCCGGGATTAAACTCTACTCCAGATGGTTGATATGCGTTTTGTTTCTGCAATGCGAGTCATAAGCCTATCACGAATATTCACGGTTTGGAATTCGAGGTCCTGGATTTTATTCGTGTACTGCTTATTACGTTCCTGGGGATTGTCCATCTCTCTCCTGGAATCCAGGAGCTTTATAAACGGTTCGTTTCGGCCGTCGGACAATGTTTTGTTTTCGCCTGCCAAGAGTTTATTTTCATCCTCGAAACGTTTTCCCTCTAATACAACCTTTATTTGTTGATCCCTATGGGGCTTGTGTTGACAACCATTTAACATTTTTACGGAGTTTGTAAGGCTGTCAAAAGATCGATCTACGAAGTTGTGGAAATCAGTGAATCGCGGTGTATTTTGTAGGATACTGTCTTTCATCATGATGATTGCCTCTTAAATGATATTCATCCTGTTCAAAAGTACATTCAAGTCAGGGGCGGCAGAAGCTCGATAAAAGTGGAGGGTTATAAATTCACAGTGCTGCCATGGTTCTACCCAGTGTGAAAAAGATTACAATCGTATATCGGTAAATGTACAATAACTCGCTATAGCCTCTCGTTTAGATGAATATGCCGCTGTGTGGTTGGTCACTGTCCTGCCCGTTTCTTCTATTTCAGATATTTGAAGTAGAGAAGAAACGGACCGGAGCGACCGAAAGTGGGATTCCTTGGCTAAATATTGTTTGGATTTGCAAATAATATTACAGGAATGCCTGTATATTGACACGTTTGCATGCGCCCATTTTAACTCATTGTGTAACTGCGAAACATATCTGTGGAAAAATGTGGAGGGGCACGTGCCCCCTGTGACCCCTGGCTCCGCCGCCTGTTATTCAAGTCACCTTGTGTTTTATCACAGGCATTGTCGTGTGTTTCAGTCGGGATTAGGGAATCTGACACCTCGTTTTCCAGTTTGTTTACACACATACTTTGTTTTGTTTTTGTTATTGTCTTGGATGCTACACTATTTGGACACTCCACTATCGAGATGAAATCGGACCTTACCTCTGTGGCAGCGGTGCAGGGTTGTTTCACAACAGTTAAATCTGACGTTAGGTCGAGGATATGTTTCACGATGTCTTTAAATATTGGGAATTCCTCGTTGCTCTAATCCAAATAGAAGAATCCTTGTACAGTTACCACCTGGGTGTTTGGGAAAATATGGATAGTGAACAATATTTCATCATAATCATCTTCATCATCTCTGTCAGGTCCCAATCTACAGACCTGAACTTGGATTTTTTCGAATTTATTCCTCCTTTTGAACACGGCTCTTCGTACCACCCGCAATGGATGTTTTCCACAGTTGACACATACATTGAATGTGGACAGCGTTAATCCATGCTCTCAGAATTTGCGGTGTGTTCTCCGGTCGGAAAGAAATCATGTTAGCCTTTGCCTTATACAAGCACAGAGTAATGTCTTCCACAAGGACTTCTTTAGATTTCCCAGTTGGTATTCTCGACCGAATGTCAGACATGTCGTATTTACTGGTATCGAACAAGGGGCAAGTCAGTGTTTTCATTTTCCGCCATCTTGCTCAGATGATTGTTCGCCATCTTGTTTCAGGAAAAACAGAATCCAGATTCAAAGAAACTTTTTTGATTTTCTAGAGTCATCCGTTCACGAAAAGAAATAATAATCGTAATCCGTAGTAGTCGAATATGCTATCCATGTTCTTGTAGTAAATTCAGAGATCCACAAAAAATATAGAACTTAAAAATAGCATGATATTACGGGTGGGGGAGGGGGGGGCGATTGGCAAGACGTTGACGAGTATGATTCCGGTCTTCAAACTTAAGTTCAAATTTAAAATTTGGGGATACTGATAGCCGACAAGGCCAGTCAATTCGTTTTCGCACTCGAAAGAGAGGTGTCACTTACCCGTACCGTGCAGAACGACAAGGTTCTGTCCATGCGAATGCAGTTTATTTGCCTGACAATCACGATTGTGAACCTCGTGAAACTTGCAATGTCGCGGCGTTTAATTGTGATTCAAACACTGGGTGCAGTGAGGATAACCGTTATGCGTTCTACACATACTCGTCAAGAGACAGACTGAACTTTGCGTCCGACTCCCGTGCGTCATCACATTCACAGTTACGTCATATGGTCAATGCGGGTGTAGAAGTAAACAACAAAGCGTGGTGCAATGGCGGTAGCGAGTTTAAGCCACGTTATACTTTGACTGAGGAATATAGAGAACAAATTAACTATTCGAACCAGGTTCCCCGTGGGAATGGAGAATCGCTACGCAGGGAGAAAGAACCTGATCAGTTCGGTGGGAAAAAGTGTAGAACTTAAAGACAACGTTTCACAGTTTGAACAAGTCGCTTCGTGAAGTGGATGGATCAGGGTTGAAAAAGCCTAACAGTCCCGGCGGACATACAAAGGAAATACAAAACGATTGTTTCCCGGTGACAAATCCATGATTATCATTTTCTTAAGACTGTCCTAATCCAGAGGTTTCGTCCAGCGGAAAGGGAATTCGCTCATCGGTGTGAGTTTAGGAACAGGCGACGTCAAAAGACGGAAAACGCCAACGGCCGCGTCTGCACACTAAGGAAAGAAACAGAGAAACACGTGGATACTGAAATGTCCAGGTTGTCATGCGGTTGGAAGCAAAGCCTGAAAGTCTACTATGGTATGAGTGAGAGACCAACATTTTGACAATAAAATACCTTAAAATGACTGAATAGTTGTACTATTCAATCCTTCTAGTACATACATGAAGGAATATTTTTTTCATTCATGAGAGCCATCAGCAGCAAGGCTAATTCCAATCCATGGACTTTTTGTATCTACAATTCCCAAACGATCCATTTTGTTTTGTTTGCAATGAAGACTGTGCGATGTGAACATCTTGTAATAATTATACCCCATAATTCTGTTGAAGATGAAGATGGTTTAATATTCTTGTCAAATTCCCCAAAATGATTTCATTGAAAAACTAAGGTAAAAAACTACCCACATTTATTTATTTGGTATCATTTTTGGTGCTTAGTAATGGAAAATGCCATTTGAATGTTCAGCTAAAATGATCTATTACAACAAAGCATGAACAAACATCAAAACCAACAGTTAGTCATTAACCTCTTATCCAACGCAGAACCAGCCGATCTTACAACAATAAAAGCTCGTTTGTTGACTGAATCCAATGTGATAGGCAATTATTGAAATGCGTAAACAAAACCATAATAATTTCGATTAATGGGTTTAGTTATCTGTAATTTCATAAGTGTTTCATAAGTGTTCGCCCTCATTTCGGTAATCTAACCACGAGGGAATGTTTGTGTTGTACTGTTAAAACTAGAAGTCATGTCACGAACTGTGCGCTTATCTAGGCTTAATTGCGCGTAGAAATTGTGGGCAATTGTCATATCGAATGGCATCCAAAGCACGGTAGGTTCTCCTGGTTACTCGTAGCAAACACATGCGATGTTTCTGCCAATGGACCTCCGGATAACCTGGAGGTCCATTGGCTGAAACATTGCTTGTGCACAGGCCATATGTACAGAATTTGATATCCTTACTATGGTCATAACGCGTAGATTAACGCGCAGGTCGACGTGCTATATGTGCGCATTTCATGACAGAACTTCTAGTTTTAACTGTATATACATGTTGATATGCGATTACGAGGGCACCAATTTCATAATACGGGATGTTTTTTACACTAACAGCGATACGATCGGTACAGATCAATTTGACGCTGTGTATAACTGTGTGGCAGAGAAAATTAATTTTACGTTGTTCCGAAATTTCACTGTAGATGAACTGCTAAATGTGTTGTCCTATTTCGAACTGTTTCGGTAGCAGCCAAAACATGATGATAGAATATCGGAAATTCTGTGATAAATATAGTTCGGCCTTCAAGCAAATGATATTTTCGTACAAAACACAATTATGACGATTAATAACCAAATTATAGAGTTTTATATTTTACGTATCGACAACAACAAAATTATAATATTACAAAAACAGAGGCATGATGACCCATTTCTAAAAATGGCATCCCTATATGAGGAAATTGAAAAGTTGTCCTGCAATTTCGACTTTATCTTGCAGTCATGGCATTGTCAATGCAACTTTCCCCGTGATTGTGTTGAGCGTTTTCAAATCCATCGCCTTGCAGATTTGGGATGTGTGTGATATTTTCTGCAGTCCTTAGATCTTTGAAAAGATTATTTTGCCCAAGTTCATGATTTTCCTTATATGGTTACAATCCGTCATGTTACCGATTTCCCCTCATGGTTTTTAAATGGAGAAGTTTATTTCTTTTTCTTTGGGCTGTTTGTATCAAATTAGAGACGAAATGGTAATTTTTGCTTTCTCCGAACCTGGAGTTCAAAGTCTTTTATTTGAACCTCAGTCATTGGAATTATCGATGTATTCCTGACTTTTTCTAATGGTTACTTGTGTCTTTGGAAGCTTGTCTGTCATAAAACTCCTAATTATTTTTTTGCGTGAAAAAGTGAATTTATTCAATTTCTTTGTACTCTAGTCATTATTTGGTTTATACTATAATATTAGAACGTTTCTTTTCATGTTCTATCGGTCGATAGTACCTGAGTTTGTGTGATTTCTGAAATAAAACCTGAAGCAGCTTCGCTGCTGAAGGTTTTATTTCAGAAAACACACAAACTCAGGTACTGTCGACCGATAGAACATGAAAAGAAACGTTCTAATTATTTTATTACGCCGAACAAAAAATAACTTTCATTGTTAAGCGTTAACTGCAACATGCTATCAATCTTGTAACAACAATGTAGTCGAATCTAAAAACATGACGTCATTTCGAACGAATGACGTCTCTTCGAAAATGACTTGTCACAAGTGCTGTCGCTTTGGGAGTTTCTATATCACCAAATGCCAGTGTTTACAACTGCATCATACTATTCATGTTATAATTCATTGTTAATGCTTGTGTGATAAGTGGTATAAATTAATGGAATATAAATTCATGTTTCTCGGGCGACGACTGTTGATAGAATTAAATTGAAACAATTTATTTTGAACTTGAGGCGGAGTCTCATTGAGGTCGAGGAGTACTAAACTTGTGGAAATATAATTGATTGAAGTCATAACTCATATTCAGGATTCACTGAAGTGGTGAAGAACACGTGAGTTTTTAATATTTCTGATTCTTTTGAATTCATTGTTTGCAGTTAAAACTGAAAAGAAACCCACTGAAGATGATATATTTGTTGGTAAGTTTGTGTCTACCAGTGGCGAAAAAAGTTAAACGGACACGGAGCCAGCGTTTGGTGTTGAGAAATTCCAATCGACGCTGATCAATGGAAGTGGAGCTTACATTTTCTTCGTTCTCTTGTCTCCTGGGAAAAACGTTCCGATAGTACCCGTGTTTTGCCCCAAAACTCCAGTACTATGACTTTTCGAAGGTGTCAAATTAACCAATCACGGCTGATGTTACAAACGTGAAGCATAATAATATGTCTTTATTAACTTCTTTTATCAGTATTTTGGGCACTGGTAAAATTTTCCAAACGTTTTGTTGGACGACCACTTAACATGGACAGCGTATCAGCAGCCTGTTGGTACGCTGAAGTAAAACTTGATAAAAGATCTGCCGAAATCTTAATCCATACGGATTTGATTTCCAAACAAGTAATGGGTGGTTTGAAATGTTAGTCGAGTTATAGAACAGTGGCGAAGCCACGGTCGGGGGAGAGGGTAGGCTGGGTGGGCCCTGGCCCCCATAAAAATTTCCCTACACCCGCCCCCCCCCCCCCCCCCCCCGAAAAAAAGAACATTCACCTAATGCAACATTCACCTAACATAGATCCATAAAATGGTTTCCAATATAGAGCAACACACGCGGGCGTTGGCTGAGATATGATCAGTGAGGATGGAACTGGGGGAAGACGGAAAGAGGGTCTTGGTGAACCCTACGTAAACGCTCGAGCATTTAGCCAGTTTTGAATCCAGGGAAATGTATTTGGAGACTATTAACGAGACTATGGGGAATGGGCAGTGGGTTTCGGGGTGATAAGATGTCTACGCGAAACTCTCGCTAGACGGACGAGTGTCTGGTTGATTCAAGTTCCCCTAGGTGTGGGGGGGGGGGGGGGGGGGCAAACTGATTGGATAGCGAAGGATGGAGTAACGAAGAATTGCGGAACACGTAATTGATTGATCCATATATAGGAGCAGCCCTGATGTTTAAACAATCGTCTGGAGATTGTTGTTTTTGTTTTTTTATTGGGGTTTGATGATACTTTCGACAGCTAGGATCACCTCGTGTAGGACATTTTTCCAGGTGGGGAAAGTGGAGTAACCGGAGAGAATGAGCGAAGAATGTGAGCAACTGCCAGACTCCCCAACGTACTAGCTCCCCAGATGCAGGGTTAGCATTGGTTCGTGGCAAGTGCACCACCAACGTGCAGTACGACTTAGTATACCACGTGCACAATCGGGATTAACTCTTAACCCGCTGAGTATTTTCAAGATATTTTTTACAAATCTAGTCATGCTGCTTTACAGCAGCATGACTAGATGTGGTGAAAAATTTATCTAAATGTATCGTTAGAAATGTTTGGTGAAAAATATATTCAGTTTACAAGGGGAAAATCTGGTTAAAAGTGTACAAACGATACTTAATTCAGTGTCAAGAGATATACTATCACTGTTAGGAATATCTGCCGGCAGCACACAAGGAGTTAAATGCACAACGCTATCATCCCTGGTCAGGATCGGACCGTCTACCTCACGGTTTGAAGGCCGATGCTCTAACCACTGAGCCAGAGTGACGGAAGAAAACCCGGATATTTCTAAAATGGGAGCTCTGGAGCGCGATACTAACTTGTAATTACAAGATACTAACTTGTAAATTATTAGAGTTGACAAGTTTTCTGATAATTCTAATTTTGCTAACTTGTAATTAAATTTAGTTACTTATGATTACAAGTTATCAACTCGTAATAACGCTTACGCTAACTAAATTATTTGCTGAATTGTGTCCTAGATTTAGCACTTTGAGACTGTGTTAAAGGTACATACTATAGTGTGAGCAAAGTATGATTTAATTAAATAATTGCATGGAAATTGTGCGCAAACTGCGAGGGATACGGCAGCTCCAGATCAGATGCTTGTGAGACGGCAACGGGTTATAGAGAGCGGACACATGGTCCCACTCACTCATCCTGAGAGGCGAGGTGCACGGGGGAGAGGGTACAAGCCACTGTTGCACTTGACCAGTGGAGGTAGGGTGCATCAGTACCATATCATTTTAATAGTTCCCATATCATCAGCTAAAATGCTCCAGTGAAAATGTTTGTCTCAATGTACTAATTATGATGTTATTTACTGTCGATCAAACAGGTCCATTAGATACGATCAATCTTAATTGCCGATTTTTGCAACGTTCAAACGAGTGCTTGTTTTAAATATGAACATTTAGGTGTCACTTTACACGTTATACATGGTATTCTTGATAAAAAAATCGATGAAGTGAAAATTATTGAGACACAGATTTGTTGAACTAAGCTTCGCGGATATGATCTTTGGCCCTAGGTACTACATGTATCCAATATTAACATTCTGACACTCCGTTTAGGTTGCCCTCTCGTGTTCCCGTCCACCTTCTGAAATCTAACCTCCCGGTATCCCTGCATCCCAACCACAAGGACACACTTCCCGAATAAGGCCTATAAAACCAAGCCTTCAGAAGATACCGTGGATTGCTTCTTAGCTTTTATTTTTAAAATAAAAACAGCTAGTCTTTAACCATTGTAACTTTTTATCAAGTAAGTATTTTCTTGATTTTCTTATAAATCAAGTCATGGCTGCCATGAAGCAACCACGACTTGATTTGATGGAAAATCCAATTGAGTCAGGGTCAAGAAATCGTTGACGAAAAAACTTCTTTTAAACTAAAAATGTAAAAAGTGAGTGAAGTTAATTTCTTTTCACATTTTGTTGCTTTTGGTCACTCTTGCACATGAGTACAAACCCAATGTGGAAAAAGCATGCTGCGTATTGTAGAGACTTTTCAGTGAGTTTTAGATCATTTCAGACGATTCTTGAGAAATGGTTCTAAAAGACATCTTTCTAACCTTCGAAATAGACAGACGTAAGCCGATAATTGGTTACCATGGATATCTTCACGTTGGAACCGAAGGGCGTATAAGCAAAACACATGATTAACATCCGCTTTTTTCGCATATTGCTGCACTTCTTGTATCGAAAAAACATATGTGAAGAGAATGTGTTGTTCCCTGTAAACACTATAAAATCATTCGAGTTAACCCTTTACCCAGCTCAGACGATATCAAAATTTATTTTTTGTAAATATTATTTTTTTAAAACCCCTCATCGGCCCAATGAGGGTCAAATGATATGGTTTTGTTGAAATATTTGGAAAAATATTTTTTCAACTGATGAATTTGCATATTATGCGCGGGTGGATACGCGGATTCGTTAGGTAATGGGTTAAGGGACACTTTTGTGGATTTATTCTTTGAAGACATTAGTGGCATTCCTAATGTGTATTATAAAACACTTAACCGTTCAAAGAAAAGCACTTGCCACGGTCCACTGCTAGCAAGGCCAAGATATTCCAGATGTATATTTTTGCACACGGAAAGCACCAATTGTTCACCAGGATGGTACTCTGCTACAGCAGAAAAAAAGGAAAAGCAGTTGAAAATCAAGTTTTGTTTCCTAATATTTTGGCACCCTTGACTTTTGTTCAAGGTGAGACCATCGTGAAGCTTCGCTGTCAATTAAGACAGAGCGTAGAGCTTGTTTTTTCAGTGCTAGGAAATCAGTGGATTGTGTTGTGTCACAGTGGCCTGTTATCCGGGAAGCAGGGCCGCCCGTAGAAGGGTACCCGGCGAAGGGCGGCAAGATCCGCGAAATAGCGAGACATTATTCTGGTTTTGTGGGGGTTTGTTGCTGGGTGAGAATCATGGCACTTAAACTAATATAAAGGGTACACCACTCCAAACTATCTCCATTTCTTCGTCCGAACTAAAAGTGCTTACTTCCGTGTCACTTGCTTGCATGGGACCGCAAATTCACAGTATGAAGGACCCCACATATTCTCTTGGCGTCCCTCCACGGTAATGGCAGGGAACATTGCTGTGCTACATTCATATCTTATACTTGAAAAAGCAAAAACTTTTGTATGTCGGGTTGTTTCGGGGGACGGGGGCATTTGTTTCTTTTTTTAGGAGGGATATCAATTTTCCTCGTTTGTTTCACTGTCATCTCTATCCAGCTTTTGTAGGAAATTTCGAAAATGCTCGCCCGATTTCCACCGATACGGATATTTTGGAAGTGATGTGTAGGTAGCATCTTAGAGGTGAAATAAGTCTTACTCTGTCTCAATTTCTCAAGTACGGAAGTTATGTTGGTAAGTATTGGACAATGCTCAATACAGTAAGATCCCACCTAGGTCGGCCATGCACAACGATGCAGAACAAAACATAATTTACAGTATAGTTGCCGTGGACTGGTCGTAATTCACACATGGGCAGTGATGTCCACGCATGCGTTTACAGGAAATAAAAATCATCATCAGCCAGAGTGTAATTGATGAAGCACCTGCGGCCAATACTATAAAACTCTTACAATTGTTTTTTCTAGAATTGTATTTTCTAGTTATGACTTTAAATGGGCTGAAATGGACCATTAGCATTTTCAAAGATGTGGCAATTTGCCAGTTGGCAAATTGCCATAACTTTCAAAATGCTAATGATTCATTTTAGTAAGTTATATTAACAGGTAAAAAAAAAACAATTCTAGAAAATACAATTGTAAATGTTTTATAGAATTGGCTCTTGGTTGTTTCCGGTACTTCATTAATTAATTTTTTGATGATTATTCCTATAATTAGTGTTTGGAATCTTATAATATTGCGTCCGTGGAAATATTGCACACCCGTGGAAAGTGACTAGTCCTCGGTTGTACTGTAATTTACATGGACATGCCATCAGGTGTTCAAATGGTTAAAATGGGGTAAAATAAAAGTAACGGCACACAATTGAACTGCTAACCAGATGTGTCGCGAATTGAGGTTAATAATTTTTTTTTTTAAATTCATATTTTGACGAAGGCATGCTTTGATGACGTAATTGGCAAATTACACCAGCTTGGGCTTCAGCCATCACGGTTGGCACAAATCAGGTTTACTCCCCACCACACCAAAACCCGCAAACACAATCAAAAATCTTCGCGATGCTGTGCGAACTACACTTTTCATAAACGGAAATAAATAGCATAGCCTAATTACATTTCTAAAGGCTGTAATAAAAGGAAACTTGCATTTTTTTTCAAATTGTATGTCCAATTCTGAAAGAAAACATGGAATCTAATCTTATCTTCCTCGGCTTTGAAGATCCAAAACATACAGAAGACAAGAAGAAAAGATGGTAATTTAAAGACTCTTATATGAATAACGTCTGAAAAAATCGGCTTAAAAGTATAAGACAGAATTGTTTACAATAATGATATTATAATAACGAATTTGAGTAGTTTGGTGGATACAGAAATCTTCAAAACTATTACTCTAATTCATCAGTTGGTCTAAAACACTGTTATACAGCTACATGTAAAGGAGATATCGTTCGAAGCCTCTTCGGTCATCAGACTCAGATTAAGATGTGGCTAGAATGCTGTGAATGAGAAAACTGCCAACTGATTCCCCGTTTGGACACTTCCGAGCGGCCACCCAAGAAAATGAAATTTTAGGGCAGTTCAATGACATTCTCCCTCCATTGGTTAGATATTTTCGACTCATGCTCGACGCCTGCGATTCCGACTGCATCTCAATATTTGTCCAAAGATTTGACCAGTATGCAGTTTGAAAATCTCTAAAATTGTGTTCAATTACAGTCGAGATGCGTAAAATCTTATCAATTTCTAACAATTTAACCCTTTACCTAACATGAAAAGCAGACGACACTTGCAAAAAAAATTCTTGAATAACTAATTTTTTTCATTTTTTGTCTCAAAAACATAGGTTATGACCCCTCGTTGGAACGAGCTCAACGAGCTCGTTCCAACGAGGGGTCATAACCTATGTTTTTGAGACAAAAAATGAAAATATTTTGAAAATTAATTGGCGATTTTTGAGAATAGCGCTGGCCGGTTTTGGCCGTTACGTTGGGTAAAGGGTTAATGTACGATAGGATGGATTTTGGCCCTGAAACATCCCCACAACTACTTATAGCATCATCGCTAGTCTTACACTTCGGTATTGGCTTACCGCTGCATCAAACTGGAATAACTATATATTATTTATCTTTATGATTTTTTCCCAGAATAGCCCATTATCACGCTTGGCTGATATGCCGCCGATCTCGTCTGATACTAACCAAGCTAGAGTTGCCCTCTTGAGTCGTTACCGGATATAACCATTTTATTTACATGGTAATCGTCCGCCGTTATTCGTCTAACGAATTCAGGAAAATTGGCATTATCGGGCATGATGGGGTAAATTGAAGCTGAATATTTCACTATATTTGTATTGCGAGGAGCTAATGATGGCAATAATTAAAGATTACGTGGATGAAGAGAAGAAAGAAGAGCATTGTTTTGAAAATTCAACGCAAACTAAGATTCAGAGTCGTAAATGGAGATTCGTCGAAGTGGGAGAAGAGATTCAGCTACCCGAATGTCGCAGCTTCCCTTTTGGGAAGCCGCGACGTTGGGATACCTGAACTAGAAGAGGGAACTTCGATCTTTGTGAAAAGAATGAGAAACAATATCACTGCCAGAAAAGTAAAACAGATCTAATTATTTTTTGGCTTAATAAATGAAGAGGTTACTATTTGGTCAGTTTTATATCGGCCGAATATCTGCCGTCGGTTACTTCACAACAGCCGTCGACCTTCGGTCTCAGGCTGATAGTAAGTTATCTCGGGCTGATATGAAACTAATCAAGTAATAACCTCTGCATATCTGACCGTTAGAGCGGGTTGGTGTTCTGTTCATCAAAAGCAGCCATTTTTTCAAAAAGTCGTTTTTAAGCCCCCATTTGATAAGCATTGGTCAACATAGACAGCGGTCCCTTTCTTACGTTTCGCATTCCGGGGTTTAAGGGATGGAAAGCCCTCAAACGCATACCTAATAAATCACTTTCAAGCATCACTGTTCGTGTTATATATCTGGTATTTAGTCCAACAGTAGCTATATAGGTCGTGATTCAAAAAACACATCTCAAGGAACGAAACGCCCTGGAGCTTTCAAATAGGAACAAGCAGTGTTTCATGTTTGGATCCCGTCTTAACCGGCTAAGCAAATGGATGGACAGGAATTGACGTCATATCAAGGTGCACGATGGGCGCCATATGAGCCCCCATGTTAATACCCAAAAGCGACCACGCCATGGCATAATTCTTTTTTGGAGATAAGTGGTTTCGATGCTAATGCGCAACATGTGCTGTCAATTTGACACGCGTTTCCATCCTTCCTTCTGTTTCATGCATGTAGCACGTTGACAATTCCATTGAAGAACGTGGTTGTTATAGAACGCACGTAGTGTTATAGACATATGCAAGTGTTCTGGAAACGGGTATCTGGATCGGCGGGAGTACTCTGGTATATGCAAAGGACGTCAAACAGAATCCATGGAAGTCAGGACATCTCATGACGGAAAAAGATAATAGTGCATAATATCTTGAGCTAGCTCGAATGAATCTGATCTGTATAAATTGACAGAAATAGGCTGCCAGGAGAGGAATCCAAAAACAAAATAGGGGATTGTGAACGCACAGATGAAAGTCGGGATGGGTAGAAGTCCGGAATTCTCACCTTTTACAAGGATGAGGATGCGGGATAGAATAAAATAAAAGTAACAACAAAAACAGTGTCCCCATCTACCAGAGTAAAACCCAGAACAGCCAAGCAAACGCATGTGACACATGATTAAGTCTGTACTTTACATATTCCATTCGAAATTCACATATGTCCCAACTTCTGATGAAAAACAACAGCGGTAGTCTGGCAGGGTGCTTGATAACCCTTGGTGACACCCAGGGTTTTTTTTCTTAGCTTACGTAACAAAGTATTCGTTTCGAATTGAGGTTACGAAAAGGAAACAACAGTGTATGGTGTTTGACTGGGTTAAAATAATCAGTATAACTCCCATCCCCACACTGAAAAACAAATTAATTGATTTCAGTGGTTCCATATGTTTTGTTGACAGTTGACGCGCTCACATTCAGCCACACTAATCATAGACGCGTAGCCATGAATTTTGTTGGGGAGGTGTGCTGATCATCGACTCCTAGGACGACCACGCGGAAAGAGTATCAAATGGGGCTGATAGCAACTGAGGAATATATTCTGTAAAAGTGAGTTTTCATTATAAGCATTTTTTGCATTATTGTATGTAAAAATATGCCACGAGTATTATCATTCCGCGATGGCACAAGAGCCATATCGATTCACCCATTCACACACGCGTGCCATTCTGTGTTTATTACACGCCTTCACATCTATAAAAAAAATATTAGAAGAAAACTCAGCCATTCATTTGACAACTATCAGCAAAAAGAACACATTTTGTCGTCAACAAATTTGCGAGGGGAACCCGTGTTACTATTTCGTCCCCTGAGTTCTAATGTGTTCTATGTGCCTACTGGCACATAGAAAACATTGGAACTCAGGAGACGATTTTCAGCTATCGCTAGCAATTCAATTTGTAATTGCGTTGCACGATTTGTAGAAAATTCAAGCGAAATTTCGCTTGTATTTAACCCTTTACCCAACGTAACGGCCAAACCCGGCCAGCGCTATTCTCAAAAATCGCCAATAAATTTTCATTATATTTTCATTTTTTGTCTCAAAAACATAGGTTATGACCCCTCGTTGGAACGAGCTCGTCGAGCTCGTTCCAACGAGGGGTCATAACCTATGTTTTTGAGACAAAAAATGAAAAAAATTAGTTATTCAAGAATTTTTTTTGCAAGTGTCGTCTGCTTTTCATGTTAGGTAAAGGGTTAAAAATAGTCTGTCAACGATTTCCGTTCCAAACATATACAATTCAAATAAGTAGAGGGTATTTGATAACAGTGAGATATATGAAGAAATATATTTAAATTTTCAGCAAAAGGACAGTTGAGGCATTGCACTGTGATATCTGTTGAATGATTTCAGCGATAGTTGGGTGACTGACAAGCACACATTCCACGCACTGAGCTGTAGAAGACATGAACGGTCAGTCAGAGAATTTACCACATTCAGTCCAAGACCTCAATACCTTCTAAATCCTCCTTGGTTCGCGAGACAAGCGCTGATCCGACGTGGCATACTCCTCACCAAACGTCCACAATCAGCTTGACTGATGTTATTCTATTCTTCCTGCAGAGCAGCGGTGAGTTGCTGGACATTGGTAGGGGGCTGTTGGCGTTGTTGTAGGCGCCTGACAAGCATATCCCAGACGTGCTGGATTGGTGAAAGATCTGGACTTAGTGCTTACCACGGCAGTGTAGTGATGTTCTGCTCCTGGAGGAACTCTGTAGTGACCCAAGCCCTGTGTGCTCTTACATTGTCATCTTGTAAAGTGAATCGACGACCGTGACATCGCGCAAATGGCACCACATATGCTGCTAACATGTTGTCACAGTAGTATTATTCTGTGACACGCCCATGGATGACATGTAATGCTGTTCTGCTTGTCATGGTTATGCCTCCCCACACCATAACCGATCCACCACCAAAATGATCGCGCTGCCTAACGGTTACGTCATGGCATCTTCGTTCCGGCGCCGCCACACTCTGTTTCGCCTGTCGTAGAGGTCGATAGTGAACCTAGATTCATCGGAAAACATGACGTTGCTCCACCGACGATTGTCCCAGCGCTGTCGTGCTCCACACCAATTACGCCTTGCCGCGATGTGACGTTCGGAATTATTCGATGTCGTCGAGCGTAGGCGATTTCGGATAGTCTGACCACTGACTCGCACATCTGCCACTCGGTGCAGCTGCTGTCCAATTTCTGAGGCACTTTGATGGCGGTTACGTAATGCTGTGGTTCGGATGAAACGATCCTGGTTAGCAGTTGTCGCCCTTGGACGACCTGGCCTGTCATCAACATTGCCTGTCTGACGGTAGCGTGGCCACAACCTGCTAATCACCGATTGAGTAATGTTGAGAATTTGAGCCACTGCAGTCCGTCTGTTGCCAGCTTCCAACATGCCAACGGCACGTAAACTTTCGTCATGTGACAGTCGTCGCATACCTCAAAAGTTACGTTTCGACCAGAAACTAATGATGAACGAGTTTATACCAAGAAAAGAACGATGAGACCTCCGAAAAAGCCCGTCCAGTACAAATGAAAATTTCAAATCATACCCCACAAACATTAGCGCGGCGCACATGCGAGAAACCTACACGAGGTTTTCGTGGGCTGGTGACTTTCATGTTCCACACTGAACATGATAACATATTGATGTGTCCAATCGCGCGTATCCAATACCATTTTCCGAAAATAGCAACATCAGTTTGGATATCGCCTACTTTTTTTAATAGTATATGTGCGGAACAGATTTTCATTTTCCACACGGTTTTGTGTTGCTTAGATGCGGATTACATAGAACAGGGTGTAATAACCGTAATTCTGTCAATATGTGATTCTGGCAGATATCAAACAGCGGTGAGCTCAGTGTAACATATAGGGCCTCAAACACCAGCACTGTGCAGCTAGTTTCTGTTAAACGCCTAGATACTTTGATGCTTTTTGTTATAGTCGAGGCTGTAAAAATGTAGCAAAGTAGTGCCTAGCCATTTCAAAATATCGTACGTACAAGTCGTTGGGAAAACTCACACTTCGAAACAAACCATACCAAAACTACATACAGCTCAATTCCCAAACTGAAAGCACAATATCTTTTCCAAAAATGAATGATACGTGCTTCGAAGATGATTTTCAAAAAAGTTGTCATGTTTTCATGAACTTTAGAAAACAAATTCAAACAGGGGTATTTCGGCGATGGCCGATTGGAAGTAGGGGTGTAAAACTGATTAACCAGACGGGGATGGCTCTGGATAACTACATCATCAAGGAATACACCAAGGAATACTTTCGTCGGTGGCATACTTGGATGATGTGGTTTCACTATTTATTATATGACTACCACAAATAGCCCCTCAATACCACTGTAGTTTGCCCATCAAATCTAGCCTTCCGCAAAACAAGAGTGTCAAGTTTTCCAGGTCGTTTTCATGCCTGTTTCAAACGCGGCGCACGTGAACAGACTATTTCTACCAGTGACCTATAAATAAATTTAGATCACAAGCACAGAACATAAATGTGAGTGTCTCCTCATTAAACGCCGTTGACAAACATTCCAGTCGACGTCTATTTGAAAATGCCGTGCCGAACAATTGCAAAATAACAATAAACAACTATTGTCAAGATGCGAATCCAACAAAACGTAGGAGAATCTTCCGTTTGAAATTCAAGTCTTGCCGCCATTGCTTTGACTTTCAAGTTTCATGTTCGACACGGACATTCAATATTACTACGCGTTTGGGATTCCCCAATTCCAAAAATTGTTAATGGTTATTCGGCTGATATAATTCTTGTTGTATTTGATTTTTCAGGTTTTGTGATCAGTTTAAAATACTAACTGTCATATAATAAACAAATTACTACAACAGTCAATTGATCTGTGTTGTATTCCGTCGAGTTGACGAGATGAGATCGGCCTGATCAAACGAGACGCCTACGTAGTAATCTGTATTAGTCAGACAGGTGACATCACTTCTTTTTAATTATCACGTTCCGTACTCCAGGACTCTAAGATCGTGATGGTTCCCCAGACGTCAATTTGTATGATCGACTGTGTATGTACCATATGTACCATAAATCCAAGTAGACCACTCTCACTCCCGATAACCGAATCCGTATGCTACGGAGGATCGACGACTACGGAGCAGCCGCGCAAGAAACTTCGAGGACAAGTGGTAAGAAGGATGAGTGTTTATCCGATTTGAAAGCACATAGACTGTATACTTTCTGTAGCATATTGAAGTAAGTTAGAACTAGAAGCCCTGTCAGGAAATGCGCACAAACAGCACGTCGATCTGCGCGTTAATCTACGCGTTATGATCATAGTAAGGCTATCAAATTCTGTACGTGTGGCCTGTGCACAAGCAATGTTTCAGGGAATAGACCTCCGGGTGAGCCGGAGATCCATTGGCAGAAACATTGCCTGTGTTTGCTATGAGTAACCAGGAGAACCCGCCGTGCTTTGGATGCCATTCGATATGGCAATTGCGCGCAATTCCTACGCGCAATTAAGCCTAGATAAGCGCACAGTTCGTGATAGGACTTCTAGTTTTAACTGTAGTGTTAGGTCCTCACCATTGTATACAACAGGTTCCAGTTGAAGGCTGATATTTTGAATGAGAATTCGCTGCATGTTTCACAATTTACAATTTTTACCACAATCGAAGTTGTTCTCTGAGCAAAAACGCGTATATTATGGTTTTGTGTTGTTACAAGTACATAGTCCTGAATCTTGTGCTCTAACTTTCTGAATTATAAAGGCTGTGAAGCAGTTAGGTGTGTGGAGAAATGGTACGTATGTAGCGGCGTCAGGTCCGAAAGTGTTTAAACCATCTGGAAGTAGCGGAGTACGGAATTTAAAACATTAACTGTTTCTGATATAACAATGGCGACCTAAACACTAACAGGGATGGATGATGTTGCCACGGCGACAAAATATCCCACGATGAGTCAAAAGCATCATATTGAGATATCTATATCCATTTTTGAGGCGCAAATCTTAGAAATCATGTTTTTAGTGCATCGCTAACCACACCCGTATAGTCTGCTGTAAGGCCAGACCAAAGCGTGTATTTGTTTCAACGGGTCGATATGTCATAGATGGAGCAATTCAAATAATATTTTTGTAAGTGGCGTGACGTCATTGGTGGGTTTTCACAACGAGTGTTATGACTTCGATACACTTTAAGAAACATAATTTAACAGAACATCACTTGAATACAAAACACGTATTTTGAGAATCAAGCGTTAAGATGAAAATCAGACATCGTTTTTAAATTATTCGAATTTTGTAGATGGAGGTCAGACAGCTTTATAATATTAAACCACGCTGTTCTAGTATGCTGCTATGGGGAAATATGAGTGTCTACTAACTTTGCGGGAAAATTCCAGTTTAAAAACTATTTTTACTCGGCCAAAAAAAAGATTATTGTGTGTTTCAAGTTACCCCAACTTACCCATCTGCAAGTGCCTATTCCAAAGTCTTTATTGGGAAAAATTGGAGTGGAGACACATTGCAGTTTCAATGACCGGTGAGAATTGCACTCTTAAGGGCAGTGTCATTGTGTCCTTCTGTTAGATTACGTCGAGAAAATTCAGGAAGATTCGTGCTGTGATGAAAATATTGGCATATTCCCTATAGTATTCCATACAATAAATATGTATGTTTTGGACATGAATGACTACAGAGTGTGAACCATTGAATGAGGACGTGACAGTATTAATGTTCACATAGCATTTGCCATCTGGCTGAAAAATAAATCACCTTTTACTTCCTCCCCTGTAGTGTATATATCCAAGTAACTCCACTTCGAGAATTATTTTTAAAAAAAAAACATAAAAAGTCAAATTATTGTTTCTTGCATGTAACCCGAAACACACTATTTTCTTTGCCCTTTCGAAACCTTGGAATATACAATATATCTGTTTTATTACTTTCCAAAGTGTGATTTTCTGGGATTTCCCGGTTTGATAAAAACGATAACTTCACAAGTGAATTATGCAATCAACAATTGTGTCATGTATCCGTGCGCGCAAACGAAGACACTTTTCCGTGGGTGTAAAGGGGACTTCATTTTTTTTTTTAACCCTTTATCTAATATGAAAAGCAGACGACACTTGCAAAAAAAAATTCTTGAATAGCTATTATTTTCATTTTGTGTCTCAAAAACATAGGTTATGACCCGTCATTGGAACGATCTCGACAAGCTCGTTCCAATGAGGGGCTATAACCTATGTTTAGAGCCAAAAAATGAAAAAATAATGAAAATTAATTGGCGATTTTTTAAAATAGCGCTGGCCGTTATGTTAGGTAAAGGATTAAATAATATAATTATCGTTAATAATGAAAAGTAATAAACAGAGTAATCGCTTGACTGGACTGGTTACGTGAAATAATTCATTCGAGGCGAGGGACTATATTGTAAAACACTCGGTCGCATTTGCGCACTCCTGTTTGTACAACGTCCCTCACCTCTCATAAATTATTTCACATAACCAGTCCAGTCAAGCGATTACTCTCTATGTAGTTGGCCAACTATATGTAGAGCGCATATACTGGGAAATATGTTTATTTTTCAGTCAGATAACCGTATTTCTATCTCCCAGAAATATGCAACATTCGGATCAGCTCCAACTACTTTCAGGAGATACACTTCGCCTATTCTGCTGCTTTCGGGTCCTCAAACTTGCATGGTGCCCATCTGTAAGCGACCTGTATTACCACATTTATGAAGGTACAGTTTTGACCAGCCAAATGCTGGTTGCTAATATATTGTTCTATGGGAGATGAGACTAACGCAAAATATATGTGGATATTTGCTGTGTTCGACTATACATTGTGGGTGACTCAAATGTTCGACGAGGAACGGTATGATGAGAAAAAAGTAAACTTTTGCAGAAAAACTGATTGCAGCTATTCACGCTGAACATCGTCTTAAACGGAAATGGAAATGCTATTGGGCATGTTGGGGTATGGAAATGACGCACAGTATAGATCACTGTGCCCACATGGTAGTGCATTGGTGCGGTTTCTCCGTGGTTGTCAGGTCATGCACAGGATTCGTGTCTGTTTATCGATGGGTGAATCATGTCTCGTAGAAAAGTACATGATTACTGGCAAGAGCGATTTGCTGTCTTAAAGCCTCTTTACATGGCAGAAAATAATCCAGGGTTATTTTTTGTTCGGGAATATAAGCTGATGCAATTTGATACAAATTTCCGAAAATGCTCCGCGTTCATATGCGTTTTTAGTCATTTGGGGCATTTTGGTAGATTAGTCAGTTAGTGCGCAAACTCGTGGTGGTTGGTTGCAAGGGTCGGAGGCCAAGTCAATTTGGGGTGAGGAACACTGGAGAGAGGGTCAGAATGTTCCAAATAGAAAATGTTGTAGCGGGCCAAAAAACGACCTTCAAAACGAATCGGTGTCTCATCTCACTAATTTCTTCATCCATTTTATATCAGGATCTTAAACTATTAAGAGTAAAGTTGGTATTTCGAAGGTCGGGTTAGAAACAAGTACTCTTTTGAACGGTTACAAAAACCGATAATTAACATAGATCGTGTCTTAATCAAGGCTCCTCTCATTGCCGCATGAAATTGCGCAGGTGTCTCCCCTTCCAAAGTCAACAGCAAGCAGGCTCTCCAGCAATCCTATTTCATTTATTAAAAGTTATATTTCGCTCATAATTAAGCTTCCACGTGAGTTTCCTTGTCCAGATTGTTATAAATCTACACATGTATACTGCCTGTGGGTTTTAACTCTAAGTCAAATGGCCAAATTTTGGGGCCGCAGTTACTAAATATACATTTTTTCGCTTGTAATTATATTTGCTGGTGTTAACTACTTTAGTTTCTCTGTCCGGTCGCTCTACATCCCCAACCACCCCAATTACAGCGTTCAAGAAGATTTTAAATTTGTTTATGGGTACATTGTATGTTTCCAGGTTATTTGCCAACTATTCTCTGGTATGGTACCCGTACTCAAATATGTGGTAGAGGGGAGGAGTACCGCCACACCTACTACTACTCTTTCCAGACCATGGCTTCGCCACCCTCAGTTACGCCTGTGGCCCTCTAACCCCACAATTATGCTGATACCACAACGTCCTCTTTCTCTATTACTAGGTCAAGAGTTATGTTTTACGACGAACAAACGGTTCCCCACACAGTTCCACATGAAATTCCGATCACCTCTGATTATAGATCTTGTTCTTTGTCCTCACTATGAACCGATCTGTGTGTTCTCTTTGTGTTCCAGTAGAAGTAGGTCGATGGTTATTCCAAAATAATGCTATCATGCATATGTATCGTCAATGTACTAGTTACAATTCAAATATGCAATGCATAGTGTGTGCGTGCGTGCGTGCGTGCGTGCTGAAGGACACAAACATGTTTTGGGGGAATTTTGAATGTAGGTTTCTGATCCCCCTCCGCGAATCGAACTCACGCCAATCGCGTCTGGAAATCAGGAGCCCAACACCTAAAACACTAGACCATGGCAGACCGTCAGTAAACGATGGCTGGAATCTAGATTTAGGTGAAGTTTTCAATACTACTTGGTTCCCTTTCTTTTCAGGAGCTGCATCAAAGTGTGAAACGCGCTGGCTACAGTACAATGAATATTCTGTGGTTGGCCTCAGATGAAGATATCTAGCTGTTTAGATGAGGTTCCCGTGATTACTTGGCTCATTTTCCTTTCGGGAGCTGCATAAAAGTGTGAAACGCGATGCCTGTAGTACAACGAAAGTTCTGTGATTGACGAAGACTGGCACGGTCTGTGTGTGTATTTTTAAGGACACAATCATGTTTTGTAGGAACTTAGAATGTTGGTTTCTGATCCCCTACCGTGACTCGAACTCTCGGCGATCCCACCTGACAACCAGAAGTCCACACCGTCAAAAACGATGGGTGGATTCTAGCCTTTTAGATGAAGTTCTCATGATTACTAGGATCACTTTTCTTTCGGCAGCAGCATGAAAGTGTGAAACGCACTGGCTACTGAACAACGAAAGTGCTTTGTTTGACCTCAGACGATGACTGGTACGAGCCTGTGTGTGTGTTTTAATGAACACAATCGTGTTTTGGAGGAATGAATAATGTTGGTTTCTGATCCCTCGCCGGAAATCGAACTCACAACAATCCTGCCTTGCAATCAAGGGTCCAACCACTAGACCACTGCAGACCGCCAAAACCGATGGTTGCAATCTAGCTTTTAGATGAAGTTCGTGTGGTTACTTGCTTCAAGTTCCTTTCAGAAGTAGAATGAAAGTGTGAAAAGTGCTGTCTTCAGTACAACGAAAGTTTTGTGGTTGGCCTCAGACGATGAAGAACACGAGGCCGTGGGACAAGAATCAGTCAGTGTGTTTGTTTGTTTTGTTTATTTGTAATTAAGGCAATGCTCGGCATCATTTTTTATATCATGATTGCAAGTCAAACAAACAGTGAAGTTTTCCACTCGTTTTAAATAAATTAATCACTTTTGAGAACTCGCACCTCAGACGTTAATTACTGGGTTCCAACACCAAACAAAATAGAAATTGTCCCGCAATTGTCCCCTTTTGTGGACAGTTTCTGTTTTGTTGCGTTCAGGAATGAGGGAGCAAGAGCTGCTCCACCTTCTGGGGGATTCCCTAAGTTGAAACATATATTTTGTCACGAATTTGTTAGATAAAGACATAATATCAATACGGTAGTTTAAGCGCTAATCGAAGAGAATAGACGATCAAGCCAATTAACCATTTACCTGTCTTAATGTTGGAGCACGGTGGTGACGGGTACTAAAGAGTACTATACGTGGATGGTGCACTTGCTTGCAACAAAAACTAACTGTCTCTAGCTGAGTCAGTACGTTGCGGAGTCTGACAGCTAATCGCCGTTTCTCGGTTGTTTCCTCGGGATACTCCGGTTTCCTCCACTCGTAAAACTGTCCACAATGTTGAAAATGTTAAACAACAATAAAACGAAACAAAACGTATCTTATTGTCCATAACTGTCCAAGACTGTTTATAAAAGGTGCCATTCAAATTTATTCTTTTCAATCTTTGCCTCACTGCACTCGTTCCATTGGGGGTCAAACGTCAAGTTTTGGGGGCAAAAATTATGAATTGCAAGACTTGTCTTTTATTCATGATAGGTAATGCGTTAAAATATTCACACGAGCTCGATAAAATCCAGACACAGTTTGTGTCACAAATAATCGCCAGACAATATAGACATATAAACCCAAATGAAAACCCTCTGGTATTTGTTAATATAATGATAACCATTAAGTTTATTCTGCAGGCGGGAGATTGGAAGATCGGGGAAAAAGTCGTCTGTGGTCTTATTCCAATTTGTCAAGTTGAAAAAAACAAGAATAATGAAAACAGTAATTATAACCTCGCTTAGTTTCTTTGTCCAAACTATCTTAAACGCGAAAGTCGGGTTGTTTATTTGCCTTTGTTTATTGGGATTCAAGCCAGAAAATAAGCAGACTGTCATCTGCAAAATGAGGTCCCCAGAGGGTGAATTTAGTGATGCTACCCTGTACAGCAGGGTAGCATCACTAAATTTACCCTCCGTGTACCTCAGTCTGAATCAGGATCTCAAAACTAAACAGAAAGTGATACCCAGAGGATAAATTGGCCCACTGTATGGGATAGCATCATCAAATTCACCCTCTGGGGACCTCATTTTGCAAATATCAGACTGCTTATTTTCAGGCCTGTTGGGATTTAACAACACTTTCAACAGTCAGGATCATATCGTGTCGGACAGGTTTAAGAAGCCGGAATACCCGGGGAGAACCACAAAGCAGAGGCGAGAAACTGTCAGATTTTCCGCCTTACTAACCCGGCACAAGACGAGTTATTAGCGATTGAAAGCAAATGTGTACAGTGCTCTTTAGCACACAGCGCCGCCGTGCCACCACGAGGGCAATTAAGAGTCTTGTTCAATTGGTATGCGAGCACTGTACAAAGTTACCGTTAAAATTACGAGGCACATACTGGCAATCAGTTGCGTTTACTTTTTACTGTAGATATTACGATAGAGACTGTAACTAGCAAAAGCTTCATCATTAGGAATGTCCGAGTACGGTGGAGAAAAGTTGTTTTCAGGACGAATGCATTCAACTCTTTAACCCTTTAAACAACGCAGACGATATCAAAATTTATTATTTTAAAGAGCATTTTTTAAATTTTTTCAACAAATTTCAACAAAACCATATCATGTGACCCCTCTTTGGAACGAGCTCGTCGAGCTCGTTCCACAGATGGGTCACATGATATGGTTTTGTTGACATTTTTCAAAAAATAATATTTTTTCAGCTGTTGAATTTGCATATTACGAGAGCGGATGCGGGCGATTCGATGGGTAAAGGGTTAATTCCAGCTTTTGCAAATGGCGTCGTCCATTTCGAATTTATCTTGGTTTAGAAGAGTAAATTTAAGGTAGACTCACTAATATCTTTTTAATCAATCTACTGAATTTGACAATCAACGGTCTTCACGTACAATGAGAAGAAACCATGGGATCAGAGGACCTCTGAGTTAAAGGAGGAGATCAGCTTGCAGAAAACTTGCTTGCTACGACTTTTTTACATAGAATTGAAATGTTTGCCCAGGCGGTAACCCCGTAGGCGGGTCCACAGGTGTTTTCCTGGTTGTGCACTCTTCACATAGTGTACATTCTAGTTTGAAAAAAAACAGAAAATATCCCCATGTGGGCTTCGAGAACTGCCGAAGTGATTCTTCACTCTAGTAAGCAAGTCTGGTATGAGAGGACCCGGTAGCCAACGCCTGGAGTGCGAGTAACCTACAGTTACACTTGATCACAGACAAATGGCTAATGTACAGTTCCCGTGGACTGGTCATAATCCACGCGTTGGCAGTAATGTCCACACATAAAATATCCCAATCGCGGCACAGTTATTTTACTAAAATTGAGTTGCCAGAAGTAATACCCAACAACATGTAATGATGTATTGTCAATGACAACCAAAATCAAATGGTGTAAATAGGTCACACTTTGTTCATTTTCTGGTTCTTCTTAATTACACATTGCATGATCTATTCCTGGTCTCCCTGTGCAAGCAGCGTCCACTTGGTGCTGTCAGACGTCCTCTCAGTACAAATCCAATGATGAATTCGGAATTTTCAGACGCGGGCGCAGGCTGAGGTTTTGTTATAATTGCCCAAAACGTCAGAATGGATTGATGTATATCAACAGTGTTACATTTATCAGTTAGAAAGGTCATGACTCAAAGCCTCATTCGTCCAGCGAGTCCGTTGCTCATGTTTAACTCTTTCGGCTCGGAATAATCTGAGAAACAGAATTCTTAGCTTCTAATATTCATCAGGAATTTTACAAAAAGTATAGGTTGTTCGACTGAAGCGTTATTATTTTAAAAGATGTTCTAATGTTCTCATTGACAGTTTTTCAAATCATTTCCTGTATATATTTAAATGGCAACTTTATACTTTCAAGGGACGCTATCGTTGTTCATGGAAAGGACACAAATGGTGCATGAAACCTAGGAATACGTATGTTTGTTCAACCCTTTACCCAAAGAAACGACCGCATCCCCCCCCCCCCCCCTGCGTAATATGCAACTTCAGCAGTTGAATAAATATTATTTTTCAAAGAATTTCAACAAAACCATATCAGGTAACCCCTCGTTGCAACGAGCTCGTCGAGCTCGTTCCAAGAGGGGTCACATGATGTGGATTTGTTGAAATATTTTGAAAAAATTGAAAAAGTGATATATAAAATAATAAATTTTGATATCGTCTGCGTTGGATAAAGGGTTAAAAGCACTTGGAAATGGACACACACAGTTGGCTAAAATGACTACTGCAGTACCTTTCCTCGGTTTGCCGTCTGTCGACTTTAGTCGCTTGTCGCGCCAAAAGAGTTAAAGCAGAAAATTAGGGTGCCAAAATACGTAGGGGTTGGGTCGAACATTCATCGTAAGGACAATCTGATGGGATTTTTCAGAATTTGTAAGCATTGTAGAATTTTCATTGCTAATTGGCAGCATAATGTATCAGGGACAAAATGGAGTAGGAAAGGGCACCATGAATAGTATGCAAATATGCAGAATTCGGACGAGAGTTGGGGTGGTACACAATAGAAAGGTACGGTGGAGTTGTTGTGTGTGACAGCGAGGCCTTTCGGTGCTGCATTGTGTTAAGTTCCTAGGTTCCTCTTTCTTTGGGGATATATCCTAGTTTTCCTTGTACAGTACAGTCGCCGTGGACTGGTCACTTTACACGCGTGGGCAATATTTCCACGGACGCAAAAATATTAGATTCCAAACACTAATTACAGGAATAATCATCAAAAATTCAATTAATGAAGCACCGAGTACAACCCGGTGCTTCATTAATTAAAATTTTGCTGATGATGATTTTTACTACCTGGTAAACACATGCGTGGACATAACTGCCCACGTGTGGATTACGACCAATCCACGGCGACTGGACATAACTGCCCACGTGTGGATTACGACCAATCCACGGCGACTGTACTGTATATATCCACTCACCCACAAGGACACGTTCACGTTCCTTTGGTATTTGTATTCAATTTCTCAGGGCGTAACATGTCTTGCTGCAATCAATACCTCTGAAACACCTCATAAAACACTTGGAAGATGCCCACGATGTTCAGAATCAACGAAGCCTGGTTTTAGTGTTCGTCCAGTTGGTGTGATTGGTCTCTGTATTAATCAAAACTTGTATATGAGTTGGTGTTATATCCCCAGCACCCAGAGCTTTGTCGGTGCAAACCCGGAACTTTGTCGGTGGAACCGTTTCCAGTGCAAACATCGCCTCCATTTGGAACTGCACCCAGAAAGTAGTATGCGTAGTGCACATATAGTATTGTGAAGTACATGTACATTGCTATGAGTACTAGAATACAATACGGGTATGTGATGGGAAGGATGATGGAACGGCGAGAATTGTCTCAAAACGTATCCCCTCGAAACGGTTGACGTTGCCAATGACTTTGTGACATCATTATGCGAACGCAACATAATGGGACTTTGTTGATATCCACTATACCTTAGATTGTTCGCCATATGTGTTGGGCTTTTTGTGCGGAGGTGACAAGGGAGTATAGTGTGGCGGTCTCTGCCCCGGCAGGTCTCCTCTTTGCTTTTAGAACTATTAACTGTCAAATGAATTATACCAACATGTGGATTCTATGGGTTCTATGTAACTCTGGTACCTGCAGTTTTATGGGGTATAGTACTATAGGTTAGACTGTCTTCACCATTGTTGGTCTTATGTTAGACCGTGGTACTACTCACTCGCCTAGTCCTTTGTACTATCCTATGGGTAGTACAGATTGCTAGATCCTGTGGTTGTGTGTCATATGTTTGGTTTCTAGTATCGCGACAATGTATGGGCGGTCTTATGGAACTTCTAAAACTTGGTCAAGGAAAGGGGTCGAGACGCGAGGGAGAGAGAGAGAGGAGGAGGGCTAACAAGCCTATGGTAGTGCCACAAGTAAGTAGCCATGGTACAAGTCTGGAAGGGTAGTAGACGACTATACTACTGGGCGAATTAAGTGGAAGCTTATCATAGAACAGATGGCGGTAAATATGGATATGTGAGCAGTAGTGACCTTGGAACGGTGAAGGTGATGGATCGGTCCAGAAGCCAGGCACCGAACAAGTGTTATGGGCCACATCTATCCTCAGATGTCCTACAGTAACTATCCTAAAAGGTATCCTCCAATAGTACATCGCCATGTTGAAGGTATCATCCAATAGCCATTTCTGTCTTTGTGCTGCATATTGTGTGCGTACACAGGCACATACCAGTACATCCAGAATGTACCCATGTGCTCTGTGCTGTGAGAATATTATGCACTAGCACACAGACAAATTACATTAAACGCCACTCTCACGTTCCGTGGCACCCCAATAACAGCATCCCTAATTAACAAGTGAACTATTATTGGCATCTTTTTTCATCGTGTGTGTGGTAATTGTTGTACGCACAATTTGCATTAGCACACAAGCACATTCGATGAAAAAAGCGTTCCAAGGGCAAGTCGCTTAATAATTAACTGTGCATAATATAGTCTTCCACCACCCTTACATCCTTGCGAATTATAGCGCCACTATAGGCTCTTTAGCTCTCCCCTCAACCTAGCCTTAGTAGGTTCATACTCTACCACGATACTAGAGACCAAGCATACCACGTACACCCCCCCCCCCCCCCCCCCCCCATGACCTAGCAGTCTGTACTACTCATAGGATAGGACCGCATAGGATGAATACGCAGTACCAAGGTCTAACGGTAGACCAACAGAGGAATAGACTGTCGATCCTATTCTTCAGCGATGGACAAGGCATACCCCTCCACACTACATAACCCTCAGTTTTACACACATTCGATAGGTTAGTAGTTCTAAACGAAACCAGTAGACCGACCAGAGTACACACCGCCTAAACTGCCGGATTGTCAGCTCAAAACATAATAGGTGTCATTGTACCGTGGACATCAACAGCGGTCCACCTCCTTTCGTTGTGTGCGCATATTTACGCATAATAAGCATAATTATGGAGCCAAGGTTTTGCAGTGGATAAGGTTGCATCGGCAGAGCACTCGTTTTGCACGGGCAGAGCACTGGATTAATCGGGTAGAATACCTTCTCCTATACTACTCTTGATTAGTGTAAAGCCTTGTTGAGATCAATCACACCAACTGAACATACAGTAAAATCAGTCTCCGTTGGCCCTGAACATTGTGGCCCTCCCTACAGCAGTGTTATATGGGATTTCATAGGTACTGATTGCAATACAACATTTTATGCTCTAAGAAATTGAAGAATAATACCATAGAAATGTGAATGTGTTCTTGTGGGTGGATTTTTAAAAACGGTATATATCTTCAAAGACGAAGTTGTGCAATTTTGATTGTGTATCTCCTCAACTCTCGGTCACATTCAGCACATTTTTAAACTATTCACGGTACCTTTTCTACATTGTATTTCATTTTGTTCCCGATACATTATGCTGCCAATTATCAACAAAACTTCGACAATTTATGCTTACTAATTAGGACAAAATCCCTTTAGATTATTTTTAACATGGAAATATTCAACCCGACCCCTCCGTGTTTGGGCACGCTAATTTTCTGCTTTGAACATGAGTAATACAGCCGCCAAACGAACTAAGCCTCCAGGGATGATGCCCTTTAACAGATAAATGTAAAACTGTTGTTGTGTACGGATTCATTTTTAGTTTTTCGAGGACTTATAGCGAAACACCAGCCTCCACCCAATTCTGAAAATTTGGATTTGCGCTGACAGGAGTCATAGCACAGAGAGGACGCAGATTGCACAGAGAAGCCGCAAATTGATTATACTGTTTGAATAGTACAACTGGAAGGTATGATACGCTGGGCAGGGGAATTACTTGGAATTCATCAACACTTTTATCGGAGATAGAACAGTCTCAAATAATGAACACAAACGTTCGTAATTCTGGAAAAACAAATTACGACGAAAATTTCGAATATGGCATTGCACTTTGTGTCGTGAACGAAAATGAGTGAACGGCTAACTAGATTGAGGTGTATGAGGGCTGCATGTCTTTGTTGAAAGAAGTCTGTAAATTATCGCCGCCAAGTTAATATATTTAATCGAAACGAGCGCATTCATACAAAAAATGTTTAAAGCATAAGAGTATTTATACACGATGCACATTATGGTGTCATCAAATGGTCAACGTATTTTTTCAACTAAGCGGTTTATTGTCCCATTTAAAAATGCTCAGTTACAATACTTTTCAAGGTACTGATTTTGACCTTCATGGTATTTAAAATGAAATGACACAAATGCCCTTTTCCGCGAAAAATGTAAAAATATATAAATATCATGATGTTCAACCTTTTGTACTCGAGATGACGCTTTTCCGATCTAGGGCCTTGCTACGTCACACTTTTATTAAGTAGGATGGCTGCTCAGTGAATGTGTGTGTGTGTGGGGGGGGGGGTGAACTAATATTTTCAACGTGCAGCCTCAAGGCCGCACGTTGAAAATATTAATCAATCTACCCCCAAATAATTAGTATGGACTCTTCTGATTGCTGTGATTGAACCAGCCTGGAAGATGTTATCATTGAACAACGGATTAGCTCTTTTCAGGAACGCTACCTCTTCACTGACTCAAATCCACATTTGGGATCTACTGAAAAAGTCCTGTGCCACAACTAAAAGATTTGATATTATGTGCATTTACTTTATATTCAGTAACAGACAATAATATTTGGTTCAGTTGATTTGTCTTGTTGCAATTAAGAGCCCAAATGTGGGTTTTGGTACCCACCTCGTTGACATATAGCTTTGCTACAAAGAATTCAACATCGCGATATTTCTATATTTTTTTTGAATATCCTCCGTGCGATTGTAATTGTAACACAACACTACACAGTCATATGAACTAATTTTGATTAATGAAAATGAAAAATACCAGCATCCTATCAGTATAAGATCACAAATACGAAACATCTTCATTCCATTGTGATTTGTTTGTCTGTTTGTTTATGTTAGAATCCTTCGGGATTCATACATAATTTGTACCCATTCCCACACTTTCATACTCCAATAAAGATTATAAAAATTGCATTCAATTCTTATAATTACATTCCGTGACTGTTTAAACTACTTTTTACCAAACAACAAAGCAGAAAGACGAAATAAAACATGTACGAACGAACGGGGCGAAAAACCACCCTTACACAAAAGACAAAGCGCACAAGTCTGATTTTTAATTTTCACAACTTTAGAAATGGAAACGAGTATTTTAGTAACGGTCTTTATGCCACAGTTGGGAAATGTCACCAAAGAAACAGCAGCGGAGTTGATCACTGCGAGAGGTGTTAAAAGTTAAAAACCCACCCAAACACCGCCCGAATTACATTCTGTCAACTGCGCTCTACCGTAAATGCGGGTCAACGTTCGACCAAATGTATTCAATGGAAAATGAATTACATTTGGTCATGACGTTTTCATCCAGCTGACCAATGCGAATTGAGTATTTGGACCCAAAACGTATAGCTACAGTAACAATGTAATTATTTGTGTTTAGCCACACTTCAGACAACAAGGTCACATCATGTCAGACAATTTTGTGGATGGGGAATGCCGGAGTACACGGGGAGACCCACCGAGCAACAACGACCAACTGCCATACTTTTCAACTTACTTACCCGACACAAGCAGAATTGTACGTGCAGTACTTCTCACTGACCAGCGCCAGCATGCCCACACGTGCGCAATCGAGATAAAGTGTCTTGCCCAAAGACACAGTGCAGATGGCGCGGGTTTGAAGTCCTATGCTCTTACCAATGAGCCACCGCGATCCTATTCTAACAGTATAAGACCACAAATATGAACCATGTTCAATATGATGTATTCCACTGAGAACCCACAAACTGAAATATGAGAAACTGAAGGATCGGAAACGATGTGCATATTAATGATGTTGTCTGAGTTGTGAATGCACGAGTGAATTACACAACACGTCCAGTATTGGTTTTTAGATATCCCAATATACACAACTACAATTTGAAGGCTATCTAAATATTAATGAATTCAAGTTTCTTTTCTTGTCTAGTAGACATTGCATTAGCGAAGAGTACGTTAGAGTTGTTTCTTGGATATAATTGGATTAGTTCTGGAAAATGAATTAGACAAAATGATGAACGATTGTCAGAAAATTAGATTTGGACAGACTATGAGCGTGGTCAGAATAACACTACGTCCACTGAATGCATCAAGGCATTCTAAAACATTGCAGATGACGCCTTGAAGCACTCCTGGAACGACCAACTGTATGTGAAAAATAATTGGCCGTTTTTTCCAAAGATGTTACTGATAGACGTGTACCCAGGATGTCAGTCCCAGCCAGGCCTGAAAATAAGCAGTCTGACATTTGCAGAATGAGGTCTCCAGAGGGTGAATTTGATGATGCTGTACCATACAGTGGGCCAATTTATCCTCTGGGTACCTCTTTCTGTTTAGGTTTGAGGCCCTGATTCAGATTGAGATTTCACAGAGGGTGAGTTTGGTGATGCTACCCTGCTGTGCAGGGTAGCATCACTAAATTCACCCTCTGGGGACCTCATTTTACAGATGACAGTCTGCTCATTTTCTGGCTTGGCCCCAGCGTCCAAAGCGGCTCTCTTAGTACAAAAAAGCATATACTTTGGAAATTCCCAAAGAGGGTTATCAAAACATGTTTGGCACAATATTCCACTATTACCTATTATGCTCATCATTGTTTTGTGTACATTATTTGAAAGAAGTATTTGGCCAAAAATTTAGTAGTTTTTATGTGAAGAAAATCAGGCGCAGTCAAAGGAGTGAGCGGTCGCGAACGCACCACCCCACAAAATTGGAGTTCCACCTGAGGGACATAGACAGAACGTTCGAACTGTCATTTTCTACCTCACTCGATTGATTTGGGCGGAGGGATAATATTGAACCCAAACACGAAGGCTTCGAGTTCAATATTATCCCTCCGCCAAAATAGATCGAGTGCGGTAGAAATAACAGTTCGAACACGATGCCTCGGCTCAGATTAATTTTAGTGCAACTGGTACAGAAATTTCATCTGAAATCGTGGCTCATTAGAGATCTCTCTATTTATTCAAATAAATATTGTTTGAACTAAATGGATCAGGAGTATGAACCTCGATTGTGTTGTACACTCCATAACCGCCAGAGAATAATTGTTATGTAAATGGTCAAATTGTATCACCCCAGAGTCTACCTTTTGATTTGTAATAAGGATCTGCGCGATATATTATTAAAAGGTTCCAACGTGGTGAACGATAGGCACGCCCTTGACGAAGAATGAGAGGAAAACATAAATATTATTAGTGTATATATGTATACCAAACACACTGCTGCTTCGATCGACGAAGACAGCAATCATCATCCAAGAATTTCCATTATGTTCTATTGGTTTTTTTCCTCTTCCAAAACATAAATATTGACCAGAACAAATGTGATTTTGAACTTGCGGGAATTGAACAAATAATTTCGCACTATCTTTTGAGTATTATACGTTTTCAGCTCAACAGCTTCTCACCCGTACTTGTAAAAATTCTCACCAATAATTCCAATT
Organism: Pictodentalium vernedei; assembly: GCA_031216915.1. Taxonomy (NCBI): domain Eukaryota; kingdom Metazoa; phylum Mollusca; class Scaphopoda; order Dentaliida; family Dentaliidae; genus Pictodentalium; species Pictodentalium vernedei. The sequence continues at coordinate 418,923,506 of CM062293.1, read as the reverse complement.
AGTTCTGGTTCAAGTTCATATTGTAACACACTCGCACACTCCATAAAGATTTTAACGAGCATATTCCATGATATAATACACAAGAGAAATAATAAATCTCTGCATCTGATTAATCGAGACATAAAATTATTTCATACCAAATTATGTTATCTGTCCTTTGACGCTCTGGGATCAGTTTATGGTAACAATGATGACGTTGACCAGTGGCGTACAGAGCATTTATTTATTGGGTGTCGAGGTCATAATATATCCGACACGCAAAAACGAGGCAAAGCATAGCCCCACGCCGCCTGTGGCATGCTGCGTATTTTGTTCGTCTATTATAGATCTTTCATATCATGGAAATTTCATATCACGAAAAAGTATCCTAATGGTAATCGAAGCACAATGCGATCGGTTCCAAAAGCATTAGACTGGAGTGGGTTGGTGTTGAGTTGAGAACATATTCCTCCGTGAGAACTCGAGAAAAGGTCGTCAAAGCAGAGCTCTCTGGTGGCGCTATGCATGTATTTAACCAATTTTTTAATGTCTTGATGTTTTCAGGATAAATGAAGTACTACTGATTGGACTATCTATTACTGGAACATATCAGTAGAGGAAAGTCAAATTAAATGAACGTAGTTTGTGAGCAAATTCCACGAAAATAGCTTCGGATTCTTTATAAAATTTGACGGGTGGCCTGAAAGAGAATATACGTAATTTCCATTAAGAACAAATGGCAACAAAACGGGAAATGTGTGAAATTATTTGGAAAGCATTTGGTTAAACCTAAGAGGTCCAATCGGTCAAATGTTCATGGCTGACAATTTTCATCATAAGAAGATATTTACGGAAAGTTAGCTCCCCTTAATTTTCTAATGCGGTTTCGTTTATCCTGAGGGTATGGGAAATTCGTATAAAAATTGAAATTTCCAAATTTCATCGATGTGTGCAGCATTTCACAAAATTCGTGCATTTTCCCGAAGAGTGGTATAAAAATACAGAAGCTGGCCTTTCGCGGTTTTTTTACCAATCAGTTTGAACATTTGACTATTATTCTCTGCTGAAACCCATTTAAAAACAAGTAAACGACGTTTACACCATCTCTTGGTGAAAACTTCTGTATCTTTTTTTCTGTAACTTTCAATTCTCTTCATTATATCAACAGTGAGCGTATCGTGACAGATAATACAGACAATGTCCTTTTCATTACTATTAAAGTCTAGGAGGTGAGATTGTTGGGGGGGGGGGGGTCTCGTACCTAGTAAACTACTGTAAAAATATATTCTCTAAAGACAGAGTCTAAGTGGAGGCTGAGTGTAGGAAGGTGATAGTGTACTAATAGATATTCTTAATGACGGATAATCTCGGAACCAGTTCCGTCTAGTTAGCTTACCATAAAAAGCCTCATTTCCTTTTGTTAGTTTTAATAAAAGAAAGCAACAGGCAGCTCCGAGAGCTGTTTGTTGATTTCGTTTATTAAAAGTAACAAACGGAAACTTGGAGTTTTCTTCTGCTGATGCTATGTTTTCTCAACAATTACCTGCCTCTTAATTGGGCCCTTCCTCGCGCGTCCAGCAATTTCAAGGACAATAACATTTTCGAAAGTCGATCTTCACGACGATAGTAGTCTGTGGATGTATTAATGGATTCGAACGCTGATTCATATAATTAAATTTATCTGGATGAAACTCCACTACACACGGGTGTGTTTTTCACCAGATTACTCCTCCTGTATTGCATGTCACGGCTGTTCCATTTAACTCTGCATCCTAGAAGCAATAGACCAGGAATGACGACAAAACGTCAAATGTATTGTGGTCCGCCACTCGCTTTGAACACTCATGTATAGCCTTTTTAACATAAAATATTTTTACAAAATTACGTTCTTGGTAATCAAGATTTCATTCACACCTTTCAGATGTTCAATGTTAATTGGATGACAGCTGGACTCCAGTATTTACAAGGGGAGATAACTTTCCCAAGAGTCAATAGCTGTGATGATAAAAGTTGAGAATGTTGCGTTCAACTGAATATGAGGCCTGAGCAAGGAAAACGTTCGCTTTTGCTGTGGTGCCCTTATTTCTTTGAAAGACCTGATAGTGGCGACTCCCTTTGTTTCATCTTTTTGTTTATTTATTCCTATCCGCAACCACACAAAGGTCGCTTGTACTTTTCCAATTTATCAACTTATTCATGCACTTCATAAGCATAAATCAGGTGAGGAAATGTTTTGTGTGAAACGTTCACATTCTGTTACCTTGTAATTCCCAGGTGAGACGTTCGCAAATTGAACCTGAAATTGTAAACACGATAACGTTAATTAATCGACTTCAGCTTGCAGTATCAATTGGTCTAATGGTTCAGTCAAAATGCAATTAGATTGTCACGCAACAAAAATCGTTTTGTTTTAAAGCGATTTCGAAAGATATATTTATTTTACATTTATAATAAAATTTATAATAAAAGCTTTGTGTATACTTGTCTGTGTTGGTTGTATGTCATTGTGTAGTACATCATTGGAAATGGCTCTTTGATAAATTTCCAAATGCATTCTAAATATATATGTTATCACCGATAAGTGTTGATCGAGAAACTTGTATCAAACCGAAATGGTGTTCATATCTAAAGGGCTCGCCACGATACGGAGAATAAATTACTTGACGTGTAGCTGGATGATACATTCCATACGAGGCGATGAGAGTTCATATCAGGTGAGGCGAACCGATGGCAGTCCCCATAAATAACATTTCGACATACCGGCAGTCAATGCAATCAGATCCATTTCGCCTTTTGGTCATTTTCACGAAATTTAAAGCTCCAACATGTGTTGGGCTGCTTCAGTTTGGGGGGTCCCAGGAGGGACCCAATAGGGGCCCACCGGGAATTTTCGCAGTGGACCACACGGCCAGATCGCCTCTCATCCAACTAGAAAGCGACACCTGCATTTTGAACCTTGAATAACTAAATAATTTTATTTTTAGCATCAACAACACTCATTGTCACGAGTTTGTTGAGCTCATTCTTTTGAGATGACTTCTGATATGTGTTTGAGCCGAATTTGAAAACATAATAAAACTTTGGATAGGCATATTTGTGTGTCGCACTGGACTGATATGGCCGTTATCTAGGTTGAAGGGTTAATACGGTTAGCGAACATCAATGACGACCTTTTTTACGAGTAGTCAAACACACGATCAAAAGAGCATGAAAGGCGTGGTCACATTTTTATATTTATTTGAACATCTAGGTGTTGTGGAGGCACGAAGATGACAGGTTCGGTTGGGGTATAAACTCGATTTGTCCCGACTGTGATTGCTCAAGTTCCGACTGATAAAATGTTACAACTACGTTATCAAGACGTGTGATTGCTCAAGTTCCGACTGATAAAATATTCCAAGTATGTCATCAAGGCGTGCGCTCTCCGACGACATGCCTTGATGTTGGGACTGGAATATATTTCTTAGTTAGTTGGGTCTATACTTACCCCTTTACCTAACACTAAAAGTAGACGACCCTTGCAAATAAAATTCTCGAAGCACTCATTTTTTTTTTTTTTTTTTTGCGTCAAAAACATAGCTTATGACCCTCATTGGAACGAGCTCAACGAGCCCGTTCCAATGAGGGGTCATAAGCTATGTTTTTGTGACAAAAAATGAAAAGGTAATAAAAATTGAATGGAGAATTTTGGCAATAGCGCCGGCCGTTTTGTCCGTTACGTTGGGTAAAGGATTAAAAAACTCAAGGAATTTATTTGTGGGCAAATATGCATGTAGTATTCGTGGTTCGTAGGCTTATTTATTTACTCCAAATGGTGAAGCTAGGACGTAGCAACAGTTGCACCTGGTGGTTCATGTGATGAAAGTTTTCAAGTTTTTCTTGTGTTGTTTTGAACAATTATAAATATTTTCGAGTGGATTATGTAGTAATCCCTCTCTTCATTCTGTATATGCAGTTGAATTGTAATATCTATTCATTACGTCATTACATGTACATGTATCCCAGTAGAGGTAAGGAATGATTTTAATGGTCTCTTTTACTAATATAGAATAGTGTACAGAGTTTGGCACGCTGTTTTTTCTGTAGGAATTGAGTTAATGGTGTAGTTTGACAGGAACAAAAGTACACTTACTCCGCGCGCTATTACTTCAAAATAGAACATAATACATTCACAAGACTTCTAGTTTCAACTGTACATCCCGCCCCACTTCGCTCCAATCAACCCTTTGTTACGCCTCCTGTCAGGTTGATCTATTTCCACTTGGATCAATTTAAGCCTGTGCATTCAATGAACTGAGTGATGGCGCAGTTGCCATAAAAAATAAATTTTTGTGCAACAATGTCTTTTATGTTAATTCAAAGCTATCTACGCGTTTGATCCGAACCTGTCGTGCAATTTATAAGCAATCGGAGATTAATTTAAAAAGGTATTTCATGCAATAAATCATTTTAATGTCGGGAAATGTTCTAATCGCCGGTAATGTTGTCAATTATGTTCCTGATATTCTATTAAAATGACAAGCGAAAACTATTCTTTTATGCAACTATGGCTCCTACGTGTATCTTCAAAACAAGTTTGCTGAACCATTTATATTCAATAAGCTATAACGAAATCCATGTACTTAGTCCTATTTTGGGTCGAGTCCATTGGGGAATTAACGGTAGTTATCATTCTAAACTTTTTTATTCGAAATTTCGTGTTCTGTAGACATTAGTTTTCACTAACGCTGGAGGCGGATGCAAAGGGGTGGAAAGGACCATGAAGAAAACAACAGCATCTATTTTATGCGATTGATTTAGTCCTATAACCTAATGTTATGTTGGGGAGCTCAGTGGTAGACTGTCGGACTTCTATGCTAGAGGTCCCGAGTTCGATCCCCGTCCGGGACGACCCGCGTTGTGTTCTTGGGCAAAGCATTTTATTCCGATTGTCTACATGAGGACATGGTGACGCCGTGTACTAAGGCGTACTGCACGTCGATGGTGCACATGTCTTCAACCGCTGTGACCCAGCTTGAGTGGAGCTTGAACAGAGTTATAATGTTGAGGAGCAGACAGTTGCTCGTCGATGCTCGGTGGTTCTCTCCGGCTTCCTCCACTCATAAAGCTGTCACAGTCACGATTAGCCAATGTGCATGAGTATGTGACCTTAAACACCAATAAATAAATAATTAAATAATGTTATGTTATTCTATATACAATTTGTTGGGGGTTTTCAGAGAATGTCGAGCGTGATAACGCAAGAATATTTGGTTCACCAGGCAATCAAGCAGAAGTATTTATGCAGAAGATAAATAAATCGTTGGTGTTGGATAGGCGAGAGAAATAACCCCGTCTCGGGCCTAACGGCCCAAGACGGGGTGTTTTCTCTCGCCTATCCATCATCAATGAGTTATTTGACCTACTAAAATACTTTTAGTCGTTGTATAGTTCAATAGATGTGAAACATCCAACAGTTAGCTGTTGGATAAACAACTATCCATCTATTAAGCGTGGGAGAGTTAAACATTTTACCAAAGCATAACAATGGATGACGTCAGTAAAAGTTTTTAACTATCATTTCAGCACACTACTTGCAACGTTCACATACCATCTTGCATATAACAATATTTGAAACACTGTGGTCACTTGTTTGGATTATTGTATTCCCTGTTAATTGCGAGGTGAGATTTATTCATTTAACAGGAGTATTCGATTATCCCTTTACATTACAAAGTGGCTAAATCCGCCCGCGTAATATGTAAATTCAGCTGTTGAAAAAATACTATTTTTCAAAACAATTCAACAAAAAATCATACCATATGTTTCCTCACTGGAACGAGCTCGTCACGGCCGTTCCTATGAGGGGTCATGTGATATGGCTTTACTGAAATTCTAGGATTTTTTTTTTTAAATGATATTTAAAATAATAAATTTTAATATCGTTTCGTCGATTAAAGGGTTAACTGAAATTTAGTCATGTATTCCGCAGATAATATGAGCATTTATTTTATTATATCTTGTTTGACAGAGCTCTTGGGATTCTGTCAAACAAGATATTATAAATTGAATATATATATTGGCTGTCCTGAGGTCAAATAATTCTATGAACCCAGTGGAATTATGTGATTGTCAGGTTGGTTCCCGACATATCACAAATTTTATTTTTTTTATTCAATTAGCAGGAGTTTACTTTATAACCTACATTCAGCTCACCTTTGCACTGAAGGTATGGTAAATGGTTTTGTGTTTGGAAGTTATATTCAACAGGGTTGTTCATTTAGGTGATGTACAATTAAGTGGATCTCCTGTATTGCAAAAGGTAGAGTTTCCGTTTTAAAAAAGAACTGTGATAACCATGGTATTGTCCATAAGCATCATGGTGGCGTTGTAGACAAAAATATCATGGTACCCTAGTGTACCATAGTACTTTAAATGTTTTTTTCAGTTAACATGATGTACTGGACTTTTAAAGAGATCATCAGGGGCGTGACTTTGGGTGGAGTGTGTATAGGGGTGACATACCCCTCTCTACCACCACCACTAATTTACCAGTAGGAACATTTTCATCTGGATTGGTTTATATCAAAAATGAAAATCTGTTCCTCACACATGTGCGGAACGGAAATCGTTGACGGACTATTTTTAAATTGAAGCGAAATTTCACTGGAATTTTCTACAAATCGTGCATCGCAATTACAATTTGAGTCGCTAGCGATAGCTAGAAATCGTCCCCTGAGTTCCAGTGTGTTCTTTGTGCCATCAGGTGACGAAATAGTAACACGAGTTCCCCTCGCAAATTTGGTTGGCGATAAAAAGTGTTCGTTTTTGTTGATAGTTGTCAAATGAATTGCTGAGTGTCTTTTTAATAAATGTTTTTATAGACGTTCTATGCTTCTGCGCTGGCACTCGTGCCATAGCCATCAACCCATTCACACACACCTGTCATTCTGTGTATTTTTTGCGTGGTCAGATTTTCTTCTCGGACTTATGTCACAAATGCCGTCTCAAGAAAATGTCGGTAAATGGCTGGTCGGGGATGTTTGGGTCCTAGAATACCAATGTTGAGTCCGGGTCGTGCTAATTAAATAAGATGCCAGGAAGGCCATGCATCATGTCTGGTACATCTATTTATCCACATTTTTTTGTTTTTTAACTATAATCCCTGCTGGAAAATATTCCAATTACATCATCAAGGCATGCCCTCGAGGATATTTCATGCAATAAATCATTCATTGCTGGAAAATGTTCTAATCGCCGGTAATGTTGTCAAGTATTTTCGTATATTCTCTTTCGAAGAAGGCATACCTTGATGTAGTTGGAATGTCTTTTCAGTCGGGGCTTGAGTCATGACAGTCGACACATAGTGGGTTTATTCCTCCCGTCCCAAAGGTCATCTTCGCAAATCCTTTGGAGATCATACCTTTTGGGCAACCATTACTTGGTCATTTTTATTAAGCTAAGAGGATATGCTGACTTGTAATGTGAGACTCGAGGCTAAAACATTCAGATAGAAAAATAGAACATACCACTGCAATGTATCGCCGAGTGTAATGTACGTCGAGTGGCGATGCTTGGTATCGCCAATTTCTGTCGGAAATTTCATGAGCTCGGCCTCCTATCTAGGCCCCTGGATATCAACTGAAATATTCAAATTATGTTTTCAATGATGTGTTGATCGTTGGTTAGAGGGGGGGGGGGTGCTCTTTTACCTTCATAACATGTATTTGTATTGAAAATATTTATTTACAGCAAACAGAAACTAGAATTTTCACTGAAAATGATTAATACCCCCGCAATTTGTATTAAACCGGGTTGGGGGGGGGGGGGGGGCAATAACAGTTTTTGTATACACTAAGTCACGGCAAAACTGTGTTTCACGCATGCGCACTTGATTTCGATCATGTGTGTCAAATTTCAAACCAATATCATCAGAAATGTAGACGTGCACACAACTAGATTTTTCAATACAACATACTGTCCACTCTAGGGACATAACTCCGTAACACTTGAATCGTGCCATAGTAAATTTATGTCACACACATCTGTAGGCGATGTTGATAGTGCACATAAAGTTACAAATCACTATCATGAGATAACGATGACGACAACGGTGTTTGTCACGAAAGGTTTACCATACTATTTCTTTACCACTGTAAATTTCAATAACTGTACCCTCTCTTATTCAGGGGTTCACTCTATGTTCATTTAATTTTTCAAGAAACCTAATTTTCACACATTTTTCCTGAAAGTGTGTGTGAAGTTTCGCTAATTTCAGCGAATTTATTGCATGCCATGCTGTTTAATAAACTTTCCTCACGCATATCTACATTGGATGTTAATCATATGTATCAAGTTTTAATCCAATATTCTAACAAATGTGCATGTAGTGAGCGCCTTGAAGATTTTTTTCATAATAGAACAACTGTAGAATTCAAGGATAGTAACTCTCGGCCCTCCCCCACCCCTCCCCCATTCCTACACCCCCTCCCCTTCCCAATTCCTACATCCCTACCCCCAAATTACAATTTATGTAACACACAACTGCGCTTGATCAAGTTTCTTAAATAAAACTAAACAAATATGGATGTCATTGGAACTGGCTCAATAGGCCAGTTCCAATGATATCCATATCTGTAATATTTTATTGCACATAAATATTAAATTTCCTGTATTTTTATTTTTGTTCTAACATAACCGAGTAGAAGGTTAAACACGGTGTAAAAAAAAGCCACTGTGGATTGCAAATTACTCCGTACCTCTCAGCCAATCAAAATGTAGTATTTTGTTTCATTTGGAAATAAAGGGTTGTTACCCTTGAATTTTACAGTTGTAACAGCATTGGAAAATCTTATGGAGCGAACTTTTTTATATTTCTTTAGGTGTTTATTTGAAACCCTGTGGTGATTATCAACATCAAAGTACAAATGTTCTGTCAGTCTTTGACCACAATGTAGGTTAAAGTATTAAGTACACCAAAATTCTTGGAAATAAATCCGTTATCCGTGTGTTTTCCAGGGTGTATGGGAATTTACACCAGTTTGGGAACTCATACACCCTTCGGCTTCGCTTTCCAAACCGGTGTAAATTCCCATACACCCTGGAAAACACAAGGATAACTAATAATATAACTGAATTGAGCCACAGATGTGTATAACATGCACATCTGTACCTCATGTTGACCTTGTTTACAAAGTTTCAAAGTAATATCATAAGAAATATATATGTATTTCGCCCACAAGACTTTCTCATACTGTTGTAATAGTAAATGTCAAGGGCAATAACTCTGCAATACTATGTTGAGTCACAACAAATGTATGTCATGCACATCTGCAGTTGCTGTTGATCAGGTACACCGAGTTCGCGGTTTATTAATCTAAAATGCTTTAGCAATATGCACGCAGACAGATTGGTGCCGCTGGCGGTGGTTTGAAGGAAGAGACTAGATTCGTCCCCTGACTACCGCCCTGTTGCATTGAAAGTCGGGCAATAGCAAACCAGTGACCCATCTTATTATAAGACCCTACTATACAAGATATCGTCTTCGATATATTAATGGCGAATATGTCGTGAACGTTGCAGTATGATAAATGTTGCTTTTTCTGAATTTTGTTATTGGGATGTGCGTTATTGGAGACATTCGTAAATCAAGATGGCATCCTTTCGGGAATGTTTTAACCTGAATCTTTAAATGCACAATTATCAAGATATTCACAGCCCAAGCTGAAAAGTTGAGTGGGGGAGGGAGGAGATTTGCCAGACATTAGGTTGAATGTTTTTGCATCTCCTTTTTGGCACCCACCCACCATATTTTGTATTTTTTCCATCCAGTGATAGGTTCCCATCTCCTAAATAGAGCTGAAACGGTTAAGGGGTTTTCTTGATCGATTAATCACGTGGATTAACCTTGGTTAACCGATTAATAACTTGTCCAAATAGATATTTGAATAATTGCCATACCGTTGATGATTTACATCATGAACCCTTTACCCAACGTAACAAACAAAACCGACTAGGCCTATATACAAAAATCTCAATTAATATTGTTGGTGTGTTGTTGATATCTGTTGTCACTCTCGCTGACAAGTCTGAAGTCTCTGGCTTGATGATAATCGACCATCTATGCCTCGACAACTAAACCAGGATCCTGTTCTTTTGAGATCTCACCACCTCCACGAATCTCACTCAAGTTTCCCCATCAGAGTGGTTGATCCATTGCTGTCATTCCCATTCCCACCTCAGCGAATGAAAGCAACATACATTTGTCACTCTTCACATCGTACCAAGACACATACGACTGTCATTTCTGACTTATGTAGTAGTGAAAATCGTCTGTTGATAAAGTTGTCTTCCTTAGAATTATTAGACGAGCGAGGAAGGTCCAATTGAGAAGCAAGTAGTTGTTGAAAACTTATGACATCAGTAGAAAATAAAGCCAAGTTTCAATTTGTTACTTTTAATAAACGAAAACAACAGACAGCTTCGAGAGCTGTTGGTTGTTTTCGTTTATTAAAAGTAACAAAAGAAACCTTGGCTTTTATGGCAAGCTAGAAACTCCGTCACTATGAATATATATCACTATCACACCTACCAGAAATAAGTAAGTGTCCACCTTATCTCTTTGTTTAGCGAATGTGTTTTTACAGAAAACTGCAAGATATTATGTTTTCCAGAAAAGAATTACCAAATCTCACCTGCTAGATTTTGGTTCATTCCCACTAGATCAATTCTCTTTAGACCAACTCGCACGAGGCCAATTCCCAAAAGACCAATTTCCCTTAGACCAACTGATGTGTTCTACTTTAAAAATAATTCTATATAAAAAAAATTGATATATTTATAAATATTTATAAATGTTTTTAATGCCATTGATATTCAAATATGAAAATGAGCAGTCTGTCATTTGCAGAATGAGGTCCCCAGAGGGTGAATTTGCATCACCAAATTCACCCTCTAGGGACCTCCTTTTTCAGATGATAGTCTGCTCATTTTCTGAAATGTAGATATTTTATAGATGTTGGGCAGATTTTTATAAATAAATGTTTTTCTAATTATCCTTAGCCTTAATCAAGAACACTATGTAGTTGGTCTAAGGGGAATTGGTCTTTTGGAAATTGGCCTAAAGGGAATTGGTCTAAAGGGAATTGGTCTAGTGGGCAGACGCCAGATTTTTATATTACTGGAAAGGACAACGATGGCTGTATTATCTATCACAATGCGCACACTGCTGATGTGATAAACCGAAAAAGGTTACAGAACATTAAAAGATGACGGAAACGCCGTTTTCGTATTTTTAAATGGATTTCAACAGAGAATAATAAATGTTCAAACTGATTGAGAAAAGATATAAAAAGAAAGATTCTGTATTTTTGTACTCCTCTGAAAGAAAATTTTTGACGTTTTTGAAAATGATGAACACATCGATGTTATAAATTCACTACCATTTCGAAATTTCAATTTTTATATGAAATTCCAATACCCTTAGTGTTAAATTTACTGACAGCTTTGGGAAATTAAATTAAATTCCCAGTAAATTTCTTGCAATTTCGAAAATTGTCAGCCCCGGTTCAAAATACTGATTTAACACTGTATTGCTATGTTGCAGATGATTAAATTCTAAAAAAATGATTCCCTTTATATTATATAAAACCATTGTGATACAAATTTATCCCCTTGTCGTATGTGTGATAAACAATTTGACATCAATATTTTTCGTATGGCTCCAGATAACTTCATGAATTAATCGAAACAAAAGTAATTTCTGGAATATTGATATGACAGGACGCTTCTAATTTTCGTGTTTATGAACAGTGTGCGTGTGTGCCAGACGTGCTGTTGAGTATCTTTGAGTGTTGTAATTTTAGATGTGACAGACAGATAACTCATAAACTTCAGAACAGTTATGAACAATTCGGCGCCTGAGTGCTAGAATGTTCTATGTCCCCTGTGGGACATAGAACATTCTAGCACTCAGCCGACGAATTGGTGTCCACGCTGATCGGAAACAGGTTGGCGTGAGAGAGTGTACTTCACTGCCTAATCCAAATAAATTGATGGATTTTTATAAAATGAACTGGAATTATTTGAGGAGTGAACGGACAATTGGTCACGGAAAAATCTGGCATAACTTGAAAGATTTGTCGAAATCATCATTTGCGAAAAGGGCGGTCGCTAAAGACCCACTGATTGAATTAATGATTGAATTAATGGTCAGGCTTATCGTTGTCGTTACGTGTACTTGTTGCACTCAGATGTCAACAGATTAATCGACTAATTACTGTAAATCCACTGGGCTGGGTGGATCGCGAGTCTTTACAATTATTATTATTATTATTATTTATTGGTGTTTAAGGTCACATACTTATGGACAATGGCTAATCGTGATCGTGACAATTTTGCGGGTGGCGAAAGCCGGAGCACCCGGAGTGAACCACCGAGTAGAGGCAAGCAACTATCAGCTTCTCAGCATTCTAACTCTGTTCAAGCTACGCCCAAGCAGGGTTACAGCGGTTAAAGACATGTGCACCATCGACGTGCAGTGCGCCTTAGTACACAGCGTCATCGTGCCCCCTCCCCCCTCCCCCATGTAGGCAACCGGGATAAAGTGCCTTGTCCAAGGACGCAACGAGGATCGTCCCCGACGGGGATCGTACTCGGGGCCTCTAGCACAGAAGTCCAACAGTCTACCACTGAGCCACCGCGCTCCCGAGTCTTTACAAAAGGCAGAATTTAAGTAGATAAATACTTCAAACCGTCGCGAGTCTCTCGCAACGGTATGAATTATTTATCTGATCAAATGCGGCATTTTATAACGTTGATAACCCACACTGTTTTATTGAAGAGAAAACAGCATCATTACCACTCACTGACAGTAAGCGTTGAAAGTTTGTCCAAACTCTATTTCTAACACCTTGTTGACAAAAAAAGTAATGAAATATTTTTGGGGGGTTTCCTTATAGATCGCGCTCTTCACTGCAGCATTGGCTTTCCATCACAAGTAAAAGAAACTTTTGTGGTGCCAAAATTTTAGCCAACCAAGTTTTTTGGCGCCAGATCGAAATTTTTAGGGCAATTTACTAAATTGGCATGCGACGGCATGAACAAAGGCCCATCCAAAATAAGCCAGAATGGTAATCGGCACTGTCATCTTCATGCAGACTGTCCAGGCTCTCTGTAGCCAGGGAGATTGTGTTTTTATTTATTTTTAATAAATATAAAGGAACGTTATCCATTTCCCCTGATCATAACAGATCTCACAGGCTGAGCAGGACGGTTGCCCGGTGGCTCAGTGGTTATGACATTGGACTTCAAACCGAAAGGGCTTCGGTTCGATCTCCGACAGGGGTAACTGCGTTGTGTCCTTGTGGCAAGACACTTCATCTCAATTGCCCACGTGGGGCACGGTGGCACCGTGTGCAAAGGTGTATTACACGCCGATGGTGCACTTTTCTTCAGCAATTGCTAACCTTGCTTGTCTGGAATTACTACGTTGGGGAGTCTGACAGTTGCTCCGTTGTTCTCTCTGCAGACGCCAGCTTCCTCCCCTGTAAAACTGTCCGGCACGAGGTGACCCCGGCTATAAATATAGAAAACCTCAACCTTTACGGCAGTATACCGACAGCTAGTTGCCAGTAGCGTGTTTTCTACAGTAATTTCGAACAAGGTAACAGATGTTACTCGGAATGTATTTCAGCACCCACGTCTTCGAGAGACTTTCCTTGTTCTATTATAAGATCTATAATCTTCATCGGGAGCACCGTGGTTCAGTGGTTACGGCTTGGACTTCAAACCGAAAGCCCCTCGGTTCGACCCTCGCCAGGGGCAATGTGTCTTTGGGCACGACGCTACATCCCGATTGCTCACGTGGGGGTACGGTAACGCTGTGTACTCAGACATACTGCACGACGATGGTGAACTTGTCTTCAACTAATGCTAACCCTGCTTGTGTTGAGTTAGTACGTTGGGGAGTCTGGCAGTTGCTCGGTTGTTCTCTCCGGGTACTCCGGCTTCCTCCACCTGTAAAACTGACCGACACGAGGTGACCCCGACTATAAAAAGTGCCGTTAACAACCCCCTCCCCCTCCTCAGGAATAAATAAATAAATTGTCAAAACACTATCTCGAACACCGTATTGACAAAAGAAGTAATACAACATCTTTTGTTTCGTCATCGATCGCGCTATTCACTGCCACATTGGCTTTCCCTCACAAGTGAAAGAAACTGTTGTGGTGCCAATCTTTCAGCCAACGAAACTGTTTGGCGCCAGATCGTTATTTTCAGAACAACTAGCTAAATTGGAACCCGACTGCGTGACCACTGACCCATCCAAAATAAGCCAGAATGGTTATCGACATAATATTTCCATACAGGCTGTCCTGGCTGTCTGTGGCCAGAGAGATTGTATTTTTGTTTATTTTTTTAAAGATATGAAGGAACATTATCCATTTCTCCTGATCATAACAGATCTCACAGGTTGATCAGGAAGGGAGCCCGGTAACTCAGTGGTTACGGCATTGGACTTTAAACCGAAAGGTCCTCGGTTCGATCCCCTCCAGGGGTAACTGCGTTGTGTACTTGGGCAAGACACTTCAACCCGATTGCTCACGTGGGGGGCACGGTTACGGCGTGTACAAAGGCGTACTGCACGTCAATAATGCATTTGCCTTCAATCAATGCTAATCCTGCTTGTGTGGAGTGGGGGGAATCTGACAGTTGCTCGCCGTTATCTCCGTGTACTGCGGAGATCTCCAACCGTAAAACTGGACGACACGAGGAGACCCTGGCTGTCGAAAGTCTCGTTAAACCCAAATAAATAAATAATAATTAAATTATCAGGACGCGAAGGTGTGAACTTTGAACTGTAGATATTTGTACAACCCTCTTGCTCCGAAAATCAAAGACCAACCTTTATTAATTATTCCTGCCACACTGGACCTGATCCTTTTCAGGTGCTCTGTAGGCGTTTAGTTCATTTAAACATTAAAAATGTCCTTTTGGACACAAAGATGAAAAACACTGTTCGACCGAAAAATTCAACTCGGTTATTGGCACCCAACCCATGAGTAGTATGTCTCGGGCTTTTCACCCCCATTCTGGGGGACCTCGGTGGGGGACCTCGGAAGTGACGTCATGTCACGTGACGTAGTGGCGCCATGTTTGGTTGTCATGGTAACCCGCGTGAGCGGCCATGTTGTGACGTCATCTCCATAGTGATACGTGATGTGAGTGCGCATGCGCAGCGCGTGTTGTTGAGGTGATACGTGTTTCCGTCGTCCATTTTGGATACTGGAGGCCGCCATCTTGGTTTCTATGGTAGCACGTGATTGCTATGTTACCCAATTTTTTTGCAATGGGACGGGGTATGTTCGGAGGGTATGTTCGATTGTAGAAGAGTGAATCTAATTACCACAAACAACCCGACAATCCATCCAAATCACCAAAATCCACCCGAACTTTTACTATTTCGAATTCTTCCAGAATTCTCTGCTTCTATCTATATATGCAATAGTTTTCCTCTACCTAGGCATGTTCCTTTGTTCTAGAGTATACTCCAGTAACGTAGAAGAGCCTATTAGTTGGAACAGTTTACCTTATTATTACTATATTTAGCAATTTCTGGTCTATTCTTGTTAGTTCTGACCCTATTCCAAGTACTCTTGTTGTTTCATTTATCTAGATCCTATTTATAGAACATAACTAACCAATCAGATTGCTTGATTTCCCATAATCTGTGTGCAGAGTTATCTCCCTTCTGTATAATGAAAGACTATATCCAATGGCCATATCCCATGGAGTCCCATTTTGGAAAACGCCCTTGGCTATGGGATCCCTTTTTTGTCGTATGAGGCCATGAGGGCTATGTAAAAGCCCTCAATGAGTCCTCATTTATTATCTCTCATACCCTCATTGAATTTTGAGGTTATGAGGACCATTAAAAATCCCTCAATGAGGAAGAATTTACTACGACTCTTATCCTCATTTCAGTATTTAACAGGTATATCCTATGGAATCCCATTTTGGAAAACGCCTGTGACTGTGGAATCCCTTTTTTGTCGTGTGAGGTCATGAGGGCTGTGTAAAAGCCCTCAATGAGTCCTCATTTATTATCCCTCATACCCTCATTGAATTTTGAGGTTATGAGGACCATTAAAAATCCCTCAATGAGGCATAATTTACTACGACTCTTAGCCTCATCTCGGTATTCGAGGATACCTGACATTATATTATTTGAGGATACTAGTTGGAATTTACATCCGGGTACTTCTGTTGGGAAAGGTATAAAAAGGGTGTTGGCACGAAAATAAATTCATTTGTGTCCTGACCGTCGTCGAGTGAAGACATGTTACCAGTTCGATGCAGATACTGTTCCAAGTTATTTTCAAGATCGGATATTGCCAGAAGACGCCAGAAGAACCATCATCGGCTCCACTGCAGATATTGTACGAAGATGTTTACCAGATCATTCAGTGCTCGTAGGCATGAAGAATATAACTGTCCAAGAAGAACAGAAGAGGAGAGAGATACTGGACTGACTGACCAGAATAAAGCACTTTTAGAATTTTTACGGGATGCCGACAAGGTGGAAATCGATGCCGTTCTACGTGCTGCTGATGAAGATTAGACTACCTGTTTATGTAAATGTGCTACCAACATTCTCGAAGATAAGATACCACTGAATTTAGCTGAATTTGATGACCTGCGAAAATACGAACATGTATTGAAGTTGCTAACAGATGATGGAATTTCTCCAGATATCAAAAGATGTATACTACGAAAGAGTTGCTTTCTCTCGGCGCTTATCAACCCAGTCCTAGCTCTGAAAAGGGTATAAAAGGAGTGTTGGTGTGAAAATAAATTCATTTGTTCTACGACCACGAAAGAGTGAAGTCATGAAAATCCATTGCTGCAGATATTGCGAAAAGGCCTTTTCCAGATCAGATAACATGCACAGACACGAGAATGCTTACTGCCCTATGAGGAAATCGGAAACATCGAGCAACACTACAAGATTAGAAAGAAATCTAGATACACTGCGAATCCTCTCTGATGCGGATCGATATGAAGCCAAGACTATGCTGAAGATGGCCAGTGATGATTTGATACAATGTTTATGTGATTGTGCCTCAAACATCTTGACGGGCGCAGTACCTATAACCAAATCTGAGAGAGCTAAGCTGATTCCACACAAGTACGACAGAAGGAGAACTGCCTTACCAACGAGAGAACTATCTTATCGGAAAAGAAGACGGATCATACAGAAAGGAGGATTTTTAGGAAAGTTGATCAAACCCGTCATCAATGCACTGTCCGATATCCTATAAAAGGGTCGTGCTCATAAGAAATTTGTTATTTGTTATCTGACCTTCGAAGAGAGCGGACACAATGCAATCCAGCTGTGCACCAAAACACTGGTCAAGAGATTCGGACTCTGATGAATCGTCGGAACTATCAGAAGATATGGAATATGAAGAAGAAGAAGACGAAGAAGAGGAAGAAGACGTTTCTATGATGGGAGGTATCGTTCAAAGTGCCTTTGACAAATACCAAAACGATTTTGACAACCTCATGAACAAATATATCGAAGATGGAATGGATAGTGAAGATGCAGTTGAAACAGCAAACAGAGCACTTCAAAAGAATGTTAGAGAAGCCATTAGTGAGAAACACATTCATACCCTTGTGTACATTCGAAATTTTTGCAACGACGCAATTCACAAGAAAATTCAAGAAACTGCCAAGCGTCTTCGTGAAGAAGACGACTTTGACTTTGAAGAATCCCAGAAATATGTCTTGGAAAAGCGAAGATTTATGTTCGACAACCTTATGACAAACTACTCATTCCGAGTAGATGAAGAAGAAGAAGAAGAAGACGATTAGAAAAGTATAAAAGGAGTGTTGGTATAAAAATAAATTCATTTCCGTTTTGAACGTCGAAGAGTGAAGATGTCTGTGTCAACAACAGTGCTCAGATTCAAAGATGACTTACATATACAGATCTTCAAGAATGATGCTGGATTAAAGCTGACTTCCCAGGAACTGACCCAAGTGAATCGTGTGGTAAATGCAGCCAAGAGAAAAAATATAGACATGGATGCTGGTGGAAAGAAACAAAGATGTGTGGATACTGGCCGATCAGTAAACAAAAGAATAAAGACAGAAGAACTGACTCCCAATACAAACAGGAACGAAGTTACTACTGCGAACAAAGTTTCTACAGAAACAAAGAAAGATGTTTCCATTAAGAACGAAGTTTCTACTGAAGACAAGAAAAAGATGCCAGCTCCCACAAAGAAAGAAGTTTACACTAAGAACGAAGTTTTTACTGAAGTCAAGAAAAAGATGTCAGCTCCCATAAATAAAGAAGTTACCACTAAGAACGAAGTTTTTACTGAAGTCAAGAAAAAGATGTCAGCTCCCATAAAGAATGAAGTTACCACTCAAACCACGAATGAAGTTACTACTGAAGCTAAGAAAGATGTTTCCACTCAAACCACAAATGAAGTTACTACTAAGAAGACTGAAGTTACTACTATGAAACAGCTAGAGAAGGAGGAACCCAAAGATGCCAGACAGGAAATTAAAGCAACCAACAAAGCCAAGTTATCAAATGAGAGAATGTGTTTTATCAAGAACCTAGCCATGCGATGGGAAGAAGCTCCAACCCACAAGAAGATGAAATGGTTAGCCCATGCAAGAAGAACTACAAAGAGAAATGCCTTGAGACATTGAATTGTATACATGAATAAAAATGAAATGTTATATATATTGTTGTTTGTTTTTTATCTACTTCCCCAACAGAAGTACCCGGATGTAAATTCCAACTAGTATCCTCAAATAATATAATGTCAGGTATCCTCGAATACCGAGATGAGGCTAAGAGTCGTAGTAAATTATGCCTCATTGAGGGATTTTTAATGGTCCTCATAACCTCAAAATTCAAAGAGGGTATGAGGGATAATAAATGAGGACTCATTGAGGGCTTTTACATAGCCCTCGTGGCCTCATACGACAAAAAAAGGATTCCACAGTCACAGGCGTTTTCCAAAATGGGATTCCATAGGATATACCTGTTAAATACTGAAATGAGGATAAGAGTCGTAATAAATTCTTCCTCATTGAGGGATTTTTAATGGTCCTCATAACCTCAAAATTCAATGAGGGTATGAGAGATAATAAATGAGGACTCATTGAGGGTTTTTACATAGCCCTCATGGCCTCATACGACAAAAAAGGGATCCCATAGCCAAGGGCGTTTTCCAAAATGGGATTCCATGGGATATGGCCATTGGATATAGTCTTTCATTATACAGAAGGGAGATAACTCTGCATACAGATTATGGGAAATCAAGCAATCTAATTGGTTAGTTATGTTCTATAAATAGGATCTAGATAAATGAAACAACAAGAGTACTTGGAATAGGGTCAGAACTAACAAGAATAGACCAGAAATTGCTAAATATAGTAATAATAAGGTAAACTGTTCCAACTAATAGGCTCTTCTACGTTACTGGAGTATACACTAGAATAAAGGAACATGCCTAGGTAGAGGAAAACTATTGCATATATAGATAGAAGCAGAGAATTCTGGAAGAATTCGAAATAGTAAAAGTTCGGGTGGATTTTGGTGATTTGGAGGGATTGTCGGGTTGTTTGTGGTAATTAGATTTACTCTTCTACAATCGAACATACCCTCCGAACATACCCCGTCCCATTGCAAAAAAATTGGGTAACATAGCAATCATGTGCTACCATAGAAACAAAGATGGCGGCCTCCAGTATACAAAATGGACGACGGAAACACGTATCACCTTAACAACACGCGCTGCGCATGCGCACTCACATCACGTATCACTATGGAGATGACGTCACAACATGGCCGCTCACACGGGTTACCATGACAACCAAACATGGCGCCACTACGTCACGTGACATGACGTCACTTCCGAGGTCCCCCACCAAGCTCCCCCAGAATGGGGGTGAAAAGCCCGAGACATACTACTCCCATGATATGACTTATTTACGTTTTCTTTCAAATTTCAACATCTAGAATGGCCAGTGTTCATGGTAATAACTGAATTGTTGCTTGTCACACGATAAGAAGTCATAATAATTAACATACATGCTCAAATACAGATGATAAAAAGCTCAATGAAAACATACACGATGAGGAAAATATATATAATCAGGTCTTCGGTTCCCTCTCACCCCCCCCCCCCCCCCCCCCCGTCTACCCCCACCCCATCCCTAATGTATTGCAAATTTTTCCACCCTGCCTAGAGTTGAAGTATTTGAATTTCAGCTCGGTGAAATGGCTACCCCCCATAACTCTGGTGGTATCTTCCATGTTAGTTTAACAGTAGCAATTGGAAGAAACGATATTCATTATTTGGGGGTAGACCCATTAATATTTTCAACGTGCAGCCCTAAGGCTGCACGTTGGAAATATTAATTGCTCTGCCTAACGCATTCACTTAGCAGCCACCCTACGTAATGGAATTATGACGTATCATGTTCCAAGACCGTAAAAGGCGTCTCAGTTTCAATGGGTTAATAATGATAAATAGAAGAAATGACTGCCAAAGTCATGAAACCTGAGAAATGTATTTATGATTATCCTTCCTCTAGTGAAGATCGAAGATTAAGGCTCCAGTGCTATTTTTGCCTTGTGGAATAGGTTGGCAGTTGGATTTCAATTCTACATTAGGAAGCCATTAATTTTCCTAACTCTGACATTCAGATGAGACAGAGACTCTTTTTCATCCGTGGAAGCAGAAGTGGATTGAATAAAAATGACATTTCAAAATTATGGAACAGTGAAAACCGACAAATGCGAGAATTAAGTTAATCCTGCAACTTGGACAGTCAGTAATTATTCCCGATTTATGCCATCGCATGCTCCGTTGTAAACACATGAAGCTGTTAATAATTGTGTGATCTGTCTTACTATCTGATGTACGTGAGCGTCAACGGCTGCTGCTTTTGTACGCGGAGCAACCAGTTATGTATTGTATCAAGTTTTCGGGCCACCAGTCAAATGCTGTTAGGAATTCGACAGTCTTATAGCCTGTTTTACCCACCTTTCGTGGAGTTCGCGCGCAGCCTACATACGTGTACTATGATGTACTTTTGTTCACAAATATAAATATTTTTTCGTCCTCCAGTTATTGCTATTCCAATCTATTTAATTCGCCTCGCAAACATCCCAATATTAACACAACCAGTGGAACTAAGCGGCGTAATCACAAAATTACAACAGTGACAAGTCTTCATTCATATTTTGTTAATGAACAAACATGTCTGGCGGTATGTGTAAAGTCCTTAAAGATTCAGTGAAATTTGGTCTCGATTGGGAAACTTGTCTGTCGTTGATTCAAAGAGAATGAATTTTCGTGATGTTTTAAGGATTCAGTTGGATGGAATACCATAGATTCGCTTTTCCGACCAACTGAAATATTCCAGACGATTGAATATAAACATGGTTGATGGTCTGTTTAAAAAGTAGACTGGTTCCACGTAAAAACAGCGTCGAGTTCCTTCCTGACCTTGACTGCTGGTAGCTTGAGAGCAAGGTGTCGTGTGGCAATGGGTATACGTACAGAGAACGTCGGCTCGCAAACAGTTGCGTGTTTATACTTTACTGGCTCCAAACAGATTTAAGCCTTTACCCAACATAACGGCCAAAACCGGCCATCGCTATTGACAAAAATTGCCAAATAATTTTCATCATTTTTTTCATTTTTTGTCTCCAAAACATAGGTTATGTCCCCTCTATGGAACGAGCTCAACGAGCTTGTTCCAAAGAAGGGTCATAACCTATGTTTTGTAGACAAAAAATGAGTTATTCAAGAATTTTGTTTGCAAGTGTCGTCTGCTTTTCATGTTAGGTAAAGAGTTAATAGTTTACTAAATAAGGCTACTTTCTTTGATCAAGTTCTTGTGACGATATATTCGTACATCATGTTGACTACTGGTTACTGTGATGCAATCTTCGCATGGGGAGGGGCTAAATGACAGTTATATTCATCACATCTCACGTGACATTTTATTACGAAACACACCAGCAAATAAGGTAGATTGCAAAAATTAGAATTGTATAAAAGTAAAAAATATTAGAAGTACAGATGATAGTGTTGATCCACATATATTCAATCATTCATGATAAGGCCAATTAAGAAAAATTTATTGGTTCTCGAGCAATTAAGTTTTCAAATCAATGAAGAAGGAGGCTTTTATTTGTATATTTGTTTTTCTTGTCATCTGGTTGAGTGCTTGAGGCTCCGTTTTTATGTACAGATTCCACAATCTAACGGTTTCATGTTCTGTGAATGTGGCTCAGATTACCTTTAAAGTGAATTTATTCCACCTGTTTGTCTTTGCCTTCTGACAACTTTTAGGCCCTCTCCCATAAATTGTAACAATGCAGACATGAAGGGGTTCTGACAAGCAAAACTAAATTAGCATTCTGTCAGTTGTGAAAGAAATAAGATAAGATGGATATAATTTACTTGCAAATTACACCCAGTCGAGCAGCGTGCAAGAACATTACAAAAACATTGAAAATAAAATAAAATAATAAAAAACATACAAGAACAATTTCTTTAGAAGATGACTAAGAGACTCGGTATATTCATTGACGGTCATTGAGCGATTTTTGTATAGTACTGGGCTACTCTCCGCCCCTTGAAGAACGCACTTATTGAATTGCAGATCACATTACAAATTTCAGGATTTTCATTTCTCATTGAAAAAAGAAATTTTTCATTGTTATTCATATTACAAAATGATTTTTCAACCTTGGTGATCGCTTCCCATAGTTCCTTACGTAACTCTGCGTATTTAGAACATGTAATTACAAAAAGCTTCTCATCCTCTATTTCGTCGGTTCTGCAATGTTGGCATTTGCGGTTTTCGGGTTTAATGGATGGTTGACAAATATGAAATACAATTGTGTTCAGTTATTGAATTTTGTCAAGAAAAAAATACAGTTCACATAAAATTGAGCTATTGACTTCAGAACATTAATAATGTTAATAAAACAAACATAATAATAAATAGGTGCTGTATTTCAATCATGCTTTGTTACAAGCGTATGGATTGTTTGAAAACCAAAACCTATTTTTGTGCGTAACCTTACCAGATTTATCAACTGGGCAATAACACTCGTCGTTTGCATAACACTGCGGGAATGCATTACATTATCAATTATTGTGATGAGTTGACGGTAACATGGTCAGAGTACCGTCAACTCATCACAATAACGTATATCTTTCAATATCCAAACATAGCCCAAATACAACATCGTGGAGCACGAGAGGCTTATTTACTAAACTTGTGATCGTTAAAAGTTGCCTTGTTCAAAGCAACTTTTAACGACCACAGGTTTTGTAAATAAGCCTCTCGTGTACCCGCGACGGCACTGGATAAATAATCAATGAACTAGATAAACTCATTCCATCTCAGTTCAAATCGTAAAACGGTTTGTAATTTAAACAACACTTCATCCGAAACACCGTCTGCAGCACATGTGAAAAATCTAGAAAAATGAAGCGGCTTGCTAGTCACTCCGTTGATGAAGCAATTACGAAACGAGCGACGTCATTTCAAATATTTCGCGTGGTGACGTTAGAAGGGTAACATTTGCTACTGGAGCCGTAAACATAAAAGAGACTACGCCAGCAATTATCCAATCAGTGGGTGAGGATTTCACTCTTATTGGAACATATAACATTACATAACGATTGTATTTCGTTTGTCATAAGAAACACGAATCGACCAGAACTAATTATTTTCGAAAACCATGGACATTTGCGTACAATTTTCTCAGTCGATTCAGACTTGATCGATTCGTACACTTTACAATCCATGATAAGGTGTTACTTACCCTCTTCTGCACAATAACTGTACATGACTCAACGACTTTTGTTTGAGGGTGTGGGTGGTTGCATAATATTATGGCACTTTGTGATATCCGCAATCGAGTAAATATAATTTTCGTGTGTAAGATGTGGTATTATCAGTACGTGGAGAGTGGATTGTAACTAAATCACCCGCGGAGTGGAGTTATCACCCAAGCTATAACTTTCAAATTTTGTACATATCGACAAAAAACACAAGCAATATTTCAGCCAATGGACCTCCGGGTTCAACCCGGAGGTCCATTGGCTGAAACTTTGCCTGTGCTGGTTATGCTTTGCAACAAATTTGCAATTATTGCTTGGGTGGAATCTCCACTCTGTGGGTGATTTAGTGATAATACTCTCTACACATACTGTACATGTAAGAGTTTGAAACTAAATGTTTATATGAATGCTCTATATATTCTGATTTTTTATTATACATTTTGTACTGTTGTTACGGATATTGTTAGATGTTCGTGCGATAAAACTTCACTCAAATGTTATGATATTTTCTCAAAAGTCTGCAAAAAGGACAGAAAGAAAGAAACCTACGGCAGCGTGGAAGCGACACTCTATGTTTTCCTACTATCTTGTTTAAACGAGTTAGCTAAGTCGTTTAAACGAGATAGCTAAGTTGTTTAAACGAGATAGCTAAGTTGTTTAAACGAGATAGCTAAGTCGTTTAAACGAGATAGCTAAGTCGTTTAAACGAGATAGCTAAGTCGTTTAAACGAGATAGCTAAGTCGTTTAAACGAGATAGCTAAGTTGTTTAAACAAGATAGCTAAGTCGTTTAAACGAGATAGCTAAGTCGTTAAACGAGTTAGCTAAGTCGTTTAAACGAGATAGCTAAGTCGTTTAAACGAGATAGCTAAGTTGTTTAAACGAGATAGCTAAGTTGTTTAAACGAGATAGCTATTGACCAATCAAATTCATTTTGACACGGGCACAACTTGTGAACTGACGAACGACAGCAGTGTTGAGTCAACTACAAGCAAAAAAGTGCATCCGTCCGTGGAAGGTGAATTTAATGTACACTTAGGGAAAATGTACGGCGGCCCATACCTGACATGCATTATTATTTTTTTTTCAAATTTTCACAATAGTGCAAATTACTTTTCACCATGGTGCAAATTAATTTTCACCGTGTGATAGTTGGGTGGGGGGAGGCATAGTAGCCACTAGGCTCACCCTCAAGCTTCGGATGCGGTCATCTAACAGCGGTGCGAGATGGAGAGGGCCATGGTAGCCCATCTCTATAAGCCCGGCCCGGGGGGGGGGCGTTGTTGCTTGGTGATATGATATGGATTTGAAGGTTAAGGGCTCAGGATTGGAAATATAGCCTGCTGCGTTGCGCATGGGTGCGGTCTCCACATAGTGGCACGCATATAGAGGAATGAGTATTGGTGTTCTC
This sequence comes from Pictodentalium vernedei, assembly GCA_031216915.1. Taxonomy (NCBI): domain Eukaryota; kingdom Metazoa; phylum Mollusca; class Scaphopoda; order Dentaliida; family Dentaliidae; genus Pictodentalium; species Pictodentalium vernedei. The sequence continues at coordinate 418,898,238 of CM062293.1, read as the reverse complement.
ATTTGGCTGTGCGCCAGGTTAAGCGGTTCGGGTGAGAACTCAACTCCCGTATAGATATTGGTTTGTTCTATGCTCCTTTGAGGGAGCTTGTTTTTTTGTAAATATGAAGGCAGTGAGTATGTATAGGTATCACTGTTTCTAATATTGTGGGTTGCTCTGAAAAGGGCCGTTAATTAGCGTAGTGCAGGGTCTACAGCCAGGATTCTTCCTTGTTGGTGGACGTGGATTCATCCGGTTTGTCCATAGTCTGTGGGTCAGTAGCTGCTTTAGGTGCTGCTTGTAGCAGTTGTTTGGCTACGAGCAGTGAAATCTTAGCAGCCATATCCGCAATCTTCTGATCGTCACTACTGCCAGTGTGCAGGTTAACAGGGTCTTTGACTAGGCCATTACGCTCATATCAGTGATGTTCACTCTTTTACAGGCTACCGTAGACCTAAGCGCCATTGCCACGCGCGCAATTTCCACGTGGCTTCTCGTGTCAAACATAACCAGAATCAGCGTACACGACGTCGAATGGAACGACATTGCACACTAACTAGCAAACACATCACTAATCTATCGAATTACACCCTCAGTATACCTGAGAAGATTGTACTGGGCAAGGGCCTTACATTTCTACCAACGCCTCTAAAACCTATCAAATCTTTCTTCAATGAGGATATCGAATTGCTTCATAATCGAATGCGACTGAGATTTATACATGCTGACCAACAGGGGCTTCATTAACCCCTTCCACTAGAGGACCAATACCGCTCCAACCACTTGTCACAATGTTGCAGTGGAAAAATACCTATCTAAGACGAAAATAGAACTCCTACGGTGTCTTAACCCCTCGCTCCTTCGCATCTGCAGCAATAATATGACCAAGGCGGAGCGAATTGCAATAAATAGCCTCTGGCGGAACCTCGACATTGACATCAAACAGTCGGATAAAGGCAAATCAACTGTTCTAATCAACTGCACCCCCATGTACATGTAGCTGTGGGCCTTCGTCAACTTACCTCGACCCTCCACTATAAACCGTTCCCCCATGATATAACGGCACGTATCATACTCGACTCCGGAATCACTTGGAACGTATGTACAGTTACCACGAGATTGATAATAAAATGCATACATAGCTTCAACCTAGCTAAACTGGACACGACCAAACAGCCTGTCCTCTACCTTCTACCAAAGATACACAAGGACCCGCCTACAACGGGTAGACCGATCATTGCGGGTTGCAGCAGCCCCACTACCTCTATATCCGGTCTACTCGATTTTTTCCTGGTTCCCATTGTGAAGAAACAACATACGTATATACGGGACACTGCCCACTCCATCCAACTCATTGAGGAGGCACATATCCCTCCTGATTCCATCCTCGTTTTTGCCGACATTGCCAATATGTACACCAACACATCGCACGAGGAAGCTATGGCATTTGTCGAACCGAGATCTGATTGAGAACCATAATTTACCATATCTCATACCCAGACCATCGACTACTTCACTACTAACGCTCCTTAAGCTTACACTTGAGCGCAACTGCTTCCAGTTTGATGGACAGTCCTATATCCAGACATTGGGAGCTGCCATGGGCTGTAAGGACAGTCCTGAAATAGCCGATATTACGGCCCATACCTGGGAGATCACACTACTTTCAATGGGCCAGAGCAAAATCCACAAATGGCTCCGATATCGTGATAATACCTTTATCATCTGGACGAGATCCGAAGCGGACCTGCATAGCTTCATGGAAATAGCCAACCAATCACACCCGACATTTCGCTTTGTTTATGAAGCCTCGACCACCAAGGTCACGTTCCTTGATACCGAGATTTACAAAGGTGATCGGTTCCAAGCCACCAGCGTTCTGGATGTGCGTTTCCACATCAAACCAACGGAGACATTCCAATACCTCCACCGCCAATCCGCTCACCCCCCTGCCACTTTCAAGGGTTTCATCAAGGGTGAACTGGCGCGCTTTATACGCAACAACTCATCTGAAACACGCTATACACACCACAAAGAACAGTTTGTGAATAAACGCCTACCACGGGGTTACACCATACAGGAAATTGAACACATGTACTCACCACTGTCAACTTCACGGATCGACCCACGCTGCTTACAAACACGAATCGGGGTCGGACAAATAAAGCTTGTATGGAGCCACCTCTGGTCTTCACTACGACCTTCAACCCGTACATTTCTAACATCAAGAAGGCACTCCTAAAATATTGGGAACTCATATCCAGCAGTACCACACTGCTTAGAATATTCCCGGAGCCTCCAATTCTGGCTTTCAAACGCGGCACAAACCTTAATGACACCCTAGTATGTGCCCAACTACCACCTACAAGGCATAGTGTCGGAGAACCCCACCCACCGACCATCCGATCTCCCACTGGCAGTACAACCCACCACAATTAACCGGTACCAACCTACGGTCTACCCCCCCCCCCCCCCACACACACATGGGGTTGTGGCTCGATGAGCACATTTACTACAGGCAATTAACTATCTGAACGCATGGTCATACCAGCTGCTACCCACCACACGCATCCTCCTACGAGGATAGAGCGTCTTGAATGAGCATCTACCCATCTCCGTGTCCTCTGACCTTGACACCAATACCTATAGCGGCGCTATCTCTATTACGTCCGCCACGGACTGATTTATACCCGGTTCAACCGAACGGCTTTCGTAACTACTTCTGCTTCCAACCATGCGGCCAATTAGAACAACTCGTAGATCGAACAACCAGCACAGAACGTCGGCACGACCGTACCAGCCTCCACTTATGCATACTGGAATCATTATGCCGCCACTAGATCATATCAAGCCTAGGGAGGAAGCTTTAAGGGAATAGAGAACGAGGCACGCCCTCGATTGGATTAAACATGTCAAATCATCTGACTGGACCTACTGCACTCGCCCTCCCTCCACCGCGTACATTCCTGACCAACAGGAGCTTGGCGCACAATTGTTTGATCAGGCGGAGAAGTATAAACAGGCGGTCAAAGACACCATTGTGAACCACCTTAACTACTGGGCTGCCAAAGACCCTGTTAACCTGCACACTGGCAGTAGTGACGATCAGAAGATTGCGGACATGGCTGCCAAGATTTCACTGCTCGTAGCCAAACAACTGCTGCAACAGCACCTAAAGCAGCTACTGACCCACAGACGATAGACAAACTGGATGAATCCACGTCCACCAACAAGGAAGAATCCTGGCTGTAGACCCTACACTCGCTAATTAACGTCCCTTTTCGGGCAACCCACAATATTAGAAACAGTGATACCTATACATACTCACTGTCTTCATATTTACACAAAACAAGCTCCCTCGAAGGAGCATAGAACAAACCATAACCTATACGGGAGTTAAGTTCTCACCCGATCCGCTTAACCTGGCGCACAACCAAATGAGAACACCAATACTCATTCCTCTATATGCGTGCCACTATGTTAAGACCGCACCCCTGCGCAACGCAGCAGGCTATATTTCCAATCCTGAACCCTTAACCTCGGGCCAACCTAGGGTCCATCTACGGTGACCACATATCGATAGCCTAATCCCGTTTCCACACCACCTTTCATAAACACGGGATATATGAGATTATACGCAACCGCCCCCCCCCCCCCCCGGCAAGTGGGGGTTCCAGCAGTGTAATACGACGGTATTATGAACATGGCACTCCGTGATCAATCTTGACACGAACTGATGGTGCTCTCTTCAAATCCAGATCATATCACCAAGCAACAACGCCCCCCCCCCCCCGGGGGGGGGCTTATGGGGATAGGCTGCCATGGCCCTCCCCATCTCGCACCTCTGTTAGATGACCATGCCCGAAGCTTGAGAGCGAACCTAGTTGCTACTATGCCCCCCCCCCCCCCCTATACCATGGTGAAAAGTAATTTGCACCATGGTGGGTGAAAAGTAATTTGCACCAAGGTGAAAATTCGAAAAAAAAATAATAATGCATGTCAGGTATGGGCCGCCGTACATTTGCCCTAAATGTACATTACATTCACCTTCCACGGACGGATGCACTTTTTTGCATGTTGCTGTCGTTCGTCAGTTCACAAGTTGTGCCCGTGTCAAAATGAATTTGATTGGTCAAAAGCTATCTCGTTTAAACGACTTAGCTATGTCGTTTAAACGACTTAGCTATCTCGTTTAAACAACTTAGCTATCTCGTTTAAACGACTTAGCTATCTCGTTTAAACGATTTAGCTATCTCGTTTAAACGACTTAGCTATCTCGTTTAAACGACTTAGCTATCTCGTTTAAACAACTTAGCTATCTCGTTTAAACAACTTAGCTATCTCGTTTAAACAACTTAGCTATCTCGTTTAAACAACTTAGCTATCTCGTTTAAACAACTTAGCTATCTCGTTTAAACGACTTAGCTAACTCGTTTAAATAAGATAGTAGGACAACATAGAGCGTCGCTTCCACGCTGCCGTAGAAACCCAATACATTATACACTAAAGAGTTTGGAATGAAACACAGATCATGTGGAAACTGGCATTTTCCGTGGAACTGTCATCATGTGGTAGAAAGCACTACCTTAAAGTCTGATAGACATGAGTAAACCTATGTTTTTGAGACAAAAAATAAAGAAAATTAATTGGCGATTTTTGTGAATAGCGCTGGCCGGTTTGGGCAGTTACGTTGGGTAAAGAGTTAATCATATTTGATTTACAAGGATTGGCGAACAAGTTATGCAACTTATATTAACGCCTCTCCTTAGCCCAATTCCGTAGATGTGATGGATGACCCTACAACAACTTCGCTCTTCTCGAATACTACGAAGGGATCTTTAGCCTGCGCGGAGTGTGTCTCTCTCCGCACAGAGGACAGACATTTTACGCCCCCTCCCGATAGGACGGTGAACTGTGACGGCATCAACCCCATAATTGATGCTGAGAGAGAGAGCGTTCGGAAACCTGTTTTGGAATTTTTCTAGTACATTATTCGAAGAAATCATTTGTCATTCACGAGAGGAATGGGCAGAAAGACCAATTCCAGTCCATGGTGTCCACAATTTCCCAAAGTAGCTATGTTCCAATAAGAGTAAAATCCACGACCTCTAACTGGATGAGAGCTTGCGTAGTTTCTTTTATGTTTACGGCTCCAGTAGCAAATGTTATCGTCTGACGTCACCACGCGAAATATTTGAAATGACATCGTCCGTTTCGTAATCGTTCATCAACGGAGTGACTAGCAAACCGCTTCATTTTTCTAGATTTTTCACACGTGCAGCAGACGGTGTTTCGGATGAAGCTTTGTTTAAATAACAAACCGATCTACGATTTGAACTGAGATGGAATGAGTTTATCTGGTTAATTGATTATTTATCCAATGCCGTCGTGGGGTACACGAGAGGTTTATTTACTAAACCTGTGATCGTTAAAAGTTGCCTTGAACAAGGCAACTTTTAACGATTTCTAGATTAGTATTTAAGCCTCTCGTGTTTCACGATGTAGGTTTTGTGCTATGGATAGCGTCTTATTGGAACAAACACGTTATAGTGATGAGTTGACGGTAGCATGGTCTGAGGTTTGGGGCTCGGAGCGTATGTTCAACCTCGACGCTTCGCGTCTCGATTGAACATAAGCTCCGAGCCGCAAACCTCAGACCATGTTACCGCCAATTCATACAATAATTTATAATGTTGTCTTGTTTATGTTTTTATGGAGCAGGTGCAGCAGAGGTAAAATCAATTCAGTTCAGAGTAACAGGTATGAGACACAAGTGACTTCATGAATGAAAAATGGAGAGTGTCAATGTGAACAATTTGCTGTGATCCTGCGCCACAAATCTGTTAAAGTTGATTTAATATTCTTGTACATTTCACATATATTTTTGTTTTCAGACCTACAGTACGTGGAGAGTGTATTATCACTAAATCACCCACAGAGATTCCACCCGAGCAATAATTGCAAATTTATTGCAAAGCATAACAAGCACAAGCAAAGTTTCAGCCAATGGACCTCCGGGTTAAACCCGGAGGTCCATTGGCTGAAACATTGCCTGTGTTTTTAGTCGATATATATAAAATTTGACAGTTATAGTTTGGGTGATAACTCCACTCCGCGGGTAATTTAGTTACAATCCACTCTCCACGTACTGTAATTATCCAACTCTATATTTTACATATCAACAACAACTAAAATTATAATATTATGAAACAGAGGCAAGGAGATCGATTTCTAAAATGGCAATAAATAATCAAGTATTGATCGGCTTTGTCTCAAAGTATTTAAACATTTGAAGAAAGGCTTCTAAGTGCCGCAGGTAATGTCAGAGTTCGTCCCTTGCAGTGTGGTTATTTATTATTTATTTATTGGGGTTTAAGGTCACATATTTCTGCACAATGGCTAACCATGACCGTGACAGTTTTACGGGCGGAGGAAGCCGGAGTACCCGGAGAGAACCACCGAGCAACCGTCAGCTCTCCAACATACTAACTCCACACAAGCAGGGTTAGCATTGGTTGAAGACAAGTGCACCATCGACGTGCAGTACGCCTTAGTACACGACGTCATCGTGCCCCCACATGGGCAATGGGCGTGAAGTGTCTTGCCCAAGGACACAACGCGGTTGCCGTAAGTGGGATTCGAACCTACGGTGTGGTTCGACGATTTATTGTTCATCCAAGAAGTTTTTACAAAACTGAAGGTTAGCAGTTTCGTATGACAAACTATCGGTTGCTAAGCTAATTGTTTAATTCAGCAGCCAATTAGTTTGCTTTCGAGAAGTAGAATAGATTTTATTATACGCTGAACGATAGATTATCGAAAAAGTTGCGGAAAGATAGAAATCGTATCCCCCGCTGTGAAGATACAGAAATTTTCACTTTTACGGTATCAATCAAAATGGCTTTCGAAGCATCACTTCAATGTGAATACGAGTTAAATTATCACTGGAAATGATCAGTTTGTTCTAAAAACGTATAATGAAAAGAAAATATAGTGTTTTTGAGTGTATACCGATCATTTTAAGCAACAATTCAATGCGTATTCACCTTGAATTGATGCATGGAACCCACCAGCTGAATCAGATCGGAAAACTCTACCTGTTCCGAGTATCAATTAAATCACATCCGCGTATCAAGGCGCTGTTTATTTTCATGCATCAATTCAGGGTTAAAACGAGTGGAATTATCGATAGAAAAGATCAGATTCTTATACAAACCGTATAATAAAAAGAAAATCTAGTGTTTTGAGTGGATACCGAAAATTATCTCACTCGTGACCGAGACAAGAGGCTATTTTCGCTCGAGAAAGCGCTCGCTCGCAAAAATAAACATTTGTCTTGGTCACTCATGAGATAATTTTCGATATCCACTCAAACACTAGATACCCTCTGTTTATGAGTGAAGCAAAACGTTTCCCAAAATATAACTGATGTGACAACCGTTACTTATTCGCAGTTCCTTATTCTACATTAAAATCGGTTGAAAACGAATGTCGAATAAGGAAATGGAAACATGTAATGGTTGTTATGTCCCCAAGATAAACATACTGATGGATATTATTTGTTATTAAACTCATTTTGCAAGCTGTAGTGAGGTTTTAATCCCTTAAGTCTGAACTCCTCTATGTTTTACCAGAAGTTGTAAGAGATAAACTTAAATATGTATACAGCGGAGTCTGCACCACAAGTGTTGATATGACTCACCACTTAATGATCTATATTCACCACGATTTGTGTGAGTTATTTAATAATTATCATTTAGCAAATAATCGTTACTGCGTGACGCTTTTTTGCATTACGTGGTCTGGTGGGTGATCTGGTTATTATATCACAAGTTAGCAATAAACCTACACACCTTTCTGTGCATTCATATGACCCAATAATGGATTGCTGGAATTCAGGGAGATATTAAAGTGGTATATACACTAGGACGATTGGTTTATTTTGAAAATCCCATCTCTGATGTTCCATAAAATCAAGTTATGTATACAGAAATTATACACCAAAATGAAGATTATAACACGAAAAATATATGCAATCAACTCACAGAGTTAACAGCAGGCACCAATGGTTCATGGAAGTATGCTATTCGTACCAGAACTGATAATAAAAAATATTTCATAACTCGTGATTAAATGTGCTTCAGATGTCCAAGAAAAAGGCATGCATTCAAAACACTTTACGATGTATCGACGGGACTGAGAAAGTCAAATACTGTCTGCATTTTTATTGAAGGATTCCATGGTCGACGGACATGGTATATCGCGTGGTACCATGAATTTTAGTCGAAGTACAATCGCCGCGAAATTCTATGAAATTCAAACAGTTGTGATGATGCCTCGTAATAATACGGCATCTGAGCAGTCTCCATATAATAATAGTGTGAAGGCGAAGCGTCTTTATCCGAATTTAGACGACATCGTATATCATTGCTTTTTCAGCCCTACTGGCCTCAACCGAAATGTAAACAAATAGAAAATAAAACAATGAGTTTTGAAATTTTCACCCAGGCAGCTCTGAAGTTACGTTTGGAAGACTTTTAATTTCCTAACTTTGTTCTTGAGTATCTGAAGCATATGTGGCCATGGGTTGTTCTCCTGAAATATTATTTGATTGTCAATTCTGGTGCGAATACGGAAGCAGACTTCCAGGAACCGTTGCTTCCTGCTGTCTACTCTGCGAGTTGATTGCTTATAGTTTGCGAGTTCTGTATGTCATAAGCTTCATCCTGATGCATAATTTGTGTATAATTAATTTATCTTTTATGGAATATCAGATTCGGGAAATATCAAAGTAAACTAATTTTCCTTCTTTATAAAGTACCTCGAATTGGCAAGCAAATGCCTCTTGAAGCGTCATGGTACATTATCACCCTCAGAAATAAAAATCAACGCCCAAAAGGAAATCGGGGGATACCTTTGTATTCTGATGGTGGTAGTCTACCATAATGCGCTAAACAGAGGTTACGTCTTGTTTATTTTGTTTTTTGTTGTGGACGGATAGAAAAATTAAACTTTACCTTACAAGACGAGAATACTTATCTTAGCTTATGACCCATCATTGGAACGAGCTTATAGAACTCGTTCCAAACAGAGGCCATCAGCTGTATCTTTTAGAAAAAAAAATGAAGTTTAGTAATTCAAGAAATTTGTTTAAACCTGCCGTCTTCTATTCGTTCGAGAATAAGTTAAGATATGAGGTCTATTAGCCTGAAATATGAGACCAATACGTCGCCTGAGTGCTAGAATATCCTATGTCCCCTATGGGACATAGGACATTCTAGCACTCAGGCGACGAATTATAGTCAATGGGGTGCTGATTTTCTTCTGGGGTGAAATCAATTGTACACACATCACGCTTGGAATCAGGCTCGTGAGATGAGTGGTCGAAAAAATGTATAACGCTATGGATGCCGGATTGTTTTTCAGCTATCGATAATTCGTGAATGCAGATCATCGTCGTTATTGGGTTGGAATGTTGTAATGTGTGTGAAGTTATGTTCTGTTAGTGTAGTTATTGAAGTCTGTTTCATTCCTTTCAATACATTTAGACTCTTCTGTGAGGTAACATCTGCGTTCGACTGATTGTTGTTGCTTCGTGTGTGAGAAGCGCACTGTTGAATTGACATTCTTCGCACATGTACTAAAATTTGTCTGAAGTTCGTAGATCAAGTTTTCTAAATAACAGGAACTTCGTGAAATGCGGGAAAACCTATACCTCAGTTCGTTCGTACTTGTAAGATCTTCAATCCTTTTAACTTTTATTGTTCCTGAGCGCCAGTTAAGAAAAACGTATCGCGAAAGATAAGCGTCGGGATAAAAAGTTCGATCAATTAACTTTCTCTGACAATAATGTGCACCAACTTCTATACGCCTGCAGGACGTATTGCATCATTAACGAGGATGGTGTTAAAATATATACGCCACTTGTTCTCAAAAAAATCAAAAAAGATCTCATTAAATATCAATATCCTAGGTGTGTTTAGTGGGAATAAAAAATAAAAAATTTTGACAGTCTAAGTGTCTCGACAGATATTCAGCCAGAAATGTGTTTTATGTTTAGTATTTTCTTATAGACTGCATTTAATGGCACTCTAATAGAATGTGCGATACTGGCATATCATAAGATCAGGAGTGTAGCCGGAAAATTATTTTGATAGATGGAACCTATTTTGAATATACAAATGTTCAGGGAAGGGGGGGGGGGGCGAAAACAAAATGAACTCCTCCCCCCCCCCCCCCCACGATGGCTGTCGACTGTAAATTTCACTTATAACTTGTGACCTCGAAAGGTCGTGTTTACTGCAACGTTCCCAAACTCTAAGTTCTTAAAGCTTTACTTTACGTGCACAGAAGACTGAATTTGCAAACAAATTATTTTATCTACCATTTAACTGAAAACTTAGTCGCAAACCGCAGTATCAGTTGCGATAAAATTCTACGATAAAAGATCATTATTGCAAGAGTGATAAAAGTCGCATGGCGTTGCTAGAAACGCACACACGCGAGTATTAGGAGAGGGATGGATCGTGCCTCATTGTATGGACCTAGTGGTGGTCATGTCACGTGACCCAGTTGTGTCATGTTTGGTTGCCTGGTAGCCCGTTTGAGCGGCCACCTTGTGACGTCATCCCATAGTTACACGTGGCCTTAATGCCCATGCGCACTGTGCATGTGTTGTTAGGTGACACGTGGTTCCGTCGTCCATTTTGTATACTGGAAGCCAAATAAACCCTGGCCCTACAAACACATCAGTTGCCGAATCATTTACTATATCAGTACTAAACTACAACATTCGGAGTATTCGTCACAAACTGCCTTTTCTTATTGATGATATTGACGATTTTGACATACTGTTCTTCACGGAAACTCACCTTGACGATGAGTATGATATTATCAATATTTCATTACCTAACTTTTCAATTCCTTTCACTCGCACGAGGAAACAATTCGGTGGTGGCATCGCGGTTTATTTCTCAGATAAAATTTATCACAAGCAAATAGACCGTCTCTCGTTCAACGATGACATTCTCTGGTTCGAGGTTGGAACCAGCCAAAAATTCCTTTTATGTGTGACGTACAGGTCTGAGAGAGAAAGTATTGCAGAATATAGGTCTAAACTAGAAGAGAAAATCGATCTTGCATTAACCATTAACCCGGCAAAAGTATTTACAGGAGATATCAACTCTGATCTCCTGAAGCCCCAAAGTAAACTGTACTCCCCCATGACATCGTTCAATCTAAACAACGTAATAACGGAACCCACTAGAGTAACTACTACTCTGTAGTCACTGCTAGATCCGATAATTGTAAGTGACACCGTCAGCGTGGTCAATTCAGGAACACTTGAAGTGGGGTTGTCCGATCATTGAGCTACATATGCCCACGATCATTGAGCTACATATGCCCAAATTTCTCATTCCCATTGCCGCAAATCTGTGACCACACGCGACGTTTGGCTTTACAATAAAGCCGATTTTGAAAGAATGAATATTTTGATAAGTGAAACAAATTGGGAAAATATAATATGTAAAACCCCCACAGTAAACGTTTCTGTATCCAATTTTGTTTCCGAATTCTTGAAAATAGTACAACATTGCATTCCTAATTCCGAAATAACAGTACGGGAAAATGACAAACCATGGTTTCACAGCGCCATTAGAAGAGAGCTACGCCACCGTGACCGACTAAGGAAATCAGCCTTGAACAATAATAAGCCCCAACTATAGGCAAAGCATAAGTAGGTCAGGAACAAGGTCAACAACATGAAAAGAAATTGCCAAAAATGTGTATTTGGAAAAAATTGACGATTCCTTATCTCATATACGGAACCTCGGCAGTTTTGGCATGTTGTTAAGAAGTTTTTGAACAACTTTTCCAGGTCTGCAGGTATCCTTCCATCTCCACCGTGTATTTGATAAGGTCTGCGAAAGAATAGAAAATGACACAGATAAGGCAAATCTCCAAAACGAGACTTTTGTTATTAACAGCGAATTATACTAACATTCAAAAGACTCCCACCCTTTATACGTAGATGTTCACAATCCATCAGTAACAAATCATTTTCTGAAGAGGACATTGTCGACATTCTAAAAAGCTTGAATACCAACAAGTCAAATGGTTACGATGGAATAGGCCATAAAATGTTAAAGGAAACAAAGTTTTCTGTCAGTAGCCCACTTTCCTTCTTTACAAAAAATCCTTATCAGAGTTTGCCTATCCAGACCAGTGGAAATTAGGTGATGCACAAATACGACACAAACAATTACAGGCCTATATCCTTATTGTGCTGTATTGGGAAAATAATGGAAAGAGTTGCTTTTAAAGATATTCACAAATACTTCCTTAATAACAGGTTATTTTATAAATTTCAGGCTGGATTTTTGCCGAACAATAGTACCGTATTCCAATTAAAGAAGTCTATCACAACCTTTGTAATGCAATATAAAAAACATGCAAATCTGTGGCGTTTTCTGTGTTATTTCCAAGGCTGATGATTATTTAATGGTGTTTAAGGTCTCATACTTATGTACAATGGCTAATCATAACTGTGACAGTTTGACGGGTGAAGGAAGCCAGAGCACCCGGAGAGAACTGCCGAGCAACAACGAGCAGCCTCCAGCTCCCCAATATCGTAACTCCGCACTGCAGCACAGGCAGGGTTAGATTGGTTGAAGACATACGTATCATCGACGTGCAGTACGCCTTAGTACACGGCGTCATCGTGTCCCCATGAGAACAATCGAGGTTAAGTGCCTTGCCCAAGGACAAAACGCGGGAGTCCGAATCGATCGCTCAGTCGGTCACCCATCCGAGGATTAATCGGGCTCGACGTTGCTTAACTTCGGTAATCTGACGAGAACCGGTTACCGCAACGCCACCGCGCCCCAAGGATTTTGTTAGGGTATGACACAAAGGATTAATTTTTAAACTAAAGCAAGATGGGGTTTCTGGTCCACTCCTACCATGGTTTTATAGTTATCTTACAGACCGAAGGCAAAGGGTGAAAATTAACGGTAGCAAATCGGTTTATAGAAATATAGAAGCTGGAGTCCCACAAGGTACTGTTCTTGGCCTTTTTTATATCAGATGTACATCAACGACATAGCCGACTATATCAGGTCTGTTGTTCGACTGTTCGATGATGATACCTGTTTGACAGAGTCATCTTCTGATACTCATAGAATTCAGTCTAAAATGAACACCGAACTCAAATTAACAAATGGGCTGACACGTGGTTGGTCACATTTAATGCTAAAAAACATAACGTAATACTATTTACACTCAGCAGGGATATTATATTTCGAAATGTTGTTTTCAGCAGCGAAACACTAGACTTTGTACATTTGGGGTTATCTAGCCATTCCAACTTAAGGTGGGAAGCCCATATTGAAGATATCTGTAAAAAAGCTTGTGCAAGACCTTCTCAGTTGAAAAAACTGAAGAACATTTTTAACTGACAGATCCTGTGAAAGATGTATAATGCTTTCGTACTACCAATATTAGAGTACGGTAGTCTTGTTTGGTGCAGTGCTCCGCAACATTTAGTGAAGCGCCTTGAGGATATACACTGCGTTGCCGCACGAATCGTATCGGGCCTGAATTTGCTCATCGCTTACTGAATTCAAAAACCTCATATCACCCCAGTATGCAGACCCCCTGTATACTTCTCGCATCATTCACAGTAGAATTAGAACAGATTGTAGTGATCTGAAAAGTGATACATTCCTCAATTACATGCCCGAATGGCCGTATTGTCCACACTGTATAACTGTTGTTGAGGACGCAGAACATTATTTCCTTGTCTGCCCCACTTATTCAAACTCTCGTAACGCTCTTATTGGTAATTTATCAAATCTTAATATTACTTTGAATTCGGTAGATATTCTATTGTACGGTGATCCAGCGTTAGTAACCCAAACTAACACTTTGATTTTTAAATTTGTGCAACAGTTTATTTGTTGCACTGGGAGGTTCGACAACGAGTTTCCCATTTAGAAGTATTTGCAAAACAATGTTGACTCAAGGTATCCACTTCAATATAGAATACGCATGGAGGGGTCACGGAATGGACGCGTCATCATGGTGACGTTTAGCCAGCGCCTCGGTACACAGATTGCACTGTCACGATGATAGTCACGGTTACGCTGTGCTTTTTGCCTGCGGCGTTTCCCTTACCTCTTGTGTGAACCAGCATGGATCTAATGAGACACGTTCCTACGCTGCAGTACAGAAGACAGAGAGATTATTATTATTATTATTATTATTATTATTATTATTATTATTATTATTATTATTATTATTATTATTATTATTATTTTAACACATCCTAATCAGAAGAGCACCCAAGCGGACCTTGGCTTTGAATATTAATTTGATTCAAATCAAGAGAGACACAGAATGGAAAAGGGACATCAACAGTATTTCTTTCCTTCCTTTTTCTGTCATTGTCTACTGCTACATATTCATATTTATTTATACACATACACACACATATATATAAACCTTTTCAAATAGCTTATTTTACATTTATGAATTTCAAAAACTTGTTTGTTTCGCCATTGTAACATTTTCTGTATTCATGTTATGGGAGCGGAGGTTTCTACTAAGTGGAAAGCACTTGGCCTCCTATCCCTTTTTGCTTAATAGTTATGGCAAATAAAAATATGTTTAACGTATACTGGAGGCCGCCATCTTGGTTTCTATTGTATCACGTGGTTGCTATGAGACCCAAAGGCCTACAATTGGACGGAGATATGTTCAGACAGTGTGTTCCTTTGTAAAAGAGGAAATCTAATTACCCAAATAGACCAGACAATCCCTCCAAATCACATAAAACGACTTTATTTTGTTCGAATTCCCACAGAATCCTCCTTTTAGCGTTCCTTTGTATAAGAGTAATTTTAATCGTTCGGATACTTCGTAGAATTGCCTAAATAGACCCGACGATCCTCCTTTCTCTGCCCATTGGGTCTTACTATAGCGTATTCTCTTCATTCGTTGGTCTGTCCTGCCTATGTTATGACTTCCGCGATCTCCCTGCCAGCCACCACCAAGCTTTCAGTAATATTAGAAAACCAAATTTCAGTAGTGACATAATACTAACCGACCTTGCCGGTCGTTTTGAAACGATTTACATTGAAGGAAGATCAAAACTTTCCTAAGAAAATTTATTTAAAACCATTAGAAAAATCTCGGCCGATAATATTCAGCTTTTTAAGGAAATGCTCTCTGTTTCTGATTACAGTGACGTTTTAAACTCAAACTGCCCAAACGAAAGCTATGAAAAGTTAATAGAATTTTATACACAGGGGTTTGAAAAAGCCTAACCAGGAAAGGAAATTCGTAAAACGAGAACCTTGGCTCACCAAAGGTCTTTTAGTTTCATCTGCAAATAAATCCAAACTTTATCATAAACAGATCAAACATCCCACAGATGAAAATAAGAGAATCTACAAGACGTACTGCAACACGTTTAACAAAATTCTAAGACATTGTAAGAAAACATCATATTATACCATGGTTACCTATTCTACTATATATGAAAAGCTTATGACATAATTTTTAGCTTTACACACCAACCGTAGTGAACACGCCAGCAATGAGATTTCAATAGTTACAATTCACACTACAGTGGAACTACATCCAAGTTGACCTTTGGTGACATCCTCCTGAATGCGAACTTGTCTCAATTTATCGTACGTCGCCTCGAGAAGACTAAAATGAAAGTGGCAATTATTTATTACGTTTTTAAATGACGTTTTTATGTTATTAAAATGAAAAAAGCCCTGTTTGTTTTTCTATTTCGTTTCGGTGATAAAATTGACAGCGGAAGTACCGCCCACCGATGCTCATATAAACAAAAGCCGATTCGCACGTATGTATGCCTGCTGCTCAGTAAAATCGAGAAAAAAAATATTGACTCTTAATAATCTGACGATCATGGTATAAATAAAATATATCCAAAGTAGCTTGGTGTACCAAATGTTCACCACCCATCTACTATAGGTTTATTCTATATTTACAATACGACTCTGCAAGAAAATAAAGGGAATATGAAAAAACCTGGATCATACTAAATGAGGCAATCTGTCAAGGTGGTAGGTTGAATTTTCGATTTTTGTTGGATAATACAAAATGAGGCAATCTGTCAAGGTGATAGGTTGAATTTTCGATTTTTGTGGTATAAAAAGTGTGTATAATTTTTCTTCTTCGCTCTAAAAGCGTAAATATAGATATGTGCTGGCCCCCGAAAAACCGATTTGCCAAGTAAGCCACATGTGTATCTTTATTGAAATAAATCAGACAAATGTGGAAGCTTAAACGAAGAGGAATCTCGATAGGAGCCTGTAACTCCAATTAGCGTTTCTCTGGTCTGAAACAACGATCTTTCCTTATAAGCTTCAAACATAAGACACTCGTTTAGCCATGCAAGGTAATCAGTCATCTAACTGTATGGTCATTGGTGTCGATAATCTTCTAATTATAATAAAGCACGTGGAGCGCCTGGTAGCATCACTTTCTGACAGTGGCCGTGCGACGGCAGTGGTAGAGTGACAGTCCATCACTTGTTAGAGGGAATACGATATAGTAAAGTGACAATACATTAACTAGTGGCCGTGTGACGGCAATGGTAGAGTGGCATTCCGTCGCATGTTAGAGCAAAGACGTCCGATAAAGTGACAATGCGTTAGTGGTTGTGCGACGGCAGTGAAAGAGTGAAGTGAAAAGGCGACCAAAGTCCAAACGCCACGACAAGGAAGAGTTCCTAGCGACAACAGAGAATGTGGGCCCGCAAGTGACTCAAAAAATGTGTGGGTGTGGTGTGACTGAAGTTTTGTTTTTCTAATTCATTGGATTTCAAGTATGACACAAATTATCATATTTATTTTTATATATATGTATTAAAATTGTTATTTCCAGTGAACACCTTTTGATTTATGTTTTTCGGAGAAAAGTCATTGACCCCTTCAGGATAAGAAACACCCCAACAAAAACTAAACGGGCAGGTTCGTCACGGTGAGACATAAGTTCACGCGCGGATTCGGGCGACTCTCCTTGAGTTTTGGCTGGATACGCGGTGTGAATCTATTTCGCCCAGCAATACTAAATCCCGGTTTCCGACACAATCCAAAAATCCCGTAAAACATTCAAATTTTCCAGCAGTTTCAAGTACGATAACGAAGAAATGACCAACCCTGTAGATATAGAAACCCATTTATATGATTTCGTTTCGTGCATTGAGCAGTATTCCCGAATATAATACTCATTTTTCAAGCTATTTACGAGGCAACTTTGTAGCAAGTTTTTTTTTTCTTTTGTTAGTTCAACTAAAGAAAAAGAGGTCATTAACACCTCTAAACAGTTAAAATTTAAAACTACGATCGATTGCAACGACCTGTCGACAAATATAATCAATCAAACCATTACAGGTTCCTCACTGACACACATTATCAAATTGTCCTTCGAAAAGGGTATAGTCCCAGATGGAATGAAAGTCGCAAATATAATACCTCTGTTTAAATCGGGTAACACTAATTTGTTTAATAATTATCGCCCAATTAGCATTCACCCAACCTTCTTCAAAATCTTGGAGAAAATTATGTTAACACGTATATACAGTTACCGCATCGATAAAAATACGGTTTTAGAAAGCGACATAGTCCTTCAAATCCTCCGACATATTGCCGACGAAAACAACAAAACTACCAAAAACAGACTCTAGATGTGTTTCTAGATTTATCTAAAGCATTCGACACTATTGACAATTCAATCCTTCTCAACTAACTAAATTTCTATGGGACGATGGGGACAGCAAATCAGTGATTTGCCAATTATCTTTCTGGTAGTTTCCAGTATGTGGAATATCAGAACACGCAGTCTTCAAAAGTACCAGTTACAGACCGTGTTCCACAGGGATAAGTTTTAGGGCCACATTTATTTGTTATCTATATAAATGATGTTGCGAATTCAACAAATTTAAACTTATTGTCATTTGCTGACGATACTACCGTTTATAAATCGGATGGTTGCATTGATTCCATGTACCGCATTGTAAATAAAGACCTAAAATGTGTCAACACGTGGTGGTCAGCCAACCATCTCCTGCTAAGAACTAATTATGTATTAATTAACACCCCAAAAAGCGATGATGTTCCAAACAGACATATCATTACTTATCACATTCGATTCACCCGTGTAACCGACCCTGAGACCTGCAGTTCAGTCAAGTTTCGTGGAATAAATGTTGATGAAAGTCTATCTTACAAAAGCCACTTATCGATACTTTGCTCACAAATCCCTAGAGCCAATTATGCAATGAATTCTTCTGTTGTCCATAACCATCTCATTTGTGGGTTACATATCATATTTGGGGTCACTCTAAAAATATGAATAGTTTATTTCTAATGCAAAAACGAACTAATCTATTACACTCTAATCTATTTCCAAAACTATCGAACGACTTGGACGCTTATATTCGCAATATATACAATAGATCACTGTTTCGGAAAACATTGGTTGACAAGTCCTTCAGTACATATTTACCATCAGTTTGTTGCAGTAATCCCTATCCCTAGCGCCAAGAATGCAATTGATTTGTGGAAGGCAATTGAACAATATACCGCGTGTAAAAGTGGAAATGTCACACATCGTTGCTCGAGTCTTATAGTGTGCTGTATTCCTTTAGAACATAGCTCACTGTGTGGCTGGGACAGCGGTGTGTGGCACATACAGTACTTATTTCAATGTAGCCCTAAGAGATGGTATTGTGAGTCCTTAAAGGGGGGGGGGGGGGCATTATCCCGCACGTAATAAAAACAAGATTATTTTCCACAACTATTACATGTACGTTACATAACATGTTAAGGGTCAGTTAGGCGATTCTCGCTTGCCGGACTCTCGTTTGACTTTACATCTTGCTCGCTTCGCGAAAGAATTAACATATGAACTGATGCCGTTATAATTCAAGATTACCTTATAAATTCTTTAAAAATGGAAGTATTTTTAGATAATGTTTGTGTGTCAAGTGTTGTTCTTTAGTAACACAAACCCCGCATTTGCACAGTTTGCGTAATATGTCCTGAGTCATAGTTCGTATGTTACCTTCGATGTGAGATTGGGTTTATAAACCGTATGCCGTGTAATATCGATGTGAGTTAGGTTTATAACCAGATATCGAGCAATACCGATACTTTACCAATTTTGATTTTCTTGTAGGTCTACAGTTAAAACTAGAAGTCCTGTCATGAAATGCGCACAAATAGCACGTTGATCTGCGCGTTAATGTACGCGTTATGGCCATGGTAAAGCTATCAAATTCTGTACATATGGCCTGTGCACAAGCAAGGTTTCAGCCAATGGACCTCCGGGTAACCCGGAGGTCCATTGGCAGAAACATTGCATGTGTTTGCCATGAGTAACCAGGAGAACCTGCCGTGATTTGGATGTCATTCGATATGGCAATTGCGCGCAATTCCAACGCGCAATTAAGCCTAGATAAGCGCACTATTCGTGACAGGACTTCTAGTTTTAACTGTACATCAGTATGGTAGGGTCACTGGTCGCATCATTTTGACCTGTTTTGTGATATGATATCTGTCAATGAACTGTAGAGTACAGAACATTGACGGATATCATATCACAAAATATGTTAAAATTCAGTTTGGTCTCATAACCAAATTGGAGTTGCGATAGTGAAACCGACATTTATCCACTAACCATTGAACCCACATTCAACAGTTGTAATAAGAATCAAATCAACATCTTATGGATGCTAATATTGATTCTCGAGATCTTCCTTGCGCGAATCATTCACAAGACTCGAATACGGTACTAGGAGCGAGCAGGTCTATCTTAACAGCAACCTGGGTCGAAGATCTTCCATACGTCACCAACCAATGCAAACTGCAGTCTGGTGGATTTGGTAGGAAGGCAGCCAACCGGGCTATGCCATCTCCACGCATTATATATAACCAACTAAGTAACTGTTTTCATACATACACATTCATATAATTTTACTTAATCTGTATTATGATTTATTTTGTGCATGTAAGCGTTACATATATTGCAAATAAACATTCATTCTTTTCTTTTATTTAACGCTATGTAAAATATAATAATCAATGCATTTACAGAATAATGTTGTAATACATATACATACCGTTGGGGGACTGCATAGCCAGATTGGCTGTCTTCCTGCTGTCCCCCTAGGTAAAAAATATAATTGGAGTACAATCATATCAGACGGAGCATACAGTCGAGAAGAAAGAAATACAGATCCTTTTGGAGTAATGTTGTATTGTTCATTCATTCATTCATTCATTCATTCATTCATTCATTCATTCATTCATTCATTTAATTCATTCATTCATTCCCTATGAAGTATTCCGACGTTCCTAGATGTGTTTGTATGCTAGTGCACAATATGTACACATTACATGTAGCACATATACACATGCTACATATGCCGATATGTGCTTGTGTGCATATGCACAATGTGCGCACATCACATGCAGCACGAAGTCACGTACGATCAGAAGGGATTCTGTAACGACAGACGTATTCTAAAAAGGGATTCTGTAGGGATTCTGTAAAATGGATTCCAAAAGTGAGATTCCGGAAGTGGGATTTCAAGCTCCTGTACAGCTTCTGGAAGTCTTACCGTCGGTTTCAATCTTCTCTTCAACCATCTAGCCTGTGATTTGACTCTATTGTAGTCATCCAATACTATAATCTTCTATCCCCCCCCCCCCCCCCCCCCCCATTCACCTCTCCACCTCCTACAACTTTGTACGATTACTATTGATTTATAGCACTTCTACAAGCTTAGTAGCTACCAGGATTCTGTCACGACATCTGCCTTTGGCAAAATTTAGGCAATACATAATGGCGTAGAAACACTATTAAGTCATCTGCAGCTGTGTGTATGTATAAAGGTGGTAATACTCGACTGTCGTCTGCCAAATATATGGGTAGAGGGTTAATCCTCACTAATATAAAACAAAGGCTTTCATAACATTTCTGAGAAAAAACAACTGGTGAAAAATCATATTTTTAGATGAAGATGTGCAATTTATGTAGGTAATCACCTTGCAAAAACGTTTATCCATTTACAGATCGCTAATAAATTAATTTCCCAGGCAATCTCCTAACAAAAAATACAGTAATTCGTTTCTTTTGTATAAACGCGTGTGAACGAAACAAAAATGACGGAGTTAATGGACTCGCTTACTCGTCCTGGTGGCAGTCTACTCATGGTTGTCATTCTGCAAAAGCCATTGAGCATGAGATACTGTCTTACACAATTTAGTGCTAAAACGGTTAGTAAATTCTGTAAGTGGTAAACCGTTCTTACAGCCATTCCGTTAGCAACCGATTGTTACTTTTGAATAAAAAATATGTATATGCTAGGATGTTTAACCGTGTTAATGTAGTCAGGACTTGGACAGAAATATTATATGTTGCAATAAGTCTTTGATTGCAGGAGAGCTCGCAAAGTTTTTTCTGTGTTCACGACTTCAGTACCAAATGTTACCGTCTGACGTCACCACGCGAAATATTTGAAATGAGGAAGCCCATTTCGCAATTATTGCTTCAACGCGGTGATTTGCAAACTGCTTCATTTTCTACATTTTCACACGTGCAGCAGACGATATTTTAAAATGTTTAAATTATAAATCGGTGTACGATATTAACCCCTGCACACTGATGTCAAAATATCTAAATTTCATGTAGAAAAAAATTCCCATAATGCAACTAGAAATTCAACCAATTCAATCTCGTTTGACAGAGCTCATTGAGCTCTGTCAAACGAGATTGAATTGGTTAAATTTCTAGATGCATTATGGGAAAAACAGCTTCCTGAAATTTTGGTATTTTGACATCAGAGTGAAGGGGGTTAACTAAGATGGAGTGACCTCAACCTTTATCTGATTTATTGGTTATTTTTCCAGCAACGCTGTGGGGGTACACGAGAGATTTATTTACTAAACTTGTGAATGTTAAAGGCTGCCTTGTTTATTTCACGATGTATGTTTTGAGGCTGTGGGTAGAGTCTTATTGGAACATATACGTTAATGTGGTGAAATGGCGGTAACATGGTCTGGGGTTTATGGATCAGAGCCTATGTTCAACCTTAAGGCTCCGCGTCTAGGTTGAATATAAACTCCGATCCGACAATGTAACAGTAATTTATAATACGAATGATATACCTGATCTCGACAGAATGTTACTTATAGAAATCTGCCACGAAATACTCGAATCTGGAGCCACTACTATAAAACTTTTACAATTGTATTTTCTAGAATTGTATTTTATACGTATTAATAAAACTGACTAAACTGAATCATTAGCATTTTAAAAAGTATAACAATTTGCCAAACGACAAATTGCCACATCTTTGAAAGTGCCAATGGTTCATTTCAACCCATTTAAAGTCATAATTAGAAAACACAATTCTGGAAAATACAATTGTAAAAGTTTTATAGTATTGACTAGTGATCAAAACGGAGTATTTTATGAAAGATTTCCAAATTATGCGGCGCATGTTCCTCGTCGTTGGAATTAATAATATTTTAGTGTGAACGACTCAAATTGCTATAAAATGAACTAATATCTTAGACATCGCTTCATTGGTCAATCAGATGAGTGTCTGGTCACTTTCGCATACGTAACAAGTACGAACCTAAGGCATCACATTAATTAACCTTTTACCTAACACGAACAGCACGTTGTGTCCTTGGGCAAGGCACTTAACCCCGATTGCCTACATGGGGGGCACGATGACGCTGTGTACTATGGCGTACTGCACGCCGATGGTGCGCATGTCTTCAACCAATCTAACCCTGCGTGTGCTGCGGTGCAGAGTTCGGAGTTACTATGTTGGAGAGCTGACAGCTGCTCGTTGTTGCTCGGTGGTTCTCTCCGGGTATTCCGGCTTCCTCCACCCGTAAAACTGTCACCGAAATGACATGACCCTGGCTGTTAAAATGTCGTTAAACCCTAATAAATAAATAAATAACACGAACAGCAGACGACACCTGCAAATAAAATTCTTGGATAACTAATATTTTTGTGACTTTTTGCGTCAAAACCATAGCGGATGACCCCTCATCGGAACGAGCTCAACGAGCTCGTTCCAATGAGGGGTCATAAGCTGTGGTTTTGACACAAAAAAATGAAAACAATAATGAAAATTGAATGGTGATTTTTGTGAATAGCGCTGGCTGGTTTTGGCCGTTACGTTGGGTAAAGTGTTAAAAGGCTTTGGGTTTGGAAACATAGGTGTTTGAAAAGAAGTCAATTCAAATCGATTTAAATTTAAAATTCTGTTTCTCACTCAACTTAAACTTGCCGCACACTCTCAATTAAAAAGAATGAAGAATTCCGAAATACCCAGTGATGGTATAAATATTTTGTTTCAAGAAAAACAATATCGAAGTTAAAACTCACTTATCTGTTGGAAAATGTGTAAAATGTAAATTTGTTCCGAGTTTTAAATGCAATTAGCATCAAAAAGTTGTATATACTGGAGACAAATACTTCGAATCGTTACTTGCCTTCGAGCAATGAAAAAAAACCATGAGAGATTACCGCCGCGGTAATTGAAATAACTGCCCATAATTGGATCGGGATACTGTCCTGATTGCAGAGAGTCGTGGACGTCAGTCGTGGTAAGGCCTGCAAATGGTCCGGTTATAGTATATAATGGTTAATAGCTGTAAAACGCTGGGTATCAAATACACGTACTACGGAAAGCTCAAAGAGATATTGTCGACAAATTATTGCTTGAGACTTACAACAAATATGAATAGGCGTATTGATAATACACTGTAAAAAATGACCGTTAAAATACTGTAAATGTACTGAAAATCTGCTGCATATACTTCTACGATAAATATCACGGTGTAAACATCGTATTGAACTTATTTTGTCAATTGTTTGTTCGATATTATAGCAAAATCGAGAAACTGATATTGGGGATTTCTTCATGAAACGAGAACTCTGTGATTTGTTTTTCAGAATGGACCTGCTAATCCAACGAACAAACGTCAATCTGACCTATCTAAGGATGGTGTATATTACATATCAAAAGAATCTGAATGGAGGATCTGCAGAAGAAGATCTGTAATATTGCCCATATTGAACGAAGTTAGAATTCAGATTCTCATATAGCAGCAAACTTGAATCTGTATACCATATATCAACAGAGTATGGAGAAGAAGATCTTTAAAGATTTTTCTCATATTGGACTAAGTTAAAATTCTTATTAAAAGATTCTGAATAGTGTTCTGGAGAAAAACACAAACAATGACCCGATTTGCAGCAATTGAGACTATGGAGACCAAATATCAACTAAGGAACTAAACTTGGACAAACTCACCCCTGCCACATCAAATTAGGATTTTGATTCCATCTGAAGAAGAAGATTTTCAAATATTATTCCTCATATCGGACTAAGTTAAAAAATTCGAATATTAACCCATGGACTTGATTTTTACAAACATTTATACCATATATCAAAAGAGTCTGATTGGTGTTTCGTGAGAAGAAGATTTTTAAAGAACATTCCTCATATTACACCAGGTTAAAATTTGGGCTCCTGTAAGGAGCCCATATATTAGGCGAGGGACTCGATTTGAACAACCTTGGATCTGGTTCCCAAGATTTTTAGGATTAGTACCCACATTGCACCAAGTTAAAATTCGGGCTCTCATAAAAAAGTTCAATTATTAACTAATGGGCTTGTTTTGAGCACACTTTATTCCGATCTATGCAAAGATTCTGTATGCCGTGCAGTAAAAGATACTGACTTATGATTCTGGAGAAGACGCATTTTAAAGATTATTTCTCAAATTGGACTAAGTTAAAATTCGGGCTCCCACTAGGAGCCGAAATATTAACCCAAGGACTTGGTTTGAAGAAACTTGAATCTGACTCTCCTAAGATTACGGCGAATATCAATTTCTTCCGAGACCAGCATCGCTGTTGGCGCTATTGTTTAATCTCTGTATAATATCACCGGGCGAGGAAGTTCAAAATAGTGCGTGAATGGGTTCTGATACTTTTACCCTTTGCACACCGGTGGCACCTTCCATGTCAGTTCAGTGACAGCAAATAGAAGGGTCCATATTCATTATTTAGGGGTAGACTAATTAATATTTTCAACGGAAGCCAAGGGGCTGCACGTTGAAAATATTGACTGGCCTACACTACACCGCTCTCGCACTTAGCACCCATCCAACTTAATGAAATTATGGGGTATCATATCATGTTCCTGGTCCGAAAAGGGCCTCTCGGTGAAGAGCGTTAATACAGATCACTGAAATGTTTTCACGGTTTTTATTTATGTCACAGCTGACACTGTCCCAATTCTTTGCCTTTGTTCTCGAAAGATATCCTTCATAGCCCAGGTGTTGCAGAGCTTAGGGTGATATTTGTTGAACACAGCGTATGCTCTTATCAACTCTTCGAAATATATCACTTCTTTTAAACAAAGGAGTGACATCATAACTATGTGAGAAATGTTTTATACCGAACTCGAATAAATTTGATTATTGCTGCGAAAGCCTTATTTGAAAAATTGGGTAATACTTTTGGAATCACTGCATTCTCTGCACCTGCGGAGTGAACAGTGTTCAGATGTCAGTTGATGTTTTTCTTGAAAACATTTTCCCAATGCTGGGACTCCACAATAGCACTTCAGATGATAACGAACAGGAAACAGCGCACCTCCTATTTTCAAAATCGAATGACTGGCGCAGCTTACATAGTTGATAACAGGCATCAAGGGTTCTTGAAAGTCTACTACTGTATTCATACCAGGCCTGATAATAAAATAATATTTCTTAAGAACAACTTGTGACCAAATATGCTTCAGATATTATAGAACAAACCTGGGCATTCAAAATGCTTCTAATGCGATGTGAACTGGGAAAATACCAGTAGCTGCGAAGAGACGATATGGGCGCGAAGAAATTAGGTAGTGCTTAATCAATGATTATCTCGAAGAGTGTATTCTGTAATTTTTAGGAACAATTGGGAGTAATGGCCTATCTTTTGTTTGTATATATACAGATATCACGACAATGTGCATGTCCTGTGATTTGTATCAGATTCGAGGTGGTGTTCAGAATGGGATCTCAACGAGACGGCTTTGCCACTTTGTTATCCCATTCTGGACACCTCCGAGAATCTGATACAAATCACAGGACATGCACATTATCATGATAAATCATTTATCTAACAATTCTATCACATAAACAGATTAAATCTTAACCCTTTATCCAGCGTAACGGCCAAAACCGACCAATGCTATTCCGAAAAGTTCGCCAATTAATTTTCATTATATTTTCATTTTTTGTCTCAAAAACATGAAAAAAATTAGTTATCCAAGAATTTTTTTGCAAGTGTCGTCTGCTTTTCATGTTAGGTAAAGGGTTAAATTATTTTTAAACATTTTTGGGACATAATGTTCGGTCGATCACTGAAACGCACATAGAATGTATCCATGTACCTGTTATGATAGCCTACGCGTAGCGCTACGGGAAACGAGTCGTCTATATGATACGGAATCAGAATGAGTCGTCTATATGATACGGAATCGGAGCACATTATTTGATACGTTCCAATACTCGTGGTTTTCAGGCCCAAATCTATATGATTGTTAGATAAATGTAAAAAACTGCAGTTCTAAGAACAATTGGGGATAATATCTATTTTAGTCCATTTTAAATACATAAACTGTTTTTGGTGAACCATCGTCAATAACCTGTAGACACTAACGGCCAGATTCATAAAGGATGCTTAAACTATGATCAGCCAAATCGCCGATCATATTCGACTGCAATGGTCGATTAGGCTGATCGCGTTTCAGGACACTTGACGAGATGAGACGTTTACTTAGTCCTAGTCGCCCGTCTAAGTCAAACAAAAGAATGGCTAAACAACCCAGTGACCTTGTCTATCCTCCGATTAAGCGTAAATTGCCTTCTCGAGTTTTCGTTGATGGTTTCCAGCGCAAGAGGAACGGCATATTGGGATATTCTGATAGTCGATATGGACGCGCTGAATATTTGACAACTCGGGATGTCAGAAATGGATGAAGATGATGTTATACTATCGCCTAAACTATTTAGAGACCGAATTAACCCTACTGAGGCCTATGACGATATGGCATTTATATATAGAATACACCCATAGTAGCTTGGTGTACCAAATGTTCACCAGTCGTGGTGAAGTGGTGTTAACCGCGAGCCTTTGGCGTGCGGTTATCACCACTTTACGACGGGAGGCGAACATTTGGTACACAAAGCTACTGTGGGTATATTTATTTATACCATGATCGTCAGATTAGTAAGAGTTTAAATGTTAAATAAATCAATATTCACGCGTGCGATTCTGTTTCTGTTTACATGAGCACAGGTGGACATTACTTCCGCTGGCAATTTTATCGCCGAAACGAAATAGAAAACGAAACGTGCAAATCACGGAGCCTTTTTTCATTTTAATAACATAATAACATACTATTTCGAGTTATGGGTGTTTTATTAACATGAGACAACGTATGTTTGTTCATGTTTGGTATCTTATGAGGAAAACTTATTTAAAAACGTAATAAATAATTAACGGTTTCTTTTCACTCTTCACGAGGCGACGAGTGATAAATTTAGATAAGTTTCATTCAGATCGAGGTCACCAAAGGTCAACTTGGATGTAGTTCCACTGTAGGTGTACATTTTAACTATTGAAATCTCATTGCTGGCGTGTTCACCACTGTTGGTGTGTAAAGATAAAATTTATGTCATAGGCTTTTTTATATATAGTAGAATAGGTTATCATGGAATAAAAAGCGATATTTGATATCAAAAGTCTACATCAGATTTAATGAGCGATATTTTACCTGAACTTGAGAGGAAGATAAAAAGAAAACGCTCAATTTATTTATTTATTTATTTTGGGTTTAACGACACTTTCAGCAGCCAGGGTCACCTCGTGTCGGATAGTTCTACGGCTGGAGGAAGCCGGAGTACCCGGAGAGAACCACAAGCAACGGCGATCAACTGTCAGGCTCCGCAACGTACTAACTCCACAGAAACAGGTTTAGCATTGGTTGAAGACAAGTGCACCACCGACGTGTAGTACGCCTTAGTACACAGCATCACCGTGGACCCGCGTGGGCAATCGGGATTAAGAGTGCCTTGCAACAGGACAACCGCTCAATCCAAGTGATGGTGCAGGTATGTTTGAGACTGTGCTTTTACACAACTGGCTCTTTTCAAATTGTGAATGGTGATTAACATGGATTGTCACAAACAACAGTTTCACGCGTGGTAGCGGGTGTGACAATTGCTATTTGAAAAGTGAAGGGACAGACAATCAGTTTCCCATCGGGTCGCATGGAATTCCGAGAGACCAAGGCAGGCTTTGAGGAATTGGGTGGCATGCCCGAAATAGACGGATGCATTGATGGTACACATACGTCGATTTTGTACTCTTCCTCTTGGCCTTCAACTTCATACGACGCCATAAATCTTTTCAGTTCGACAGCCATTCTGCCCTCCCTTTCTGGGAAACCTTCCCTGAGGGCTGCCTGAATTTCCTCCCATGCCTTTTTTTGCTGTAACAATTTACGTCAGTTTTTTTTATTCTCCACTACATTAACTTTACATTTAACAAGTTCAATCGGTACAAGTTTTTTGTCAGACCCGTAATTTTCTTTTCGTTTCTTTTTTTGCCTTCTGCCATTTTGTAATTCGATAAGACTTTTGTGAAGGATTTGACCACCTTAAATGATGCTTCATGAATATCATTTCCACTCGATATAAATCTTTGATCAATAAGGTGCGTTCAACGCCTGACAATCGCTGATTAGACAAAGCCGCAGCTAACACTAGGCATCCTTTATGAATCTGGCCGTAAGAGTCCATGACTCCTCCTGGGGACGCACCAGCATCAAATCGAACGAAATTGGCTAAAGTAAAGTTGTGAGATCTACGACCAAACCTGTGCCCGACTGCTGCCTCTGTGCGGCAGCAGATTCTTCTCATGATCGTACACATCCATCCGGCAACAAATTAACCCCCACCTCCCTGATAATATTACTAGAACCGATAATCTTGCAATACTTAATGTCACTTACATCTTCATGGGAGGGACCAGCCCTAAATCAAACGCGATGCGATTATTATCAATTCATTGTACGCCACCTTCATATTAATACTAATTTATACAGCTTACAAGGAAGAATAATAAACTTGAAACAAAGATTGTAAAGCGTAGCCGATCGCTGATGGCTATTTTTAGTCATTAGCGCCCGAGGACCGGATAGCACGCGATGACGTTCTGCGCATGACGTCATTTAGTTCTCCTGGAAATCTGTTTACATTTCTCTAGATATTAAATTGCTTAATAAATGGTGTTTCACATTGATTCTTTTCACGAAATAATATAAAACGAAAAGGGTCGAAAATCGTTCTTATAATATCTAAGTATTGATAATAACAATAATAACATGATTTTCTCGGGCGTCGTTTGGTTCCATTTCTAGACCTCCATCAGTGATTAGCAGCCCCACACCCATTCGAGGCCCTTGGTTAGGCGACAGCCTCTCGATCTTCTCGTTCATTATATGACTACCACAAATAGCCCTACAGTAACCGTTGTTGTTTGTCGATCAATTCTTGTTCGCCATACGAGAGTGTCAACTTTCACAAACCAATGTCACAAACGAGACTCAACTGACGTCACTGACGTGCGAACGTTTCGTTTTTGAGGCGATAATTTTCAAGCGAGAAATAAAAAACTCGAGTGCTTTTGCGCTCAATACTATTGACAAGCATTCCATTTTTTGTGTGTGTGTTTGTTTG
Source organism: Pictodentalium vernedei (assembly GCA_031216915.1). NCBI lineage: Eukaryota > Metazoa > Mollusca > Scaphopoda > Dentaliida > Dentaliidae > Pictodentalium > Pictodentalium vernedei. Next base: position 418,868,395 of record CM062293.1, on the reverse strand, counting down.
CTTACATTTCAGATGTCGTATTCAATTTTTAAATAGCCATTGCCATATAATAAACAAATTTTTCAACAGTAAATCAATTTGGGTTGTCACACTCCGTCTCGTTGACGAGAAGAGATTAGCCATATATACTTCGGCGTCGTGTTTGATCTGCCTGTCGTCAACTCAAAGGAATACGATTTTATCTATATTGACTGTAATGTAAACGGAAATTTGATTGGTCAAGAGATAAACGATATAAACCCGTATCGTGCGGAAAACGTCCGACCCCACGATCTTTCCGCTCGCCCACACGAAAACATTCGTTCCGGAAATTCATATCGTATCCTGTCGACATGACGTGGTAGTAAATATCGTGGCAAACTAGTCAAACTGTACTCGCGAATATATTAAATTGATTTTAGTTTGTAGCATGCTTCCCTACCATCAACTGGGATCCAGAGTATGTGCAAATATTCAATCTTAGGTGATAAAATCGTCACCCCATGTCTGTTCACTCTGTACAGGTTTTTACCTGCCCTCAGCCAGCCCTATTCGGCCTTATGTGATACGTCTGGCTTCGGTTAGGTAAAAACCTGTACTACATTAACAGACACGGAGTAACTAATAATCTACATTGATTGACCGTAATAATCTGTGTTTGTCGGCACGTCCACCGACTACAAAATAGCCCGTACTTCACTGATAACATTATTAGAACTAAATGGCAAGAATGTTTACTGAAACTGCTCTTGATATCCATTTGTTTGGGGGGGGGGGGGGGGCACCAATGCAACTCAAGGATGAGAATGTCTGGCAACTAAAAAGACTGAAAACTTGGCCAGAGGACAAGCCTTGGCCAAAAGTGAAGTTGGAGGAGATTATGGGAGGGGGTCACCCTTACCTATAATCTCCTCCAGCTTGACCTTTGGCCATCGGTGGTGGTCCGGTGAAAGGGGGCGGGGCGGGGCTTCCTCGGAAAAAACTTCAATATTTGATATCAGCAGTGATCAAAGATTTCATGCTGAATGATAAGATTGCTGTGGAGAATATCGGCCGCAGATCTTTGGGATTGGTGGGTCGTACAACCACGATGACTCTCCCTGGCTACACCCTTGTTGTTAATTTGTCCACTACAGTCGACGGGAAGGGGTTAACGATTTAACTTTAGTTAAGTAATTACCTAAACAGGAAAAACACAGGAATGTGAATGTTTGTTGATTTGAACTACACATTAGTGATAGGTTTTGCCAGTTAAATGGATAGATTTAGATAGATTAGTAGATTTCTGAAGTATGTGTAATTCTATCCAACAGTATCCTTAATGAAATGTTCAATACGGCTTTATTCTTTTTCATCTATTTCTTGTAGATCAGGGGCACTTGGTAAAATGATTGAAACTCACCAAGTACATTTTCGTTCCAGTAATCAATGCAATCGCTTGACACTTGACCAACGATCACATCACAAAACGATTATTCGTGGGATAAACTGATACTTTCAAATAGAACCCACTGAATCTCACATTTTTTATTACACATCCATTAAACTTTAAACCCTTGTATTCAATGGAATCACCGCTATGATATAAATGATTCTGTATTCAACGGGGGAAATTCAAGCCGGAACTTTTTTACCGCACCGTTTAGTTACGCTTCGAATAGTTTCCAAATTTCGTTATACACTCATCGACCGTCTGTCGCAGAGTGTGAAAATGAAAACGTCTAAAGCAAAATAAAGTCGGTTCACAAAAAATTAGTTATCCAAAAATGAGATAATATTTTTAAAAAAACCAATCATTTCCAACCAGAACATTAACCCAGTCCCGTGGCCGTCTCGTTTTGTGGATCCCATTATATCTAAATTGGTCAACTTTATTTCGGTAAATCTTCGTACATCTTGAGAAGCTTCGAACTTCCTTTGAAAATGTTTCTCCCTGCTGATTTGCAAATCTGCACAAATTTGTACTTATATTTTACTAACAGTAATAGCCACCAAATGGTTAGGCGTGAATGGGCATCAGCCGAAGAGAAACAGCGATACAAATTTCAACGAACACTGGTTCCGAAAAGGCTGTTCTGATTTTGTGTCGATCCATCTTCTCAGTACAGCTCCAGTTAAAACAAACTCTTCACCTTTGGGTTTGAAACACCGGAATTAAAATTTGTTTATTTAAATGAATTTTAATGCATGGGTTGTGTAATAAACACAGAACGCGATGTGTGTTTGAATCGATGGATGTTTTACATAACGAGTTGGAATGGCGTAGTCATATTTCGCGAGAGCTACGGCTCTCGCGAAATATGACTACGCCATTCCAACTCGTTATGTAAAACACCCATCGATTCAAACACACATCGCGTTCTGTCTATATATATAATGGAAACTCGGGTCGAATCTGGCAGAAGATTTCGTATAGAATCGAATCTTTCAGTTTATCAGATTGCAGATGCTCGATCTTTTAACAAAGGTGGAATATACCAAATTTTGTCAGCCTCCTTTCAAGTAGTTGGGCAAATCACCCAAAAAGGGGAATATTTCAGAAACGGACGCGAAGACGTTTTGAAAGGCGAGACCTACCTGAACTCTTCTTTTACCAACAGGTCTCCTGTTGAGGAAACCTCGTTGATGGAAGTAGACTACAAGAGAGGACGGGGAGCACTTGGTGGGATTTTTTAGAACATGTTGACAATTCGAAAAAATTTTCCGACTCGCGATGCTCTGGTCAAATAAACTGGTAGAAATGGGCAATATACCGAAAAACGGAGACGATACCGACATCATGGGGATACCGAACAACCGAACCGAACCAATCATTGAATACCGAAAATACCTGTATTTTCAAATATTCCTACATTCTCTATTTGTAAGGATTTGTTGAGGCTTGATTGCAGTTGAAGTGTTTAGTTTCATGAAAGAAGTGACTGATTTTCTCGTCAGTTTTGTTAACTCTTTCAAAAAGGGCATGGGCATTTGTCCTGAATTGCCACTTGACTAGAACCTGTACATATCGAGTTACTTATCAGCGGTTTCTAGCCAAGACGTGACTAGAAATCACTGCCCAGTTGATTTGTCTATTGTCAACAAGACCACCTAATGATGGTGTGTTAAGGGAACATGCTCTGAGATCGCAAAAGCCTAAAATAGGCCTTTAAAGGTTAACACTTTACCTATCATGAAACGCAGACGACACTTGCAAACGAAATTCTTGAATAACTCATTTTTTTCATTTTTTGTCTCAAAAACATGGGTTATGACCCCTAATTGGAACGAGCTCAACGAGCTCGTTCCAAAGAGGGGTCATAACCTATGTTTTTGAGACAAAAAATGAAAATATAGTGAAAATTAGTTGGCGATTTTTGAGAATAGTTTTTGGCCGTTACGTTGGGTAAAGGGTTACGATGTGTTTGAAACAAGTCACAAACTTACTGTACATATGATTTGTGTTGGCAAAAGAATGCCAATGTGTTATCTCAGTGGCACTGGCATTGGCATTGTCAATTTGTGGCGCTATGGAAGAACAATACAAAAACAACTTAGTCTGTACTTTTCCTGGTGTGACTTCCCCTTTGGTACTATCAGCAACAAAAAAAATCGCAGTCAAGTCAGATACCGAATAACGAACCGATACCGTGGTGTACTACGATTTCGAACGAACCGAATCACGAAGGTACGCTGTGTCCAACTTTTAACTCTACATGTATTTAATCCAGTATGCATATTTATCTTCCATTTACTAAACAACTCTAGCGAAAATAGCATATCAGTAGCGATAAAAAAATCGGCGATCAAAGATCTTTATTGCAATAACAGTAAAAGTCATATGACATAGCGAGAAACCATCGAACGCGCGTCTGTCAGCTTATTTTAGTGTTACTGGTAATCACACGTCACTCCTTCAAAAACCTATAATGCTGCAATGAATGATGTTATCCCTGACAACGAAAGAAACAAAAGGATGGGCCCGGAGACGTAGTATGAATCCGGAGTGAAAATAGAGCAGTTCAGAAAAGATCTGCAAATCATCAGAAGGGGGGGGGGGGAGAGGGGGGGGGGGTAGCGTTGCGGTAACCGGTTCTCGTCAGATCACCGAAGTTAAGCAACGTCGATCCCGGTTAGTCCTTGGGTGGGTGACCGTCTGGGATGATCGATTCGGAATCCCACGTTGTGTCCTTAAGGCACTTAACCCCGACTGTCCACATGCGATTGCGCCGTGTACTAGGGCGTACTGCACGTCGATAGTGCGCATGTCTTCAACCAATCTAACCCTGCATGTGCTGCAGTGCGGAATTACAGTGATGGGGAGTTGGCAGTTGTTCGGTGGTTCTCTCCGGGTACTCCAGCTTTCTCCACCCGTAAAACTGTCACCGACACGATATGACATTGGCTGGTAAAGTGTCATTAAACCTTAATAAACAAACAAACAGACAATCACCAGAAAAGAGGCCAAGGAAAACTCGTTTGGAATTTGGAACCCTGGACATGTATCTATTGAGATACACACTCTTCACGCAGCACGATGTGAATTGAAGTGAGGAATGGGTATTTTGACCCCACTTCATTTAGCCTCACTATGCCCTTGGTCAAGCAGTTGAAGATTTTCCTCTCAGATAACAATGTATCGTTTAAGGTTTTTCAAGGTAAAGGCCCCATACTGTTTTTACGCCTGTGTGTTTCTAAAATTATAGAAATAGCTGCTGGCATGCTGCTGGCGAATATTTCTGCTCAGGACACAAAGTATCTTGCCACTGAAATAAGTATAGTCGGAGCACATTTAATCTAATTCCCCTCCTGTAAATAGAATGGGCCTTTTCACCAATGACTTTCTGAGTTAAATTTAGATGAATTTTTCATCGAAGCTAGTCATGGCTGCTTCACAGCAGCTATGACTAGATTCTATGAAAATATCTTGGAAATACTCAGTGGATTAAGAGTTAAAGAATACAATAATTTGTGTAATACCTCATCTTTATTGTATTACGTGAAACATAAATACTGTAGTCGGGAGCGCGGTGGCTCAGTGGTAGACTGTTGGACTTCTATGCTAGAGGTCCCGAGTTCGATCCCCGTCCGGGACGACCCACGTTGTTTCCTTGGGCAAGGCACTATATCTCGGTTGCCTACATGGGGGCACGATGACGCCGTGTACTAAGGCGTACTGCACGTCGATGATTCGCATGTCTTCAACCGCTGTAACCCTGCTTGAGCGGAGCTTGAACAGGGTAAGAATGCTGAGGAGCTGACAGTTGCTAGTCGATGTTCGGTGGCTCTCTTCCGGTACTCCGGCTTCCTCCACCCGTAAAACTGTCACGGTCGCGATTAGCCATTGTGCATAAGTAAGTGACCTTAAATACCAATAAATAAATAATACAGTAGTCTGGTCACAAAGGATTTTTGTTCATTGTATACTTTTAGAAATTACCGTTAAATTTACGGTAATCTACTGGCAATCAGCTGCAGGTCCTCACACCGTAATTTTTACGGTAACTACCGTTTCTACTTAAAGTGTAATCACGGCCAGAGAGAAGTGTTCATATTTTGTGGGAGCTTGTCTTTTTCAGTACGAAGACATTTAATTCTTTAATAACTATTTTGGCGTTACAGAATCATCCAGGCCAGCTTGTCTGGGAAGAGTCCATAAAAATATTAATTGGCCTACTGTTGATGGTGATTGAACAAATGTCTGGTGTTGTGAACTGTGAAGCTCGATGCACGTATAAGGCCTTGGTTCTGCTTCTCGATCGAACAAAATGAATTCATTGCAAAAATATGGATTTGTACCGTTAAATTTTACGGTAGTATACCCGTAACTAGTTGCCAGTACTTTACCGTATTTTCAAAAGTACTTTTTTACATTGTAATGTTTATGGTACTTGTTGTTCACGAACGTTCATGAAATTTCGTACGTGTCTTGAAGGCCTCCACGCAAAGAGAATGTAGTTTTTTAGATTTTTGACCTTTTTTCCAAAACAACGTTAAATTTACATTTTTGTAAAGTTTTTCATTTCCAGCCACTTCTTCAAGTTATCCTTTTCAAATTTGCGACATATAATCTCCATAAAAGAAACTATCTAAAAACTGAATGACGTTAGCCCTTTACCCAACGTAACAGCTAAATCCGGCCAGTGGTATTCATAAAATCACCATTCACCAATTTTCATTATATTTTTCATTTTTGTCTCAAAAACATAGCTTATGGCCCCTCATTGGAACGAGCTCGTTGAGCTCGTTCCAATGAGGAGTCATAAGCTGTGTTTTTGAGACAAAAAGTGAAAAAAATTAGTTATTTAAGAATTTTATTTGCAAGTGTCGTCTGCTTTTCATGTTAAAGGGTTAATACCGACAAAGGGCAGAAAGAATGTCAAACTTACATATCATACTTCGAAATCTATATCACGTGATATTTTAGTACTCGTCATCATACAAAGTTGAAAAAGTTTTTAAATCCGACTTTAAATACTAGAGATATGACGTCATCGTTGTCGAGGATACCCATTCATTGGACTGGGGCAAATCGGCGTTGGTCCTGACTCGCTGAAAGAAAAAGCGTGATTAACTGCGATTTTCATACATATATCTTCCTAGTAACAATGTACTTGTAATCACAAACAGCCTGCAGAATTATCGAATTAAACTCTTTTCGGTTTAAAAAACGTCAGGAGCTGACGAAGACGCCCCTCCAATTTTTGGAAATCTTTTAGTCTGATAAAAGTTATGAACGACATTTTGCCGGTCAAGACTTGTACAACAGTGAATCAGATATTGCAGTATAGTCATCATGAATACATTTCCATGCAGTTTGTGTTAAGACTACTAAAACATGCTTCCCTGCACAATAGCCGCATAAGTGGGCAGCCAACAGGCAGCAATGATCATATTTAGGTCTAGGTTCAGCGGTTCAGTCATAGCTGTGCAGCTAGGTTGGAAAACGTTAAACAAAGATGCTCAAACTGTAAACTGAAAGAATCTTTTGTCATACGGACGTTTTCAACTACTGATCATTTTCAAAGGGTTTTTTCACGACATTTGTCCCCCAGGCCCGAAATATTACTCTCGGTCATATTATTCCCCCGCGTGTCCGGGAATGAGATCTGCACATAAGTAAATCGAAAGACTTTCCTCTTTGCAAAAGGTAGTCTGTTCATGGCTGTTACTTGAAAATGGTCTTCTTGACCCTTTGCGCCATGTTGGTATCTCCCAGTTAGTTCAATGGCAGCAATTAGAATAGACCATATTCATTGTTTGGGGGTAGAGTAATTAATATTTCCAAGATAACGGGTCAGCGTATGTCCCATATGCAAATGTCAAATTATAACCATGACGTTTTTCAAATTTGAACACAACGTAAATATACCTTTTTCTGACAAATGAATTTAACCCTTTGCGACTACGGTACGTAATATTACGTACGAAAATTGCCGTGCGTTGCGGCTACGGTACGTAATATTACGTACTCGGACTTTGAACCCGAGCGGGCGCTTTCTCGTCCAGGAACACCTTACTTTATAATTTCATTACATAGGATGGATGCTAAGTGCATGTGTGTGGTAGACCAATTAATATTTTCAACGTGCAGCCACAAGGCTGCACGTTGCAAATATTAATTGGTCTACCCACAAATATTGAGTATGGACTCTACCTGCTGCTGTCATTGAACTGATATGGAAGCTACCACCAGGGTTCAAAGGGCTAGCGATTGCGTTTAACGTCGCCAAAACCCGATTCGTCGTGACGTTAAAACGTCACGATGACCGTAGTCGGAAAGGGTTAAACTACATATGCAAAAATACTTGCATGTGGAAATATATGCACAGAGACTGGTCTTAACAAACACTTATTACTCCTAAATTTGAAATGCTGAAAGGCAAAAGGGCGTCAGCTCTCTCCGTTGATTTAGCCGCATCGACTATGCTGTAATTATCCCTCAAGAATGCTCAAATTTTGATCAAAATAAAATAAAGGTGGTATGAAGAAGAAATGAGAGAGAAGAATTTGCGGGACTTGAAAACTAGGGGTGTTATAAATGCAGCCCGCACCAAGTGTTGGATATCCGAGATGTTATCTAATCTTTTTTGTTCCTGTAACTTCCCTGTTGATGACACTGGCAATGTTCAAAATGTCTGTCAGAATCTTCACGTTAGGGCTAGACATTAGTACAGCTGCACATTTTATGATATTGGGCGGGATATTATTAGTTACATAGTCAGCAAGTGACCGGGTACGGGCGGGATGGTGTCTGGTCTGCAGGTTTTATACCAGGTGAGGCGAAGCCGAGTCTGGTATAAAACCTACAGACCAGGTACCACCCCGTATCCGGTCGTATGCTGACTAAGTTACGAATTTACCGAAGACCTCCAGCAGAATCATCAACAGTAACCTCAACTGGTATATATCCATGGTAACAGTAAACAATCGTCGCTTTTCAAATCGCGATATTTGTTTATAAAATAAAACGTGTCGCAACAAGTATATCTGAAATACCTTTATGTACATTTACTGTCATTACCGCCTAAAAGGCTTAACTAAGCACTTTTAAATGTTATAAAAAATCACTTTTTTACCACGCTCATCTATGTTACTACCTGTGAAAAGCCCGTATGTTGAATTTTAGATCTTAACTCCTGTACCGGTGTAAAGCTTCTGCTGAGGTTAAAACGTTTTCAATGGGAATTCCATTACAAGTATTTACACATATAGTAGGAACTACATCCACCTTGACCTTTGACATAACCCATTTGCCGACTTCGATTTGCGGTGCAATCTACTGCATGCAAAGACTTATTAAGTTTAAAATACCTACAATTAAATATTTAAAATAAAATTTAAGAATTGTTAATAATAATTGGACTGAAAAAGATAGGTAAATTCAGTCAAGTTTCGCGATGTGTCTAGCTGTCAATCGAGCATGTGCGGCTGGAAGTCCTGCCCACCGGCACAGGTGTAAGCAAAACAAACCCACGTGTTTGCTCGCCTGTTAATCGAAAATATCTTTTTTCTGCATTTTATACTAGGATCGGTAATCAGATTTAAACCACTCGTAGAATAAGAGTTTTAACCTCTCGGCAGAGCCTCATGGTTAAAACCATTATCCTACTCGTGGTTTAAATCTGATTAACGGCCCTATCTATTTATTCTATATTTAATCTGTTGAGTAAACTGTAAGGAAAACCTTCGCTTTACCCACGCGTCAGCACAAAAATCGATAGAGTTGTAAAAAGAACAACGAACCTTTTGGGACTACAAATAATATTTTCTGTCCATTTTTAAATACAAAATATTTAATGTATTAAATCAATAAATACGGTACATTGAAAATATTTTTGGTACTTAAATTCTCTTATTTTGTTTTAATTCAAATTTCGAAAATTCGAAGCGAGCGGAAATGCATCAAAATAATAATGGCGTCTACTCACAGTGTATTAAAGTGACACCCACCGTGTACGGGATTTACCGCCGGTATGCACATGACATTCTTAGCCAATAAAATTCGAGGATATATCAATAAATTTGTGAGAGATAGGGTTAAAGTATATACATGTGAATAATTATTCGAGGGCATTCAAGGATATTATTAGTTACCCCGTGTCTGATCACGTAGTACGGGTTTTTACCAACCCGAAGCCAGCCGTATCCCATGAGGCCAATCAGACACGGGGTAACGAATTTATCTGTTGACTTTCCGTTTTAGAAGTACAATCTATTTCATGTGTGAACACACACAGCATGAGATCTTTTATCTTCCATTGTTGAGTCATACAGGTTTCTGTGGAATTTTTGTGCAAAAGAGTTTTTGTGAAAATATGCCGATATGACTAGTATAAAAAAATTATTGAATTTCTTTTTTGTCTCCAAAACATAGCTTATGAACCCCACATTGGAGGGTACTCGACAGGCTCATTCCAATAAGGGGTCATGAGCTTTATTTTGGAGATAAAAAATTAAAATATAATACATGTACACTGTAAAACTGGAATGACGCGTCTTCTACGGGATATGGACAATTTGTAGATTTCGGAACGAGGCTTCCACTAGGTATGGGAAATTTGTCACTGGCAGGGCGGACGTATCGTGGGTTTCAATGAATATGGTCTCATACCACGTATCTACCAAATCAAAAAATTCACTTTAGTCAATAGATAAAATGGTATTGGTCACTGAAATGGTGGAATGCTAGATTAATTTTGGATGTAAGAGTCGATTAATGCGGGTTTGGCTTCTTACAATTTATTGAAGAGTGCTGTAGGCACTCTCCAAATTCTCCAGTAAATTGTGACGAGACAAATCCGTATAAACCAATAATTTTGCTTTTAAGAGAACGTGTATTTTTTCAAATGGTCGCTAGATTCAGTCATTGATGAGTTAGATTCTTCCATATTCACCGCGATTGCATAAATTGGTCAGTGTTGTTTGTTTTAACCCTTTAAAAACCTGAAAAGCAGACGACACTCGCAAAAAATATCTTGAATGACCAGGGAGGTTAAGATTTTAAATGGTCCCATCATCATCTTCCGGACACAAGGCGGGGGGTGGGGAGGTAAGTCAGCAGCTCTGAAAACATGTTTTTTCCATGCCTTGTCACTTTGTTCCTCTGAGCTCTTATCTTTCAAATAATGATGCAAATTGACCAGGGAAGCTTGTGCCTTTGCCACCATTCCATCTCCTCTCGGTTAACAGGAGGGTGATTATTAGTATAGGATAGGGGCTAGCAGCATGGGAACGTGGACAGACGTTCACCCTTCCCCATCACTCCATCAGCGGTTCAGGATTTTGAAAAAAAAGTTAAAGCAATTTAAGCGAATTATCATTTTTGTAATCTAGCATAAATGTAATTTAACCAGATCAGACAATAAAAGGACTCATCTCATCTTGAAAAGTAGAAATCATACACTGGCATAATGCCATTTCCCAATGCAAATGACTACTTTCACAGACTCTTATTATGTAAATATGAATTTCAGTCATATACATGTATGAGCAAAATGTACAGGGCTCAAAATAAGTGGTTTCGCATCGATATTTGCTATGCAAAACAGGCTAAAAGCTACACAATTTTCAATTTTGTATAGCATTTTGCAATACAATATATTCAACTGCAGCCTAATAGGCTGCAGTTGAACATCTTGTATTGCAAAATGTAAAAATGAAAATTTGCAACAAACTTTGCAAGCTAGTTCACTGATGCTTTACTCCTGATATAAGATTAACTCTCCATCTCGCATTAACAACTTCAAATGTAACGTTAACTGTATTGGTTTAAATTCATCAAAATAACTTTAAGCCCATCAAATTAAGAGATGTTACGCATTTGGAAATATCTAAGTCCATGCAGTTGTTAAACGCAGTTCAGCTGACAAACATAGCTAGTGCTTCATGTGTTGCAGCTCATTTGGAAAAGCACAGAAATGGATGGACAGTATTCTATCTGCTCAGAAGAGTTCAATACAAAACAGTATGGCATAACTCTGGTATACAAGAACTGCTATGCAATTTAAACAAAATGCTATTCATTTTTCGGAAATGTGTAGCATTTTGCTACGCATAGAAAAAAAGGGTATTTGAGCCCTGAAAATGTAGGGTTGTTATTGATCATTCAAGCCTTAGGCTTAGTGGGTAGCCTTCAAACCAATTCTCTTCAATTTGTGATATACTGCCAGAAAAGTCTGAACCATCAAATAGTCAGGATATTATATCCTATTGATAGAGGGTTCACTGACAGCAGGAACTCTTATCCTATTGACAGGGACTTTATCAACAGGAAAACTGATTGCCTGTTAACAAACTGTTCATAGAATGGTATGAACAGTTTTTTTAATAGGGAATCAGCTGAGTTAACATGAATTTCAACCATTTACCCCTTAATACTGTCCAAGTACAATGCCAGTATATGCTGCATACTCTCCTGATAGCCCATGTATACACTGACGGTCAGTGTATGTGAGAAAGTTTGAATAAATCCATAAGCTTACCAAGAAATGGGACAAAATTCCAGTTGCAAACTCTAGAGAATTCTGTTTTATATCCATTAGCTGGTTGTGGGTAGATTTATTTATTTATTTATTTATTTATTTATTTATTTATTTATTTATTTATTTATTTATTTATTTATTTATTTATTTATTGGTGTTTAAGGTCACATACTTCTGCACAATGGCTAATCATGACCACGACAGTTTTACGGGTGGAGGAAGCCGGAGTACTCGGAGAGAGAGTGCCCAAGGGTCAGAAAAAAACTTTTTGCGCCTAGTGTCGAAAATTCTTTTCCTGAACCTCGAGAGAGAAACCTGGCATCTGAGGCCTGAAAACTTTGCAAACACAAACAAGACACCTGGTTGGGTTATCTTATAACAGAAATAAAATTAACCTCTTTTAAAATAAACTATAGCAATCTGCTGTAACAAAGAATAAAATTAAATCATAGAATAAAGTGTATTGGGACCATCTGAGTCAGAAAGGATACGCATGTGTATTATGTTTCGGTGAGGTGAAGCTGAATGTTGCAGAAAACTACTTGAAAAGTGATTGTCTTGTCCTGTCACTGTTCCTGCAAGAGATTTTAAGCAAATGGGTTTCCAGCGTCTGAATTGAATGAACAGCCTCCAATAAATTGTAGGATAACACTGACATTCATTGCATGAAAGGTAATATTATATAAATCACATGGGCGTCACTCGACACATTAGAGCCCCAAAAATTTCCATAATGCATCCTGATCAAATTTGGAGAGATATGGTAGACCCTTTCAACTAACGTAGTCACCATTTGACGAAACAGGATCCACCATCTATTATGTTGTATAACGTATATTATTTTGAAATATTTTAAATAAATATTGGTTAAACTAAGACGAAACAACCAAAGCTTACTAACCACTCCATCAAAAGAAGCGCTACTCATATCGGTCAAGGTGCAAGAGCGCAGTTTATGAGGGATGGATTTCCGATACCAAAGAGCCACACCTCATCATCTTGACTATTGACAGGTTCAATACAACATTGAGCTAACTGCCTCTATGAATTGTGCACTTGATAATGCTTAATAAATTCAGATTAGACTGATGAAACTAAAATCGAGTGTACAAGTGGGTAGAAACAGAAAGAAATAGTAGAAATAGCAAAAAATACAGTGGTGGACCCAGGTAAAACATCAAACTTTTCAACATATTTCACACCTGTTTCTGCTACACCTGTCTTAATACTGTCCAGGTACAATGCCAGTATATGCGCTCCCCAACATACTAACTCCACACAAGCAGGGTTAGTAATGGTCAAAGAGAAGTGCACCATCGACGTGCAGTCGTGCTTAGTACACAACGCCACCGTGCCCTCACGTGGGCAATGGGGGTGAAGTGTCTTGTCCAAGGACACAACGCGGTTGCCGCAGGTGGGATTCGAACCGAGGACCTCTCGGCTTGCAGCCTGCATCTCTACCTACTGAGTCAGCGACCCCCGCCCCCCCCCCCCCCCCATGGGTAGATTAAATGTAGGGAATGGTTAGTGGAACAATACAAACCATGTTCCAACAAAAATACCTGTTGAAATTGCCAACCAAAGCAGTTTATGTGCGATTTACCCTAATTTTGGGGGGTGGCTTCCAAATTTCAGTATGGAAATTCATTTTTCCTTCAAAAAAGGGGTGGGTGGGTGCCCAAGCGTCAGAAAAAAACTTTTTGCGCCTGGTGTCGAAATTTTTTTTACTCAACCTCCCCCCCCCCCCCCCCACCCCCGGAATGACTGAACATTTTCAATTTTGTCTCAAAAACATAGCTTGTGACCCACGAGCTCGTTCCAGTGAGGGGTCATAAGCTATGTTTTTAAGACAAACAATGAAAAGACAATAAAATTTGAATGGCGATTTTTTTTAATAGTGCCGCACGTATATAACCGCGACGTTGGGTAAAGGGTTAACGGATGATATTAACGATTCTATGACGTGTCAGCACCGGTAATCTCGGAGCCAAGACTACATGACATCAATATAGGTCCCAAGTGTTCTACACAGCCACGGCTATTGGTACTTCACATTTTTGTCATTGTGCCATTATGTGCACAGTGGTCGACAGGGTCAAGAAAAGCTACCGGGAAATGCACCAGGGTGGGGGAGGCAGGACCAGAGAAATTTTGATTTTTCGATCGGAACGAACGTGGCTTCCTTGCATCTGCAATGGCAGACCACATGGAAGACATTTCGATGGCATTTTTGTATTATCTTCATCGATCATTCGGCAAAAAAATGGTTTTACCGGAGGGAGGGGGCTCATTGGGAAGACAATAGTTCAGCCCAATCGGAGAAAATTTCGATTTTTCAAATTGAAGGAATGCTGTTTCCTTTCATCTGAGTACTGAATGGTAGAGTAGGCTGCTAGTATATAGAAATGTCCTCTATGTGGACTGCCAAATGGCAGTCCACATAGAGAACATTTTGATACACCGGCCTTCTATGCAATCAGACCCATTTCGCCTTTTGGTCATTATCACGAAATTTAACGCACCAACAGGTGTTGGGCTGCTTCAATTTTGGGGTCCCCAGGGGGGGGGGGCGATTTTTCCGGTGGGCCATACGGCCACGACTCGAGCGTATTAACATCCTTAACTTAACCAGCCGAGAGTACAAGTTGGTATGTTCTAATCTCTCGATACACTATTACATGTTCAAAGGTGGGTTAAAAGTTGGAAGAAAACATTTCTCTGTGTGAGATATGAGGTAAAGATTGTATTAGTATTATTGTAGGAATGTTGTGGGAACGAAAATGTAGCGATGAAGGTTATTAGAAGCGAACGAGTCAGATACCCCACTTTTGATCATCAAGGATAATGTCTTCCTAAGATACGAACATCTTTAACTAGAAGTTTTCACAGCAGGTGAGGTTATATGGAATAACTATCTTCGTCTTTCTCATTGATGAATTTGTTTACACTGAGAGTCGGGTAGTATCTACACTGTAAACTAAAGTAAAAAGGACGATTTTGAGACCTTTCGTGTTATTTCTTAATACATGTAACTGTTGTTGGAGTGACACCTATGCTATTTGGTGATAACTTGGTCAGCATTTCAATTTTTCATCCCTTCTTCCAGTGTCTAAACTCCAATTCTTTTATTTTGATTTTAAATGACTGTACTTTATTACCCCAGATATGGAGTTTTAAAGAGGAATAATTGGTTCACAGTGATGTCTCTTTTATTACCAGAGTAAGGTTTATGAGGGACAAAGACCCTATTTTTCTGTAAATAAGTTTAATGATGTTTAATAGCTTAGCAATAGTTCTGTCAGTAACAACTTCACAATAGATCACAGTAATTGTTTTGAACAATTTTCAGTTTTCAGCTCTATTACTCCCTTTATCACTCCCACAACACCCATGTGCAGTCTCTTTGGTAAAGATGGGAAATATACCGAAAAACCGACCCGACACAGATATCATGGCATACCGAAAAACCGAGCCGAACCTATCATTTAATACCGAAACTGTCAAACTTTTCAAATGCTCCTAAATTCGCTCTTTATAAGGCCCTGTTGAGGCTTGATAGCGATTGAAGGGTTCATTTTCATAAAAGAAGTGGCTGATTTTCTTTTCAGTTGTGTTAACCCCCGGAGGCCGGGGTAATTGTCAGGAATTCTTACTAGACTGCAACCTGTACATGTCCGACTGCTTCACAGCGATTTCTATCCAAGTCTTGGCTGCCTTAACATGCAGCCAAGACTTGTCTAGAAATCACTGCTTGGTCTATTGTCAGCAGGGCCACTCGAAGATGGCCATGGTCAGGGTACATACGCCTTAAATAGGCCTTTAAATGTTAAAGTGTGTTTAGAACAAGTCAAAGAATTACTGTAGATATGATTTGTTCTCGAAAAAGAATGCCACTGTTGAGCTCATTGGCAGTGGCATTTGTGGCGCTGTGGTAGAATGATACAAGAACAACTTATTTCGTATTTTCCTGAATTCCCCTTTGGTATTATCAGCAAATCCCAGTCAAGTCAGAAACCGAATACCCCCTTCAAAATACCGAAACCGTACCGAACTCAAACCTCCAATACCGCCAATCTCCACTTTTTGTTTTTTTGTTTCAATCTTTTGTGTCACACATTCCACAGACAGCCATCCAGTTAACGACCATTTTATCCACGACAGCCCCAACATCCCTCGGCCTCCCGGGATTTCTACATCTCGTCTTTTGTGCCTGTTGATCACTTTTCTTGATATGGTTTTCCCATATACTGTTTTCCTGTATGACAAAACATTGTTAATAGCAGCCAATGTTTTCATTATGTCTTCCTCGTTATGTTTTTCTTTTGTTTTGGAGTCCCCTTTTGGTTTATAAGTATGTGGAGTGGTGTCCCTTATTTTCTCCCCCACTGCATGTGTAACATACGAGTGTCCCGGGTGAGATAGCAGAGAGAGACAGATGTATCCCACCCCACCCACGCGACGTTATACATTTATAACGTTATTATGACGTTATGCATATCGTATCAGTTTCTTGCTACCAACTAATTCATATTGGCGACATCGGAATGCAGTGTGATCAAAGTTCGATGCTCTAAAACTCTTCAAATCTCAAGCTGCCACCGTTCCTAATCGATTTCGCGGTATATACCTTTGGTAAATACATAACTTGTGCATGCTCTTTCCGATAGTGTCATCAGTTTTTCAAAACAACGAATACAAAATGAGTTGATTGAATCAGCACGTGACTCCCGATTACCTAACTAACGTAATGCGGTGTAATTTATTTCAGACGTTTTCTGACTATCAATGGGCATTCACGTCATCGGGTCAATATTTTTCCGGCAATGTGGAAAGCAATTGGCTCTGCTCTCCTTTAATTATTACTCTAGCCGCCTGTGATAAAAACACGTTCTGTATTTTGGGGATGGGGGTAGGGTATTGAGCAAACAGGAGGGGATACACGCGACGTTGATTACGTCACATCTACGGTATCTGACGACGGATTTTTTTTAGATATTTTCAACTTAGTATAATGTCCGATAATTTCAACTTCGTGCGGTGCAATTTAATTTCGACGTCTTCCGATCGTTGGTGGGAATTTTCTTGTAGAATTAAATATTGTCCGACAGTGTGGATACGAATTCGATGAGACATCACATCAACCATTTCTCTTGAATTATGCAAAATATTGTAGGTGTCAGTTGCAGTATGTTGTAAGGGTGTTCACAAAATTGGAGGGTATACCCCGACGTTGTTTAAGTCATATGTCCGGTATCTGACGTCGGATTTTCAATTTGTTTTCAACTTTGTATTTGTGATCACGAGTACTAAATGTCCTAATATTTCAAATCCGATTATTATTATTATTATTATCTCCGCCAACATGTATGGTATATGGAGATTTAATACCTGGATATCGGTGTTTAAATAAGACATCCAGATATTAAATCTCCATATACTATACATAATGTGATATCTCCATATACCATACACGTAGATGTGACGTAATCAACGTCGCGTGTACCCCCTCCTATTTGCTCAAAGCCCTACCCCTATCCCCAAAATACAGAACGTGTTCTTATCAAAGGCGGCTAGAATAATATAGAGTTGTGGCCGAGTGGATAAGTGCGCTGGTCTCTCATGCCAGAGGTCCCGGGATTGATTCTCGGTCGGGGAAAGTTCTCGAGGTGTCCGAACACTCTCTCTCAGCATCAATTGTGAGGTTGATGTTGTCACAGAGTATCGTCCTATCGAGAGAGACACACTCCGTGCAGGCTAAAGATCCCTTCGTAGTATTCGAGAAGAGCAAGGCCACGAAGTTGCCGCTACGAAGGTCATCCCACACACCTACGCCATTTGGCCAAGGAGAGGCGCTAATATAAGTTGCATAACTTATTCGTCCATCCTTGTAAAACAAATAAGATTAAATAAATATACCATACATGTTGGCAGAGATAACGTTTTTGTCCCGTTTGAAACACAATACAAACACAGTGGAAATAAATTTGTGGACCCATTTCTCAGCTCCACTATTACTTGGACCAAATTCGTGATAATAAGTTTGTTTTTATGATCGCAGAAGACAACAGATAAAGTTACATTCCTTGGGTCGTTTAGGAAACGAGTAAACAGTATTTTGTTGACATATCGTCCCTTGAGTTCCAATGTGTTTTATGTGCCTACTGGCACATAGAACACATTGGTACCCGGGGTACGAATCATGTGCTCTTATTTTATTTTTATGATTGACTTGTCGGAAATCTGATGATATTTGTGACTATTTGCGGGGTTTTTGGTTCGATTTTTATTTCGAGGCGAGCAAAAGCGGAAAGCTTTCGTTTAAACCATATACCCCCGATGTTTCGCGTGCGCTTATACCCTGGATGTTGCACGCTCTCACATACCTTGGATATTGGGTGCATTCCTTTGACATGGCTATTTGTTCAAGAAATTCTGACCAACCAAAAGTCAGAATTTATCGGGATTTAGGGGCAAATAAATTTAATTTTGACGTTTTCCGACCCTTGTTGGAAATTCCGTGATAGGGTTAAATTTTTCTGCTACAATGTAAATGCAAATGCCAGGAGACATCACTCCAACTATTCCACTAGGACTATGTAAAACATTATATGGGTATCTGCTGTAGATTTTGCTGTAGGGGTACTTGCACAAAATGGGATAGGGCGTGTTAAAATAGGATAGGGCGAGCTCGTTCCAATGAGGGATCATAACCTATGCTTTTGAGACAAAAAAAATAAAAAAAATAATGAAAATTAATTGTCGATTTTTGAGAATAGCGCTGGCCGGTTTTGGCCGTTACGTTGGGTAAATGAAAAATCCGAAACACGTATATTTTTATTTTTTGATCTCTACAACATACTGAAATTTCATGAAGATCGGACGTGATCTTTTTTCACGTTGACGTCATTTACGTCACCGAAAATTCCGACATAATCGTTGAAATTTCTCAGATCGGTTCCACATTTTTGATATGTTTTTGTCAGAGATAGAATTTACAAAATTTGAAAGCGGTAGACTCAATACAGGCGTTGATATTAGAAGATAATAATCAAAACGCATAAATTACGTATTGTTTTGGATAAAGGGCAAAAACAAAATCGAGCTTCATTACATTCAAGCCCGAATGGCCGTTAATATTTGTATCAAATTTGGTGGGTGTACCTTGATGCGAAGAAGAAAATAAAATTATAAAATAGGCTTACGATCGCAAAAGGTCATTTTAACTTCGTTGGATCACTTAGGAAGGGTCATTGCTTCGTGCCACCCGTACTCCAGCCTCGTTATGTTCTGCCTTATCACCTTCTTCCTTATAGCCGTTATAGGCAAGTACATTGTATCTCATCTATGGTGACTTTTAGGAGCTGATCATAGGAAACCCATGAGATGCCCAGGCATTGGTAACGCATTAAAAGCATACAATAAACAGAGAAGTGGCTACTGTGGGTAGTTTTTTCTTCAGACTTATGCGAAGAATCACATGGCTCAGTAATTTATCATTTATCCTTGTAAATCAGTGTAAATGGGGTGTTATCCCGGAAACGGCAATTTTCTGGTTCTGGTTTTTGAAAGTCAGACGCGATACCGGGAATTCTCCGGTTCCCGTTTCTGAATATCAATCCGGATACCCGGGGAATTCATAGGAGAGAACTGGGAATCAAAGGTTGCGTCCGCAACCTTTGATTCCCGATTCTAGTCTATGCATTTTGGGGACATTAGCACTGATTTTCAGAACTGGTAATCGGGAAAGTCCTGTTCGCGAGATTAAACAATAGCGCTAACGGTGATGCTGGTCTCGGAAGAAATTGATATTCGCAGTAATCTTATAAACTATAATACGCAATCCATACTATAGTCTATGAATTTCCCGGATATCGTTGTTGACTGTCGGAAACTGGAGCGGCAGAGCTCTGAAATTCCCGTTCCTGGGCATTAATCTTGTCTATGAGCAAACGTATATCACATGTGTAGAATTCATGTTTTAAGCGGGAAGCTACTCTACGTCAGGTTTATATTTTGAAATGTACAGACTTACTTTCATCTCTATCTTTTTTGTGTTTTGTCATTTTAATCTTCCGTAAAAATATTTGCACGTTACGACTTTAGATTGAGTAATTCCCAAATGGATGAGAGTGAAATTGTTGCATTAAATTGCATCTAATTCACTCTTCTGGAAATACACACCATCAAAGGCTATTGATAATGTGTTTGAAATGTTTTAATGCAGCTGTCTCCGCATTGGGCTTCAATTTATATTTGCTTGTCAGATATGCTGTTTTTGGAGAACAATAGTACGCACTAAAGCACCCAGTCCAAAAGACAAATGTACTATAGTATTTTCCGAAACATACTTGGCGAAAGACTGTATCGCGTATCTCCTGTTCTGTTTGTTATTCAATTATAATCAACCACTCAAATTAAAGAATAGATGAAGGAGACAATTTTCGCATTACTACCTTATCGGTGGGTCTTCATTTTCCCTTGATTTCACTCAAAAGCTCACCGTTGTTGTCATTTTACGCCAGCAGCCGACATGTTTGTTTACCAATGACGTAACGGATAGCACAATCTATTTTTTCCTGAGGGTTTCGAGGTTGTTGCAAGGAGTTGTGTTTTGATGGATTTGGATACAGATCAAAACATAAATCTGAACCGTTCCACAACATCGGTACGTTTGTTGCGAAATTCGGGCCCAAGTGAAACTTACGATCACAAAGTGATGACCGTTTCTGTAAAATAAATAAAATACGTCGGAAAATAACTGTTGATGCTTTCTAAATAAAATTTTGAAGTTCACCCTGATAAATTTTGTAACAGCTTTAGAAACATTGTGCACGAAAGCAGACTTGTGATTTAATAATGTTTTTCTGCCGAAAATTCCTTTTCGATGAAAATTCTTTAGTAGAGTCGAAGTTTATCGCCGATTGGGGTGGGGATAAACCCCATATTTTTCAATATATGGGATTTATCCCCACCCCATTCGGCGATAAAACACCGATTTCAACAGGTTTCTGATTGAAGACCAAAACACTGATTTCAACAGATTTCTGATTGAAGAACCAAATTATGTACCGTTTTTAGTTAGTTAGTTAGTTATTGGTGTTTAAAGCCACATATTTATGCACAATGGCTAATCATGACCACGACATTTTTACGGACAGAGGAAGCCGGATTACCCGGAGAGAACCATCGAACAATGGCAAGCAACTCTCAGCTCCACAACATGGTAACTCCACACAAGCAGGGTTATAACATTGGTTGAAGACAGGTGCTCCATCCACGAGGAGCAGTAGGCCTTAGTACACAACGCCACCATGCCCCAACGTGGGCAATGGGGTGAAGTGTCTTGCCCAAGTCACAACCCGGTTGCCGCAGGTGGGGTTCGAACAAAGTACCTCTCGGCTTGCAGCCTGCACCCTACCAACTGAGCCACCGCGCCCAGATGTAACGTTTTTTGCATCCAACGCGGATTACTTATCGAAAAATCAAGCTCTAAAGTATGTTGCTGTCAGAATATCGGCTTTTACTTCCATTTCGCCAAATTTACCAAGATGAAACCTAAAACACCCCCCCCCCCCCCCCCCCCACCTCCACCACCTGAAGTCCACTCCGGCACTGTCCTGCCCTTGAACTGCGTAGAATATAATTAAGTCAAGCGAATCGCATTGAAATCAAGTTTGGGGAAATGGGCTAACCATCTTTGGTTTATCGCATATATGTGTCTTGCAGAGAAACAGATTCAAGACAGTATGGGGTTGAGATAGCTGGCGGCAGATCCTCGATCTGGCATCACTGACTGTGTACAGTACACGGTGCTCACAAAAAATGCACTCCACCTCTCCAAGTGACATATAGACACACGTTCCAATTTTTCTCTGCCAGTGAATTTATAGCCCATACTCTTTGAAGTCTGGGCAGAGCATATAACTTGAACTAAATTTTAAAAGATTAACATGGCTATTCAGGACGTGTCATGTTTCGACCCCCCCCCCCCCCCCCCCCACCCGTCCGAACCAGTTCAATAACATTGAACTTGGACTTCGCCAAAGTAATTCGCGTTCGTTTTTTACATATGTTTTGGGTCGTCGGCCTTTAATACCATTCAAATAATCGTTAGAAAAAAAATTGTAACATACTTCGCAAGGGTAGGCTAATTTTAGGCTTGTAAAATTTACCGTAAGTAGTTTTCAGGGTGCGTGGATTATCTTTCTTCCACGTTACTAAGAGGAAAAGTTACAACGTCTCAGTTATAGCTCAAAGTTTTAACTTTACAAACAAAATCTTCAAATATGAAGAAATAAAGAATATATAAATCGAATGCAAAGTCACAGGGCGGAGGCAGGGGGTGAGATATTCCGTCATGGCCTGCGTGTATTTTTTCTTCTTCCACCAGTCTTGGGAGCCAGAAATAAGCATTTTAAAAGCAAATGTTTTTTTTTATATTTAGAGAGGGGAAACACACGAGATTTTATCCTATCGGGTGGGGGTGAAATGTAGGGAGAAAGTTAAACGGCTACACCAGAACTGACACATATCATTACTTGACGGGAGGTCATTTGAATTTGTTCCAAGAACCATGCGCGCATGAGACGATGGGTGGGGGGGGGGGGGTGCGGTTGCCACCCCTCTTGCCCTTGGTCACAGGGAATTCAGCTATAATCATTGTTACATGAATGTCGTAAAAACGTCACGTTTCTCGATGACGTGCGCGTTCGTTGTCGCGGGAGTGCCCCCCCCCCCCCCCCAAAAAAATCAACGTCTAGAAATTTCGAATTTCGAATCACTATTTGACTAACAGCTGGAACCTTCACATACTATGGTAGAAATCGTGAAATACCTCTTGGAATGCAACGCAAACAGACAAAATTACATCCTGTGCAGGGGGTGGGAAGTAAATTCAAGAGGGGCAAAGTTTGGATCGGAGGTAGGGGTTGTCTAAAACAACTGTTTTTTTCAGCCTAGTATCTATATTTTTTATTTTCAACCCCGCCTCCTTCTCTAGTCTAAGTTGAGTTTTAAAAGTTATTTCAAATGGAGCACCAGTCTTTCTCAAATTTGTTCAATCTGCCTGAATCTGCGCCAAATTTCATCCACTATGCCTGAAACGAGCAGATGAGGAGGCAAATATTCTAATCTATTTTACTAGTGTACCATCAACTCACAGTGGATAAGTCGTCATAAGTGGAAATTACAGAAACCGAAAGTTGAAACTCGCGAGGCGGAGAATATTTTGCTCCACCCAAATGGGAGTGGTCTGTTTGAGTGGGTTCAGGGGGCGGCCAGAGGCGCCCCCCCCCCCCACCTCCCCCCCCTCCAAAAAAAAATACGCGAAACGGTAAAACAATTGAGATAAGAAAAGGAAATATGCCAAACAAGAAGGCGGACTGTTTTTATATGGGCCTACGAGCCTCATCGTTCGGACGCCGAACACCGACATTTTCTGTCCGATGCCGATTGGATTCGCGGCAGCAAATTCAGTTTCGTACGCAACCGCACACATGTGCCGATGTCAATGAGTTCCGAAATCAGTTTTCTCTCTGACAAACGCTTCCGGTAAAAATAACACATCGGACCCCAGATCTATTGCCGCAACTGCAAACATGTGCGCTTAGCTTCACTTACAAGCCACACGGAACGCGCTGCGTGACGCAGACCAATATGCCCAGGTTTTGAATTTGAATTCGAGAGTGAAACAAAGTTACAGGTATCACGGAACAAAATATTTTCCCACATGCGACAATAGTAACGTTCAGGCGAAAAAATATGATCGCACCACTTCAATTTTGCCATTCAAATATCTTTGTCAAGTATAGCCCTTCAGACAATTTTTTCTCACCCGAGAACAGGGGTCATGCAACAAATAAGAGAGAAAAACTGACACGAAAGGAAGTACAGGTCACGTGCATTTTTCAGGCAATTCCCTACAAAAACACACATAAAGTAAATTGTATTTTTTAGGTCTGAGAGTCATCAAATCACCCTCTTTTTATCAGGCATATTCAACAATAGTGCAAGATGTCAATAGAATGTTTCAAACCTTTATTGAAAAAATATATTTTCCAATGGCTGTTTATTTTTAGCGATTGTGTTGCGAAGTTGGCCCACAGAAGTTAAGCAAGCTCGAAAGAAGAGCTATAGTTCTTCCATGGAAATTATAGAAATAACAGGACAGTTTTCTATTAGTTTGAATGGGACTCATATCATTGCTGTTAATTTTCCTCAGAGCCGATATTCGTAGAATTGGATAAACTAATAAGAAATACTCCGACTAACACTCGACCGACTGACGTACACTCAGTGGAAGAGCTGATCAGAGATAACGCCGGTAGTCGAGTTTTAGTTGATAAATATCACGGGCGGAAATCTCCGAATTGGTACTATTTGAACTGTCATAGCTGTCATCAACCCATAAATCACACTCCCAGAACAAACGGGCATCACATAATGCTAAAGTTGCAGAACTGTAAATTCTATCACACAATTCCCCCGGTCAACAGAACCC
This sequence comes from Pictodentalium vernedei, assembly GCA_031216915.1. Lineage (NCBI taxonomy): Eukaryota > Metazoa > Mollusca > Scaphopoda > Dentaliida > Dentaliidae > Pictodentalium > Pictodentalium vernedei. Next base: position 418,843,954 of record CM062293.1, on the reverse strand, counting down.
CGACGGAATGCGTTTGTGGAACAACCACTCGATAGATTGCATGCAGATTGCCGACAGTCTGCATGGCAGTACAAACGTCTAACAATGGTGACTGCCACTTCACGGGAACTTTCCCTAACTATTCCGCTGACTGGTAGTCGAGTGATCAGGTTTGGCATCAAAAATCTAGGGGATATAAGCACTGATTCCTGGATGTTTGGGAAGTTGTCTCTGGGCTCCCGACGAGCAAGTACCTACCTACAAGAAGTAAGATGGATGCCGCCACTATTGCTATAAGGTATGAACTTTGACTGAACATTGTGAATTTTACTTTATACCAGAGAAAACGATGGGCAGTTGAGTTTTATTTGTTAATAAAAATCGTAGATAACTGGTAAACTGGTCTTCGTTGTGCTGAACACGACTAGCCCGTGAGGTAACCAGCCTGAACCCAGAATCTGGAGCCTGTGTCTGGTATCGTCTGGTAAGGAATCACAAAACGCCACGGGCTGATGGGACTTCGCGGTTGGTGGGGCTCCGTAGTTCTCTCAGTAATCACAACGCTTGGAGTCAGAATTTACGATCACAGATCGATAGACTTTTTTACTAAATTCCGTAACAATTGCATCATTTCCGAGTGCAACCTTTCAAGGCGGGTAACTCTAATTCAAGGTGGGTAACTCTAATTCAAATTTTTAGTTCCCTGATACCTGTTGAGAGTATCTATATTTAATAATAGAGGTTCCTCATTCTTATAAAAACCGATGCCAGATCCACTGTGTGCCGCGACAGATTAGGCGGCCGCGCGATGACAGCTATTGAGTCATCGGGAATTAAATGACTTGACGTGGACACTGTAGACTGAAGATTTTGCAGCGCTAAAGGCAAGGAAGATATCACACAAAAAGTCAATCATCAATGACTGATAATGTCCAGTCTTTTCGCCGGCCATCAAATCTGTCGTAATTTTTACGATACACATCACAATAATTTTGATGATACAATCAGCGTGATGGTATTACAACGTAAAACTCTACTCACAGTTGCGACAGTTGGTTCTGTTGTATAGGCCAATATATGTTTAACAAGTATCATATGATAATAGAATTAATAGTGAAGTGTCATTTGGCATTTAGTTTGGGTTTCGGGATTTGTTGCATCACTGATGTTTCATGCTATGACAGCGAATGCATGTCGGATGGGATCGTATCCAGAAAATTTACCATATTATCAGTGTGCGCGCTTAAGCTTCAGGCGCCCCGTGGGAAAAAAATTATCAAATTTATAATTAAGTGTTGGGAAGGTGGGGGACTGTCGTTCCACGTGTAATAGAAGTGATTGATATCTTGGGTGTTCGGTCACTTCGTCTTTATCAACAATTATAAAAAATATAAACTTCATCACGCAGGACGCTAATGTTAACTGTATTTCTGAAAGTCTACCTTTATGTAACATCATCAGTACTAGATGTAGATCGTGCCACATGTGGGGGGGGGGGGGGGGGGGGGGGGGGTAGGGGACTTAATGGGAAACCTAGGAAGGACGTCATATTCACGTGACCAAGTTACGCCAAGTTAGTCACGTGACCCAGTTACGTCAAGTTTGGTTGATGTCCTAGCCCGCGTGAGCGGTCATCTTGTGGCGTCATTTCATAGTGATACGTGGTCTTAGTGCGCATGCGCAACTCGTGTTGTTAGGGTGATACGCTGTTCCGTCGGGCATTTTGTATACTGGCTTTCCTCAAATACCTAAATGAGTCGAAGAAAGTATATTCGAGTCACTCGAACGAACAATTGTTCTATAGCTCATTTCGATGGGATTGGAGTCGCTTGAGCAATGACTTTTCAGTAACTCTTCGATGGATTCGTGACTATAAGAATCATATAGGCTTTCGTTATACACACTGAAGATAACTCTGCATACATGTTATGGGAAACCAAGCACTGGTGATTATAAGACTTGGACGAGGGAACGAACTAGAGCTAGTTTGGGCTAGACATACTGCTAGTGTTAGAGTAGTATCTGTAATAGGTACAAAAATAGGGTTCTTGGAAAATCTGGACCAGTACTTTAGTGTAATAGAACATACTCTCGATCCTATAGCACTACGTGCTACTACTAAAAACCCTAGATGGGGAGTACAAGTCCGTTACGGTTGTTTTGGGCGCATTTTGGTGATTTGGAGGGATTGTCGGCTTGTTTGTGGTAATTCTACAAAGTACAACTACTCTTATACAAAGGAACGTACCTGTTATTGAAAAAAGAAGGATTCGTGAGGAATCCATATCAAATAGTCGTTTTGGGTGGTTTGGATGGATTGATGGGTCTTTCTGGGTAATCAGATTTACTCCTATTCAAACGAACAAATCCTCCGCACATACCCCCGTCTTGGTGTAGGCCATTCAGGCTCATAGCAACCACGTGCTACCTTAGAAACCAAGATGGCGGCCTCCATCAGACAAAAATGTCCGACAGAAGTACTATCACCCTAACTACACGCGCTGCGCATGCGCACTAAGACCACGTGTCACTATGGAGATGACGTCACAAGACGGCCGCTTCCGCGGGCTAACATGAGTTAAATTGGGTCACATTACTGTGCCATCACTTCTTAGGTCCCCTCACTAGGTCCCCACAATGTGGCAAATAAGGCCAAGTGGCCGAAAGCTCCAGTTACTGATTGATTTTATTATATAAAATGTCACACTTTCTACCTACCCACTGAAAAATGTTGCAGGCTGAATGGGAACATAGTTTATTTAGTGGCCAAAAAGCCCTTGGGGATTGAAATCTCTTTTCCAATTTTCCCGGGGATACTCCCCGCCGCCATCTATAATTCTATTAGCATCCCACCTTAGGTCTTGGGCATATATGACGCCCCTTGCTAAAGTATATCCAGAGGGGAGGCACCTTTGAGCCGCCACTGGACCCAGTGGAAGTAACACAGGTATGTAGAAATATTAGACAGTCGAGGTAATAATTCATAGCTTAGGGTTTTTAAAAATTTCGTTATAATTAACTGCAGTAATGGTAGAAGTTTGTAGGGATTTATCCAAACGATGTATCGAACTCAGAAATAGAGACAACCAAAGGTAAAAAAAATCGTTAGAGAAAGAGTCATGGGGATTGTAACCAAAATTGGCGAGAGTAGGTCAAAAGAAAGAGGTCTTTGTGTGGCCTGCGTGACAAAGAGAAGACAGGTTTTGAAGAGTACCTTGACAATGGCACCATTGTAAGGGGAGGAGTGGTCACTGTTGTTCAAGCTGAGGTCGCGATCACTGGAGATTAGGGGGAATTGGGAAAGACGGTGGAAAAGGAGAGCCAAATGTGTAACTTGGGCGTAGTGGTGAACTTGGAATACGTTTTATTAGGAAGTCCAAAATCTCAATCTTCTAGATCAAAATTTACTGGGAGCAGTATAATGAGGACGTGGGATGGGAGAATAAAGGACGTGGTTAGTGGTTGACACAAATGGTTAGTATGCTCATTGGAGGGATTGTGAAGAATGGAAGAATGGGGGTACAGAGTGTCTTCAAGCAGTTCGTCTCAGTATTGGGAGGAAAGATGCGTGGGAATCGGGAGGCAGTTGGAAGCACATGAGTAACCAAAACCTTCTTAACTGAGAACCACGGCAAATCAGCGGCCAGCCAAACTGTTATATATCGACCCACGTGAATAGTGTTAAAGCCTCATCCATCTGTAGGGTTCAATCTTCTAATGCTATGGGCACACAGGCCTTACATTACACGTATTTACTCCAGCTGAATCCCGAGAAGCATATAATGTTTTATTGCGGTTGACTGATACCAGACGAGACTGCTCGAACACATTCAGTCAGGCACCTCTACAAAAGCGATCGTCTTTTCTTCCAATTACAAGGTTCGAAAGGTAGTCTGGGTTCTCTAGAAACCCTCAAGCGGATCAGATTTTTAAAAATGTTCCCGGGGAGGGTTCCCTTGATCCCACCAGTAGGAGAAGACACGCTCACGAACATCCACACCACGGCTAAGCACGTAGTTACTTTTCGGGCAAAATCTTCCAGCCCCCCCCCCCCCCAACCCCCCCCCCCGCAGCCATGAAAAACAAGAGGCCCCAGGGGGCCTGAGGGCGCTCACCTGACATGGTAGCCTAAATATCAACCCAGAGAATTGATTTCCACAAGTTGCATCTGCTCCTCCTATGAAAAGCTGAAACCAAATATCCAAATATTCTGACCAGTGGATCTAAAAAAAGAGTTTTAAAGAATATTCCTCATATTGAACTAAGTCATAATTCGGGCTCCCACAGGGAGCTCATATATGAACCCAGGGACTTGGCTTTAACAAACCTCAATCTCACACCCCTAAGGATTCTGCACACCAAATATCAAAACATTCCGATTGCTGGATCTGAAGAAGAAGATTTTTAAAGAAAATTCCTCATTTTGAACCAAGTTACAATTTGAGCTCCCACAATCAGCCCAAATATGGACCTAGGGACATGGCTTGAACAAACTTGAATCTTACCCCCCTAAGGATGCTGCATAAAAAATATCAAAAGCATTCATCTGCTGGATCTGAAGATTTTTAAAGAAAATTCCTCATTTTGAACTAAGTTGTCATTCAGGCTCCCATAGTGAGCCCAAATATGAACCAAGGGACTTGGCTTGAACAAACTTGAATCTCAGCCCCCTAAGGTTGCTCCATGCCAAATATCAAAACATTCCAACTGCTGAATCTGAAGAAGAAGATTTTTAAAGAAAAATTCCTCATAGTGACTAAGTTATAATTTGGGCTCCCACAGGGAGCCCAAATATGGACCCATGGACTTGGCTTTAACACACTTGAATCCCCCCCCCCCCCCCCCAAGGATGCTACTCACCACATATCAAACCATTCCAACTACTGGATCTGAAGAAGAAGATTTTTAAAGAAAATTCCTCATTTCGAACAAAGTTACAATTCAAGCTCCCACAGTGAGCCCAAATATAGACCTAGGGACATGGCTTGAACAAACTTGAATCTCACCCCCCTAAGGATGCTGCATACCAAATATCACAAGATTCTGCCTGCTGGATCTTGAGAAGAAGATTTTCAAAGAAATTTGCCTGAAATGCACTAAGTTCGAATTTGGGCTTCTATAGTGAGCCCAAATATGAATCCAGGTGGCCGATTTGAACAAACTGGAATCAGATCCACCCCACAATGTTGCATACCAAATATCAAAAGATTCTGCCTGCAGGATCTGGAGAAGAAGATTTTTGAAGAAATTTGCCTGAAATGCACTAAGTTCAAATTCGAGCTTCTATAGTGAGCCCAAATATGAATCTAGGGAGCCGATTTGAACAAAATAGAATCAGATCCACCCCACAATGTTGTATACCAAATATCAAAAGATTCTGCCTGCTGGATCTGGAAAAGAAGATTTTTTAAGAAATTTGCCTGAAAAGCACTAAGTTCAAATTTGGGCTCCTATACTGAGCCCAAATATAAACCCAGGGAGCCGATTTGAACAAACTTGAATCAGATCCACCCCACAATGTTGCATACCCAATATCAAAGGATTCTGCCTGCTGGATCTTGAGAAGAAGATTTTCAAAGAAATTTGCCTGAAATGCACTAAGTTCAAATTTGGGCTCCTATACTGAGCCCAAATATAAACCCAAGGGGCCGATTTGAACAAACTTGAATCAGATCCACCCCACAATGTTGCATACCAAATATCAAAAGATTCTGCCTGCTGGATCTGGAGAAGAAGATTTTTTGAGAAATTTGCCTGAAATGCACTAAGTTCGAAATCGGGCTCCTATACTGAGCCTAAATATGAACCCAGGGGGCCGATTTGAACAAACTTGAATCAGATCCACCCTCCAATGTTGCATACCAAATATCAAAAGATTCTGCCTGCTGGATCTGGAGAAGAAGATTTTTTAATGTTTTTCCCATTGCCTACAGTGTTAAAAAGCGCTGACTCAGCACTTTTTCCAAGTTCCGAAACTGTACCCTATGATAAAACCGATGGCAATTTTTTTTTTACCAATTCTTTCTGTTGGTCCTAAGGAAGCTTCACACCAAATACAAATTCTCGGTGCCGTGCAGTTTTGGAGATATGGGCGTTTTAATTTTTTTCTATTTTTAGCTCCTGCGGTTCCCATGGGGCTACGGGGGAAAAAAAATCAGCATCAATTAGGTACTTATGACCCAATAAGCCCTCACATAAAATTTGGTTCAAATCAGCCTCTCGGTTTGGAAAATAGAAATTTTGGGCGGGGCCAAAAATTTTGCCCCTCCCATAACGACGCCAAGTATAGCCCCACAAACTTCTCTTGAACAAATCTGAGTCTACGCCTCAAAAGGAAGCTACACACCAAATATCAAGTCTCTGCTACTGCTGGTTCATGAGAAGAAGATTTTTTAAGATTTCAGCACACTTTTTGGGTGTGGCCCTACCCACGGGCAGGGCAACTTGATTTGAACAAAATCAAATTGCGATGTCATAACAAACTATTATCTCAAATATCAATTAAATTGGTTCAGCGGTTTGGGAGGAGAAGACGCAAACACCATGTTCACGGACGACGGACGCCGGATGACGGACGGTGAGTGATCACTATAGCTCTCCTGACTGAAAGTCAGGTGAGCTAAAAAGTTGGCCCGCTGGTCTATATACGCCTGTGCTGGGTATAATCAGTGGAGTCGAAATATGATTAATAGTATATAAATTCTCTGATCAACTTTGCCTAGTGATTTCTCCCTCAGAAGATTTATCAGGTGCTTGCTGAGAAATGGCGGGGGGGGGGGGGGGGGCAGCGTGATCACGAAGTGGCGTACGTGACGCCCCCCCCCCCCCCCCCCCTCTCCCCTACAATTTTCCAATAAGCTTTCTAGTGATTATACGTATTCGTAAGGATTGTATCCGAAAATGCCAAGTCTCTCATGCTATTAGTTATATACTTTCTTAAAAGAAAATTGGTTAGGCCTACTTGGACTTGTGTCGGGTTATAGCGAAAGCGGCACCGTGTGAAAACGGCACCTGGAGTAAACGGCACCGAGTGAGCGAAAACGGCACCAATTGATTGTGGCGAGAACGGCACCAGTTCCGATGGCGAAATTAATTCATTTAAATTCTGCTTTTTTTCTGTGTTTCGTTTTGAAACCGAGTATTTAGCCTATGGTTCTCTAATAAATTTGTGGAAAACTGAGCAGTTAAAAATGAGAGGATACATCTCCCCTCCCAACTATCTCATGGTTTTCTTGTTTAGCAGTGACTTCTAAACATTAAAAGCAATAACACCCCTCCCCCAACCCCACCCTTTCCTCGGCCCTGGAATCTATCCAACCTGGATTCACGATACACCTCCTTCTTTATTATTTGACGCAGAAATCAGAATATTGTGTATGTGGGTGTGTGTGTGGGGGGGGGGGGGGGGCGAATTCAAAGGACGTGCCAAGGTAAAAAATTAAAACAAGGTCTTTTAGGCCATATTTGGATGGGGGCAGTCCAAACCCAAGAAATCCGGACTCCTGTGCCAAACCGAAAGTAACGGGCCCCGGATTTCACACGGTGCTGTTTTCGCCTGTACCCGTGTCACTGTCACACAAACAATCAAAGCCTAAATGGAGGTTTGTAGCAACATACTGAGGGCAGTTGTCGGCAAGACATGACAAATTTGGAAAACTGGTGCGGCACGTATTAATAAAATAATTTACGTCACGACTACAATACATGTATATTTTATTTATTCACTAATTCACTAACGCGTTTTGAACAAGACTTGAGTTTTATTTTGAACCATCATCGCGACGAACTCATATTCCAACTTCGTCAAAACACGCCTTCTGCAAAGGCAAGCCGTGAAAATTCAGATTTACCTGTTCTCAAATGGACGGTCCCAATTACGTCACTTGTGCATTGTTGCAAAATGGACGCTCTTCCGAAAATACACACAAATTCCCATAGAGAATTAAAAAATTCGTTCATATAATTTTCGAGCGAGCTAAAATCACAGAAACGTAACGACGGCGAAGTTAAATATATTACACGTAATCGGGAGCTGAAAACTAAAAGATATTTTCTTGATTTTGTATTATTCCAGAGTTTATTTACCATTGGGGGGTTATGGAAAGGACTTTAGTTGAATCCTTTATCTAACATGAAAAGCAGACGACACTTGTCTTGAATAACTAATTTTTTTCATTTTTTTGTTACAAACACATAGGTTATGACCCCTCGTTGGAACGAGCTCGACGAGCTCGTTCTAACGAGAGGTCATAACTTATATTTTTTAGACAAAAAATGAAAAAATAATGAAAATTAATGGGCGATTTTTGAGAATCGCGCTGGCCGGTTTTGGCCGTTACGTTGGGTAAAGGGTTAATCAAGAAAGTTGTTTATTATTGGTGTAAGAGTACACCCGATCTGTGATTTATAGTCCTGTCATAACAACGGCAGACAAAATATTGCGAGCTGATACGGGGGGGGGGGGGGGCACGAATAATTTGCGAGACGTTATGTGTGGGGTGGGTGGGTCTCATAGGTGTGCTAAAAAACGTTCGTTCTCAAATTATGCAATTTTTCATAATTCTCTGCAATGTATCATTATTTATGTTCCAAACCGCAGAGATAATGCTGTGAATGAACCCAAATAGGTTAACTGCAACACTAGGGGCCTTTATAAGTGTTAATACGAGGTGAAATCTGTGAAAATGTCACAAATAATACATGTTGGTGGAGGTGTGGTCGTCTGGTTCTCAGTGTAGAAAATATGCCGGAGAATTTGTTTGGAAAAATGCTTTTTATGCACCAAATACAACAGGAATTAATGTAAAAATGTGCTAGTATCAACTAATATTCGATTCACTTCAATGGCTTCACTTATTCCCTCAAATGTCAGAAGGATACTTGAGAATATTTTCTGTTGTTTTACTCGTTGTCATTTCTTTAGTATTATGGCAGAGAAGTAGCGCTAGTGAATTGATTGTGACAACTGCCCTGTTTCAACTTGGTTAACAGTTCCAATACGCTTTCGAATTTCAAATATTGTTGCATGATCTCGTCACAATATAGTACTCAGTAAAGTTTAACTTGCTATTATTGTGTATTAAGACTTTACCACTTGTGTCAAGGTAACTTGAGGTTTTGGAAAATTGACAAATATCATTTTCAACTGATTTTTAATTGAGAATTAGGCAAAAATAAACAAAAAATAAATACACCATACTAACAAGGTTAGTACTTTGGTCACTTTTGGAATCAAACATACCGGCTCCTGCCAGAATCAAGTAAAAAATGAATAATTGGATCAGAATGGATTGAACTTTTTGTCGTTTTTATCTTACTTCTATGGTACAAATCGGGGGAATAATTTAAACATATTTTATTTACGTCAAATCAGGAGAAAATGGGGTTGGTCATATCCTAGGCCATCACTCATACTTTCATGGACATTGAGCTGGCCTGAATGAGTTTTTTAATATTTCGGAAGCCTCATTTCACAAACAGGAAGTGAAACTAACCTTTCTGGGTAATAAAAATTTGTAACAAGTACCTGGAATCACTGGTGGAATCAAACTAATCAGCGAACTACACTTCTTTCCATACCTATTATGATATTCGTCAAAGCAATTCGTAATTTCAATGGGAAAGCGGGGGTGGGTGTCTGAAAATGACAGTAGACAAATTGCACAAGGTGGTGGGTGTGTGTAAAAAAGGGCTAAACCGAAAAATGGGACATGGTGTCTGCAAATTTTCTACTGCCCACCTCCTCCATCCCCCGGCTGATAGTGACATTCTCTGCTTCCGTTCCTGCTTACAACTAGAAAGAGAAAAGCGAAAACATTGCCTTGAAGATGCTGCAGATCACGGCAGCTCACAATGCCGCGCATTAGTTGGGGCATTTGATTTTGAACCAAAAAGTCGATGGTTCGAGTCTGACCCGCGCCATCTGCACTGTGTCCTTGGGCAAGCCCCTTAATATAATATTAGGACGTTTCTTTTCATGTTCTATCGGTCGATAGTACCAGAGTTTGTGTGATTTCTGAAATAAAACCTGAAGCAGCGATGCAGCTTAAGGTTTTATTTTAGACATTACACAAACTCAGGTACTATCGACCGATAGAACATGAAAAAACGTTCTAATTATTTTATTATGCCGAACAAAAATAGCTTTCATTGTTAAGTGTTAACTGCAACATGTCATCAATCTTGTAACAATGTAGTTGAATCCAGAAACAGGCTTTTAGTGACGTCATTTCGAACGATTGACGTCACTTTAGGAGTTTCCAGATCACCAAATTCGAAAATGACTTGTTACAAGTGCCGTCGCTTTGGGAGATTCTGTATCACCAAATGTTGGTATTTACAACTGCATCATGTTGTTCATGTTATATAATATAAAGTGATCTGATTGCATTATCTGGATAAACGAAACATGTCTCGTTCTATTAACAACAAAAAGCATGAGTACACGGAATCGGGTTAGAATTGGTTATACCACCGCACGCGCTTGATGTTGTGGTGGTTTCATCGGGGTTCTATTCTTCCATGCATGAGTGTACTCTGGTAGAGCGAAAGGACCTCTCATCTCAAATAAATGGTGCATGGACGGTGTGGGGGCAAGCCTCTTTCTGTCCTTTTTGAGTGTATAATTTTATTATGCCCGGGTGTGACAAAGGAGCAAACGCCCTGAGTCTTCAGCGTTTCCTGCGATTTTTCTTTGGAGGAGGTGGCTGCGAAGGAGAGGACGATTCTGTGGTTAGTGTTGTTGAACTGCAGTTGGAGAACTGGGCTGGGTGACGGGGAACGGTGTCATTGGGTATTTTTGGTGAGTTTTTGATCGCCGCCATAATTCAGTCAGTCATTTCCTTATCCATGTTTCTTTGTCAGTTAGCAGCAAGTCCTTGATGGTTTCCTGTTTTTCCCTGTGATTTTGAGCCTCTGGTATTGTTTCTGTGAATATAATTGTCGCAGTTCCTTATTGTTGAACTCCTCTCCCAGGAACGTCTCCACGGACTCCGATGTGCTCACATCCATGAGCCAATACTATAAAACTTTTACAATTGTATTTTCTAGAATTGTATTTTCTAGTTATGACTTTAAATGGGCTGAAATGAACCATTAGCATTTTCAAAGGTGTGGCAATTTGCCAGTTGGCAAATTGCCATATCTTTTAAAATGCTAAAGATTAATTTTATTCAGTTATATTAATGGGTAGAAAATACAATTCTAGAAAATACAATTGTAAAAGTTTTATAGTATTGACTCCTGGTTGGGGCTCCTGTTTGGAAAAGCTGGAGGGGTTAGAGATGGAGGGATGGAAGGTGCATTGTCAGAGTCAACTTCCTGTTCATAACACAGACCCCTCCCCTTTTCCATCTCCTCTTCAAACGAAGATTATGATGAGCTTGAGATTGATTTGTCTCCCTGTGTTCTCCGGACCCTCTTCCAGCGAGGATGTGCCGGGTTAGACAAGGGTCGGTCAGGTGTGCCATGTATCGATCGACTTTTCGGCACCTTTACTTGCCTCCTTGTCTTCCTTCGCCTTCTTTTCCTCCCCGGGAACTCTGTCATTCGGCGGGCATCACGTCGTCTGGCTGAGGGTTCCTTGCTTCTTCTTCTTCTTCTTCTTCTTCTTCTTCGTCTTCTTCTTCTTCTTCTTATTGTCCTCTTTAAGGATTCGGCAGTTAGAAGAATTAACGTCCAGCTTTTCCGGGTCACTTGGAGGGTGGCCAGTGAAATGATGAAATTTTTTCACGAAAGGTTCTGTTATTCTTTCAAAATTCATTGCTTAGTGATATTTTCCCTTGCGCAATTGGATACCCCAAGTGGTAGCAAGAGCAGACTTCAGAGCCTCTCATACTGAATAGGATCCGTATGTTGTTACTACTTTGGAGTATTTTGACATATTCCGTTCGCTTATTTTGTTCAAAACTTTGTTTTGGATTAAAATCCTCTCTTTTCACTTACACACCACCGTCTTCTTAGCTTCCTTATGCCTATTTTAGTCCACCTCTGATGCCCGTTCTTCCATCATGGTACAAAGCTTAGCCTGGAATGAAAAATTAATTGGGATCTCTGAGCATATCTCCTAGACAAGTTCACCATTTTGTTAGAAAAGGGATTAACAGTTCATTACTTATGGACTTGCAGAGATACGTGGACGATTACAACACGAGTGCTTCTATTGTCAGTAAAATGGATTTACAATTAGCAAAATCTGCCCAAAGATGCTTTATTTCCGAAAAAACCTTCTTGAAACACGTAGCTTATGACCTCCCATTGGAACGAGTTTACTGAGTGATCATAAGCCATGCTGTTTGACTAAAACTGAAAATATATCCAAATTTGAAAGGCAGAGTTTAACCCTTTACCCTACGCCCAGATCAAAATTTCTTATTTTAATTTCTGTTTTTTTTTTTTTATTTTTCAGTAAGTTTCAGCAAAACTATCTGATGCGACTCATTGGGACGAACCCCGAAGAGATCGTTCCAATGAGGAGTCACGTGATATGATTTTGTGGACATTTTTTAAACAATATTATTAGTTGCCCCGTGTCTGATCACGTGGTACGGGTTTTTACCTACCCGAAGCCAGCCGTGTCCCATGAGGCCGAAGGCCCCATGGGATACGTTTGGCTTCGGGTAGGTAAAAAACCCGTACCACGTGATCAGACACGGGATAACGAATTTATCTATTGACTTTCCGTTTTAGAAGTACAATCTATTTCATGTGTGAACACACACAGCATGAGATCTTTTATCTTCCATTGTTGAGCCATACAGGTTTCTGTGAATTTTTTGTGCAAAAACGTTTTTGTGAAAATATGCCGATATGACTAGTGTAAAAAAATTATACGGGGTATGGACAATTTGTAGATTTCGGAACGAGGCTTCTACTGGGTATGGGAAATTTGTCAGTGGCTGGGCGGACGTATCGTGGGTTTCAATGAATATGGTCTCATACCACGTATCTATCAACCAATCAAATCCAAAAATTCACTTTAGTCAATAGATAATGTTTCTTTAACTGCTTAATTTGTATATTATGCGGGTGGATATGACCGATTCGGTAGGTAAAGGGTTTAAAATAGCGCTGGTTGACCTTGGTCGTCATGATAGGTAAAGAGACAGGTCTACACAATTCAAATGGAAGAAAATCTAAAAACGAAAGCCCTATTGATTGTAGGTGGAAGATTGTTTCAGTATTCGATTGGGGAAATAAAAATGAGAATTTCAACCCTCTGTACTCGGACAACTTTCAGTTCCAGCGACGTGGGCGAACGTTGTATGATAATAAATCGGAGCGCAACTGATTGTCCACGTGGGGGCACGGTGGCGCTGTGTACTAATGCGTGCTGCACGTCGATGGTGCACCTGTTTTCAACCAATGCTAACCCTGCTTGAGTGGCATTAGTAGGGTGGGGAGTCTAACGTTGCTCGTCGTTCTCGGTGATTCTCTCCGGGTACGCCGGTTTCCTCCATCCGTAAAACTTTTCCTCACGAGGTGACACTTGCTGTCTAAAGTGTCGTTGAACTCCAATAAATTAATGAATAAATAAATCGAAGCGCAGTAAATTCCGTAGGAAATCAATCAATATTTTCAGAAAAAACATAAGATTGCAAGAAAAGGCGGCGTAACAATGGTGGGTACTGGAAACACGCGCCCCGACTCTTCACCTTCTTCCCAGGACAGGTTAAATGATTACACACTGTGTTTAACATTTTACCCATCGTAACGAATAAAACGGGCCAGCGCCATTTATAAAATTCACCAGACAAATTTTATTATATTTTTCATGTTTTATTGCCCCAAACACATAGCTTATCACATCTCACTGAAACGAGCTCGTTCCACTGGTGGGCCATAAGCTATGTTTTTGCGAAACAAAATGACAAATTCGAGTTATTAAAGATTTTTTTTATTTTGCAGTATCGTCTGCTATTCGTGATTCGTTGGGTAAAATGTTAAAAAAAATTATAGAATACAAATGTATCTGTACACAGTCATTGCTGTGATGTATTATCTACAAATGTACACAAGTTTAGTTGCTTTGGGCCAATGCATTCCATCTTCGGCCGGTTCGAATTATTGCTTCCCTTTTAACCATCTTCTATTCGGAAATTGGGGGAAGTAGAAGAAATATATGGATCCGTGACCAGACAGTGCCATGCATAGAAAAAATGAGATAAGCTTATTATAAAGGACGAAGGCGCCGCAGGCGCCCGAGTTGAGACGTAGGCGAAGCCGACGTCGAAACTCGTGAGTCCTTTATACTAATTTCACACTTTTTTTTTTAAACGTAGGAAGTAGTTAACGAGATGAGACTTCACGAGAATGACTCTGGCTGATTAAACTTTTAGGGATTTTTCCCAAAGGAACCGGGGACAAATAAGGTTACATTTTTTCAAGGATATTCGGTCGCTAGAATAAGTGATGGCTCTCCACCATTCTTTTCACCCTCATAGGGTCAAGGGACCCCTATATATTGAGTGTGTGTGTGTGGGGGGGGGGGGGGGGGGGAGGGGGAGGATAATGGGTCACTGATTATGTCACGTGACGACCATAGCAAGTAAAGCACGCCCCTAGCAACGGGCAAACTACTGGGCCAATTTTGACCAATTTTGATACATGGACCCAACATGCATTGCAAACGAAAACAGATAGGTCAATGGTGTCGCCACGTGACTTCCCTAGCAACCAGAGCGTCCCCTTAGCAACGGGCTAACTACTGGGCCGATTTTGACCAAATTCGGTATGCGGACCCAAAATGCATTGCAAATAAAAATAGACAGATCAATATTGACGTCTCGTGACTTCCCTAGCAACCAGAGCGCGCCCTTAGCAACGGGCTAACTACTGGGCTGGTTTGGACCAAATTCGGTATACGGACCCAAAATGCATTGCAAATAAAAACAGAGCGATCAATCATGACGTCACGTGACTTCCATAGCAACCAGAGCGCCCCTTAGCAACTGGCTAACTACTGGGCCGATTTTGACCAAATTCGGTATACGGACCCAAAATTCATTGCAAATGAAAACAGACAGATCAATGTTGACGTCACATGACTTCCCTAGCAACCAGAACGCCCCTTAGCAACGGGCTAACTACTGGGCCGATTTTGACCACATTCGGTGTACTGACCCAAAATGCGTTGCAAATGAAAACAGATAGGTCAATGTTGACGTCACGCGACTTCCCTAGCAACCAGAGCGCCACCTTAGCAACGGGCTAACTACTGGGCCGATTTTGACCAAATTCGGTATACGGATCCAAAATTTATTGCAAATAAAAACGTACAGGTCAATGTTGACGTCACGTGACTTCCCTAGCAACCAGAGCTCCCCCCTTAGTAACGGGCTAACTACTGGGCCGATTTTCACCAAATTCGGTATACGGACCCCAAATGCTTTGCAAATGAAAACAGACAGATCAATGTTGACGTCACGTGACTGCCCTAGCAACCAGAGCGCCACCTTAGCAACGGGCTAACTACTAGGGCGATTTTGACCAAATTCGGTATACGGACCCAAAATGTATTGCAAATAAAAACATGCAGGTCAATGTTGACATCACGTGACTTCCCTAGCAACCAGAGCTTCCCCCTTAGTAACGGGCTAACTACTGGACCGATTTTGACCAAATTCGGTATACGGACCCAAAATGCTTTGCAAATGAAAACAGACCGATCAATGTTGACGTCACGTGACCTCCCTAGCAACCAGAGCGCCCCCTTAGCAACGGGCTAACTACTGGGCCGATTTTAATAAAATTCGGTATTCGGACCCAAAATGCATTGCAAATGAAAACAGATAGGTCAATGTTGACGTCACGTGACTTCCCTAGCAACCAGAGCGCCACCTTAGCAACGCGCTAACTACTGAACCGATTTTGACCAAATTCGGTATACGGACCCAAAATGTATTGCGAATAAAAAGATACAGGTCAATGTTGACGTCACGTCTTTTCAGTAAAACTGCATTCGCATATTTTCATCGTCCTTTTTTGCACAGCACTGCTGTATTTTCTTGTTTTTACATCAACATCATAAACGATTATAATTCGTAGCATAGTACGTCACCTGCTCTTCCCAAGGTCTAATGTATTTTTATGGATGTCCCATACCCCAACCCATGCACCCCACCCGCGCCACACACACATACTTGTATGCAGGAGTGTACTCCATCATGCACTTGTAACAACTACCGTCGCACTCACGGCCTTCATTGCACTCATTCAACACCTGGAGATCAAGTGTATGATATTTTATTGATCAATTGTTATACTTGCGTTGAAACGGGTTGTATTGTGTGATTGATCCGTTCGTGCGTCCGTCTGTCCGTCCGTCCGTCCGTCCGTCCGACGGTCCGTCCGTCCATCCGTTCGTGAGTCCGTCCGTCCGTGCGTCTGCCTGTCCGTCCGTAAACCTTTTTGGGGTTTCTGGGTCATAACTTCTGTTATAATTGTCACATCCAAATTATATTAGATATTTTACCTTATTCTCAGAAAATGCAGATCAGGTTCGAATTTGACATTTGTCCAATATTTTGTGTGGTAGTTATTGCCCTTTATTTGCTTGCATTTCCAGGATTTCAGGTTTCCGTATGATAGCCGTAGTTATGCTCGACAAAGCCAATCCAACTTGACATACGGCCTCACTCTCTGACATTGCAGTTCAATCTTGATTCTCACGTCTTTGTGACATTCTGTTCTGAAGTTATTGCCTTTATTTTCTTAGCACTTTCATGATTTAAGGGTTACATATGATAACATCTCACAGACTTGCCACAACCAAGCTATATACCGTATATTGCATAATTCAAGAAAAATGAATTAGTAGTATAGCATTGATCCGAACGTCCTCGTTTGGGAAAATCTCATATATGACGTCATAGTCACATGACCTAGTCACGTCATATGTGGTAGCCCACGTGATCGGGCATGTTTTGACGTCATCCCCATAGTGATACATGGTCTTAGTACGCATGCGCAGTGCGTGTTGTTGGGGTGATAGTGTTTCCTCGTCCATTATCTTGGTTTCTATGGTAGCGTAGTTGCTATGTGATCCAAAGGGTATTAATAGGGCGGGGGTATGTTCGGGGTGCGTTCAGGATGCGTTCGATTGAATAAGAGTAGTTTGCTGGTCCGGATTTTCCCCAAATCCTCGAATACTTCGTAGGATTACCCAAATAGACCCGACAATCCCCCCCACTCCTCCAAATCATCACTCAAAACTACCGAAATGGGTTCGGATTTCCCCCAGAATCCTTGTGTTCCTTTGTATAAGAGTCCATGTGCCCATGTGTCGTTTGTGATGTGTGCACATTGTACATTAGCGCACGAGTACATTGCATAAGAATATACCCTCGTCCTGTTGTAGGCCTTGTAGGTTTTTGGGTCACGTAGCAACCACGTCCTACCATAGAAACCAAGATGGCGGCCTGCAGCATACAAAATGGACACTGGGAACACTTATCACCATAACAACACGCGCTGCGCATGCGCACTGAGACCACGTATCACCGTGATCTTAACGTAATAAAATGGCCGCTCACGCGGGCTACCATGGCAATTAAACATGACGTATCTAGGTTACGTGACATGAAGCCACTTTCGGAGGTCCCCTGCCGGGTCCCCCGGTGGATACCGTTGGGGTACATGGTCTACTGCTTGCAATGAAGTTCGAATTTGACATTTGCGGGCACCTTGTTACGGAATTATTACCCTTTATTGCCATAAATCTCCGTGAGTTTATGTTTTCGGATGACAATACTCCATAAAGCCACTTCATTTTGCACCCTAATAACTTTGGTTTTCTCATGCGCCTTTTCCGTTCGAACTGGACAACAGATCCACATGATGCAATTTACCTGTTTCAACGGCAATGAATATAGGCTAGCTTAGCACATTGTAAGACACACGTGTACTTCGGTCCAGATGTACCCGTTTTGTTTTATAAACACATCGCAAATTATTATAGTATGGTGCAATTTGAACAGCCCACGGGAATATTCTACCATTCTCATGCAGTGTTTATCGGGTTTCAGATATCTTTTGGGCGGTCCAAACCATAGTTAACCCCGTTCGTTTTGGATATTTGTGTCAACTGGAGATAGGCAATATACCGAAAAAACCGAACTGATACCGACATCATGGGGATACCGGCAAACCAAACCGAACCGAACCAAGTGTTGAATACCTATACCGCCTGGATTTTCAAATTTCCCAACAGTTGCTATCTGTACGTCCCTTGATAAGAGGCTTGATACAGTTGAAAGGTTCATTTTCATTAAAGAAAGGACTGATTTTCTTTTCACTTTTGTTAACCCTCGGTGGACTTGGCAACTGTTATGACTTGTCCAACTGGTCAACCTGTACATGTCTAATTGCTAAGCAGTGATTTCTAGGCAAGCCTCGGCTGCCTGTTACGGCAGCCAAGACCTAACTAGAAATCACTGCCCAGTTGTTTGGTTATTGGCAACAATGCCGCCTAAAGATACCATAGTCAGGACACATGCTCTGAGATCGCAAACCCTGAAATAGGTCTTTAACCTTTTACCTAACATGAAAAGCAGACGACACTTGCAAACAAAATTCTTGAATAACTAATTTTTTTCATTTTTTCTCTCAAAAGCATAGGTTATGACCCCTCATTGGAACGAGCGGGTCGAGCTCGTTCCAATGAGGGGTCATAACCTATGTTTTTGAGACAAAAGTTGAAAAAATAATGAAAATTAATTGACGATTTTTGTGAATAGCGCTGGCCGGTTTTGGCCGTTACGGTGGGTAAAGGGTTAAACATTAAGGTACGTTCAGAACAAGTCATAAAATTACGGTAGATATGAATTGTAGTCGAAACATAATGCCACTGTTGAGCTCATTGGCAGTGTTATTCATTGCATTGTGGTAGAATGATGCTGCAACAACTTATTCAGTTTTGTTCATGATGTGAATTCCGCTTTGGTACTATCAGCAAATCTCATGTCAGATACCGAATACAGAACCGATACCGAGGTATACACCCCTGAAAATACCGAAACCAATACCGAACTTAAAATTCCAATATCACCCATCTCTAGCGTCAACCATGCGGGCATACCAACACTTTCTTCCACAGTTTCTAGTTTGAGATTAATAAGATTAATTAATTTATCTACGCGAAATATTACAATAAATGCTTCTAGTATATGTCAGCTACCCAACACTGTGGATGGACTTCTGTGAAAAACATTGAAGGAGTTAGTTTGCTATGTACTTAGGCTGCAAGTAACACAATAACAACTGACACCTGTGCTCGAAAGGATGTTGCCACGTCGGTTACCAATAGCTAGTAAAGATGCTTGTCTTTAGCAAAGGTATGGTATCGATTTTATTCACGCTGTTTACTTACTTCGTTGGTGAGGTTAAATTAAACAGCGTATCAGCTACAATAAGTTGAACGTGATATTCTTAAGAAAAAGACAATTAATTTCATCCTTTGTTAATAATATCGTACCTTGACATTATTTCCTGGCAAGCTGTCAGCATCTCAAGAAATGGTGTTCAGTTTTGAGTGATGGAATAAGCAATAGAGAAAAACTCGGAAATTTTTTCTGTTTTTTTTCTTTCTGGAATCAACTACCCAAGTTGGAGTTTTTCCAGAGGGTTTGGTGGATGTTACAAGAAAATAGGCCAAAGCACAATAAAAAAATACTCCCAGTAAGATAAATGCATATGTAAAAAGTATAAAGTGTTTGCACGTATTCCTCCCTTGGGTGTGGATTATGAATCTATGCAGATCTACTTATGAGTCTAAATGTGTTCAACATAAGTTTACTCTCATAGGTATTTTTGCATACGCATGAAACACTGTAAACTACCGCAGGTATTACGCATTATAGTTTTTAACCCTCCGTTTCCACTCTTCGGTCACCCTTTTCAAAGGAAGGCGCTTTACAAATAAGCTGCTGAAGATAGAGGTTTTTCCGATAACAGACGTTTCTTTAACCCTTTACCCAAGACAGACGATATCAGAATTTATTATTTTAAATAATATTTTTCAATTTTATTTTCAAAAAAATTTACAAAAACCATATCATGTGACCCTCATTGGAACGAGCTCGCCGAGCTCGTTCCAAAGAGGGATCACATGATATGGTTTTATTGACAAATTTGGAAAACTAATATTTTTGCACATTACACGGGCGTATGCGGCCGATTCGTTAGGTAAAGGGTTAACTGGGCGCACCCAAGACAGACGTTTTAAACAGACGCTTCTTTGATAGACAATAGAACTGTAAACGGATAGGTACACTGTAACCAACACTATTCTTTTTCAGTGAGTTTTCTACAGAGAGTAAAATATATTGCGATTGCCCGTAATTACCTTATCTCAGTTATTTTAATTATGTTGATAGGTTTCACCTCATGAAAACTGCACGACGAAACTGGAAACGTCATTGGATTGTATTGTGTGGACTCCCAGTGCCCCCAAGCACCGACTATCACTACCATGATGAGCATCTGTAATACCATCACTTCTCCGCACGAAGTAGTCAAGCTGTAACATCAACAAAATATATATTAGCTAATGTAGAAAAGACAATAAATCATTTAGCCAGGACACATACCGACGTTATTTATTTATTTATTTATTTATTTATTTATTATTTATTTATTTATTTATTTATTTATTTATTTATTTATTTATTAGGGTTTAACGACACTTTAACAGTCAGTCGGTGACAGTTTTACGGGTGGGGGAAGCCGGAGTACCCGGAGAGAACCATCGTGCAACGACGAGCTGCTGCCAGCTCTCCAGCATCGTAACTCCGCACTGCAGCGCTAGATTGGTTGAAAACATGCGCCCCATCGACGTGCAGAACGCTTTAGTACACGACGTCATCGTGTCCCCATGTGGACAATCGGCGTTAAGTGCCTTGCCTTAGGACACAACGCGGCAGTCCGAATCGATCGCTTAGATGGTCACCCATCCAAGGACTAACCGGACTCGACGTTGCTTAACTTCGGTGATCTGACGAGAACCGGCAACCGCAACGCCACCGCGCCCCACATACCGACGTTAAAAAAATGTTACCTTGCAGACAGCCAACAGAAAGAACGGGTTTTTCCCATAACAATGTGTGCATTAAATAAGGAGAAATTAATTTAAACCCTCGGAGCAGCAACCAGATTATCAAAAAAGCAGATTGTTTAAATAAAACAAGCGGGCCTGCCGGTTCCAGAGCGGGGTAGCCACCACCCGTGCGATGGACAAAATCCAGTTGCATTGCATATCAAAGGAGATAATCAAAGCTTGAATGTCTAGCTGGATTGAATTACGCACTCCCCATTTAAATTTGAGACTGAAGGAACGGATGTTAAATATTTTATTTTTTTAAATAAACATCGACTTTGAGATGCCCAGTTAATCTTTATGCTATATATATCAGATGCTGTCAAACTGAAAAGTGCTTATATTATATCTATAACGCGTCTGGAAATGTTTATTTGTTATTCGTCCTTTTTAATCCGTTGAACTCTTTCCAGTGAAAGGATTGTGATATGGATGGATAGTTACTCACTCCATGAGTTTGTGTGATAGACGAATCAAATTTTAAAATATTGATTGCCCCCCCCCCCCCCCCCCCCCCCGTCTCCTCCCAAGTAACGAGTATAGACTCTACCAGTTGGTTGATCTGAACTGGGATGGAATACACCAAAGGTTCAAGGGGTTGAAGCTTCTCTAAATTTACAAGATCATTATTAACGGCGTCCAAACGGGATAACACCGAACCGAGCACGTAAATGGGTGTTCGCGAAGATCGTCATTCAAAATCGATTACAATTTTTACTGTTTACCTCCAAAACATAGGTTTTGGCCTCTCATTTGAACTCATTCGATCTCATTTCCTTGAAGAGTCAGAAGCTATATGTGGGCAAACAATAAGTATTTTTTTGTCACTCACGATATTTCTTGGCAAGTGTCGTCGAAGATTTATTTATTTATTTATTTATTTATTTATTTATTTATTTATTTATTTATTTATTTATTTATTTATTTGCAGCGGCCAGCAACTGCCATACTCCCTACGATACCAACTCCGCTCCAGTAGGGTTAGCATTGGTTGAAGGCAAGTGCTCCATCGACGTGCAGTACGCCTTAGTACACACCGAGGCCGTGTCCCCACGCGGGCAATCGAGGTTAGGAGCCTTGTCCAAGGGTACATAATAAAGCCGTGGACTTTTAGGCTTAAAGTTAAATGCTCTTACTATCACTGACCCACTGCGTTCCCTGTTCTTATTTAACCGTGTTAGGTTGACAGTCGCGGACAAGCATAAATTGCCGCCCTGGGCCAACCTTGTAGGTGCCTTCCTATCCCCAAACATGTAAGAATTTTAGTGGCTGATTTCATATAGACATCTGGATTTTATGGCTTTTTTGGCATATTTCATGCCCCAAGGATTGCCGCTCGGGACCGTAACACCCATCGTCCCTTTTTGTGACCACCACTGTTGGTAGAGGGTTCATGCTTTACTCAACGTAACAGCCACAACCGACCAGCGCTATTCACAACAATCACCATTCAATTTTCATTATTTTTTTATTTTTTTGTCTCAAAAACATAGCTTATGACACCTCATTGGAACGAGCTCGTTGAGCTCGTTCCAATGAGATGTCGTAAGTAACGTTTTTGACGAAAAATAATGAAACAAAAATTAGTTATCCAAGAATTTTGATTGCAAGTGTCGTCTGCCTTTCGTGTTAGGTAAAGGGTTAAAACAGACACAACAAAAAGGGTAAAGATTTTAACAGTCAGTTTAAGTTTAAATTATGAAATAAACGTTTATGAACAAAATTATCAAATAAAAAGTGTAAAATAGTCTTAGTTAAAAAAACAACAATGGAGTGTAGTGATGTCAAAGAAAAAATACAGCATTTTTCCCAGGAAATATAGTGAATGGTCCATTGCAAAGTTTAAGTATTCATCCTGGCCATGGAAATTATGTAATGTAATTAGTAGAATGGATGCCTTTTGGGTGTTAATTAGCCGAAGTGGTAAAGATAGTTCTTGCTCTATTTTGTCGTACAAGATGCAATTACTGTAATTTAATTAAGTCGATCGACTGTTGTTCCTTTGAAATCGATAATGGCGCCACGCTTGATTCACAGACGCGCGGCACAATTTTGTTATTGAATTTTCGATATTCCCCTCCAAATTGTGCACAAAATTTCCAGTTGCAAATTAAAATATAATTTGTAAGTGCGACAATGACAATGGGAAGAATACACAAAAGTAGTGTTCAACCAATCGGCCGACTTTAGGCAATCGGATGGCAACAGTAACGATTCCTGGAACATCGGTTCAGCCGATTACTGCCAATCATTTTTGTGTGATGATTCATTAACCACATTTTATTATCTTCTGCAATTGTTCATTTTTTAATGTAAAATGATGCCAATAATACCATTCAATAAAGTTGAGAAACAACCACAATGTGTATTCTTAATTTCTCTAGACGCCCCTTTATGGGATATACAAGTTAAACGACATGTAAAGCTTACAATTGAGCGTACTCGCGGCAATCGCCAGTTCATACCAGGAAAAGTGAAGGTTGTACTCCATTGACTCAGGTCGCAAAACAATTACCGGCTGCGCGCACTTAGGTGGTAAACATGGCTCCGGGGCCAAGTGTGCGCGACTGGTAATTTTACTGTACCTGAGTCAACGGAATTTAACACGGTGTTTTGTTCAATTTAATGTAGTTATTTGCGAGCCTCGACTTGTCTAGTAGTGCATGGTATTACAATCGGAAGAGGCATCGGAATCGGCCGATTGTGAGCTCAAATAACCGGTAATCGGTCAGCGACCATTTTTGGTATTTGATTGAACACTACATAAAAATTGAAATTTTGCACACAAAAACACACAGTTCTTTGTATAACGGACCAACATTCATGAATTACGGTCGGTTTGTGTTTGATTATTGAGGTTTAACGACACTTGAAGCAGCCAATGTCATATCGCATCGAATCGTCAGTCTATGCAGGACGTAACTATCTTTCTGATTTTGCGTACGTGTGTGTTGGGAGGGGGTGCTTGTTTACCAGACCATAGCATAAAATTGTCCAATTGGTCTTATGTTCAAAAACTTATGCTATTCGACGAGCCATTATGATAAGGAGCCTTTAGTAAACAAGATTAACCGTGGCAATTGGCAATGCGTGTGTGTTGGGAGTGGGTGCTTGTTTGCCCGACCATAGCATAAAATTGTCCAACTGGTCACACACTGCACAAAAAGTTATGCTATTCGGCGATCTATTATGACAAGGAGCCTTCAGTCAACAAGATTAACCGTGGCAACTGGCGATGCCACAATAAAGGTCGTGGCAAAATACTACAGCTTTTACCACACCACTGTCGATTCCCACCACCAACTTTGGGGGTTAATCCGGCTTACATATCAGCAAATTAGCAGCTACCCGTCACCGTTTTATGCCAACGCCACGCTTTTCGAACTGGTCAGGTTGCCACGACGTTTATAACTGTTAACACCCTGAGTACTTTCAAGATATTTTTCATCATCAAGTAAGGCTCTGGGATAATGCAACCATCGGGATATCCGAGTTCCAAACCATCCTCTCCGTTCTGTGAATAAATATTACTAATTTTGAAACAGATGTGCTTTCCACACCCAGCTCTCCATTTTCCTCCTGGAAATAAACCTTTATCCATACCCTTTTTTCATTGGGTTTTGTTGTTTTTTCCATAATCTGTGTTAACGCTTTACCTAACACGAAAGACAGACGACACTTTCAAACAAAATTTTAGCAAATCTTTTTTTATTTTTGAGTCAACAATATAGCTTATCACACCTCATTGGAACGAGCTCAACGATCAAGCTAGGGTTTTGTGACAATTTTATTTTTAAAAAATGAAAATTGAATGGTGATTTTTGTGAATAGCACTTGTCGGTTTTGGCCGTTACGTTGTGTAGCGAGTTAACTGATAGGCCGGACTTCAATATGTGAGAGCGTGTCGTCTTTCTATTTGTTACACGTATACGTGAAGTGATCCCAGCTGTCACTGAAACATTGTCGAGGACGAATAGATCGAGTGGTTATCTAATTTATTTATACAATAATATTGAAAAGATGCTTCCAATTATACGTGCTTATTTTGAAACAAGAATCACTTTAATTATATTCCCCAACCTAACGCGTACAATGGTTCCCTTGCATGCATGCTGTAATCAGCTTAAGTGTCAACTAGCATCGTAAACCCTTTCAACACTGGCGGATGGATGATATCATATTTGGAGGTAATGACTTGGTTAATTTCATATCAGTCGAGATATCAGTTCGAAGTAACTTCAGATCAACCTGAGACCGATGGTCGAAGGCTGATGTGAAGTTACCGAAGGCTGATATATATATATTTATTACTTTCCAAAGTGCGATTTACTGGGATTTCCGGTTTTGATTATAAACGATAACTTCACAAATGAATTATGCAATCAACAATTGGGTCATGTATCCGTGCGCATAAACGAAGACGCTTTGCCGTGGGTGTAATGGGGACTTCGTTGTATTTTTATTTAACCCTTTACCTAACATGAAAAGCAGACAACACTTGCAAAAAACAATTCTTGAATAACTATTATTTTAATTTTTTGTCTCACAAACATAGGTTGTGACCCCTCATTGGAACGAGCTCGTTCCAATGAGGGGTCATAACCTACGTTTTAGAGACACAAATTGAAAATATAATGAAAATTAATTGGCGATTTTTGAGAATAGCACTGGCCGGTTTTGGACGTTACGTTAGGTAAAAGGGTTAAATAATATAATTATTGTTAATAATGAAAAGTAATAAACAGAGTAATCGCTTGACTGGACTGGTTACGTGAAATAATTCATTCGAGGCGAGGTACTATATTGAAAAACACTCGTGAGCATTCGCGGACTCGTGTTTGTACAACGTCCCTCACCTCTCATGAATTATTTCACGTAACCAGTCCAGTCAAGCGATTATTCTCTCTATATATTTTTTTTGGCCGATATGAAATTAACCAAGTAATAACCTCTTGATTTATTAAACCAATCAAATAATTACAAAATTTCTCAACTCTGTTACAGTTTTCTGACAAAGTTATTGTTTCTCCCTCTTTTCAAAAAGTCCGAAGTTTGCTCTTCTCCTACTCCCAGTTAAACTATCCGAACGTCTCGGCTTCCTTCACCACTGGTGCAGCCGCGACGTTAGGATAGCTGGACAACCTTTTCTTCCACTTCGAGGTATCTCCGCTTACGAGTCTGAATTTTAGTTTGCAGTGAATTTTCTGTTCAACTCTCTTCTTTCTTCTCAACTATAGTTATCATTGATTTTTACCACCATTGAATGCTCATCATACAAAACTCTCCTTCGCACCACTCCACCGTGCCTAGTAATGCCAGTTTTCCTGGTATTGTTCGACGAATAATTGTGAACATTTCGACGTAACCAAATTGGTTGCGACCAGTAACGCATCTAGGGGGACAACTCTAGCTTGGTTCATATCGGCCGAGATTGGAGTCATATCAGCCGAGTTTGAAGACATATCAGTTGAGTTTGAAACTGGGCAATTCTGGGAAAGAAAATCACATCTTATAAATAACATATACAATACTGTCTACGATAAAATGGGCGAATCCATTCTGCAATAATAGGCAGGTTCAGTAATAATTTAATCCTACAGCTCAGGAGATCTGAAGGATTGAATTATTTGTGAACCTCACCATGAATTTATTGTTCACCGTGTGTCTGCTCGTCGACTATCAAAGTTTTAGTCCTGCAAAATTTCTGCATACCAAGTAGAAAGGATTAAATGTTTGAAAACTCACAAATGCGTTTAAAAAAGGATATCGGCGACATAAGTTCGTTATAACTGCCAATGTTAAGTGTAAGTGTGTCGAAGCCAAATCGATACAATCGAGGAGAGTAGTATAGCGTGTATCCAATCGACCCCCATTACCCAGAGCTTTGGTCGAGCCGTCAAAGTTAAATTCCCATAAAACCCGGAGCTTTGATGAAGCCGAAAAGAGACACCCCATCCAACTGGTTCTGACTGGCAAACGTACTGCGTGTTTATTATCGTATAGTTAGGTATACTGTATTTACATTCGCATGGGCATGGCAAGTAGTGTTTGTTTATATATACTGAGTCAAAAAAGAAAGTATAATAGAAACAAATATGAAACCATAGCATAAAGGATGAAATATAAGAGTTCTAATGTTGCATGTTTGTGAACAAGAAGTCGTGCAAAGATTTAATGACATGTTGTTGTTGTACACCCAACCGTATACAATTTTGCTGCGGATTTCAAAATAGCACGTGCTACCAGTGAATGTCAAATTGAAAGGGCGACCGACGATTTTCTTTGTGTTATGTTGTGCTAGAGAGCCTGGGTTATTGAGAAAACACGCTAGTTTTTGTTTTCCGACATGTTAAAAAAATGCCAAGGTTAACTGAAAATCAGAGGTTGCGTGCCATTGGTATGCATAAGGCTGGGATACCTCCAGGTGACCTCGCTGCTGAGTTCCGTGTCCCTGTGGCCACTATTTACCATCTCACTGGAAGGTATAGAATCACTGGATCTGCTGCCGACCGACCGCATTCAGGTCGACCAAGAGTTACGACCCCTGCACAAGACCGACACATCAGGACGTCTCATTGCGGGATCGCTTCCTTCCGGCGACGAGGAGGTAGTGCAAACTTCTGGGTATACTTCTGGGCCATGTGATATTTTGAGGTAATGCTTGGTTGTCCAGTATGGTAGTATAATATTAACGGGTTGTACCCCTGTTCGTTGACTGTTTTCTTAGATTTATGAAAGTCTGGGGTAGTCTAGAGACTAGACGCTGACCAGGTGCTAGGAGCTATAACAATCGCCTAAAATGTATCCTCAAAAGGTATCCTCCAAAAGGTATCCCCAACATGTGTCCTCAAAGAGTACAACACAAAGTCATAAGTATCCTCAAATACCGAGTTTAGTCGTGGAGTCGTACGTGGAGTCACTCGTTCGAGCAATTGCTGTATAGATCATTTGGTCGATAAGATTCGAATCGTTCAAGCAAGAAGACTGTATCAGATTGCTAGTAGAAGTAGAAGACATACACAGAACGACACGTGCGTTTGAATGGGTTAATCGATATGGCACGAATGCCAGTGCGTAAGGATAAAACGAGAGGCCATTTGCCTCGAGTTTTATCCTTCCGCGATGGCACAAGTGCCATACCGATTAACCGATTCACGCGCGTGTGTCGTTCTGTGTTTATTACACGCCTTCAAGTCTAGAAAAATAATTATTAGAAGGACACTCAACAATTCATTTGACATCTATCAACAGCTACAACACCTTTTATCGCCAACCGTGTTACTGTTTCGTCCCATGAGTTCTAATGTTTTCTATGTGCCCACTGACACATAGAACACAGTGGAACTCAGGGGACGATTTTCAGCTATCGCAAGCTACTCAAATTGTAAATGCGTTGGACTATTTGTAGAAAAGTCCAGTGAAATATCTCTTCTGTTTAAAAATAGTCCTTCAACGATTTCCGTTCCGCATATAAACTGAGTCAAGAAAGAAAGTAGAATAGAAACAAATGTGCAAAAAAATAGCATAAAAGATGAAATATAATAGTTCTACTGTTGCTTGTTTGTGGACAAGAAGTCGTGCAAATAGTTTAATGACATGTTGTTGTTGTCCATCCAACGTGCTATCCGAGAATGTCAATTTGAATGGGTGACCGACGATTTTCTTTGAGTTATGGTGTGCTAGAGAGCCTGAGTTACTGAGAAAACATGCTAGTCTTTGTATTCCGACATTTTAAAATATGCCAAGGTTAACCTAAAATCCGAGGTTGCGTGCCATTGGTATGCACGAGGCTGTGATACCTCCAGATGAGCTCTCTGAAGTGTTCGGAATCACAATGGCCACTATTTACCGTCTCATTGAAGGTATACAACCACTGGATCTACCGTCGACCGGCCGCGTTCAGGTCGACTAAACGTTACGACCCCTGCACAAGATCGATACATCAGAACGTCTCACTTGCGGGATTGCTTCCTTCCGGCGACGAGGACAGCAGCAATTACTCCTGGTAAAACTAACAATAGAATCAGTGCACAAACTGTCCGCAACAGACTCGCTGGACACGGCATCCGCAGTAGGCTCCATACCTCGGACCAGTCCTTACCCAACTTCATCGTACCGTCAGAATGAAATGGGTACGTCAGCATTTTCGGTGGACTCAGCATCGTTGGAGCACATTTCTTTTTAGTGATGAATTACGATTGTGTCTACGGCGCGCTGATGATAGGGCAAGAGTGTATCGCCGACGAGGAGAACGGTTTTCTGAAGCTTGAGTGCTGAAATGCGACCGTTTGGGCGGAGGTAGTGTAATAGTTCGGGCAGGAATTTCTTTGCACCATCGAACGTAGTTGATCTTGATCGAAGGTAATCTGAATTGACAGCGATATATTCGAAATTCTGAACGCTGTTGTTGTCCCGTTGTTCAACGCTAACGTCGGTTTGCAGTTATTCCAGCAATACAATGCCCGATGTCACGTGAGGAGCAGAGCATCGAACTTCTTTCCTGGGCTCACTTTCGCCAGCTTTGTCGCCAATCGAGCATCTTTGAGATCAATTGGACCATCGGGTACGGCTTCATGACGTTAAGCGATTTATGCAATGTTCTCATGCAGGAATGGAACGCAATACCACAGGGTGACATCCAGAGACTTATCAGGTCCACGCGCCGTCGATGTCTTGCCATCCAAGAGGCAAACGGTGGACATACACGCTACTGATTGCATGTGTGAACTTTTCATTTCACGCCATGTCTGAATTGTGACGTGCGGACGTGACGCTGGCAACAGTAAGAACACGAAATTATGCAAATTCATACAGCTGGACTCGAAATATGAATTTACAATAATTTGTTTGGGATTAAAGTCGATAATACTAAAAACATTTCTCCTCAAAGTTTATTATACTTTCTTTTTTGACTCAGTACACTGCAAAAAATATAGGTTCTCTTTAGAACCAAAACTGGTTCTAATCTTGTCCCTGAGATGGAACCAGTTCTATTTAAACAGTATTTATTTCAAATCAAATAAATTTACCAAGATTAGCATTCAGTTTTAACAGAATATTACATGAACTGAAGTGGATTCAGCAGTAAACTTGGAGCTCATTCAACGCAGTCGCCAAACATTTTGAAACAAAGGAGATATGAACAGTTGGCATATCGAACCAGTTTTGGTTCTGTATAGAACCAAAACTGGTTCGATATGCCAACTGTTCATATCTCCTTTGCTTAATAATGATTTGAGACAACCTCGTATAAGCTCTAAATTTACGACTGAAACCCCCTCAATTTATGTTTAATTCTGTTAATATTTAATGTTAATCTTTATAAATTTATTTGATTTGAAATAAATACTGTTTAAAGAGAACTGGTTCCATCTCAGGGACAAGATTAGAACCAGTTTTGGTTCTAAAGAGAACTTATATTTTTTGCAGTGTATATGTGTGGAAAAGATTTTCATTTTACGCATGGTTTAGTGTTGCAGTGGATGGGGATTTCACAGAACAGGCGTGTAATACAAGTGTGATAGTGATATGAACTAAGCGACCGTAGTGTAGTGATAGGTACTAAGAGTCGTAGTAGTACCCCAAGTAGGTAGTAATTATAGAACACTACATTTATGGTGAATACAATAGAGGTCAATCATATGATAGATAGCTGAAGTCGTGGTAGAAGCAACACTAGGACTACTATGAGCTATATAGTAGCGATATAGGAGCTGTATAGGAGCTAGGAAGTAGACAGTTGCTAGGGATGTATGGGAGTCATGTCATTGGTATCCCAAATACCGAGATGAGTCGAAGAGTCGTACGTTCGTCGTCGTATAGCTCATTTGCTCGATAAGATTCGGGTCGTCCGAGCGATGCCTGTTCCAGTCACTACCAGATAGTTCATTTGTTGAATAAGACTCGAGTCTTTCTTGTTGAATTTTTTTTTTGAAGGGGGGGGGGAGGTGTTCTGGATCGTTTTGGAAACAAAGTAGCTGCTTCAGTTTCTCGTGAATTTGACCCCGCAATTGAAACAAAAAAACAATTGATCGTCGTGCTTTGTTACCTAGAAACATCATTACACGTTTTAATAGAGGTATAATTCTATTGTTAGTTGTAATAGAGGTGATATTATCCATATTTTTGCTGACTTACAGAGTGTACATGGGGGATCACTTGCGAGTTCCCAGTCTAAAGGGACTTGAACTAAACGAGTTCGGTAAATTTGCTCAAGACTTAGCCAATGTGTTGTTTGTCTCAGCTTCAAAAATCATCACCAATTCTGGGTGGTCGCGAAGATGACCGATTGGGGGTGGGGGGGGGGGGGGTGTAAACCCAATTTGTCAATTGAATCAAATCCCGACTGCCTTGACTGAATTTCCAACTGAAACAAATATTTCAACTACATTATCAAGGCATGCCTTCATCGAAGGCTTGCCTTGATAATGTAGTTGGAATACTTTATCAGTGGGGATTATAATTCCAAAGCTCGGAAAACTCATTTGTTGATTAATACAAGCAGTTATCGTGACGCGTGGACTTCCCAACTTCTTGTTTTATTAACACTTACCGGACTCAAGATTGGACATGCTGGAACCGAATCGGCCACAGACCTCCAATTACAAGACCAACTACGTACGTGATACAAGGCCCAGAAGAATATCTGGTCTTGTAAGAAACTACATGCTTACTGGGAAGAGAAATTCGATATCTAAGACTCTGATCCAGGCGGAAATGTCCCGACTGGAAAATTATTTGGGGGGGGGGGGTCACCCACCCCTACTCCCCCACGCCCCTGCACCAATGACAACGATATTTTAAACATTTTGTGATAGAATGCTATTGAAAATGCATTTCAAAACTGATTAAATGGTGTTTCGAGGCGTGCTGTTCAATGTTCGTCTCTGAGTCACTGCCAATGATTGTTGGTCTATTTCCGGAATGTAATTGAATGGTCGTGCTTTACCGCGTTTAAAGTTTGAGCTTAGAATGGTCAAGAAGTGGGTGAGAAACCATGTGATAAATCAATTATTGCATGATGTTGACCGTATTCCACCATCGTTCTGCGTTCTTTCGGTGGAAACAATGCCATCAGATGCCAAAGTAGTTGATAACGCCACAACGTCAAAAGTAAGAGTTCCATTTATTCTCACGAGTGGAAATAAATATATGTTATGTGCACGTTGTGTTCTTGTAAAATCTTTTACCGCGACGGGTCTCGTTTTGGGGGTCGTATAGCCACTCGTGGTGCTTGCGCTACCAGTAGCTATGCCTCCCCAAAAGCAGTGGAGTCGCGATAAAAGATTCAAAACGCCGGGCACACTGAGAACATAACACTTTCAACTGCCATTCAGTAAAAACCTCAACAAACATGACTGCTCAAATTATTGTCGTTAAAAATAAAAAGCTGTACTCAACTGATCTAAATGATGGGATTCTGTTTTCATTTCTCCCGACACAACGAGTATTTTATTTGTCTCTAATTAACGGAGTTGAATTTAATGCTAATATTTACGCACCATTTTCACAAGTAAATAATAATTTTTCGAACACCTGCCGATTGTGAACAATTGGCTATTTCTGGAACATAACTCTATCTCCCTTCAACGAAGCTGGATTGTTGCGTGATCGTAGCGTAGATGTAATAGTTCGATAGCCTCGATTGAGAATCTGGGATATAGGTTTGGAAAACCACACTCTCGTTTTCTGCCTAATCTGATTAACCCTTTACCAAACATGAAAAGCAGACGACACTTGCAAAAATAATTCTTGATAACTAATTTTGATTGGACGAGCTCGTTCCAAAAAGGGGTCCTAACCTATGCTTTTGAGACAAATAATGAAAATTAATTAGCGATTTTTGTGAATAGCGCTTGTCGGTTTTGACCGTTACGTTGGGTAAAGGGTTAAAGGGGTCCAAGATAGTAGTGTCGGATCGATTTTTTTGTTAAATATACTTTATATTGATTAAAATTTTGATTAGCAAAGCCTTTCGCAACGCCAAAATGTTATACGCATGCTTTGCTGATCTCAGCAAGCCTTTCGACAGAGTGTGGAAGAGGGGCTATTTCTTAACCTTATTGATAAGGGTGTAAGCGGGAAATTCTGTCAATCAGTGGAACGCATATTCATTTGTAATGCGGGTAATAAAACTCAAACTCGGCAATAACAACGCAAGGTAATAGCCTCAGACCTCTGTTATTTAACCTCTTTATAGACGACATACCTGGTATTTTGAAAACACACAACTGCGACGTGTGAATATTCAAGGTTTGCCAGTACCCTGTTTACAATAAGCTGATGACTTAGCTCTCTTTTGTATAAGTAGATATGTGTTTCAAACCTCCCTGGACTCACTGTCTGACTTTTGTCGGAAGTGGAGACTCACTGTCAATAAGCAAAAAACTAATTTATTTTCAACAAGACAGTTAAAAAATAGGGTCCTCGTTTCACTGTGGGAATGAGCAACCAGAGGCCAATACCTTTCACACTTGTATCCTCACAACATCTGGACGTTTTACCAGTGCCACGCTAATTATCAGGGCTAGGGTACTGAAGGCATACTTTAAATGCAACGCCTTTTGCTGTCGGTATCACACGAGAACATCCTTATAAGAGAGAAGTTATTTGATGCGTTGGTTAAGCCCCTTCTTCTTTATGGCTCTGAACCTTGCAGGCGACCACTCACTAAGCAATTACTATCAACACATTAAATCGGTTCACTTACAGTTTTGCAAAGCTATTCTTCAGATACACTCCAAAGAATGCAATACAGCTGTTCTGGTTGAGTTAGGAAGATACCCACTGGCTATTGAACTAAAGTGTAATTTAGTCAGTAACTCAGTGAAAGTGAGAAATTTTCTTGTCAACCCATAATAAGCAAACGCTTGCAGTGAGATGCAGGAGCACGGTCATAAACCATCCTGTCCACAAGCGGATATCGTTATATTTGACTTAATCCAGAATCTACTCGGCCAAATTTTTAAAAGAACATCTAAAACACAGGCTCTGTGACATGCATGTTAAGACTTGGAAATATTGAAATACACAGAGGAGAACGAGATCAAAAAATATTAAATTGAACTTTTATCACTCCGTGAAGGGCAACAATCGCAGAGAACCCAATATTATCTGCGGAGGAACGAAAATTATGTCCCCTGGTGCAGAGACATCTGTATCTGTACTATCTGTGCATTCGGTAAATTTGTTTACGTATATTCTTACTATAACAGAAATACATATATAGAATATACTCATAGTAGCTTGGTGTACCAAATGTTCACCACTCGTGGTAAAGTTATGTTAACCGCGCGCCTTTGGCGAGCGGTTAACACCACTTCACCACGAGTGCTGAACATTTGGTACACCAAACTACTGTGGGTATATTTTTTATTTATATCATGATCGTCAGGTTATTAAGAATTTAAATGTTAAATAATACAATATGCAGTATTAAATTCTAAACAATGCCCCCCTATGGCACTTCCGCTGTCCATTTTTTCACCGAAACGCAATGGAAATAGAAACGCGCAAATCACGGCGCCTTTTTTATTTTAGTAGCATAATAACATACCATTTCGAGATATGGGTGCTTCACTAAGATGAGACAACGTAAGTTTGTTAATTTTCGTATCTGATGAGGTAAACTCATTTAAAAACGTAATAAATAATTACCGCTTCCATTTCACTCTTCGTGGGGCAACTAGTGGTACATTTAGACAAGTTTGCATTCAGGTCGAGGTCACCAAAGATCAACTTGGATGTATTTCCACTGTAGGTGTAAATTTTAACTCTTGAAATCCCATTGCTGGCGTGTTCAACACGGTTGGTGTGTAAAGCTAAAATGTATGAAACAGGCTTTTTTTATATATAGTAGAACAAGTAACCATGGTATAAGACACGACTGACCTGTCATATATATTTCCCTCCACTGTATTGGCAGCTTATGGTTTCGTTGTTGCCGATGTAATGTTACAGGTAAAGCAGCTTGCGCCCAGCTTTAAGTTTACAAGCTACTGTATCAAGGTCAGCGCTGCAATTAACGCCACCCAATACACTCTTTATCTGGTAGAGTGCCAGATCTATTTTAACAGCCAAAGTTTGTTCACGAGAATTTGTTTTGTTGCGATTTATTGAATAGTGTCTACAGACATTCTTTAATAACTCGTGGCAGGACCAATCCATGTGAACAAAATACGTTCGCGTCTTAACCCGTTTTCACGCTGTCGGGTGGCAATGGTACCAATTACACTAAAGCAGTTCATTTTGCATTCAAATCCAGTCTTTGGCATCAAAATATGGCACCAAAAATAAATATACTTTGGGTAGGTCTCAAAGACTTTGTGGTTTATTATTACAGTGCGTCTTTTTCAACAAATGTGTTGTCTGGCGAAGTAATCTATTGGCAACAGTTATAATCCTTGGTATTTGTTATGGGTCAACTGAATTAATAGTTTATCCATTTAATTTGATTCTTAAAAAATCGTTTTTTGTTACTTATTCTTTGTTATCTTCCTTCATCTTTTTTTATAATCCTTCCGGAAGGTGATAAATTATATTCAACTAGTTCCTTTGAAGTGAATAGTAGTGAGTGAATAATGATCATGAAAATATTTATTTATTTATTTATTTATTTTATTTGTTTTGTTTATTTATTTATTTATTTATTTATTTATTTATTATCTAAATTTTTATCATTTATGGGTTTTTCTACTTAAAAGGGTCAGGTAACACTAAATTAAAATATCGTACTTTGAGTGAAACAAGCGTCATCTACAATGCTTTAGCATTGCACATCAAATCGGTTCACTTACAGTTCTGCAAAGCAATACTTCAGATACACTCCAAAGAATGCAATACAGCTGTTCTGGTTGAGTTAGGAAGATACCCACTGGCTATTGAACTAAAGTGTAATTTAGTTAGCAACTCAGTGAAAGTGAGAAATTTTCTAGTCAACCCGTAATAAGCAAAAGCTTACAGTGAGATGCATGAGCACGGTCATAAGCCATCCTGTCCACAATCGGATATCAATGGATATTTGGCTTAATCCAGAATCTACTCGGCCAAGTTTTAAAAAAAAAACATCTAAAACACAGGCTCTGTGACATGCATGTTAAGACTTGGAAATATTGAAATACACAGAGGAGAACGAGATCAAAAAATATTAAATTGAACTTTTATCACTCCGTGAAGGGCAACAATCGCAGAGAACCCAATATTATCTGCGGAGGAACGAAAATTATGTCCCCTGATGCAGAGACATCTGTATCTGTACTATCTGTGCATTCGGTAAATTTGTTTACGTATATTCTTACTATAACAGAAATACATATATAGAATATACTCATAGTAGCTTGGTGTACCAAATGTTCACCACTCGTGGTAAAGTTATGTTAACCGCGCGCCTTTGGCGAGCGGTTAACACCACTTCACCACGAGTGCTGAACATTTGGTACACCAAACTACTGTGGGTATATTTTTTATTTATATCATGATCGTCAGGTTATTAAGAATTTAAATGTTAAATAATACAATATGCGGTATTAAATTCTAAACAATGCCCCCCCTATGGCACTTCCGCTGTCAATTTTATCACCGAAACGCAATGGAAATAGAAACGCGCAAATCACGACGCCTTTTTTATTTTAGTAACATAATAACATACCATTTCGAGATATGGGTGCTTCACTAAGATGAGACAACGTAAGTTTGTTAATTTTCGTATCTGATGAGGTAAACTCATTTAAAAACGTAATAAATAATTTCCGCTTTCATTTCACTCTTCGTGGGGCAACTTGCGGTACATTTAGACAAGTTTGCATTCAGGTCGAGGTCACCAAAGATCAACTTGGATGTACTTCCACTGTAGGTGTAAATTTTAACTCTTGAAATCCCATTGCTGGCGTGTTCAACACGGTTGGTGTGTAAAGCTAAAATGTATGAAACAGGCTTTTTATATATAGTAGAACAAGTAACCATGGTATAAAACACGACTGACCTGTCATATATATTTCCCTCCACTGTATTGGCAGCTTATGGTTTCGTTGTTGCCGATGTAATGTTACAGGTAAAGCAGCTTGCGCACAGCTTTAAGTTTACAAGCTACTGTATCAAGGTCAGCGCTGCAATTAACGCCACCCAATACACTCTTTATCTGGTAGAGTGCCAGATCTATTTTAACAGCCAAAGTTTGTTCACGAGAATTTGTTTTGTTGCGATTTATTGAATAGTGTCTACAGACATTCTTTAATAACTCGTGGCAGGACGAATCCATGTGAACAAAATACGTTTGCGTCTTAACCAGTTTTCACGCTGTCGGGTGGCAATGGTGCCAATTCCACTAAACCAATTCATTTTGCATCAAAATCCAGTCTTTGGCAGCAAAATATGGCACCAAAAATAAATATACTTTGGGTAGGTCTCAAAGACTTTGTGGTTTATTATTACAGTGCGTCTTTTTCAATAAAAGTGCTCTCTGGCGAAGTAATCTATCGGCAACAGGTATAATCCTTGGTATTTGTTATGGGTCAACTGAATTAATAGTTTATCCATTTAATCTGATTCTTAACAAATCGTTTTTGTTACTTATTCTTTGTTATCTTCCTTCATCTTTTTTTATAATCCTTCCGGAAGATGATAAATTATATTCAACTAGTTACTTTGAAGTGAATAGTAGTGAGTGAATAATAATCATGAAATATTTATTTATTTATTTATTTATTTATTTATTTATTTATTTATTTTATTTGTTTTATTTATTTATTTTATTTGTTATCTAAATTTTTATCATTTATGGGTTTTTCTGCTTAAAAGGGTCAGGTAACACTAAATTAAAATATCGTACTTTGAGTGAAACAAGGCGCCATCTGCAATGCTTTAGCACTGCAGATGGCGCCTTGTTGCACTTCAAAGACGATAGATGATTAATTTCTTTTGATTTACAATCAGATTCCACTTGGCACTAAAATCTTTTATTTGGCACCAAAAAAGTCATTTGGCACCGAAAAAATTCCACTTGGTACAAAAATATTTCGACCCGGCATGAACACTGATCTTAAATGAATCCAAAGCGCATCCGGCTGACTTTGGACTTCCTGCACTCGACGAGCTAATCATCTCCCTTGATAAGATGTTTCAGAGACTGGTCACGTCCAGCTCATCTCACTCAATCATACACAGAATTTTTGAAGATCACCGCGTCTCTTGCAGTTTTGAGTTAAGATGCTAAAATATCCGCCACTTTTGCCACATTGTCTTTTTCTCGATTTTTTTTAATGTACTTGTGTTTGCTTTTTTGCTCAATGTGTGCGTTTGTTAAGGGTTCCATATCCATTGTTGCATTGGGTAATGCAATAAACTTATCTTATAATAAAACACATTAACTACCGAGTCATTGATAGCAATTTTAGCGTTTTCTCGTCATCCTAAAATATAAAAGGGCAAATAAAAAGTATTCCTTTCTGCTTCTAGTATTTCCGCAACAGGTAATATTTATGACTCATAAATATCCTGTTTTTTCAAATGT
The DNA here is from genome assembly GCA_031216915.1 of Pictodentalium vernedei. Taxonomy (NCBI): domain Eukaryota; kingdom Metazoa; phylum Mollusca; class Scaphopoda; order Dentaliida; family Dentaliidae; genus Pictodentalium; species Pictodentalium vernedei. The sequence continues at coordinate 418,805,378 of CM062293.1, read as the reverse complement.
ATCTGAAATTAAGATGACAGCAGCACAGTGTGAGGCATTTCTGGATCAGCTTTCATTTAGCTGATCAAGCAAAAATAAATGAAACTAGAGAAACAGAATTTACTGCCACCAGTAAATTCAAGTCTGTGTGAACAGGATTAAAGTATCAGGAATAAACTATAAAGAAAGCGAATTTATGGAGGCTTATTTTCGAGAGTAAAATATTTTTTAACAAATCAGAAATGGGTTTTCGTTGGCAGTATTTACAGATATTCATACAGGAATCAGAACATTTTTATAAGAAACCAGAAATGGCATATATGTGACCAGCATTCAAAGGGTTTGATTCACGAATCAGAAATGGACATTTTTGGCTTTGCCCACTAATTTGAGTCATGAAATACATTCATAAACTTTAGAAATGCATTAAGGTGTAATAAAATGCATTTCCCAGTCTTTCTGAATAATGCCCCCATATTAAGATCTTAAGAGGGTTAAAATATTTCCTTTAAATACTCCATTTTAATCCTTTAAATGGGGGCGCAGTGGCTCAGTTGGCAGAGGTGCAGGCTGCAAGGCGTGAGGTCCTCACTCTGTCCTTGGGCAAGACACTTCACCCCATTGCCCACGTGGGTGCATGGTGGCGCTATGTACTAAAGAGTACTGCACATCGATGGTGCACCCGTCTTCAACCAATGCTAACCCTGCTTGTGTGGATTTAGTATGTGGGGGATCTGACAGTTGCTCGTTGTTGCCTGGTGGTTCTTCCCGGGTACTCCGACTTCTTCCATCTGAAAAACTGTCGTGGTCATGCTTATCCACTGTGCAGAAATATGTGACATTAAACACCAATAAACAAATAATCCTTTAAAAAATGAGCTCAATCCAATAAAGGGTCATAAGCTATGTTTTTCAAGCAAAAATGAAAAGGTAATTAAAACTGAATAGACGTTTCTGAGAATAATGTTGACCAGTTTTCGCCATTATGTTGTCTAAAGGGTTAAGAATCCCTTACTTTGGAAGGCACACTGAAAGGGTGTCCCATTCCACATAGAATTAAATGTTAAGAAAATAAAGCGGAAAACATTAAGTTTCTCAGCTGAGAGTACCTGCTTTTGCACTCCGGAGGGATGGAACGGCACAAATAAGAGACATTCTCTTAATGGCACTTTGGCACCAAAGGTTTCGGCACTCTCGGTGAGACAGAGCGAGCGCAATGAAAGACTATACAACTCCTCTAACAAATGACTTTTAAACAGTCATAGCACTAACACAGTTAACAGTACAGTCGACCATGTCAGCATTGGATAGTTACCGGCACCCTGGCAGTTTTGTGATAGGTTTGAACAATTATTCAGTGCAGTTTTATGGAAAGGGTTAACTTTATTCTGCCTGAAATAAAATATGTGCAATCCACATTGAAGTCTTGAAAGGGTTAAAAGCATTGAACTGAATAAGATAGGTTTCAACAAATTTTACAATTATTCAGTGCAGTTTCATGGAAAGGGTTAACTTTATTCTGCCTAAAATAAAATATGTGCAATCCACATTGAAGTCTTGAGAGGGTTAAAAACATTGAACTGAATAATTTATAATTTATTTCCTTGCAAGACAAAGGGTTTCTCTCGGTGAGACCGTGCCGAGCGCAGTGAAAGACTATAGAACTCCTCTAACAAAATGAGGTTTAAACAGTCATAGCACTAACACAATTAACAGTACAGTCAGTATTGATAAGTTTCAACAATTATTGAGCGCAGTTTTGTGGAAAGGGTTAACTTTATTCTGCCTGAAATAAAATATTCCATGACTATTCCATGTCAGTATTGCATTGTTACCGGCACCCTGACAGTTTTATGATAGGTTTCAACAATTATTCAGTGTAGGTTTATGGAAAGGGTTAACTTTATTCTGCCTGAAATAAAATATGTGTAATCCACATTGAAATCTTGAGAGGGTTAAAATCATTGAACTGAATACGTTAGGTTTCAACAATTATTCAGTGCAGTTTTATGGAAAGGGTTAACTTTATTCTGCCTGAAATAAAATATGTGCAATCTACATTGAACTCTTGAGAGGGTTAAAAGCATTGAACTGAATAAGATAGGTTTCAACAATTATTCAGTGCAGTTTTATGGAAAGGATTAACTTTATTCTGTCTGAAATAAAATATGTGCAATCCACATAGAAGTCTGGAGAGGGTTAAAAGCAGTGAACAGAATAATTTACAATTTATTTCCTTGCAAGGCAAAGTGTTTCTCTCAACTTAGTTTCGAGAACTAACATCCCATTATCATGACAAGGTCAGATTTCATTTTGACAGTTAACTCCACTGTGATGTTTACATAGTCTCCAGTGTGAACATAACATTGTATTGCTTGGGGAGAATTTACTGTTTCAGGAAATTGGAGGCTGCGAAAACCATGTGGTCTACTGGGCCATACTCAATGGCTCTAGCGACCTGAAAAACATAGGTGGCCGAGAAGTTGTGAATGTCTACCAGTATGCCAAAAATCAGCGAGATAGGACAATTCATTTTCGAGTTATCGTGAGGACAAGGAAGTGCATAGAAGACAGAAGACAGGAGAAGAAGAAGAAGAAGAAGAAGAAGAAGAAGAAGAAGAAACCGTACAAAAACAATAGTCTGTGTGTTCACACAGACTAATAAATTACATCTTGCTAAACATAGAGTACAATACTACGGCCGCCGTGGACTTGTCACTTTCCACGAGTGGACAATATTTCCACGGACGGAAAAATATTAGATTCCAAACACTAATTATAGGAATAATCGTCAAAAATTTAAATAATGAAGCACCGGGTACAACTGGGTGCTTCATTAATTAAAATTTTGCTGATGATGTTTTTGATTACCTGGTAAACGCATACGTGGACATCACTACCCACGCGTGGATTACGAGTACTGCATGGCGTCTGTACTGTAATATTTTAATCTTGCAACCTCAAGGGATCGTCCGTTCTGATACGTCGACACGTTTAACGGGGTATATGTTTACCTATTTCTGTTTTAGTGATTGAACTAGTTAATCAATGAACATCCCTATTAACCCTTCTATAACGAATTTGCAGCATCCGTTTGCGTAACTTACAAATTGGGCAGCTGACAAAAAAATATTTAAAACAAATTTCAAAAAGCCTTATCATGTGAATCCTCATTGGAACGATCTCGATGAGATCGTTCCAATGAGGAATCACGTGATAATGGGGGGGGGGGGGGAACACATGATATGGTTTTATCGATTTTGTTTGTTAGTTTATGCTTAAACAAACTTACGGGAGAGAGAGGTGATCCTATTCTAACCCTTTACCAAACTGTAATGAGCTCGTTTCAATGCCGTGGGTGGTGTGTGGGGGGGGGGGGGGGAGGTGGTCTTGAGCTATGTTTTTGACGCAAAAAAAGAAAAAATAGTTATTCAAAAATTTTGTTTGAAAGTTTGAAAGTGTCGTCTACCTTTCGTGTTTGGTAAAGAGTTAATACCACGGACTAAACTTACAAGATTATGGGGCCATGAGGTGGATTAACACTGGAACAACCGCATTTCTACAACTCTCTATCTCTCTACCTACCATGTATAAGTATATGCAACAGACGGCAATTACAACAATGAAAGGTTTGAAAGCTAGCTCGTTTCAATAGTGTGAAGCAAAAATGGAAACATTAATAAAAATTTTTAAAAAAATTAAATTAAAATAATGCTTTAATAATAAAGTTAAAAAGTAGATTTTTGTGAACAGCACTAGGTGGATTTGGTCTTTACCTTAGATATAAAGGATTAACTCATTCAACTCATGTACTCCTGTCTCACTACAGGGAACCAACGACGGATATTGCGATCGTTGAAATAGAAAATTTCCATGGTTCCTACTTAGTCGTACACAAATATATTTCACCGTAGCTCTTTTATTCCTCTAAGATTTTCCCACAGTTCGATACATTGTATAAATCTGGCATTAATTATTGGAAATGTTTACATTTGTGTCCCTTAATATATCATAACTATTGGAAAATATCAAAGAAATAGGATGAATGTGTTAACAATATTACTTTTTGTGACTGTTTCATGGTGACCGAGAGATAATTAGCGGGCGTGTAGAGATCCTTAATAGTTCAATTCAACAGTACTGTGGAGCCGTTAGATGAACGTATTGAACACGAAGAGGCCTTTCTTCCGGCCCAGAAATATAATACGTCATGCTTTCATTTAGTAGGATGGCTACTAAATGAATGTGAGAGGTACACCACTCAATATTGTCAACGTGCAGTTGGGGCTGCACGTCGAAAATATTAATTGATCTACCCCCAAATAATGAAACTGTTCTAATTGCTGTCATTGAACTGACATGGAAGATACCACAAAGTTTTATGGGTTAAATTATTACTGAAACACCTTAACCCTTTACCCAACGCAGACGATATCAAAATTTTAAATAGCATTTTTTGAAATTTTTCAAAAAATTTCAACAAAACCATATCATGTGACCCCTCGTTGGAACGAGCTCGACGAGCTCGTTCCAACGAGGGGTCACATGATATGGTTTTGTTGAATTTGTTTGAAAAAGAATAGTTTTTCAACTGCTGAATTTGCATATTACGCGGGCGGATGCGACCGATTCGTTGGGTAAAGGGTTAACTATTGGTCTTCCATTGTGGTGTTTGCTCATCGACCATCAACGTTTCCTGTACGACAAAATGTATGCGTACCCTTTTGAAAGGGTTAGAAGAGTTAGAAGTGTTGTCGCCATTCTTCTGCTCAAGTGAGAACAGGGAGTGTTGGAACAGTTAGGACTGGAAAAAAATTAGTAAAGATAAGAGATGCCCCGAATAATTCTCTAAGGGTTGTGTTGAACTCAAATTTATAAATCATTGAAAGCTTTGATAATAATAATAATAATAATAATAATAATAATAATAATAATAATAATAATAATAATAATAATAAGGAAATTTTATAAAGCGTAAAATCACAAAGTGCTCTATAACGCAGTACAGTTAAACAATGAGCTCATGACTATCAAGGCAATATACAGACTAAGAAAGGTGTGAAGGTCAGCAGGTACAAACTGTCAAAAGCCTCTCTGAAAAGATGCGATTTTAAATTGTTTTTGAATTGGATGAGATCTTTTTCGATGCCTGAACCTGAACCAGCCTGAACTGGCAAATTTTTCCAAAGTGCAGGTCCAGCGAAAGAGAAAGCTCTGTTATTCACAAAAGTGGACCTAGAGAAGGGCATCTGAAGCTTGATCTGTAAGGAGGAGCGCAAGTTCTTTTCAGGTTTTTTAATTTCCAGAAGGTCTTATAAGTACTTAGGTGCCGAGCCATGAATGCATTTAAATACCAAAACCAAAATTTTGAAAATAATCCGCTGTCGTACAGGGAGCCAGTGCAATTTTGTTAGTAGTGGTGTTATATGATCATAGCGTTTAGAGCCTGTAGTGATCCTTGCAGCTGTATTTTGAATATTCTGTAGTTTTGAAATACATGACAGTGGCAACCCAATAAGAAGTGAGTTGAAAAAATCCAAGTGGGATGAAATAAAAGCATGAACTACAGTTTACAATGACTTAGGGGAGAGGTAACGACGAAGATAGCTCAGGTTTCTAATTTGCATGAAAGAGCGCTTGCAAATAGTAATGACATTTTCCTCCATTAATAGTTGAGAGTCAAATATCACAGCAGTGTTAAGAGCACTGTTTGATACATTTTGTGTAGAATTTCCGATAACAAGTGACTTGACTTGCAAATTTGATGGACTCTTTGAACTAGTACCTCGGTCTTATCGTCATTCATTTTAAGTCTATGACAGGCCATCCAGTCCCGAACCTTGTCTACACAGTCTTCCATCATCGAAACTGAAGCAATAGGATCAGATCCAATTGAAGGGTCTAGTGACAAATACAACTGAGTGTCATCAGCATACAAATGGTAAGGAACACCGATCTGCCTCAGCAACTTTCCCAATGACGCTGTGTAAAGTGTAAACAATTTCGGCCCAAGAACGGAGCCATGGGGAACTCCACATGTTAATACTTTACTGTCAGAGTTCGTTTTAGAAATGGTTACTTGTTGTTCACGTGAAGAGTGATAAGAATGGAACCAGGCAAGAACTTTTTCGTTGATTCCAAGCTGTTGCATTGTGGATAGGAGAAGGGAATGATCAACCGTATCGAAAGCAGTGGAAAGATCCATTAAGACCAAAAGGACAGATCTACGTTCGCCTAATGAACATATTATATCGTTACAGACCCTTAAAAGAGCAGTTTCCGTACAATGATCAGCTTGATAGACTTACAATAGGCAATTTGTTGAGAGTTATTGCATAAGTTGTTTGGCAACCACCTTTTCTAAAATTTTAGATATAAAGGGTAGATTGGAAACAGGACGATAATTTTTCAGGATATCTGGATCAAGAGACGGTTTCTTGATTAATGGTGAAACCAAGGCTATTTTGAGCTCTGTTGGTACACAACCTTCCTGGAGTGATGATTGAATAACGCTTGTAATGGAAGGTGCTAGAAATCAACCGCTGTTTTAACAAGGGATGTAGGGATGTGATCTACGTCATTTGTCTTGTTAGGACTCTTCAAAATTAACTTTTTCACTTCGAGCTCATTTACTGCAGTGAACTTTGACCAAACTTTAAACAAATCATCAAAAGGTGGTTTAGTTGTAGCTTCAATATTTTTGTTTATCTGTTCCACTTTATTGATAAAGTAATTCCCAAATCTGTTGGCCAATTCTAATGTTGTCGTGTGCGTAGGTAATAGGTTCATCCTTCTTTTACCCAGGAGATTATTAGTAACCGAAAAAAGGGTTTTGCTGTCGGTACATGATAAAACTTATAATCAGTGATTATGAATGTAGTAGATAATACAATCAAATACAAACTGATGTGTTTATCATTGTGGACCTGTGAGGCTGTGTGTATAAATTTACTTCTCAACCGATCTATTTGTTACCGTTATGTAAATTCCTTATTAACTTCCGCGATTTTATTTAATTATGTTTCCTGGCGTCGACGGTCCTACGCCCGTTTTTATTTATATATCTGGTATACCATTTTTCGAAAAATTAAATAAAGCCTTTAAAAGATATTGTTGACAGGGATCGTGATAGCACACAGCGGGTTTGAATGTCACATTTTGTCGCACCTGCCTGTTCCAACCACTGTAAAGGTTGTTACACTTGGGACTCCTTGCTAACAAGGCAGGCGACACAAACGATTCGATCCAGTTTTAATAAACGAAATTGTAAATAACATTATCGTCAAGAATACCAGACATGTCGATATTTGTGCTGTTGCTTAAAGTTTAATCTTCAAGTACTATCGCAGGAGTGCAACTGTGCAATGGAACATTTTAGAACGAACGTTTTCACCTCCTTAACTCCCATTGACAGTTACCTAATTTTATAATAGTCAATTACTGGGGTAGACTAATTAACATCTGGTGATTAACCGATGTTCGGCAATCGCATCTGACATGGACCGATTTTAAACCATCGGTTGATCATCGGTAGAAGTGTTTGAACATCGGTCCATGCCGATGGTTACATGGAACACCACTTGATCAAAATTGTTTGTATATACGTTTGATTAACAATCTCATACAAGTAGTAAGAAACTTAATAAGTTGCCACAATGATTGGCAGGAATCAAGATTGGCCTAATCTCATTGACTGGTCTGACCTTCCCCTTAATTGCTGCTCTTGACACACATGTCATGTGTTGTGTGATGACTCAATGAAATGCGACATCAGCAAAAACAGGTTAACAGCGCAGCGTCCTTGATCATTGATCAAAGACTCTGCGCTGTTAACTTGTTTCCACTGATCTGATGTCGTATTTTTCTTTTAATACACACACTGACATACTCTTGAGGTCAACAAACCAGTCAATCTGACTGTACTGTAAATTATCCCTGTTCTATGCATTCTTAAACATACTTCTCCTTTTGGTTGTTGCAAAATGTATGCTCAACTAATCAGACAAGCAAATGACGGTCGCAAATCCTTATCGGTTAATCACTATTAACGTCGTTCACCTGCAGCCATACGATCTAAGACCACGTATCACTATGGTGATGACTTAACAAGATAACCGCTCATTTGTGCTACCATAACAACCAAACATTACGTAACTGGGTCACTTGACATGACGTCACTTCCGGTGTCCATTTCTTGGTCCAACCGATAGAACCCGATCATTCGCTTTCCTACTACGTTTTATTATTCTATTGGCTTTTAAAAAACATTTGCCGTTACGAAGGCATCACATCCATTTTATTATTTGTTGGTTTTAACGTAACTTTCAGCATCTATGGCTGCACCTTGACAGCAACATAGTTATGAAGTCAACAAGTTTAGCCGGTCGTTTATACCAATCTGCCCACTTTAGAGGACTTCTACCCAGGCGTTGATTTCCGGGTCTTATTTTACTGGCAAAGCTGAACTTGTTTACCGCGGAAAACAAGAACTTATTTCTTTCCAGGATTCCCAGGGGTGGGCATCCCACATAATCTGTGACATTGACCAAGGAGATACGATAATATAAATTCCGAACCTTAAACTCCAATCCTTATAAATCAAATAAGGCCATGCAAGTGGAAGCACACGATTGCTGATATACTTCTAGGGCTATAAATTGTTGTTTCGTGGCAGATTATCAATTGCTCAAACTTCATTGAGTCCAAACAGCGAGCTGAATAAAATATCGCTAAGTGTATCTTTTTTCGCTGTAAAACTTACATCGAATTTCCACCTTTTCTGTGTTTTCGACACTTCAGTGCAATGGCTCTAGTCTCAACCTTTCTATAAAGCAAAGACATTAATTAACCCCGTGCAGAATAGTGTCAATATACCGAAATTGCAAGTCGCAGTCCTCCCATAATGCAACTCGGAATCCAATCTTGTTTGACGGAGCAAAACTCAAACTACAGATACCACATAGTGTTTTGGGAAATAAAATATGTTGAAAGTTATAGCAAGCTAATCCAAATTGATAATTATAATTCCAAAACATCGCTCCCATAGCATCTGGAGTGTAATAGCCCTGACTTTTACTGTCTTCTGATACGAAACGGAGCATTTGTTTCTCAAATCGTGCATTACCTCATCGACGCTTCATAGTCCTACTGAGAGATATGAGGCCCGGTGGGCGAGTGAAGCGCCGACATTTTCGCCTTCTGGGCGCTTCAGTCTCTGACACGTTTTATTCATCTTCAACTGGAAACAGGGATTACATTATCTTGATGATGGGTATGTCCCGTTTTTCTTGGTCTTTCCTGGGAGCTAATGTTTTGTCATACAGAATTCGTGACAGAAAAGTAACCTGTGTCCGTAGTACGTGTCGAATATGACACCGTTGGTGCAGACGACATTTCTGTAGCGAACGCTGCGATTTTTTAAACTTACATACTGGCGTCGTCATTCTTAATGGCAGATAGGCCATAAACTGTGTCAGCATGCCTTTTCGAGAAACTAAAAGCTTCCCACGAATATCTCTCCAGTACCGCTGTAGTCTCCACAACAATTCTTTCTCACAGGAAAACGATTCCTTCTTTTCCAAATTCATATTTTATATGTTTCAAACGAGGCCCGCGTGACGTAAGCAGAATTTCGCGTTTGACAATTTTACAAACGCGATAAAAACCCTCAAATACATTTGTGCTGCACACTCGACAAACATTCAATTCCGGTTTTGTTTGGCGATACTCTATACTAGCCTAATCAGCTAAAACGTAAGAGAATCCGTGTGTTTGAAAGTGATTTTCAATAAAATTTAATTGTAAGGTATTACTACGAGGTGGGTGTCCTATTTCAGGAGTTATAATGGTTAATATCATTTTCTTTTTTGATTTTCATCTCAAGAACCGTATTCAATTTTCAGATACTAAGGAAGAACACACAATGAGGGTGGTGTACAAGGGACTGAAATTAACGACCCGACGTTTTTTCCTGTATTTCACGAGTGTCACGAGTACAGTACATTCGTCGTGGAGCGGTCGTAATCCAAACGTGGGCAGTGGTGTCCACGCATGCGTTTACCAGAAAATAAAAAAAACATCATCAGTAAAATGTTAATTAATGAAGCACCGGGTTGTTCCAGGTGCTTCATTAACTAAATTTTTTTTGGATTATTATTCCTATAATTTGTGTTCGAAATCTAATATTATTGGGTCCATGGAAATAGTGACCAGTCCACGGCGACCGTACTCTAATTACTCTCATTATTCTTTAACCCTTTACCCAACATAACGGCCAAAATGGCCAGCGCTACTCTCAAAAATCGCCAATTAATTTTCATTATTTTTTTCATTTCTTGTCTCAAAAACATAGGTTATGACCCCTCGTTGGAACGAGCTCGTTCCAACGATGGGTCATAACCTATGTTTTTGAGACAAAAGTTTAAAAAAAATAGTTATTGAAGAATTGTTTTTGCAAGTGTCGTCTGTTTTCATGTTAGGTTTCGGGTTAACTCTCATGGATCGTTTGAAGAAATCATTGTCCGCGTTTCTCGGCACTCAACTAACAGCACACAAACTTACAACCGACAGGGCGTCGGCACCCCTTTTTCGAGATGAGGATAAGAGTTGTAAGTGTATTTACTCAAAGAAGCAATTACTCTCTTTACTCTTCAGATACAGGTATCGTTGAACTAAATATTTGAATTAGAGTTACCCGCCTTGAAATATTGCACTCGGAAATAATGCAATCTCTAAAAGTAAACAACCTTGGGAAAATATATTGTTTCAATAAACATTTCAAACATTCTATTGACATCTTGCATTATTGTTGAATATTCCTGATAAAAAAGAGGGTAATTTGGTGACTTTTGGACGTAAAAAATACACAATTTACTTTTTGTGTGTTTTTGTAGGGAACTCCCTGAAAAATATGTGCACGAGACCAGTAATTCCCTTCGTGCCCTTTTTTCTTTCTTATTTGTTGCATGACCCCCTCTTTTCGTGTCAGAAAAAAGTTATCTGAAGGACTATACTTGACAAAGATATTTGAATGCCATAATTAAAGTTACGCGATCATATTTTTTTTCGCCTGAACGTTATAATGGTGACCTATGGGAAAATATTTATTTCTGTGATACCTTTTGGAACGATTCAGGCCGACGTTGTACACAAGGCAGATAACTCTGTACAGGTAGCTGCATACTATAGGGAATGGAGAAGTGTGGTTGGCGGAGAGCAAAGGTTGGGATCACAGACAGCCAAGACCAAACAGAACACTAGGACAGTCAGAATAGATTGAGTAATAGGTGGAACAGATCCAGACATAGGTAAATTAGAGCAGGAAAACGAGGATTCTGAAAGAATACGAGTCAGTAAAGTTAGACCTGTAGAATCGATCCCTCGAGCTACCATGACAACCACGCGTGATGTAACTCGGTCATGCCACTATGACGTCACATCCTAGGTCTACCATAAGGTTCATCCAATGGCGCCCGATCCATCGCTCCCCTACGACTGTCATATCTTCACCCAAGGGAGATATATATTAAAATTTATTATCAAAGCGCGTGGACTCACCATCAGTAATCAGACAGTGTTCTGATATAAAATCAATTCAGACATTTGTAAATTTGCACATGCATTACATTTGAACTTGTCTCTGTTGCCAGGAGTTTATGGATAAAGTAAAACGTACCGAAGTTGATGATCAACTGTAACGGGAAAATAAGCGCAGATGCCTTTTACTTTTTATAAACGAAAACAACTGGTAGCCCCAGGAGCTGTTGTTTTCGCATATTACAAGTAACAAAAGGAAACTGGGCTTTATTTTCTACTGATGTCATTACTTGTTTCTTACTTGTAACCATACCCTAAAGTTTCAATTCTAAACCTTAGAAACTGGGAGGGGTTGATTACACCATGAAGGTCTTCAACTAAAAGACAAGGGAATTTATTGAGTCGATAAAGGGCAATAATTTTGTGGAAAAATTTTTTTTTCGCAAACTTTGTAGATGTTGCACATCTTCATTATGTGTGTAACCATATCCTAAACTTTAAAATCTCTACATTACAAACTGAGGAAGGAGTTGATTATACTGTGCAGGTACTCTCAATTAAAAAACATTGGAAAGTTTCTAAGTTGATTAAGGGCAATAATTTTGTAAAAAAAAAATTCTGCTAACTCTGTAGATATTGCATCTCTTCAAGGCATGTGTAACCATATCCTAAAGTTACAACTCTCCATTCGTAACTGTGGGGAAGTTGATTACACCAAGAAAATTTCCTCAGTTAAACAACGCAGGAAATTTTCTAAGTTGGTAAAGGGCAATAACTGTGACAAAAACATACAGAGTCGTCTGACCTTCTAACACAGCAATGTGCTGGCTGAATGTAGTTTTGCATTGTGCAAACTTTCAGATGGCTGTCTTGAGTGGCGTGGGTCTATTGTATGACACAACTTCGGGACTATGGGCGGACGGACGGACGGAAGGACTGATGGACACGAGGAATACTATATACTCTCGCCAGGCAGGTGGTGGTATAATGAAAATATTTAGTTATTCCAGAAATGTATTTTGCAAATGTCGTCTGCTATTTTTAAGGAAGACAGTTAAATAACATTAATTCAGTTCTACTTCCGAAACAAACTCACACACAGCGTCACCACGTCGACGTTGATTTCTGACGCCATTCTCATATTAGACGTGTGGTGTACGATATTTTACGTAATGAGCGACTTGATGGTGATTATGTGACAAAACAAAATTCTTGTAAGGCTCCACCAGCCTGTATACTATTATGGATGGTTAGCAAATTCGAAGTGCACAGCACAGCATTCCGTTGAACGACATCAATGAACAAATCCGTGTTGTTTGATGTGGTAACACTACTTGTTTTTTACGTATCTTCAATGCAAGTAGGTCGAGTTGCGTTACAGTGGTCAGTATTTTTAAGAAAGTAAAATAATTTAGACTCTGGCTGCATCAAAACTTTTTTTTTAATATTGATTTTTTCAAACCAAGTGGTAGACAGTAAATAATTTCCGCAAAATCATGGAGAGGCATAACATTTCGAAATGGATTTCTCCGGGAACTTGATATGTATATCTACAAATATCATTGGACAGAACACATTAATTAGGAGGACCAGAGCCTCAATATCCATAACGGCAAGCTAATATAGTATGCAAGTACTGTCTAGATAACACAAATAATCAATGATAGCAGCATAGGAATTTTGAAGAAAGATCACAATTACCTTCCTGATGTATGTGAAGATTTGGATCTCTTTTTCTCTTCCTTTTAAATATACGTTCTCGGTAAGGCCTTAAAGAGTACAAAATCTGTTTCTCATGCCATCCAGCATGATACTTTTGGCTGCCGCATGCTCCCTGTTGATAACTCATGCAAACTTGAAAAAAGGTTACCAAATAAATGCTTTATGTCTGATATTTTACCCAAGTTAATAAAATAGAAACGTTGTCCCTTGAGTGCAACAAGGCTTTGTAATGCTAAAGCATTGCAAGGCCTTCTTGCACTCAAGGGACGAAATACACCACCATCCATGCTATTCTGTAGGTTATGAGGCCTAAAACTTAAAACAAACCAAGAACATGAACTTTTTTTGGCAAAAAAATAATTACAAAAATAAAACATAAGATAAAAACCGCCCGCCTACATGCAATTTTACAAAAATGGCCTGCGAAACAGAGGATCTACTTTGTGGTGCCTAAATTTAACTGCAATACATGTTATCTGATACCGAAAAACAAATTACAGAACAAAATAAAACCCAGAGAATAAAGATTTCAAATATCGGATATTTCCAACGAATGTATTTAAAAACAACTGCTGCAGGGGCATAGCCACTGGGGATGATGGGGGGGGGGGGGGGAGGGGGGGTCCCCCTCCACAACTTTTCCCGATATACATATTCATACCTGAAATCCACCAAACTGGTTCATGTACTGTCGCTTTGATTTTTCTGCGATCATTTTGCTGTAATTGGCCTTCAGTTACTGGGTAGCTAAGCCTTCAAACATTAGGCAGCGTGCACCAACTGGAATGAAATGTTTAGGGGTTTTGCCGGGGAAGACCCTTGTTCCTCACCTTTTTTTTGGGGGGGGGGGGGGTACACACACATAACCCTGCACGAGGTGAAACGAATTAAGGAGAAAACATTTCTCTTATCATTGGTTGCAGAAAAATATTTTGATCACACTTCCACCTCCAAATTCGTTTAGTGTGGCTACACTCCTGAACCGTTGTTTTTCAGCCAAAAGTCGCAGACTGAGAAATACCCTTAACGATTTCAAGACACTTTGTTCATAACCTGATAATCTGGTACAGAAACTAATGAGAGTGTTTCTCAAAAAGGATGAAAAACATAAGATTTATTATGATTTCCGCCACTCCATTTTCCAGAAACGCTAGAAAGGGTTCGTCCCGCGACACCATACTCAAATCTCCTCTTGATTTTATTATTTATTTACCTTTCGTCACACAACCGATATGTAATAGTTACTAACTGAGCTGGAGGTATTCATGAATTTGAACAATCTGCCAACGTGCGGTATGTGACGCCGAGCCGCGAAGCGGCGAGGTGTTACAGCACGTTGACAGGTTGTTCAAATTCATGAATACCGACAGCGAGGTTAGTAACTTACTTACACGCCAATTCACAGAACGCACGGACCCAGGTATGGTAAGTGAGAGAACACCTAGTCTATTGCTCTATTGGGTATTTCACGTCTCTTACCAACACGGAGAAGACAAAGGAATTTGTGTGTAAGGTCTTATTATCAAGCAGGGTTGTACCTCAACCGACGTCTTCGTGATCGGTGACTCCGTGTTGAGTCGTTTAGAACCAGTTCTTACTAATAACATCTCCACAAAACCCAATGACTAATGACAACGCCGCATCATCAAGAACTCCGACACTACAGCATCTCAGACTGTTTCAAACCATTGGCACTACAACCACAAAGGCCAAGAGGAAAGTAACTCAGGAATACCGGTGGCCACATGTCTTCCCCAGAGCATTAGATGCGTTCGCCTAAAACCTACCATTTACGGTTATTATTATTGTGTTGTACATTACGCCACTGTACCCTGCATTTCAGTGGAATTCAGTGTAAGCGCCTCTATTTCAAATCTATTGGGTACATGCTGCTGAGGCAAGAAAGAACTAAGATTGTGTTAAAAATGAACTGACAAGGATTTGAACCCCTTCCAAGAGAGTTTACTTCGACTCCAACCACCTTGGGAAACTATACTATACCACATACACCGCCCTTCCATGGTTGCCACCCGACGAAACGCCACCCCACCACATACACCACTCGCGGGGACGTGGCTGGAGGGTCCCGCCTCGGGGATGCGCCCCCTGTGAATTTCCAGCTGTTCCACGGGTGCTGAACATCCAACTTTTGAGAAAATCATTTGCAACCTAATCCAACAACATCAACTTGTGTGAGAATTTTCCTACTACTCTCTTCCTGTGAATTTCCAACTGCTGTATGAACCCGAATGCCCCATTATTGTTTGAAATATATGATCTTTTGGATATTTAGTTTAAAATTGCCCCTTGAGAGCAACAAGGTGCCATCTGCAATGCTTTAGCATTGCAGATGACATCTTGTTGCACTCAAGGAATGAAATTTTGACCCTCGTTGGAAAATCTCATGAAATGTTAAATAATCACTGTATGCCTAATAGAAAGGGTCACAACCACAAATGCTACGAAAATGATACAGGGGAAGAAAGGTGCAACCACTGGTGGTTTGTGACTTGAAATTTCAAACCATTGAAAACTTAGGCCGGGATTGGGGAGAAGACACTCACCTAACCCAATCCCACCTCACTCCACCACCACAACTAGTCGCCACGCTCCTGGCCACTCGGCATGGGCAGTGTGTTCGAGTGGTGCATGTGATTCCATATTGTATCGCAAAACGATTAATGCTACATGGCCAAGCGATTAACGTGATTCAGAAAAAGTTTCACGAGGCGGATTGTGCCGAAGGACACTCACTCTGCGAGAGAAATTCTGTGCTCATCGAGTGAGCCTCGTATCAGACATGTATGATATGAATTTGGAAATGCTGCAGACTCTTTTTCTGCGAGCCAGTACTGATGGAAAACTGAGGCGGTATTGAGAGGAGAGGGTGTGATTTGTGGCTGTCATATAGTAAGTTGAAGTATACGTAGAATAAGTGTTTGGAATTGGTCGTAAGATGATGGATACGATTGTGTTGATTAATTCATTACCGCCAGGATTGATGCATGTTCGCAATGTAAGAGAAAAGCGATAAGTCAAGAGATAGAAGCAAATCTCTTGGAGATAGAACTGATATAACGATCGCTATCTCCAAAGTGTTGAAAACTGAAAATAATCAACTCATACAGGTCTAACAATTTGTTATCGAGACCAATGTTCTTGTGGGAATTAGACAGAAGTGTAGAATTCAATTTTGAGAAAATTAAATTGCATAAATTGGAAATTTTAAATACAAATATCATCATATAGATTCTGAATTCACTGTCGTTTTGGGTCTGTCTATGTTTTTTTAGGAAAATCACAGGAGAGCGACTAACGTCCCTCCCCCCCCCCCCCCCCCACCCTCCCCCGGGAAAAACAGTGCAGGGTGGCTATTGCTCCATCAGTATAACATGTAGACTAAATAGGTACTATGGCCTGTAATCAGGGTTAAACCACGTGTATGATAAGGCTTTCAACCACTCGGCTTACCGAGTGTTTAAAACCCTTATTCTAGGAGTGGTTTAAATCTGATTACCGGCCCTAGTACCTATTTTTTTATTTTTACCAAGCTCTTAATAAATAATCGACTTTGTCACTTAAAATGGAGAAAAAACGACACATTCTATCGCAAACACATGGGTTTCTTTTGTTTACATCTGCGCCGGTGGGCAGTACTACCGGCTGCACTTGAATGACAGCTTGACATATCGTTCATCGAATTTACCTTGCTTTTTCAGTCAAATTATTTTTAACATTCTTAAATTTTATTTTAAATTTACTAATTGTTGGTATTTTCAACTTAATAAGCCATTACACGAAGTAAATAGTACCGCAAAATGTCGTCTGTTTGAATGAAATATCGCGAAGTGTGAATATATCGAAGTCGGCAAATTGAGTCATGTCAGAGGTCAAGGTGGATGAACTTCCAACTACAGGTGTAATTTTTTCAACAGCAGAAGAAGCTTTACAGGGTTTTCACAGGTAGTAACATTGGCGAACATGGTATAAAGTTATTTTACGACGATCGGAAGCCTTCTCCCTTTCGTTTCTCTCAAATACTATCCATTGGGACCTGTTAACCTTCAAACGTCCAAAAGAGACTCGGAATATTTCCGTTAGATTTATTGTGAGAACAAGGATTTTGGAATCCCTTACTTTATCTAACAATCATACAGATTTTGGCCTGAAAACCACAAGAAACGGTACGTATCACATAATGTGTTCCGATTCCGTATCACATAGACAACTCATTCTGATTCCGTATCATATAGACGACTCGTTTCCGGTAGCGATACAGGCTATCATAACAGGCACATAGATACATTCTATGTGCGTTTCAGTGGTCGACCGAACATTATGTCCCAAAAATGTTTGAAAATAATTTAACCCTTTACCTATCCTGAAAAGCAGACGACACTTGCAAAAACAATTCTTGAATAACTAATTTTTTTTCATTTTTTGTCTCAAAACATAGGCTATGACCCCTCGTTGGAACGACCCCGACGAGCTCGTTCCAACGAGGGGTCATAACCTATGTTTTTGAGACAAAAAATGAAAAAATAATGAAAATTAATTGGCGATTTTTTTAGAATAGCATTGCCCGGTTTTGGCCTTTACGTTGGGTAAAGGGCTAAGATTTAATCTGTTTATGTGACAGAATTATTAGATAAATGAATTATCATGATAATGTGCATGTCCTGTGATTTGTATCAGATTCTCGGTGGTGTCCAAAAATGGGACCACAACTCGCCGGTAAAGCCGGCTCGTTGAGATCCCATTCTGGACACCACCTCGAATCTGATACAAATCACAGGACGTGCACATTATCATGATAATCTGTATTTATCAAAGATTTTCTAGGTGTGTATTTGCCGCTCGCATTATGTTTAAATCAGGCAGGGACGTTGCTAAGGAGTCTTGGATGCTGGGTGTCAAAATTTGGAGGACTTTCACTATTTCCCATTCTAAAAACTCCATATTTTGGCCAATTTTTAGATATGTTTGCAAACATTCCACAAGCGTTTTATATGATAGTTTCAACTTTTTCCAATTTTGGGCTTCCAATTTCTAGCTATTGTAAATATGACGATTGATGGGGTGAGACACCCTCACACCCACCCCCGGGGGGGGGTGTCCCTGAGATCAGGTTACAGTAAGCCACAGAGGGAGAAAGTTATTATAAGAGTGACTATATAAACTGTTTACTGTGATTTTTGTGCAAAACGGTATATGCGGATGATATTTTGAATTTTACTGATTAAGTTTAAACAGACGGTATTAGCTAAAATATATAAACAATTGTTTTTCATACTTTGACTTTTACTTTTTAAGCCAGAAAAGGGTGTTAGCTGAAATATGTAAAGATTGGTTTTCTTTTTTATCAAAAGAAATTTAAAAGAAAGCATCCTAGATACTTAACTTACGAAAGAAAGTAAAAGAAATAAAAATTCAGTTATAAATATCCAACTTTCCTCTGGTAGAAATTTAGGTTAGAGTAATTTCAGGGGATCTCGAAAGAAAAAATGCTTGAATATACTTTAAATAGTGTTGTAGGATAAATATAGAATATGCCCACAGTAGCTTGGTGTACCAAATGATCACCACGAGTGAGGAAGTGGTGTTAACGATGAGCCTTTGGCGCGCGGTTAACACCACTTCACCACGAGTGGTGAACATTTGGTACACCAAGCTACTTTGGGTATATTTTATTTATACCATGATCGTCAGATTAATTAGAGTTTAAATGTTAACTGAATCAATATTCACACGTGCGAATCTGTTTTTGTTTACATGAGCACCGCTGGGCGGTATTTCCGCTGGCAATTCTATCGCCGAGACGAATTAGAAAACGAAACGCATAAATTACGGAGCCTTTTTAATTTTAATAACATACTATTTCTGGATGGTTATGGATGCTTTGTTAATATGAGACAACGTATGTTTGATAATTTTTGGTATCTTATGATGTAAACGTATTTAAAAACGTAATAAATAATTACCGGTTTTATTTCACTCTTCACGGGACGACGAGAGTAGGACATGAAGTAACCGTCACCGGTTGGGGGATCTCAGGGGGGGGGGTCATATGTGACATCATAGTCACGTGACCCAGTGGCGTCATGTTGTATTGTCATGGTAACCCGCATGAGCGACCATCTTGTGACGTCACCCCCATAGTGATACGTATTTCCGTCGGCCATTTTGTATACTGGAGGTCGCCATTCTGGTTTCTCTGGTAGCACCGGGTTGCTATGTGACCTAAAACCTTCTTATAGGACATGGGTATGTTCGGAGTGTGCATTCGAATGACTTGGAGTAATTTTCCAATTCGAGGAATTACCTAAATAAACCCGACAATCCCTCCAAATTACTAAAATCCACCCCAAACTACCGAAATTGACTTTAGTTACTACGGAGTCTTCCCAGAATCCTTTTTAGGAACACCATATCATGGATTTTAATAGTAGCACGCTGTGTTATAGCACTTGGGGTAGTGGGGGTGGGGGGCTTTGGATTATAGCCAACTGATAGACAACCTCCATGAAAGCCTATATCATTCCTAAAGCCAAGAATCTATCGAGTAGTGACTGATAGGCCATTGCTCGAACGACTAGATCCCATCGAACAAATAAGCCATAGAGTATTTACTCGAACGAGTGACTCGCACATACGACTCCTAGCCTCATTTGGGTATTTGATAATACCTATGACCTGGTATTGTATTATCTGAGGATACCTATCGAGGGTACCTTCTGGGGAATCCCTTTTTGCCGTATGAGGCTATGAGGGCCATGAGGGCCATGAGAAAATTCCCTAATAAGGTCTAATGTACTATCCCTCTTAGCCTCATTTCGGTATTTGAGGATACCTGTGACCTGATATTGTATTATTTGAGGATACCTATCGAGGATACCTTCTGGAGAATCCTTTTTTGTCGTATGATGCCATGAGAAAATACTAGGCCATAGGTATCCTCAAATACCGAAATGAGGCTAAGAGGAATAGTAAATTAGACCTCCTTGGGGGATTTTCTCATGACCCTCATGGCCTTATAGAACAAAAATGGAATTCTGCAGAAGGTATTCTCAATAGGTACCCTCAAATAATACAATACCAGGTCATGGGTATCGTCACATACCGAAATGAGGCTAAGAGGGATAGTACATTAGACCTCAATGAGAGATTTTCTCATGGCCCTCATGGCCTCATACGACAAAAAGGGATTCTCCAGCAGGTATCCTCGATAGGTATCCTCACATAATACAATACCAGGCCACAGGCATCCTCAAATACCGAAATGAGGCTAAGAGTCGTACGTGAGAGTCACTCGTCGAGTAAATACTCCTCTATGGCTTATTTGCTCGATGAGATTCGAGAAGTTCGAGCAATGGCTTACCAGTCACTACTCGATAGATTTTTGGCGTTAGGAGTGATATAGGCTTTCATGGAGGTTGTCTATCAGTTGGGTATAATCCAAAGCCCCCCCCACCTCTCCCCTGTACCTCATTCTTCCCAGTCTCTCTGAAAATCATGCTAACCATCCATTTGTATTACCCACTAACCACATGTCCTTCATTCTCTCATACCACATCCCCATCATAATCCCGGTGAATCTTGTACTATTAGACTAGCTTTTTTTGACATTCTAATAGAAAGTCTTTCTTCCAGGGTCGCCACTACGCCTAAATTACACATTTGGCACTCCTTTCCATTGTCTTCCACAGTTTTCCCCAAAGCTCCAGCGACCGCGACCTCATCTTGAACAACAGTGCCCCACCAAAGGTGCTATTAATGTCCCCTTCAAAACCTGGCTTCTCTTTATTTATCAAGTGGGCCACCCAAATACCCGTTTGCTTGACCCCCCCCCCCCCCCTCTCGCCCATTCAACTCTGGCGATTTTTTTGCCCTGGTTTGTGTCCACTTCTAAGACCGAGATCTTCATTGAATAGTTCCCTATTAACTCCCTCACATAGTCTATCCACCGTGTGAATTCCAGATATTATGGAATATTAATTTACACAATCGGCTGTCGGAGAGATTTACCAAATAGTTAAGATAGCAGAGTTCCATTATGACTATCCTGTCCGTAATCCTCATCCACCCAAGCTCACACCTTATTGCTTCTGGTGCCGCGGCATTTTTTGGAGCCGTTGTCCACCGGCCCATGTTTCCATATCTCCGAACAATTGCCAGCATTTTCTCTTGCCCCCATTCGCTTTCTAACACTAGTACCATATCATCTGTAAAAATAGCCCTGGGATCTTCAGGCTCCCACCTGCCACCCCCTCGTTGCTATGAAGGAGTTCATGTCTTAAAACTTTGAAGTATAATGCAACAAGAAGTGGCGAAATGATACACCCCTGCTTTAGGCCTGCTCCATGAGCACGCATTTTGTTGTTATGTTACCGAGGTTAAGGTCGCTTTGTACATCTTTATATAATGCGTTCAGAATTCCAACAAACTCCAAAGCCTCGAACTTTCGCCACATATCCTCCCTCCATATCCTAACATATGCGCTTTTAACACCCAGAAATGCCACAAACATCTTTTTCTTTTTCGCCTTCGCAGATTCCATCATTTTGGCCAGTGTGAAAGGATGGTCAGTGACTCTCCTTCCCTTCCAGAAACCCTTTCTCTTCGATAATATCCTCTTATCTCCCACCCATAGAGGACTTTGCAAAAAAACTTTTTTTTCAATGTTGCAACTGATAGAAATCCCCCTAAAATTGTCCAATACATCCTTTTCCCTCTCGTTGCGTAAAAATGTGAACTTACTTTTTCTCCATTCTTTTGGAACCTCTTGTTTTTCTATGGCCAAATTGAATAGGGCCGTTAAGCTTTTACAGATTCCTCTCCCCCATTTTCAGGAACTCATTATTAATTTCGTCCATCCTTCCAGCTTTTCCGTTCCTTAATTATGAGACCACTTTTTGTACCTCCTCGGTTTTTATTTCTCTGCACACGAATTTTCATAAACCTCATTGTGGTACTCCAGTGCGTTCCCCATGTTCTGTCGCTTATCGTTCACCTTTTCTCAATGTTGGACAAGTTCTGGCACGATTTGGCCAGGGTCGTCTGTATTTCTGCCCTCTACTGTGTGAATTACTTCATTTATTTCTTTTATTCACCCACTTCCAAAATACGTTCGAACTCGACCCCCATGTCATTCTTATCGTCCCAAAAAGATTGCAGTTTCGCATTCTCCGATTACGGTCTTTAATTTAATTTACTTTATTTCGTGCCTGTTGGTATTCTTCTTTTGGGGGCGCGGTGGCTCAGTTTGTAGAGGTGCAGGCTGCAAGCCGAGAGGTCCTCGGTTCGAATCCCACCTGCGGCAACCGCGTTGTGTCCTTGGGCAAGACACTTCGCCCCCATTGCCCACGTGGGGACACGGTGACGTTGTGTACTAAGGCGTACTGCACGTCGATGGTGCACCTGTCTTCAACCATTGCTAACCCTGCTTGTGTGGAGTTGGTATGTTGGGGAGCTGACAGCTGCTCGCCGTTGCTCGGTGGTTCTCTCCGGGTACTCTTGCTTCCTCCACCCGTAAAACTGTCACGGTCATGGTTAGCCATTGTGCAGAAATATGTGACCTTAAACATCAATAAATAAATAAATAATAATTCTTCTTTTGCTATCCTGGCCTCGTTGCGTTCCACTCCCTTGAGCATATTTGACTTTTCCTCCCTTATGGCCTTTTTCAGTTCGTCATTCACTCTGTACCAAAGTTTCCATGGTGTCGCCATAATCTTTCCTATACTTTCCTTCCCCGCCTCCACTAAGCTAACAAATATGTCATTTGCCATTCCCTGGACATTGGCCTCCTTGTGTTCTTTCATAAGCTTTGGTTTCAATAATTGTTCTTCCAACTTCCCTCTGTCGGCATCCTTTCTGAGTCCCCAAATCTCCTTGAAGCCTCCAATGTTTCTTACTGGGTGTTTGCCTTTGATCGTATCTGTAATCAAGTTGTGGTCACCTATCTAACTCCCTTTTACCCCCCATCGTCCACTACTACCTCTATCACCTCCCTTCATAAATCGATATCTGTAAGAATATAGTCGTTCCACACCCAGGCCTATTTCCCCTTATACCTCGCATCCGTGTTCAGAATTTTTAGACCGAACTCACTTGTGAAGTTCAACAGCTTCCTTCCATTCGTGTTGACTTTCTTATCCCCACCGTAGATTTGTCACCTATGTGTCCATTAACCCTTTACCCAACGTAACGGTCAAAACCGGCCAGCGCTATTCTCAAAAATCCCCAATTAATCTTCATTATTTTTTTCATTTTTGTCTCAAAATTATTGGTTATGACCCCTCGTTCCAATGAGGGGTCATAACCTATGTCTTTGAGGCAAAAAAATGAAAATAATTAGTTATTCAAGAATTGTTTTTGCAAGTGTCGTCTGCTTTTCATGTTAGGTAAAAGGTTAAAGTCTCTCATCATAATTTTTTTCTGAGTCCCCTATTTTCTAATTCTGTGATATTGGATCTAAGTGTTGAGTATATTGAGTGATTTCACTCAGGCTTGCTTCCATCCACCGCACAGTACACAATCCCAATGGCAACACTTTTGTTGTTTTCGATTAACCTTTAACCTTCCAATTTCTTTAGATACCTCAGCCGAGGTACTGACATCTGCCAGATCTGTCATCAACAACGGTTTTAAATCCACTTTTATGTACATGCCTGCCCCTCTCCTTTTTAATCTCTAGTTCGTCCTACACCTACCCACACGCATCCCTTTACTTGGTCTACCCGTTCCTCGTGTCTTAACCAGGTCTCGCTTAAGCCCATGACATTAAGGTCCTCTCCCTCGATCAATGTAGCGATTTCACTTACTTTCCTGTGGAGACCCTGGATGTTACTGAACCTCACTTCCAGTGCACCTGGATGCCTTGCCTCCCCCCATATTGATTCTATTGTTTCCTGACTGTAAGCTTGATAATCTCGTCCCCCCCCCCCCCCTCGTTCTTGTTTATCCCAAGAATCCACATGTCTTTGCCTTGCTACAATTTATGGAAGAGTGTCCGAATAATTTTTAAAAGATAAGAGCTCAAATGGCCAATAAATGATACGATGGCATTTTGCAAATAATAAGCTCCTTACCTGACATAATGGCAACATCCTGACAGTGCTATGCGCAAACGATTGCCATAAAAATGTTTTCATGTTTATCTTTGTCGTTTTCTGTACTCATTTTGTTCATGTGACACGTTGAAGGATACAGCCCAAATTGCTTTGTATAGTTGTATTAATCATTTGAAGTACAAGAATGCTTTTTGTTATATGTTCTGGGCCCAGTACTATAAAACGTTTACAATTGTATTTTCTAGAATTGTATTTTCTAGTTACGACCTTAAGTAGGTTGAAATGAACCATTAGCATTTTCAAAGTTGTGGCAATTTGCCAGTTGGCAAATTGCCATATCTTTTGGAATGCTAATGATTCATTTTAGTCAATTATATTAATAAGTAGAAAATTGGTCCCAGGTGGCACTCTTTATACAATACCTGTTTTAGGTGCATGTAGAGTAGTACTGTCAACCAAAAGTTTAATTTTCAGTGGGTTTTACATTTTGTGTTCTCATTTGTCCAAGACAGATATAAAACCACGTAAATTGCCGAATTGAGTATTTGACAATGCACATCATGTAAAAGGGTTTGGTGTCAGTCTCAGTCCAATACATCATTTTAGTTAGCTAACGACGCGTACAATATTTCTGCCAAAGCGAGGTCGAAATATACCGAAGATTGACCCTTTCTGAAATTCGTGAAAATACTCAATCAAGTCCAGCACAGACTTTCCGTTCATTTGGAGCGTAACATGATACGACAAAACACCACACAACTTTTTCAACTCTAATCGGCCCCGAAGCGCCCAAATATAGTAATTTTCTACAAAACTGAAGAAAATCCAGATCCACATTTTTCCACAATGCGAGTGTTTTGTGAGAAACATTTTGGCGTAGGTAAAAGCACCATAACAAAGTTAGTGTCAAATAACTGCTTGCAAAAACTTTTTGCTAGCACCGTTGAAAAATACTAAAGTTTGCAACATTGGTTACTGTTTCCCGTTTGATGGGTCTAACACCAAACACTCTGCATTTCTGTACGTATAATTGCCTACTAAAAAAGTCATCTATATAAGTGTTGCTGTAATGCTCGACCCAATACCTACTTAATATCTGCTTAATGAGTACTACTGTAAGAATAAATGGATATTCAGTGAATTTTGCAGTTTTCTGCACTCATTTGTCCACGATAAAACGGGAAGAAAGTATATGGCTCATTTTGATTTGTAGTTTATAAAATATTTATTTGTGAACAGAAGTATTAATACAAAAACAATGGTGCTATGAGTAACATGAACAATAATGTCATACAGACTAGACACAATCTGGGATTCAGCAGCAAGTATTTTTGCTTTTGTAAGCCGTCTCTGGGTCACAACTTGCAGTCTCTGATAGTTATGACGAGGGAGTTGATTTATGTATATTTACGAAATAGCTGTTGTTTTCCTTCGGTTTATGCGATATAAACCGAAAATTTTCAGCACAAGCTTCATAACTCGCGTAGCGAGTTATGATTAAGCTTGTGCTCAAAAATTTGCGGTTTATATCGCATAAACCGAAGGAAAACAACAGTTATTTCTTATAATTTAATCCGGCTGTAATATTAAAATATAATAACTATGTGTTTGTGAACGAAACACTTTTAATTTTCGCAGAAGACAACAGTCAAACTCAGGAATGTGTGCCACAAACAGGTCACGTCAATCATTGTCAAATTGTTTGTTGTTTTGATTTTCGATCGCAGACGACAGATATTTAGCAAGTCTCGTAACAATATCATTAAAAACATTTTTTTCAAGTTCCCCCAAAATCATGTTTGGGTTTATGATCTATTATTCGTCTCCCACTTCGGTTTATTTTATTAAATTCAATTGTTCCCGAGAAATTATCATTATATTCTCGCTGACTGGAGGCGATGAAAAATCGATCATTGAACTTTGTTTACAAGCTTGATATCCATCTATCAGTCTGCCGTCACGCCCTCACGGTGACAATTGGATTGAGTGGGCGGGGCTTCCAGAGTCTTCAAAGTTGGATCGGATGTGCGAACGTGTAGCGACATTCCAAATCATGACTTGATTTGGTTTATACGATTTTGACGACTTTCACGCTGTATGCTTTCAACCAACCAAACGCAGAGGCGGGGCAAATGATTAAATTATTTGATAATTATAATTTATAGTTTCCCCCCGCAATAGATTCGAACAATTTCAACTTCCGATGCGTTGTTGGAGAGAGGGGATCGATCAAATAAACAGGAAGAATGTTAACTGGGGAAATTGAGCTTATTGGGGGGAAGGGATGTCCAGGAGGAATTGATAACAACGCAGTCATATGTAAAGTGAATATTTTACTTGCCACTAGCAGAGCCGTTGTGAATTTTAATTGAGTACGCACCACATTCTGTTAGGTAGTGAGTTGATGACATGTGCTTCTTGTGCGAAAGGCAAAGTCCAAATCGGTACACTCGATTCATATATCGAACACAAGCGTGGAACAAGCTCAGAGCTCACACTGTGTGAGCCGATTGCAGCTGCGAGGTATAGCAGTAGTATAGTATTTTGAATTAGGTAATTTAATATTACGGGTAACTTTTACATCGTCGGGAGCAGGTATAGCCCATAGAAAGGTTTTACACATTTGTATATCAGTACAGATAACCACCTGATAGGCTGCGTACATGAGGTGGATTTGATTTATCCGACTAGACCCAAAATAAGTTTTCATTATCCTGAGACTCTCACAGTATCCTGAGACCTCGCCCCCACAAGTCAGTACGGTGGGAATTCATCGCCACAGAAAATGGCTGTTGGGAGCGGATTCCCGGGATTGGTTTCACACCACAGTAATATACGATGATTTAAAAGCGATTACTAGTTAGGATGTATTTATGGAGACTTTTGAAGATATGGCGATTAATCTCGTTACTATAGTTAACACTTCCGTTCAGTAAAATATCAGTATTAAAGATATAAGGTAACTGTCTGATGGTGGCATTCCTTTCTGTTAACTAGATCGGACACTGGAGTAGGTAATGGTCAGTAGTTTCCATCGCACCTGCAAGCTGCTGTAGGTGAGAGGTGGTTTTTTATAGAGGTGGTCATTGAGGTTGCTACAGGATAGGCGCAGTCTGCAGTGGTATATTTGGGCTTTACGTGATTTGTCATTGAAGAAAAAGCTTGGTTCGAGGAGCTTATTGCGGTTCAGAAAGTTAGTAAACTGTTGGAGTGAGTTGCTTTCATGAAGTTCTGTTGGCAGTGGATTCCATAAATGTGTAGTACTGGGTAAAAATGACCGTTGGTGTGTTTTATTACATTTTGTAATATTGTTTGAGTTTGTGTTTCTCTCGTCTGGATTTTAGCGGTTCCCAACCCATCTCAGTATATAACAGCTGTGTACTAACACTCCGCGTCGCACCTGTTACGATTCTCGCTCCTGCTAACTGGATTTTCTCCAGTTCGTCACTCTCGGCTGTAGTACAGTTGTCCTAGACCGTGTCAGAGTATTCAAGAATAGGTCGTATAAATGCTATATACATTTTTTCCAGAGTCTTACGATTGAGCCTACCCTTTTCGTGTCTTGCATGTAATTTCGATAACATGGGTTTCCCAGGTCCCGCGGTTATTTAGTATTAATCCTAAGTGTTTGTGTTGTTGCACATCTTCAATAATTGCATTTCCCATTGTCAGAGGTGGGTGTGCAGTTTTGTTAGTTTTACGGGATATTATCGTGGATTCCGTTTTTACTGGGTTAAAAGCAACGAGCCACCGACAGGCCCATTGTTCTATTTGTATAATGTCGCCTTGGAGGAGTCGAGCAGCTTCTTCAAGGTCTTCTACGATGAAATAAAGTGATGTATCATCAGCAAAAAGCCGGATATTACAGGAAATGTTTTCGACATTGTCATTTATAAAAACAATAAAAAGTAGGGGGCCAAGAATCGAACCCTGGAGTACCCCTGCTGTTATTTCTTTCCACGATGACGCTGCAGACTGAATAGTAACCCGTTGCTGTTTATGTGGCAAATATGACTTGAGCCATTCCCTTTAATACCCATCTTTCCAATTTGAAGAGTAGGCCCAAGTGCAACACCATACCAAATGCTTTACTTTCGTCGAAGAACAAAAATCGTATTTCTCTACCTTCATCTAGAGCGCAGTTTGTGGTATTATAAATTCCAGTTAACTGGGAAGAGGTTGAATCGTTTGGAGAAAAGCCAGATTGGACTTGGGTTATAAGATTATTCGAGCTGAAGAAATCAAAATCTGGTTGAATACACATGTTTCGAAAACTTTAGAAAACACAACCCAAAAGTGAAATTGGCCAATAGTTGCTAATGATATTTGGACTATCCTTTTTAAACACGGGCGAAACATTTGCTCTTCTCCATTCTTCTGGGAAAATAGAAAGTTGGAAATGTATGTCAGTGACTTAGTTAAGCTCTCTGAGCATTCTTTTAAAACTCTTGGACTTATAGTGTCGGGACCATTTGCTTTTGAAACGTTAAGAGATTGCAAAGCTTTCGCCACGTGGTTTTCATCTATGCTTACGTTTTCTAATTTTGGATTTGGGTGATAACAAGAATTCTTCAGAGTGGTATTGAGGCAGTAGTGTCATCCACGGACGATATGGCGCAAAAGTACTGGTTGAAAGCTTCACATTTATCGGCGTTAGATGATAGAATGGAATTATTATAGTGTATAGCAGGAATATTAGACTTGTTCTTACAGAGAAGCGCATTGAGAGTTTTCTACCAGAGATAAGAGGAGGGGGGGGGGGGGGGTATTGTTGAGTTAATTTCCTGTCTTATCGAGATACTAATCTTTTGATCTCCTGACTATCGATATATTTTGGTTTCTTATCTTTCGGTATTTCTCCCAGGCCATTGGTATATTTTTTAGTTTAGCAAGGCGATGAATTCTTTTTCTCTGACGACTTAGGGTTCTGATTTCATTGTGCATCCAGGTGGGGGGGGGGGGGTCATTATGTCTTGATGTTATTAGTTTATTTGGTATGAGCTTGAGGGTTACATTGTCTATTGTTTTCTGGAAATCACAAGCTATTTTAACATCCATCCTCTCCACTTGAATGACGCGGTGCGCGCTATTCGGTGCTTAAGTTGAACAAAAATTGGGCAGTGATAACGGGTGCATTCGGCATAGAAAGGATCGCCGGCACCATGGTGTGCAATAACGGACGGGTCATTACTTATTATGAACTCCAGAAGGGTAGAGTATGTTACTGTGAAGTGTATGGGCTGATTAATTATTTTGGTCAGATTCTTTTGGATTAAAATTTGCTCGACTGGACCATTATGGGATGTCAATAGGTCGTCGTTGAAGTCACCAGCAATTATAATCTGCGAGTTGTTGGCATTTATTACATGTTCTATAGAAACTGAAATCGCATTCCAAAGGTCAGAATCAGAGTTAGGCGGACGATAAAATGCACCAAGTAGGAAATTAAACTTTTGTGATTTAATTTTCGACCATAAGCACTTAATGTTGGCAATTTCAAAGTTGTGGTGCAAAACATATAAAAAGGAATTTTTCAAATATTCCTCCTCTCCTAGTTCCTCGACTCTTCCTAATGAGCAACTGGAAACCTGGTATGGTAATATCAACACTACTGTCACTTTCTTTTAGTCATGTTTCAGTAAAAACAAGTATATTATAAGCTGGGGCTTCGCAGGAAAGTAAATCTATTTTGGGTTTTGGACTTGGAACGAACCCCGGGAAGTAAGCAGCACTTGTTTACTGTGGTAAACCAGTTCCGCTTTACTAGTAAAATAGGACCCAGTCACCAATGCTTGGGGTGAAAGTCCTCTAAAATGGGCAACATGTTGATCAACGATTGACTAAACTTGACTTCATCTCCATGTTGTGTCACGATTAGCCATGGTGCATAAATATGTGACGTTAACCACCAACAAACAAACAAACAAACTTGGAACGTTGAGATGGAGTATGCGTATCCCTGTTTGGCATCCACTATTTGCTCTATTGATCAAGTCCAGAGTGACCGGGGAAGGCGAACCAATGGACCAATGTCGCCACTGAGATAGATCAAATTGTAAAGTCAAAGGGTTATAAATAGTCCCTTAGTAATCATGACATACGAAAAATTCAAACGTAACCCAAAATCAGTTCGTGAGTCAAGTACTGGATTAGAGCCAACAATTTTGAACTCTTGGTTGAACGTCTGATTTAGCGGTCGATCAGTCCTTAGGTTTGCTAATTCGAGTCATTGACTGAAAAGCGATAGTATTTCTAATCTATAGATGCAGATTGAAAGAAATGCGAGAGATAACGCTTTCAGGCCAAAGCTACTGATAAAAAGTAAAAGCAGAATATCATGTGCATTAAGTTGGCTTTTATGGCAAACACCACGGTGAGCTATTGTCAAGAAGCAACTCACTCGGACTCAAAATAATAATAATAATAGTAATAATTTTCAACCTAAAATTCACAAAATGTGCTCTTTGACTTTACACACAAAAAAGAGAAATGATTTCTTATCCACATATTGGTGCAGAAAGCTTGTTTGTAGAGATGCCTTTTCAAACCAGCTTTGAATGACTCAGTTTCCCGTGGTAGTCTCAGGTGACTCGATAAAAGGTTCCAGAGGTTAGGGGCGGCGATCAAAAAGGCCCGGTCACCTGCGGATGCTAATTTTGAAACAGGTTGGACCAAGGTGTGCGAGTCCGAAGAACGGAGGTCTCTGGCAGGTGTGTAGTATGTGGCCAGATCTGAGAGATATGATGGTGCCAGGTCATTTATACATTTATATGTCAGAAGGATTATTTTATATTGAATTCTTTGTTGGACAGGAAGCCAGTGGAGGTCAGCTAGGATAGGTGTTATGTGACACGACTTCCTATTTCGAGTTACACACCTAGCAGCACAATTTTGGATATGTTGAAGCTTATCCAGTGACGCCTTTTTGCATCGGTATAGCAGTGAGTTACAATAATCAAGACGATTCGTGACACGTAATTATGTCGATCATGTGTTTTTTTACGAAAAGGTGTGTACTATGGAACATCTAGAGTGGGTCTGTAACAGACAGATAACCTGAGTAGTTAGATGTCAAGTTCACCTGGGGCAAGGCGTAGGGATTGATATACGGTTGATATACAAGCATGTAAACTGATAAGATGAGTGGAAATCTGTTGCAGGTAAAAGTGTTTGAAGGAAGAATGTGTGGTTGCGTAAAGAAAAAATAAACTATATACAAGAGTGAAAAGGAACAGAAGCAACATATTGATTGTTAACACGCAGTCTGCGTGTGGCCATATGTCAGTGCATTTTGAATGAGCGGGTTTATTTTTCTTTGGCGACTGGTAAATTACCAGAAATGGAAAGATTATAAGGTCGTATAGGGATTAGAAGGACTTCATGTTAAAGTATCCACCAAACATAAGTCTGTGATTTAACATGGATCCTCAGGTTGACCAGGAGCGATCGATCATTCGTATCAATAATTCATGGAACTTTGTACCTAGACTTTTTGCTTTTGCCTAGAGCGATGATTGCTCCTAGACCAAGAGTGAAACACTAGTATGTGGTGTGTGGTGCACCTGTCAACATCTTGCATTCGGAAAGATATGCGATTCAATCACAGTATATGATTCGAATTCGGTTCAACAAAAGACACCGAATGTCCATGAATCTACGAAATGGTTCTTATGTTTCCTTCAATGTTCTTTGTGGTCGAGATGAAACGGATATAGATACGAGCAAGCATAGTCTACGTTTAACCCTTTACCTAACATGAAAAGCAGACGACACTTGCAAAAAAAATTCTTGAATAACTTTTTTTTTCATTTTTTGTCTCAAAAACATAGGTTATGACCCCTCGTTGGAACGAGCTCGACGAGCTCGTTCCAATGAGGGGTCATAACCTATGTTTTTGAGAAAAAAATGAAAAAATAAAGAAAATTAATTGGAGATTTTGAGAATAGCGCTGGCCGGTTTTGGCCGTTACGTTGGGTAAAGAGTTAGAACCGATTAACCTGCTAAAGAACAGACTATGGAAATCTGAAAGCAGTCAGTGGTTAATCACCAGCCACTGACTACATTCCGATTTCCAATGCCCGTTAACAGTTGGTGTTTGCTACACAGCCTACAACATTAGTAGGCTAATCTTGTCAATAGTATCTATGAACGCACGAAGAGTATGGTTCGTACAACCATGCAAGGACCGGGGGCGGTGTCATTGTTGGTAGTTCACAAGAGTCGATGTACGTGAACGGCCTTTCTCAGCAATTTTGATTCACACGGCTGGATGCAGAATCTGTAGCACAATAACTTTTCTTTTATATGTTTCGGTATCAAGCTGGAATTGCTTTACATGTGCGCCGTATTCACTCTTTGAAAACTAAAGGCCGCATTTCCGGTCAAGGAACATGATACGTCATAACTTCACCAAATACGATGACTGGCTCAGTAAGTGTGTGAGGTAACCAATCAATATCGTCAACGTGCAGCAACGAAGGCTGCACGTTGCAAATATTGAATGGTCTACATCCAGGTAACGAATGTGGACTCGTCCAATTGCTGTCATTGAACTGACTTGGAAGACACCATCAGATAGGGCCCTGTGGAGCTTCGAGATTCGATGCGATTTCGAATCTTAAGCAGATATTCGGTTCGATTCGAAATCGGCTGCCTGATTCGTTTCTTCTCGAATCTTTTTCATATGAATATAGCCCGGTATCAGTCACCTTCATCGTCTCACAATATGTAGTCAGGGCTCAAAATAAGCGGTGTCGCGTCGCTTTTTGCTATGCAAAACTTGCAAAAAGCTATACAATGTTCAATTATGTACTTGCAAAAAGCTATACAATGTTCAATTATGTATAGCATTTTGCGATACAAGATAATCAACTGCAGCCTATTAGGCTGCAGTTGATTATCTTGTATCGCAAAATGTAAATGAAAATTTGCAAACAAATTTGAAAACTAGTTCACTGATGCTTTACTTCTGATTGTGGAACATTCCAGGCATAACTCAGATTAACTCTCCATCAAGTATCATTACCATCTTCATATGTAAGATGAATTCTATTGGTTTAAATTCTTCCTGTTTTTACAACATTTTGCATAAAATGTCCATTAAAAATAACTTCAAGCCCATCAAATTAAAAATCCCAGCTTCCATTTTAAGAACTCTATTGAACAACCAAGACGCCCTTTGAAATATCCAAGTCCATGCAACCCTTAAAGGCAGTTCAGTTAAAAAAAAACATAGTAAATGTTTCATGTGTTGACGATCATTTGGAAATGCCCAGAAATGGATGGAAACTATTCCATCTACTTAGAAGAATTCAATACAAAACAGCATAACATAACTCTGGTATACAAAAATAGCTATGGAATTTTTACAAAATGCTATTCATTTTTTGGAAATGTGTAGCATTTTGCTACGCAAAGAAAAAAGGTTATTTTGAGCACTGTATATAGTACAGATGGAAATTGTACATAAACAATGTTGAAATAAAAGGCTTAGTGTAACTTCCGCAAGTTTAACATAAATTACATCTGCACTCATGGGGAGCGCGGTGGCTCAGTGGTAGACTGTTGGACGTCTATGCTAGATGTCCCGAGTTCGATCCCGTCCGGGACGACCCGCGTTGTGTCCATGGACAGGGCACTTTATCCCGGTTGCCTCCGTGGGGGCACGATGACGCCGTGTACTAAGTTGTACTGCACATTGATGGGGCACATGTCTTCAACCGCTGTAACCCTGCTTGAGCGGAGCTTGAACAGAGTTAGAATGTTGATGAGCTGACAGTTGCTCGTCGATGCTTGGTTACTCCGACTTCCTCCACCCGTAAAACTGTCACGGTCACGATTAGCTATTGTGCATAAGTATGTGACCTTAAACACCAATAAATAAATATAAATAAATAATCTGCACTCATGCCTTCGGCAATGCTAATCCCAATATCACTGGTCCCTACCACTGTTAAACGCAAATTTAATGTTCCCAAGCAATGTCAGCGCTGTATTATAATCCTTACAGGGTAATATTCCAACTACATCATCAAGGCATGCCTTCGACGAAGGCATGCCTTGGTGATATAGTTGGATTATTTTATCAGTCCGGACTTGAGCCATCACAGTCGGAGGAAATCAGTTTTATAGTACCCACCTCCTTGTGGTCACCATCAAGTCGCCACTGATTCGATTCGATTTCGAATAATAGACGTGATTCGATTCAAAATTCGATTCCAATCGAAAATGTGCGATTCGCAGCGCCCTCTCATCGGGGTTCAAAGGATTAAAGAAAAACAGATTCATGTGTACCTTTGTCGTTTTCTGCTTTTTTGGTTGGCTTGCTCAAACAGACGAGTCGTGTTGAATATAATACTTAAGTAAAGACGTGCAATATTTACTGTTAAAAGGTTAAAATGTACAATACAAATAGCCGAGAGATTCCAGTCGAGAACGGATTTTATGACACATCCATTAAACTTTAAACACTTGTGTTCAACTGAATCGCCGCTATGATATAAATGATTCTGTATTCTACGGGTGAAAAAAGCCGGAACTTTTTTACCGCACCGGTTAGTTACGCTTCGAAAAGTTTCCAAATTTCGTTATACAGTCATCGACCGTCTGTCGCACAGAGTGAAAATGAAAACGTCTAAAGCAAAATAATGTCGGTTCACAAAAAAATTAGTTAGCCAAAAATGAGATAGTATTCTTAAAAAACCCAATAATTTCCAACCAGAACATTAACCCAGTCCCGTGACCTATCGTTTTGTAGATCCCATTATATCTAAATCGGTCAACTTTATTTCGGTAAATCTTCGTACATCTTGAGAGGCTTCGAACTTCTTTTAAAAATGTTTCTCCCAGCTGTTTTGCAAATCTGCACAAATTTGTACTTCTATTTTTACTAGCAGTAATAGCCACCAAATGGTTAGGCGTGAATGGGCACCGGCCGAAGAGAAACAGCGATACGAATTTCAACAAACACTGGTTCCGAAAAGGTTGTTTTGATTTTTTATCGATCCATTTGATCAGTACAGCTTCAGTCAAAACAAACTCTTCACCTTTGGGTTCAAACATCGGTGTGTTTGAATCGGTGGATGTTTTACATAATGAGTTGGAATGGCGTAGTCATATTTCGCGAGATTACGGCTCTCGCGAAATATGACTACGCCATTCCAACTCGTTATGTAAAACACCCACCGATTCAAACACACATCGCGTTCTGTCTATGTATCTGATACGCTTTTCCTGTTTCGATTAGGGATCGCATTGGACAAGAAGTTTCAAGGCCGATGTTTTTTGAGAGCGTAAATTAAACATGCTTGTTAGCTTTCGTAACGGGAGGAGAGATAAGTGCGGGAGCCGGGGTTCGAACCGTCGACCTCTAGCACACAAAGCGACCGATTTACCACGAGACTAAGAGATCCGGACCAACCAGGTTGGTTGGTAAATGGCCTTTATACCTCGACCGCTACACTACTCTCCCCTTCTTTTTGAGATTCACCACCGTGACTCTCACCCCAGATTCCACCTCAGAGCGGTCGAAACATCCACCATGCTTCACCACAGCGTCCACAACGCCACCGACTACTGAGGATCGGGAGCCCCCGAATGTAACAGGAGGAGAGATAAGTGCAGGAGTCGGGGTTCGAACCGTCGACCTTTAGCACACAAAGCGACCGATTTACCACGAGACTAAGAGATCCGGACCAAAAAGGCTGGTTGGTAAATGGCCTTTATACCTCGACCGCTACACTTCATTGATTTTATAGACATCTTTTTCAAAATATCATTACCCGTCCCTGTATTGCCGTTCACAGTTTATGGTAGCGAATCGCTCAATGTTTTAAAATTATACATCTTGATTATAATGTTCTACGTGTCCATTGACAAATGAAGCAATAAACATTTATTCCCGTCAACGGTATCACCGATCTGTACATTAGGAGAAATTCTATACTACAATTTGAGTTGTTCTGTTTGTCGTGAATTTTAGGTTTTTTGTATTTCTGTCCGATATAACTAAATCGATATGTCTGGTGGCAATATATTGCATTATCACATAGTTATGACGTCACTCCTTTGTTTAAAAGAAGAGATATATTTCGAAGAGCTGATACAAGCATATGCTGCATTCAACAAATATCACCCCGAGCTCTGCAACACCTGGACGATGAAGGATGTCTTTCGAGAACAAATGCAAAGAATTGGGACAGTGCCAGCTCTGACATAAACAAAAACCCGTGAAAACTTTCCAGTGATCTGTATTAACGCTGTTCCCCGACAGGCCCTCTTTTGGAAAAGGAACATGACACGTCATAATTCCATTAAGTAGGATGAGTCCTAAGTGCGTATGTGGGGTATACCAATCAATATTTTCAACGTGCAGCCCCAAGGCTGCACGTTGAAAATATTAATCAGTCTACCCCTAAATAAAGAATATGGACTTAATTTGCTGTCATTGAACTGACATGGAAGATGCCACCAGAATTCAAAGGGTAAACAAACGTATCTGAACCCATTTACGCACTATTTTGAACTTCCTCGCCTGGTGATATTACACAACGTTTCACACATAAATAAAAGGAAAATAAAAGGTACGATAAAAATGACGTTTCCGTTTAACTATAGCAAGATTTTGCAGACTCAAATAAAGAAATTATTGAAAAGAATGAGAAAGAAATGTCAAATTAAGTTTAATCGAGTCTTCATAATGAGTCTTTCTTGCTGATTGTGCTTTTTTGTTTGTCTCTAAGAAAAGAACTGTGTGACAAGTCGTTTACACCATATCAGCTTGTGATATTGAACATACAGTTGCTCGGGCATGTTCACTCGTGCAAAGCCCTCTTAAATGCCCTCGCGACTGCATATTCGATATCACTTGCTTTCTGTTGTGTAATGTATACTTGTTCTGTTTGTCGTGAATTTCAGGTGTATGTATTTCTGTCCGATATAACTATATCGATATGTCAGGTGGCAATATTTGCATTATTATATACTTTATAAATAACCACATTTCTATTGACTGAATCTTATTCACGTGATTGGCACTCAAAAATCCATGTACACCGGTTTTCCAGTGAATATCAACTTTCTAAATATAGCTTTTGGAAATACCCTCTCTAGTTCTATTTCAATCGACGTAATCTCTATAATATTGTTTATTTTTATGTTATTCTGTTATTCTGCAGATGATAACTATTAATTAATAAATAAAAGTATTTCTGGTTGATATAATTGAACTTTTAATTAATAAACAGAAGATTTTGATTGAGGATGGTGTATTTATATACAGTTATGGACTTTTGTGGTGGTGAATATGATGTGATATAAACCTAAACCTAGTTGCATATTATTTACCAAAAATCGGTAGCTGTGTAGCAAGTTGGGTGTATTTACTGTCGGTAAAACAGTTTAGGAATTCAGAGCGTTCTATGGTATAAGGGAGATAACTCGAAATTGAATTGTTCCATTATCCGGGAGATTAGATTTTTTCAAATATTCACCCCTGGATGCCATGTATCGAAAAAACATGCCAACATGGGTACATCCACTAGTATGAATAATTCATCAAACACTATCAGTGTTACAGTGGTGGCGCCAGGGGTGGGTGGGTGGGTGGAGGGATCAGGGGGGCTACAGCCCCTCCCCCACCCCCGTCGAAGAGGTCCAGACCCCCCCCCCCCCCCCCCCCCCCGTCGGAGATTTTTAGTCAGTCCGTCGGAGAGGCTCGTAAACCCGACTTCACGAAAAATTTCCGACAATCGAATGTTGATATCTCGTATTGTCAGTCTCGAACCCGTGCAGCACTGGAACTTTGATAGAGAATAGTGATTCTCACGAAATTCCTTAATGCCTGGCTTTATAGATGAAATATTTCCCGACCTTATTATAATATGTTTACTTTAACCCTTTACCTAAGGTAATGGCCAAAACTGGCCAGCGCTATTCTCAAAAATCGCCAATTAATTTTCATTATTTTTTTCATTTTTTGTCTCAAAAACATAGGTTATGACCCCTCGTTGGAACGAGCTCGTCGATGTTTTTGAGACAAAAAATGAAAAAAATTAGTTATTCAAGAATTATTTTTGCAAGTGTCGTCTGCTTTTCAGGTTAGGTAAAGGGTTAAATAATCAACAAACATACTCAATTTGCTTCTATTTTGGTTCTCCAATTTACCAATTTTCACTCATTTCCTTCGTTTGGGAGGTCAAATGTTATAGCCCCTCTGTCGGAGAGGAGAGATCAGCCCCCCCCCCCCCCCCCTGTCGAGAAATCCCTGGTGCCACCCCTGCAGTGTTATCGTAACGACTATCGTCATCGATATTATAATCACTATTACAAGGTTAGACCCCTGTACTGATTATTCCAGCATTATAATTTTCACAAAACATCCTGCAATCTACCTGCAAGTATAAATTACACACAATAACAATTATTCGGAACAGCTATTAGTAGAGATTACACCATAGAAAGCAAGGATATTCAATATATAATCGCGAGGGTGTTAGCCCGAGTGAACATGCCCAGGCGATTGTATGTTCAATATCAGGAGTCGATATGGTGTAAACGACTGGTCAC
This sequence comes from Pictodentalium vernedei, assembly GCA_031216915.1. Classification (NCBI taxonomy): domain Eukaryota; kingdom Metazoa; phylum Mollusca; class Scaphopoda; order Dentaliida; family Dentaliidae; genus Pictodentalium; species Pictodentalium vernedei. Next base: position 418,766,505 of record CM062293.1, on the reverse strand, counting down.
ATAGTTGTTTTCTTGGAGACAAACAAAAGACGCGCAATCAGCAAGTAAGACCCCATATCAAGTCTTGATTAAATTAACTTTTTTTTACATTTTTTCTCATTCTTTTAAATACTTTCTTTTTTGGAATCAGCAAAGTCTTGCTACCCTTATTTTGAAACGTTATTTTTATCGTACTTTTTGGTTTTATTTTATGTGTGAATCGTTGTACAATATCACCAGGTGAGGAAGTTCAGAATAGTGCGTGACTGGGTCCATATACTTTAATACAAAGCACTGAAATGTTTTCACGGGTTTTTGTTTATGTCAGAGTCTCAATTCGTTGTCTCTATTCTTGATAGATATCCTCCATCGCCCTGGTGTTGCAGAGCTTAGGGTGATATTTGTTGAATACAGCATATGCTCTTATCAATTTTTCGAAATACATCACTTCTTTTAAACAAAGGAGTGACGTCATAACGATGTGACAGTTTTACTCATACGTGCATGGAATAAGAGATTGAAATTACTGAACATCCATAGTTATCAAGGTCTGTGGCCTAGTGATTGTTTCAAGTCAAACGCGGTCTATATGCCTATATGCCTAACAGACATATCCCAGAAGTCGAGTGTGTAGAAGATTTTGACAAATGTTTAAACCGATATGGGTGGAATCCGCTTCGTGATGTGTACACCACCCACTTCCTATTTTTATGACTGTCAGCCATGCGCAAACCACTGCATCTCGGCTGATGGGCTTCACACTCGTATTGTGTAGTTTTTTTTAAGTATCTTCAGTCAAACGATTGCTCTGTGGCAATATACTTTTGAATCGAGGGAAAACTCTCAAGTGCAGATGGGTGGACCGTTATGATGGGAAAATATCGAGAAGGGCCGATAGGCTTGTCGTCTGTCTTCTGTCCTCGCCTCTGCCAATGTCTCACTCCGGGTTTTAAGGTTAGATTACGACTCGTCTTCGACTCGTGCTGATCTGCCCACTGAACCTGGAGCTCGACTCGGATACATATTTTGTACATCCACATTATGGTAATAATCTGTATTTATCGGAACGTATAACCTCGGAAAACTTTGCGGCTATTCTTGCGACACTAAAAGAACGAAGTGTATATTTTTTATGTAAATCGAATTGTCTAATTGGTGGCCGGGATTTTCTGTCACCATTTTGGATAAATCGTTGCTTTGTACGTTTTTATAATCAGAAAATGCATGTAGTGCCCGTGCTAAAAATAAAAAACATATAGTGCCCGCATGTAGTGACCCTTCAGCTCTCTGCTGGACAACTACACGAAAAAGGGTATCACCTTTCAGCCAATCAGAATGCAAGGAAGTCACGTGAGGTATAATATTGTATTATAGTACTGTGGTGTACTGTAGAGAAGAGAAGTGTATTTATGGTCTTGTGTAGTGTGGTACGGTATAGTTTAGTATGGTATAGTATATTATAGTATAGTATAGTGTTTTGTGGTGGCTGCAGTGTTGTATAGTATAGTATAGTATAGTATAGTATAGTATAGTATAGTATAGAGTATAGTATAGTATAGTATAGTACAGTATAGTTATAGTATAGTATAGTATAGTATAGTATAGTATAGTATAGTATAGTAATAGTATAGTATAGTATAGTATAGTATAGTATAGTATGGTACGATATAGCATTTTCTCAATTCCGTCAATGATATAGCCTCTACTAAAGTTACCCCAACCCTGTATTACCTTCTTTCTCTAATGTTTGTTCAGTGAGATGATCAAAGCATGGATGGGACTTGTAATTACCATCAGGATCTACCTTACATCTATTTGCATTTACCCTACATTTACCTTGCACGACGCTCCCATATTTACGGAGCCGCCGATACTGTGATCGCAATTGACCATTCGAGTTCTGTATAAATGTCACACATGTTGTTTTATATTTTTTTCTGCGGGAATACCAGGCAGATAGCCAATCTGGCTATGGTAACCCCTAGCGATATGCATTTTATTTTACCAGAATAGTTATTCAAATGCATTGTATTGTCTGTTTTTGTGTATTGGGGGATAAAGCATCCATTAGCCGGCACCCGAGACAATCAAAAACCCCGGAAACAACGTGTCTGCATCAGTCACCGCGTGCATAATCGAAAGGCTAATAGATCAAATGGAATGGGGAATGGATGATGTATTGGCGGAACCGAACCACATTTGTTATTTCTCTATAGGCCTACTCCCAGAATTTTGCATCTGCCTTGAAATAATGACCGGTATGACTACACACCAACTTTTGCATCCGCCCAGAATTAATGACCGAGATAGTGTAGGCCTACACTATTTCGGGCATTATTTCCGGGCGGATGCAAAAGTTGGTGTGTAGGCATACAGAGAAATAAAATATGCGGTTCATCGCCTATTCGTTCGATGTCGGTTCTGAAGCAGTTAACTGGTAGAGTGCTGAATTATTTTTGATCACTAAAATTTGTTCTCATGTCTTTGCCTTGTTACAATTTATGGGAGAGTGCCTATGGGCTCTCTCCCATAAATTATTATAAGGGAAGTCCATACATATAAAATAATTTCACTTAAAAGATAATATGGAGCACTTCAACTGAATATGTAGCATTCAAGTTACGGTACCTACACTTCAGAGTAAAGCCCAAATATGGGCTTCCAGCACTCTACCAGTTAAAAAACACGGTTTCTGTTCAGTATTTCTATGTGTTAAGAACATGAACATATTATAAACAACACCTCGGGCTCCTTAACTTGGAAAAATGCAATGGTTTGTACGACACCATTCACCACAAAAAGTCCTGTCTGTAAATATTTCTATTAGGGTCAATCTAACTTCCCTTTTACCATTCTTGGGGGTTCTAGGGGATCAGCTGCTAAGCCTACTAAGACAGAAAAGCACATAAACTGGAATAACAATGAATAAAGTTCCAATAAGAGTAAAATCCTCGCCCTCTGATTGGATGGAAGCGGGCGTAGTGTCTTTTATGTTTACGGCTCCAGTAGCAAATGTTACCATCTGACGCCATGAAGCGAAATATTTGAAATGACGTCACCCGTTTCGTAATTGCCTCATCGACGGAGTGACTAGCAAGCCGCTTCATTTTTCTGGATTTTTCACATGAACAGCAATCGGTGTTCCGGATGAAGTGTTGTTTAAATTAGAAACCTATTTACGATTTGAACTGAGACGGAATGAGTTTATCTGGTTTATTGATTATTTATCCAGTGCCGTCGTGGGGTGCATGAGAGGTTTGTTTACTAAACCTGTGATCGTTAAAAGTTGCCTTGAACAAGGCAACTTTCTAACGATCACAAGTTTAGTAAATAAGCCTCTCGTGTTTCACGATGTAGGTTTTGGGATATGGGTAGTGTCTTATTCGAACATGTACGTTGTTGTGATGAGTTGACGGTAACATGGTCTGAGGTTTGCGGCTCTGAGCGTATGTTCAATCTCGACGATTCGCGTCTCGGTTGAACATAAGCTCTGAGCCCCAAATCTTAGACCACGTCACCGTCAATTCATCACAATCTGTTATAAAGTTTATCAATTCGTCGACGTTGTGTTCGCCTTGTCACATTTCCTGGTGGACGAGTCATAAACAAAAACAGTGCAATTCGTTTTGTCTTTGGTGATATAAGTGAGGCATTTGACAGAGAGTGGCATGCCAGACGTATTCACGAACTTAATGCAACGGGAATAGGAGATCGTTTACTATCCAGGTTTAAGGATTATCTAAAAGGACGAAGCCAGGTAGTTGTCGACAACGGACAAACCTCAAGGATTGAAATCATCCAAGCAGGTGGTCGGCAAGGGTCGGTCATCGGTCCCATTCTGTTTAAAATTTATACATACGAAATTGTTAATGACATCCAGTCAAACATCCGCTTTTATGCTGATTATACGTCACTGTCTTTGATAGTGGAAGACCCTTAAATAGCAAGCGAGGTGATGAATTCAGATCTTACTGAGATCGGAAATGGTCCAAAAAATGACAGGTAAATTTTAGTCCCGAAAAAAACAGTTGCCTTAAGTATTTCACGCACAACTGTTTCTAATTCAAAACCTTGGTTATATTTACAGGATAAAGTTATTAAACAAGCGTTTGAGAATTAATTTTTAATCTTGGGGATTGCATATTGTTGGCATAGAAAGTAAGATAAGTCCAATGATAAATTGTTTTCGGAGCTTAAAATATAGATTTTCAAATTTATCTCTAATAACACTGTACAGTCACTATATACTTCCTCTGTTTGATTATGCCAATGTGATATGGGACAACTGTAGAAAAGAGAAAGCATACACTTTAGACACTTTAGAGAATCTTCAGTTGGACGCTCTTCGTATAATTTGTGGTGCACCCCGTGAAACCAGTCATGAGCTTCTTTATAGAGAAACTGGGTTTGTCTCTCTGAAAACCCGACGAACACGTCACAAACTAACATTCTATTACAAAATGCTAAATGGACTTGCTATTAATTATTTATGTAGACGAATCCCTCGAACTGTTGCACTATGGTCTGCATATTCTCTCAGAAATGATGAACAACGGTTGAACTGTGTGCTATATTCTGTAGAATAAAAGGTCTTTGGGATTCATTTTTGCCACCTGCAATTAGGCTGTGGAATGAGTTGGATTCTGAATCACGCAACTGTGTAACAATAAAGGTTTCAAACGTATATTAAAATGCTTACACATGGATGTCCCAAAGTACTACCTCTCGGGTTGCAAAGCAGGTCAAGTGCGTCATGCTAATTTGAGATTGGGGTGCAGTAATTTAAATGCTCACAAATTTGATAGATTTCTTGTGTGCGATCCAAAATGTGAAAGTTGTTTTGGGTACAGAAGCACCGAACAATACGTCTTTACGTGTCAACTATACACAGCCCAGAGAAGCACCCTGCTGAACAATTTGAATAATGTTAACGTATCAATAAATACTCTTTTATTTGGCAACCCTCGGTCTTCGGATGAGTATAACAATGGACTATTTCTGGCATTTCAACAATACAAATGGGATTGACTGTTGAGTTGAAGAAATTTGCATGACCGAAGTGGTGAGACGAAGAAATTTGCATAGTTCTCCCACACTGCGATCAGAAGAAACATGCATGTATATAATATATTTATAACACTTAACCGTCGGTATGCACGCAAGTTCATCGGGGAGACATACTTAATAATAGCAGGGAAAGTGTTAGCGTTTAGAGCAGTCGTTGGATGTTGAAAGTCAAGAAAACACCAGAATGACGGGCGCGGAAAGCGCACGTACGTGGGATCAACAATATGAAAAAGACATGAACGCAATAGAAACGCTGGGATTCGTGGTGATTATTTCCCTCATGTCCGCAATATTAGGTTTAACTACCAACACCTATAGATGCGCAACCAACAAGCCAATAAATCCGTGGTGTGATCGAAATTCATCAAACGTTGAAAAGGGGACTGTATGTCATTTTACATCAAACATTTTACTGCCTAAAGATTATAGATTATAGATGCGCAATCAACAGGCCAATAAATTCCTGGTGTGGTAGAAATTCATCAGACGTTGAAAAGGGGACTATATGTGATTTTACTTCAAACTTTTTACTGACTGAAGATTATAGAGTCGCTGTGTGCGAATATCAAAACCATATAGGCGTTGAGATACAAAAACTTGGGCACTAAGGACCGACACAAGGCGTCTATCTCACCATCAGGCAGTGGGATTATTTTTCCCATATTTCGACTTTAATAACAGATCACACGGCTATCTGACGCATTTAACTGACTTCATTTAACACCCTGTTTGCAGTTCGCAGTTTCTATTTGTACGTCACAACATTCGTGGAAAGAATGAACAAAAACCGAGGCGACAACAAATTTGTTAAGGTCACCGAATGGAAGAAAGAACCTGGAGTCGATATTCGGGAATAGATTGATGTTGGAAGGCCGACGAAGAAAGATGTCAGCTTACTGTTGCAGGGACGGCAAATTTTGTGCGAAAATGCCGAAGACATCAGCGAAACTTTTAGACATATAGAATACGGAAAGGACACAAAGCTTTCGGTACATTTAGGACATAATATGTATATCAACGTAGACTGGAAATACTAGACTGTTGATATTATACAGTTCTTTTTACACGACGGATGTGAGTACATTTGTGCTACGAAACTTGGAATTACTCGGAGTTTTCCACAATGGAAATCTCTAAGTGATGTCATTCCTGACATCGGTGCCTGTCTGCCAGAGTTAGTTAGATGCTTTGATTCCTTGTTATGTCTCATCTGACCACATGAACCAGTTGGGTGCGTTGAAATGTACAGAATGCCACCCGAACACTCGTCATCTGTATTGATTTTTATTTTCAGTATTAAAATACATACATACATATCTTCCAAAACCCTATTACCCACGTGCTATTCATGCAGATAGCGACCATGTTATGGAGATGAGGCACTATTTAGAATTTAAAACGGAGATGAGTTTCCATAACGTCAAGTGTTGAGCAGTATCGCATTGATATTCTCGAACGGTTTGGAAACGAATCAGACGATCAAGATGCCGAAAGCCTCTCAGAAATTGAATCAGAAAAAGTCTCAGAGGATGGATCATCTTGCGAAGAGAGTGATTATGAAGGATCGGAAATTACAGCAACCAAAAGGTGAAGTGACAAACACGTGAAGATAATGGCGATTTACAAGAAGAAGTTTACGACGAATTTCAATAGAAACCATCACAAGTTCTCTAGACACCCCCAGCAGTGGAAGAGAACCGACAAAACGCTTTGCCTGTGGACCTGTTTCAAGAAGTATGGTCGACGTCCTCATGCTCTCATATGACGGAAAATCACGCATTGAGGGATTTCCTAAAAGCCCCATGACCGTCCTAAAACAGTGAGGTGGAGTGAGAAGCCCTTCCCAAAAGAGTGGGGATCCCAACACAAACAATAAGGAGTCACTCACAAACAGTGAGAAGTCCCTCACAAACACCGGGGAGCCCCTCACACACAGTGAGGAGCTCCTCGAAAACACTGAGGAATCCCTCCCAAACAGGGAGGCACAGTGTGGATTCCCTCCCAAATGATTTCTCCCTTCCTCAGTCAAGAAAATCCGATACTTAAAACATAGTGTATTTTTAATGACTGTAGTGGGGTGGGGGTGGGGGTGGGGGCAGGAATTAGTCTCTCTCATAGCTATCCCATAATCCATCATTTTCTTCATAACGCGTTTTCGACTGAGAAACTTTTTCTGTCCCACAATACCTTTGAGGCTACTTCGAACATGCATACGGGTCGGCGGCAGTGCCCCACGCTTTGCGTAGCCCTTTTTGAATAATGTATATGCCCTTGTTACGAAATTGATAACGCCCCCAGTGCATGTTCAATCCTCCAGTAAGGCGATTAAGCCAGAAACAATAAACGAAATATTTTAAACGATATCAATTTTATTTCAGTAAAAACAACATTCACATGTTTTTTTAGATTTTTTCTTCGGCATTTTCGCACAGAATTTTTTGTCTCCGTAACGGTAAGCTGATATCTTTCTTCGTCGGCCTTCCAACACCAGTCCATTCCCGAATATTGACTCCAGGTTCTTTCTTCTATTCGGTGGCCTTGACAACTTTGTTGTCGTCTAGATTTTTGTTCATTCTTTCCATGATTGTTGTGGTGTATAACTTGAAAGTGCGATTTGTAAACAGGGTGTTAAATGAAGATGAGTCATACAGTCGTGTGATCTGTTATTCAAGTTTTTTTTTTTTCTCGTCTCGCTTTTTCTACGGCTCGGTCGATGTACCCCTAAATATGGGAAAGATAATCCCACTGCCTGATGGTGAGATAGACGCCTTGTGCAAGTCCACAGTACCCAAAGTTTCGTATCTCAACGCCTATACGGTTTTGATATTCGCACACAGCGACTCTATAATCTTCAGTCAGTAAAAAGTTTGAAATAAAATCACATATAGTCCCCTTTTCAACGTTTGATGAATTTCTACCACGCCAGGAATTTATTGGCCTGTTGATTGCGCATCTATAGGTGTTGGTAGTTAAACCTAATATTGCGGATATGAGGGAAATAATCACTACGAGTCCCAGCGCTTCTATTACGTTCATGTGTTCTTTATATTGTTGGTCCCACGCACGCACGCTTTCCACGCCCGTCAATCTGATGATTTCATGACTTTCAATATCCATTGACTGCCCAAAACGCTAACACTTTCACTGCTATTATTAAGTGTGTGTCTCTGTTGAACTTGCGTGAATACCGACGGTTAAGTGTTATATATATGTTATATTCATACAGGTTTCTTTCTGATCGCAGTGTGGGAGCGCTATGCAAATTTATTATTCATCTCACCACGTCGGTCATGCAAATTTCTTCATCTCAACAGTCTGTCTCATTTGTGTCACAATGACCTCATCATGATTCTTTCGCTGCCTCGTAAGCCATAATCGACGATATCCCCGCATCAGGACGCTCTGACGTCATGGGACATCGCACATCCAAACGGGGAAATCTCAGCTCACACTACTCTACTGTTGGAAGTGAGTGTGAGGGGAGGATGTCTATCCACATAACCCATCAGCGACTGCCGAAACTTACGGTGTCACTTCTCAGTTGATACTTGACGATTATTCCACCGACGCGGACAGTATTATCCCTGGTTGTTACCTGTTTGAAAGTCTTGTCAGATGTCACCTTTAGTGTCAGCGTGCCAAATGACAAAGATAAAAACAGTCAGTTTCTACCCAAACGTACAATTTTAAGGTGTTTTTTCACATAATTTTGCATTATCGTATGACGAATTTAGTGATTAGCAATTTGTAATAATATTTTTCAGTTTATGTGTGCTACACTCCTTAATATCACATGCACCGTTTCAATGTTTCAGGGTTTTTTTCTCTGTTAGAATGGAATATGTTTGAAGGGCGTTTATATAGGTTGAGCCTTTTTGCCAAACCCTATTTCATCTTAAAGGAAATAAAATTAATGTTTAAAGAATAAAATAAGGGAGAAGATGTGTCGATGAGAACACGGCGTATTCAACCCTTTGCCGGATAGATTAACCCTTTAACCAACTTAACGGCCAAAGCCGACCAGCGCTATTCTCAAAAATCGCCAATTAATTTTCATTATTTTTTCATTTTTTGTCTCAAAAACATATGTTATGACCCCTCGTTGGAACGAGCTCAACGAGTCATAACCTATGTTTTTGAGACAAAAATGAAACAATATAGTTATTTAAGAATTATTTTTGCAACTGTCGTCTGCTTTTCAACTTAGGTAAAGGGTTAAGTGACGAGAGTACTCGGGGGTCACTAGTATAGCTCCCTCCCATTAAGATAGTTTGTTCAGTTTATGCACGAACACAGTAAAACCATTTGGCCGTTTTTTGCTGGATCTTGCGGTTCGTTTTTTCCGTTTTGCTGCAAAAAAACGGAACCGATCCGGATAACCGGAAAAACTCCCAAACCGCTCAACCCAAACTTTGGTATTATAGTTATATCCAGACCCTTGATAACAGAGAGCAGCTACAATTCGCTAAATATTTTTTTTCTTCTGTTTTTGCTTTCAAAATATTGCTTATGTCCCCTCTTTTGACGCGAGCTCGTCGAATTTGTTCCATTATAGTTTGGAATAAAAACAGGTGAATTCCAAAAGCATTAAAAATGCTATTGTCGTCAGTATTTCGCTTCGGATGAAGGGTTAAAATAAATTTCAATCTCTATCCCCTTCCCCACTCCTGATGAAGAACCTATCCCAAGCCCATAAATAAAAAACGTTGGCGCTTCCACTGCAAATCAAGTTTATAGAAAGCAGATAAGTTGGTTTCTTCATGAATCCAACAATTTGGTTGGGTGAGGGGACTCTGCCTCCAAACCCTCCACCCATCTGGATCCCCCATTGCAGTTATTATTAGACTAACGGCCCTAATATTTTTGTCACCCATATAACGACTGATGGAGAACACTTCTGGTATGGAAATCACTAAGATATGGATTACTCTGAGTAGTTTTGAACATATTTCCGAAAGATTATACGATATCAAATCAAAGATTATTTTGCGAATCTGATGCGCAGATGTTTGATGTGTAACTCTATAATCTCCTACTTTAAAGCAAACTCTATCCTTGTTTACAGGCAGAGTGTAATAAACGTTGTGAAAATCAGTGATCTATTCAAAGCTTACATTCTTTACAGATGTGTTTTGTTTATATGAGAAGATGTTTAAGTTTAGGCCTAAAATGTTAAAAATATGTTTCTCAGCCCAAGCCCCCCCCCCCCCCCCCTCTCCTTTTGGTTGCCGCATGCTTTCTTTTTATAACCAATGCAAACTTAAAAAAATAAACCTTAAATGGTTTATGTCTGACATTTTACTCAAGTTAATAAAATTGATAAATTTGTCCCCTGAGTCCAGCAAGGCTTTGCAATGCTTTGGCATTGCAAAACCTTGTTGCACTCAGGGGGCGAAATACACCACCACCCCTGCTATCCTGTAGATTATGAGGACTAAAACACAAAAGAAACCAAGACCACGAACTTCTGATGGAAAAGAAATAATTACAAATATAAAATAAAAAACCGCCCGCACACATGCAATTTTACAGAAAAATGGCCCGAGAAACAGAAGATTTACTTTGTGCGGCCAATATTAGCTGTTTATAAGTGTACGCACAACAAATTAAACCAACCGAATGCGTTTTGTAATTGTATCAACTTGTTTCTCATCATGAGGCTTTGGTGAAAGATTTGTCTGGCTGTTATTCGGTGGTTAACCCTTTACCCAACACACAAGATATCAGAATTTATTATTTTAATTATTGTTTCTTTTTCATTTTTCAAACAATTTCAACAAAATCATATCATTTAACCCTCATTTGAACTAGATCGACGATATGGGTTTGTTGAACTCTTTTGATTTTTTTGAATGCTTAATTTGTAAATTACGCGGTCGATTGCTACCGATTCGTTAGGTAAAGGGCTAAAACAGAGAATTTAGGTCTGATAATAAGCGTAGGTTGCCTGCCGTGAAACACATAGTGAATGGCAACTTTCTTCTTGTCTGGACATTGTCATCTGGATAAGAGTCTTGAGGATTGATTCGCGTTTTCTTGTAATTATGCACTTTCTTACAAGAAAGCGCCAATATTATAAACCTTTTACAATTGTGTATTTTCTATAATTGCATTTTCTAGTTTTGACTTTAAATGGGTTGAAATGAACAATTAGCATTTTCAAAGATGTGGCAATTTGCCAGTTGGCAAATTGCCATATCTTTTAAAATGCTAATGATTCATTAATAGGTAGAAAATACAATTCTAGAAAATACAATTGTCAAAGTTTTATTGTATTGGCTCATAACTAGATATGATATTTGGACTTCTGTCCTTATGCCACACACACGATCCGTTTTATAAAGTCTTCAGTACCCAACTCGGGCTGTATGACCAACATGGGTATAAAATCAAGTCTAGCCAATAGTTTATACTCATGTTATTTATTTATTTATTTATTTATTTATTTATTTATTTATTTATTTATTTATTTATTTATTTATTTATTGGTGTTTAAGGTCACACACTTCTGCACAATGGCTAATCGTGACCGCAATATGGATATAAACTCAAGCCCAGCCAACAGTTTCTACCCATAATGCCCATTTTCGAGAATTTCCCCATGCATTGATTACCGGCCCCTCTGTTACCAGTAAAACAGAGCTTTCTTACCACGGGAAACATGCACTGCTTTCCTTCCCGGGGTACCAACTGGGAGGCCAATTTGGAGTACTAATACGGTACGTGTAAATTAAATGAGAAGTTGAGTTACTACCATTACATCCATATTTTATTTATCCACAAATAAATTTCAAAGTCTTGGGGTTTTTAACTCGAATCCCAGCCGAAATACTATTCCAACATTTGTTGAAGGCATGCCTTGATATTGTAGTTGGAATATTTTAGCAGTCGGGACTTGAGTCATTCAGAGTCAGGACAAATCAAGTTTAGACTAGGCGCCCACCAACCCCCACCCCCTACCCCGCTCCTCCAATCGGCCATCTTCAAGAAGTTCCGGGGGTATTCATTTACAAGAAAACAGTTGCATTTCCAAGAGCTGTTCCAAAGCTTTAAATAATTTGACATGGGGAGGGTGCGTGGAATAAAGAGTTAATGTAGGTAAGTCGGTCAGGTTGATATTTAGGTTAGTGCTGTTCAGAAAAATCACAGGATAATAATCTTGAAGAAAATCTTTTAAGCTATCCGTTATCGTTCAATCAAAGTTCAGAAACAACCACATTCGCGTTATTGAGCTATTTAGTTCTTTCACCCTGTGGAACAAGTGAGTTCCTATAATTTCATAACAACAACGAAGCACTCGTGACGAGAATATGTATTTCTTTATTTACTAAAACAAGTCTTTTGCAATGAAAAGGAGAAAGGCTTACCTGTTCTTTGTGATCAGGTGAAGAGTAGCTCATATCGCGAACACCGCTATCCAATCAGCACCACACACGCCTCCACCTCATGAACTCGTCCCGACGTCGAAAGAATTCAAACTTATATAAACTGTAGGGAGCAGACAAGTACATTTTCGACGAAGGCATGCCTTGATGGTGAAGTTGGAATATTAGTCAGTCGGGACTTGCGCCCTCACAATCGGGTCAAGTCACGTTTACACTCACCCCAGTCGATCATCTTCCCGACGCCCCTGAAAACTGATGCCAATGAGAGCTCCAGCTAAAATTGTTTTACGTCCGATGTTTACAGAGGAGGCTCAGCAATAGAAGACACGCTCTACCCTCAACCAATGCTTATACTTTGTGATATGGCTGTTGCATATTTGTTAGAACATTGTCGAAAACTTTCACTTACCCACCCCTTGGGCTCCCTAGCTTCAGCCCTGTATTCGATGTCAAATGGCTGTTGCAAAATTCATCTTTAGAAAAAATACTGTTTAAAAAAGGAAACTCAAAACGGGTTTTCGGTGATGAGGTACGTTCCCACGTTATGGGATAATGAGATAGAGAACGAAATCAATTCATTACCAAAGTTTCAATGGATGAATGCAGCACAGATGGAGAAGTTTCAGACGTTAACGTCACGAGCAGACGTTATCCAAACACAATATCTTGTGTGACCACCATTTGAGTCCAAACCTGCTTGGTCTCTTCTGCAATCAGATTCCGGATGGAAGCTTGGGGTATGGTGGCCCACTCTTCCTGCAACGCTTGCGCCAACTGCGGTAACGTCTGAGGTTGTGGTTGACGTTGTCGCACAGGTCGATCCAGTTGATCCCATAGATGTACGATCGGGCTCAAATCTGGCGATCTGGCTGTCCAGGACAGGACTTCGATGTATCATCCGGTAGATAAGCTGTCGTGAGCCTTGTGTGCGGTCGGACATTATCATGCTGGAAAGTTGCGTTGGCATTCTGGGGAGCACGTGTGGAAGCAAAAATTCATCTCTGTACCTCTGCGCCGTCAAGTTACCCCCAACATGGACGAGGTCCGTTCTATCAGTGTGTGAGATGGCTGCCCACATCATAACGCTACCGCCAACATATCTGTCCACCTCCCGAAAGCAGCTACGCGCAAAATATTCTCCGCGACGTCTGTACACACGGCTTCGTCTATCAACTCGGTGAAGAAGGAAACGTGACTCGTCACTGAACCATACCGTTCTCCATCTCTGATGAGGCCATGTCCTTTGCATCTGACACCATTGAAGTCGCCGTCGACGATGCTGCGCCGTCAAAGTGACGCCACGAACTGGTCGTCCAGCACGCAGACCTGCCTCGCGTAGAAGGTTGCGAACGGTCTGATATGAAATCCTCCGCCGACCTGGTGGCCTTGACGATTTAGAGGTCGTTGTGGTTGTTCTCTCCCGCAAATGACGTAACCGGATGTATCGGTCCCGAGGCGGGGTGGCCATTCGGGGTCTCCCGGATCTTGGAAGGTCCTGCGTTGTCCCCTATATTTTGTAGCGGTCCCACAGACGGGTGATGGTGCTCGGTGAGACATTGAACCCTCTTGCTACATTCGAAGCTGATTCGCCTGTTTCCAAGCGGCCAATGGCATTATTTCTCTGAGCTTCGGTCGAATGCGGCATTTTACATGAGCAATATTCCTTTAACGCTGTGCGAATTCCGACCGATTTCCATGTGCATTTATACACCCACACGCTCAGCTCGCATGCTGGGAGCGCGCAACTTCATGACCAGGTATTCACTGAGTTGAAACTTTGTTTTGTCAATTTCTAATATTTTTGGGGTCACGGTGGCAGAAATTATGCCCCATTGTCCAAAATGTAACATAATGTTTAGACCACCGCGATATGCCGTTAACCATATCTACAGCCAAACTTCATTACTATATTCTCCAAAATTTGCCATGTTGTGAATAGACCCGTTTTGCGTTGTTTTTTTTAAGAGTATATTTTAGTGTCAATTCTGCGAAAGTTTTAGAGAGTTTTTTAGATTATAAATAAGCTGTTTGTCAGAATGAAATAACATAGACATCATTACATTTCATGTTTCAGGTGCACAAGTTTCCTCCAAAGAGAATGATACAGAACTGTACGTTTCTTGGGGATATTTTGGGGGTAAGGGTACCATACCAAAACAGTGAAACCTTCCAGTGGAAGGCATGGAAATATAGAATATACCCATAGTAGCTTGGCGTACCAAATGTTCACCACGAGTGGTAAAGTGGTGTTAACCTCCAGCCTTCGGCGCGCGGTTAACACCACTTCACGCCTAGTGGTGAACATTTGGTACACCAAGCTAAATTGAGTATATTTTATTTATACCATGATCGTCAGATTATTAACTGGTTGAGGGCTAGATTATTTCAGGGGGTCTGAATTTGTTAATCAAAATTTGTTTTATTACAAATTATTGGAGAGTGCAGAGGCACTCTCCAATAATTTGTGATAGAACAAATTCATTTAAACAATATATTGTTTACATTTTGACTGAAAATGAAACATGAGCAAGGAAAATATTGGCTTTTGTTCTGGTACGCTCACTTTTTTGAAAGCCCTGATAGTGGCTTCTAGCACTCAACCAGTTAAGAGTCGCTATTATTTTTTCTCGATTTTACTGAGCACCAGACGTACATACATGCGAATCTGTTTTTGTTTACACAAGCATCTGTGGGCGGTACTTCCGCTGTCAATTTTATCGTCGAAACGAAATGGAAAATGAAACGGGGCCTTTTTCATTTTAATATCATAATAACATATCATTTCGAGTTATGGATGCTTTATTAACACGAGACAATGCATGTTTGTTAAGTGTTGGTGTCTCATGGGGTAAACTCATTTAAAAACGTAATAAATAATTGTCGCTTTCATTTCACTCTTCGTGAGGCGACGTGCGATAAATTTAGACAAGATGCATTCAGGTCGACGTCACTAAAGGTCAGCTTGGATGTAGTTCCACTGCAGGTGTAAATTTTAAATACTGAAATCCCATTACTGGCATGTTCACCACGGTTGGTGTATAAAGCTAAAATTTATGTCATAGGTTTTTCATATATTGTAGAATAGGTAACCATGGTATAAATAACCTGTGAACGATTGTTTGGGTTACGTGTGGGTTTACGTCATTTTTAAAATACGCGAACGAACCAGAACGAACTATGACAAAATCCAATATAAATTAAATTCCTAGTCCCGGATGCTTTGCCAGTACGACTTGACAATCTTTCGCTAATAAATCGACACAAAGATTGCGCATTGCATCCAAATATGAATGGCGTACCATGCTATTTACTTCTGCCAACACAAATAGCAACAACTGACGCGCGACCTCGCAAAAGCGAGATCGCAGGTTGGTCGTTGCTATTTATTGTGGCGGGAATTCTGTTACGACATGTGACAAGCCTGTTCAGCTGGCGTAGCAAAAACAGAGAAGGCGAAAAATATCTCACAGCACCTTTTTCCTTCAGGTTACCAACATGTTATATAGCGTAACCTGCCAGAGGGTTACGATGTTTTTGGTGTCCAGGCCTGCACTGAGTGTGCTGTTTATCTATGGGTCAGCAATACAAAGGTGTAGATTGTCCAGTCCTTCAGTTTGCGAGGCATAATCATGTATTCCGAAACGTTTTTAGAGGATACTTTGGGAATCACATGCAGGGCCAATGTAGGTGAAACTCCCAGGGTGATTGGGCAGTTCTAAGGCATGTGCGTCAGCATAAAACGTTAGAAGTATACATTGCATTTCTTATTTGAGGGACGTCACTGGGATTTTTTTAAATGGCAAAGTTTTGGGATCACACTCTGCCAATACATCTGAACCTCCCAGAGGGTGGTCGTAATTGATCCTTATACGTCAGCAAAACGTGAGTGTAGATGAGTGGTATAGAACTGTTGAAATAAACCAGTCTTTGCCTGGCAGAGTGTCGGACCTAGGAAGAGCACGTGTTTTGTCTTGGCGGTGTTATTGTCGTGATGATAAGTGGTGCTGATGCGCATTCGCAGCGCGTTTTTTTTTATGTGAATCAACCCTTTTGTGCATTTCTTGCTCAAGTCTGAAAATAAGCAATCTGTCATTTGCAGAATGAGGTCCCCAGAGGGTGAATTTGTTGATGCTATCCCATACAGTAGGCTAATTTATCCTTGGGTTCCTCTTTTTGTTTAGGTTTGAGACTCTGATTCAGATTGAGGTTCACAGAGGGTAAATTTGGTGATGCTACCCTGATGTGCGGGGTAGCATCACCAAATTCACCCTCTGGGGACGTCATTTTGCAGATGACAGTCTTCTTATTTTCTGGCTTGTTCTTGCTCGGATTTGTCCAGTTTCCTCGGTTTCTGGACTACTACGACTCCTATTCTGGCTACCCTGTCCCTAGTAGACTATCTAGTCTCAGTTACCCTTTGCTATGTATGATGACGCCCTCTTCTGTGGACCTATCAGATAATAGCATTTATCTAACCCTCCCCCCCCCCCCCTCTATCGCACCATGATATGATACGGGTGTCTCTTTGACTCCTACGAATGTGTCCAAGAGTCAGTCGAGCAGTCACTGGAATAGGTCATGTTCTGACGACCCAAATTTTATCCAGAATTATTCGAAAGAGTGACGTCTCGTACGACTCATCTCGGAAAAAAGTGGTGCCGAAGACCAGTGGTTTGTGGATCAATGGGGACTGGTGGGAACTATTGTGGGCGGATTTCTAGCTGTCAATGTGACAGCCTAAATTTGCGATTTCGTTATTTAAAAGTGTATATATGTTTTATAATATTTCGCACTCGGGCTAAAAATCAAGAGTAAATATTGGTATGTGACACACCCCGAAAAAAACGATTTGTCAAGTAGGCCGTATGTGTATGTAATTAGAAATAAATCAGTGAAGGCGCAATAAAAGTGATAACTTTAATGGAGCGGAGCTCAATAGGAGCCTGTAACGTCAATTAGCGTTTATCTGCTCTGAAACCACGATCTGGCTTGAACAGCGTTAAACAAAAGACACTCGTTTAGCCATCCAAGGTGATCAGTCATCTAATTATAAGGTTATTGGTGTCGATAATCTCATGACTGTAAGTAGCACACGTGTAGGGCCTGCGTTGCATGGACATCGTTTTTTGTCACAAGTGCCAATGTATAGCGAAGGTAGGATACTTTAAATGAACTTGAAAGAGAATTACAAATTAAGACAGATCTATAGCGGCCAGGTTCAAGAGAAACAATTAAAATGGAAATTAATGTCCTTGTGATCGAATAAGAGTCGGTGGTTTTCTCGAAAATTTATTCCAGTCGCAAAGCTTGTGAGACTGTGGGTCGTAGGCGAGAAGCTGGGGATGGCCCATGCTATAGGTTAGAGGAAGTGCCACATCGGTGCGAAACGATAGGCACGCAATGTAAGGTGGGGGAGGGGGGCGCAGAGCTCATATTTAGATTGGGAACAGTCGCGTGACAAGTCGGTTTAAGGTCACATATTTATGCACAATGGCTAATCGTGGCAGTTTTACGGGTGGAGGAAGCCGGAGTACCCGGAGAGAACCACCGAGCATCGACGAGCAACTGTCAACTTCTCAACATTCTAACTCTGTTTAAGCTCCGCTCACGCAGGGTTACAGCGGTTGAAGACATGTGCACATCGACGTGCAGTACGTCTTAGTACTCGGTGTCATCGTGCCCCCATGTAGGCAACCGGGATAAAGTGCCTTGCAACGCGGGTCGTCCCGGACGGGGATCGAACTCGGGACCTCTAGCATAGAAGTCCAACACTATACTACTGAGCCACCGCGCTCCCGGCATTCAGATAGACGGAAGTACGTAGACAGGGTAGGCTTTGCCTGGATGAACATTAGTCTGAGGTAACTAGAGGGAAGTAGTAAACCCTCGAAGTAGCGGCTGTTAGAGCGAAGGCGTTCAGTAAAGTAATGATACGTTAGTGGCCATTCGACGGCAGTGACATTCCGTTATATGCTCGTGAAAAGGCGACCAGAGTCCAGAGACATTACACTGAGCATGAAGATCAACACTAGCGACAGGGAAGAAGAAACCAGCGACGAGGAAGAAGCAACCAACGATAACAAAGAACGCGGGCCTGCAAGGTGACTCAAAAACTGTGTGGGTGGAGAGTGATTGACGTTTGTGTTTTATTCATTGGATTTCATGTAAGTCACAAGTTAATATATTTTTCTGTATGTATTTAAATGGTTATTTTCAGTGAGGCCGTGTTGATTATGCTTTTTGATGAAATGTCACTGATCCCTTCAGGATAAGAACCACCTCAATAAAACGTGAAACGGGCGGGTGAGATACGGTGAAACATACGTTCACGCACGGATTCAGGCGATACTCCTTGAGTATAGGCTGAACACGCGGCGTGAATCCATTTCTCCCAGCAACGACCACGCCCAGTTTCCGGCTCTAGCCCACCCCATAACCTTCATGGCTCAAAGCTCCGTATGGGTCCTAGCCAGTTTCTAAATGACAGATGGTGTGAATCCAAGTTAACAAAATCTGACTCGTCAGTCAATGATCTCAAGGAAAATCAAGACATTTCGAAGCCCGTGGTTATATCTCAACGTTGTAATAAACGATTTTCTAGCAAATTGTAGAAGGGTGGGGGTGAGTCAAATGTGACAACCGACCACAACATTTGTAATCGAATAGACAAATTTTAGACGACAAGCGAAATACATTTTGAAAAAAAAATCAAATATATTCAAAGCTTCATGAATAAAAATGGGTAAACTGTATATCAGTGTAACGTTTCTCAGGGGTGGGGGGGGGGGGGGAAACAACGAATTTCTCAGTTTTTACATTTATACAGTACTAGACACATGTAGTTCAGCTGCCGTGAACTGGCCACAACATTTCTACGGGCCCAATAATTTTAGATTCCAAACACTAATTATAGGAATAATCATCAAAACTTTAATTAATGAAGCACCGGGTACAACCCGGTGCTTCATTCATTAAAAATTTGATGGTGATGATTTCTGTTACCTGGTAAACGCATACGTGGACATAACTGCCCACGCGTGGATTACGACCAGTCCACGGCAACTGTGCGGTACACGTATCATAGACTAAATGTTTATACATGTATTGGATGTATAGATCTATAGAGCTATGGAATTCATTGGTTGTCAGAGGAAATCCTGATAGATCACATGATTTCTTATGCGATTAAGAGGCGTTTATTCTAAAACACATCTACAATTAACAGGTCAAATGTGTGTTGAAGGTATGGCAAATGGTTTGGTGTTCAAAATTCTATACAATTAACGTACGCATGAAAATACCCTGGAACCTTGAAATATGTGGAGCTGCGGTAGGGTGGGTATAAGTCAACTTACCTATGTCGAAAACAGCAGTAGAACCAGGAGCCAAATCTTCGAGGCAATTTCATTTTCCTTAGAGTGGCTGTGGCAACAAACCACTTTTGTTACAGCTCACCACTTTTGTTACAACACTTGCCCACTTCTGTTACAGCTCACCACTTTTGTTTCAAAATCAACCACTTTTGTTACAAAAGGAGCTCACCACTTTTGTTACAGTCATCGCCCATTTTTGTAACAAAAAAACCTCGCTCATCACTTTTGTTACAACAATCGCCCATTTTTCTTTCAATTTTTGTCCGTGTGAAAAATGAAGTAATCTGCAAGTACTTGGACGTGACGTTCAGTAATGATTATCGGGGGCGCCGTTGTTCAGTGGTTTTGACGATTACCTTGAGATCAGAAGGCTGTGTTCTTGGGCAAGGCACTTAATCCCAATTGCCCTCTTAGGAGCACGGTTGTGCCATGTGCTTAGGCGTATCGCACGTTGATAGCACACATGCCTATAACCAAAGCTAACCCTGCTCCTGTGGGATTAGTAGTTGGAGAGTTGATAGTTACTCGCCGCTGCTCGGTGTAACTCTCCGGGTACTCCGGCTTCCTCCATACGTAATACTATCTTCGATACAATATGACCCCAGTTGCTAAAGTGTCAAAAAACACCAAAACTCCAATAATGATTATCAAACCAAACCATTGTCGCGCATGTTCTTGACCTTCGCAACCTCGATACCAAGCTTTCAGGCCATCAGTCAATTTCTTTGAAGAATTCGACGCTTTTATGAGCTGTTTGTTTACCAACTTCTCGTGGTGTTACGCAAACTACCGTCGATGAAATGTGATATCCCTCACGCGCACAAATATACAGATATTCTTTTGTGCTGGCCAGGGCATCCGGGAAAAATATTCTATCTCGCACCAAAGAAGATGGGATTGCTCCACGACCAATAAAAATGTAAAATTTAAAAATCTCACGCTTTAAAACTAAATTTTGGCCTTGTCGGTGAAAAATATTAATATACTTTGTGTTCTAAAATAATGAAATAAGAAATGTATAGCGACTGTCGTAATAATTTCCTCCAGTAAGTCTGAAAAATAAGATACGGACTATAACCCGTAACTCTTTGGAGCATCTGGAGTATTCACACCTACTAGGAATGCTCCTGAATTTACTGAAAACAATAACTGTCGGTATATCGAGACGACCACTGGGTGAGGATGGGCGTTTCCCGCTCCTACTTGGGACCCCTCCCTAACAAACATACAAACACCAACCCACACTAATTCCCCACACAATTGAAGCCCCTCCTCCTGAACAAAATTTTGGCGCCGCTCCGCTAATGGCTACTGCATGCTCAGACCCTTCTTAACCCTTTATCCAACGTAACGTCGAAAACCGGATTCAGTTTTCATTATTTTCATTTTTTGCGTCAAAAACATAGCTTATGAGCTCTAATTGGAACGCGCTCGTTGAGCCCGTTCCAATGAGTGGTCATAAGCTATGTTTTTGACGCAAAAAAATGAAAAAAATTAATTATTCAATAATTATTTTTGCAAGTGTCGTCTGCTTTTTATGTTAGGTAAAGGGTTAATGGCAACGACTGCAAAGAAAACTGGATGTCAGTGGATGACTGCATATATACAAAAGTGTTTAGAATATAAATAACCCGTTTCTGCACGTCAACGAAAATTCAATTACAAGAAGGTTATTTATTATTTTACTGATGAGTAACAGCAATGTGGAAGTAAAAAATATATTACAACGGAGCTTTTGCATTACATTAACAGACCATTCTATCGAACAGTGTAGTAGCGGCAAATTCTTGGCATTTCAAATTAATGACAAGACTACTACTCCAAATCTCTAGAGATAAAAACCCTTTAGGTTTCAGAGTTGAAGACAGGGATGACTTTGTAGACGAGTAGCTCTGTCGATCTCCAGAAAGGCAGCGAGGCTTCTGAGTTAGTAGGAGATCAGTAGGGGTATCTCCAATGGAGTTTAGTGGCGTGTGATCCTCCCAACCCCAATAATTTTTCAGGTCGGGAGAAATGGAGTCTGATCTATCAATTCTCGTTTGCTAGTATTCAGGTAGTTTAGTTTAAACATATTTTATTTGCAAATTTTTACGACAAATCGGATCGGAAGACAAGTGCTTAAGACTTAGCAATTCCTCATTTCCATTTCAAATAACATAAACATTATGTAGTGCGGCAAAAACAGTAATAACTATAAAATATTATGCACAAACAATGTAGAAGATTACAGAAACATAACAAATAAGTAATATAAGAAGTGTGTGAGAGAGAGAGATAGTGGTGAACCGAGAGAAAAAGGAGAGAGAGAGAAAGAGAGAGAGATGGGGGCTTCACAAATATATATGTATGGGTCACAAGTACTGAATTTCGAATATTGAACATCCTGCCTAACCTGAGTAATTACACCAGAGTTCCGGTTCACAACTCAAAATTCGAACATACCAATAATAATAATAATAATAATTATTATTATTATTATTATTATTATTATTATTATTATTATTATTATTATTCTCAGTCTCAAAATTCTTGAGCTAACAGTTGAAACGTTTAGAATCTCTAATAAATATATGCACAGCTCTAAACATTGTCCCGTTATCAGCAACGGACAGAGAGGGTACACCAAATAGTTCATCGACATGTGATTTTGAATTTATTCAATCTTGAAAAGCTCGTTTCTTATAACAAGTTTTTGGTTACACTTCATAAAGTAGTGCTCCGAACCCTCGACATAATTACCACACATACAGTACGGGGAGTCAGAAATATGATTTTGACATTTGTACCTGTTTAAATCACTGCATTCTTTTCTTAGTTGACAGTGAATTATGTTCAGTTTACATTTTCCTACATAAAAGTATTCAGAGGTTTGTACAATTGAGGGCTTGTCATTAATTTGAAAATTTGTAGTGTCTGGGCATTTCTAGTTTGCTCACCATAGGAGTTCCAGGTGTTAATACAAGATGGTAGAAAAGAGCGTTTCAACAGCTCCGTATGCGCTGCGAAAGGTATGAAATTGGATGGCAGTAAATTCGTCAGGTGAGATGGGGTTTGACCTTTGACAATCATAAAATAAACTCATTTTTTGGACATAGCGTCTTTCATCAAGATTCTGCCATCCTACTTCCAGTACTTTATTCGTGTACTGTCTTAAAGGATTGGATTTGATACTCGGACTTGTGTGAGGACGTGACAGCCGTTACTTATTCCCAGTTCTTTATTCGACATCAACCGATAACGAATTCGAATAAGGAGCTGCGAATAAGTAACGATTGTCGCGTCAGTGATGTGTGTGGCACACTCGGTCGGACAAAAGAATGAATGTCTGTGGTACTCTATTCGTGTTTTGGGGTGAGGGGGAGGGGTCTAGCACGACTAATTTGGAGTCCCGGTACGGTACGTGCTAATTAAATCAGAAGTTGTGTTACAACTTCTACAAGTATATTTTATTTATTCACTAATAAATTCCCATGAGGTTTTGAGTTCTTTAACTATTATCCTGGGGGGACTAGGCCAAGAAAAGCTACTGAGAAATGCACCAAGGGGGCCTCAGGGATAGAGGAAATTTTGATTTTTCGAACTGAACAAACGCGGGCTTCCTGACATCTGAGCGATCAATATCAGTGAATATAGACGGCATTTCGATGGCATTTTTGTATCATCTTCATCGATACTTCGGCATACATGGTTTTATCGAGGGTGTGGGGGGGGGGGGGGGGGGTACCCATTGGGAAGACAATACTTCGGCCCAATCGGAAAAAAGTTTTAATTTTTCAAAATGAAGGAACGCTGTTTCCTTTCATCTGAGCAATCAATGGTAGACTAGACTGCCAATGGCCGTCCACATAGAGAACATTTCGATATACCGACAGTCTATGCAATCAGATCCATTTCGCCTTTTGGTCATTTTCACGAAGGGGGTACCCAATAGGGGGCCCACCGGGAATTTTCCCGTTGGACCTTAGTCAGGATAATAGCAGAGGCGGACTGGCGGTATGGTCCAATGGACCATACCGCCAGTCCGCCTCTGCTATTATCATGACTAACTAATATTCGAACTACATCTTCATCGAAGACGTGCCTTGAAGAAGTAGTTGGGATATTTGTCATTCGGGACTTGAGCCATTACAGTCAGGACAAATCCGGTTTACAGCCCCTCCCCCGCATCTGTCATCTTTGCAACGCCCCGGGCATCAGATAACGTTCTATAAAAGATAGATGAAATATCAGGCAGCAAATCGTTGCAAGGATCTGGGATAGTTTGACCCCAAAGCCAGTTACGACATTTGCAGTAGGCAGGTTTATACACAGCGATGAGTTTCATGAACAAATTTGAAAGGTAAAAGCAAGGGAACCTCTGATTAGGAACAGGATTGGTATTTATATCCCTCTCTCCCCACTTAGGAAATTAGAGCTGTGGAAGGTTCGTCCGTCTAGCCGTTCGCCCGACCATTCGCCCGATCGCCCAGCCGTCCGCCTGTCCGTCCGTCCGTCCGTCCGGGCCAACTAAACCTGTTTAGGAGCTATTACTTTTAGGAAGTTAGTCGAAATTAGGATAGTATTAGGCTTAGGAGAGGGGTTGGGTTAGGGTTAGGGTAGCCCCAGGGCAGGGCTAAAGGGTGGAGGGGGTTAGGACCCAGAGGGGTGGGGGTTGGGGTCAGGGATGGGGTTTTAGTTTTTATAGCCCCTAAACCAAAAAATAGCCCCTAATCCTTTTGGTCCGGCTAGGGTGGGGTTAGGGTCAGGGGTGGGGTTGGGTTAGGGGTAGCCCCAGAGTAGATCTTAAGGTTGTGGTGGGTTAGGTCCCTGGGGTGGGGGTTAGGGTCAGGGGTGGGGTTTTAGGGTTTAGGGTCAGGGTAGGGTAGGGTTAGGGTGTAGTTTTTGAGTGGATGGGGTGGGGTTAGGGTTAAATATAAGTTCTAGGGTGGAGGGGGTGGGGGTTCTGGCTAAAATAAGGTGATGGACATATAAAATGTTTTTTTCGAAGCCCTTAAACCCAAATAGTTGGAATGTTCGTCCGTCCGTCGTACCGTCCGTCCGTCTCTCTCTCTCTCTCTCTCTCTCTCTCCCTCCCTCCCTCCCCCCCTCTCTCTCTCTCTCTCGCTCTCTCTCTCTCTCTCTCTCTCTCTCTCTCTCTCTCTCTCTCTCTCTCTCTCTCTCTCTGCCCACAACCTTAACATCTCTCCGCAATTTTCAGTGGCGTTTCGCCAAACGTTGCTTTTACTAACAGTAGAGTGGGAGGATGTGCATAAATAACTTGGTCACAGTCCACAGTTTTTAAGAGTTAAAGACCTTGACACTCAGTCTAAAAACTCGCATCGCATCTTTTTCGACAGTTAACAACGAATTTCAGTCAAGTTTAGTGAACATCAGTGGGGTGCCGAGTAGTTGTGCACGAAGCAATCAGGTCACGGTTCAAAATAATTCTTTGCTTATTTGTAAACGTCATCATCATTTCAATCAATATTATTCATCCGCCTAGAACAAGTGTTTGGCATCCCTTTATTAGCCCATCACTTATGAAAATCGACTTTCGATAAAGTTATCTCCCTTGGAATTATTGGACGAGGGAGTAAGGTCCAATTAAGAAGCAAGTAATTTAATTGTTTAGAAAAACCCATAACAAGAGTACAAAAATAGGTCCAATTTCCATTTGTTACTTTAAAAAAACGAAAACTACAGACAGCTCCAAGATCTGTCTGTTGTTTTCGTTTAAATTAATAAGAGTAACAATGGGAAAACTTGGCCTTTTATAGCAGACTAATTTGAAGAAATTAGTACACAAATAATCCGTGATTAATAATATGTATCAGTATTTCACTTATCAACACTAAAGTGTCCATTTTGACTCTTTGCTTTCCGACTATGTTTTTACAGTAATTTGCAAGTTTTTATTCTTCCCAGGAAAAAATATGCAAATCTCACCTCATGGACTTCTATATTAATGGAAAGGACAGTGTCTGTATTATATGTCACGATGTGCATATTGTTGATATAATGATCAGAAAAAATACAAAACATCGACAGATATTGACAATATGGCTTTCTTATTTTTAAATGGGGTTCAACAGATAGTAATAATGAAGATTTCAACCTCATTGGGAAACAAAATTGTACAAAAACAGCTTCTGTATTTTTTATGCTATTCTACAGAAAAGTACCTTAACCCTTTACCCAACGAATCGGCCGCATCCGCCCGCGTTATATGCAAATTCCGCAGTTGAAAAAATATTATTTCTCAAAAATTGTCAACAAAACCATATCATGTGAGTCCTCGTTGGAACGAGCTCGACGAGCTCGTTCCAACGAGGGATCACATGATATGGTTTTGTTGAAATTTTTTTTTAAATTTCAAAAAATGTTATTTAAAATAATAAATTTTGATATCGTCTGCGTTGGGTAAAGGGTTAAGTTTATGAAATGATGAGCACATCGATGATACATATTGGCTAACATCTCGAAATTTCTATTTTTAAATGAGATTCCTCTCCCTCGGTGTTAATTTTACTGACAGTTTTCGGAAATTAAGGGATCTAATTTTCTCTCTTACAATGACGAACATTGACAGCCCGGCCAAGTTTTAGTTTTCAGAAAAGCAACAATAACCAAAGATTCCCCAAGATCGTTCGCCATACCACTAGGGACGTTTGCGAAACATCCCAATAGCTCTTTCTACAGTTGAATTATATGACTATATTTATATGAATATCGTATGGCAACGCTTCAGTGTTAAAGGTTTTTGGCATATTGGTGATGATAATCGCTTCAGGGACATAACTTCTATGGAGTAGGGCGGGGGTGACATCCCCCTCCCAAACCTCCCAATCATGGATTTTGTCTGGCAGCGGTTGGGCAAGAAATTATGAAATACTAAGGTGGGTAGACGTCCTTGCTTGCCCGACGAAAATACGCACACTCATTGGAGTACTCCGTTGAGCAAAATCTCTTACATGCCGAACAAAAATATACACAGATAAGAAAGAGCTATAAATGTTCGACTTAATAAATCGCTAAAATTACACATTTAGGACGTGAGTGATCCAATAACAAATGATTTTTGTGGCCGTGACCTGTTGAAAGCACCAGATGGCTGGGCACCTCTACCTAGCTGGTGTATAATTGATGTGTGTTTAAAATACAGTATTTTATCAACGGAAAGTATATTTGTAGTATATAGGCAAATATCTTTGATAAAGGCAATTAGATATGTTCCAACTAGTTGGGCCGTCGGGTACCGACTTCTTACACCCCCACCCCCACAAAAATGTTAGTTACGGTCCTGAATCGCTTCAATATATTTCCCCACGATCGTTTGGCATCCGAATCAGCTTGGGAGTTGAACAAAGCCTCATCATGGGCGTGAATGTGAGTCAGCGCAGTCTTTAATGTCCACAACCCATCTGTTCGATTAGTAGTATTCTGTTGAAGTCTTGAGCGAAATCCAACTGGTCAACATAGGTTGAAGAACATTTAATTGGTGTTGAAGATTGCTGGATATCTTTGTTGGCTGTTACAGACCTGTCATTCTTTAGGAATGCAGGAGTGCTGCATGCCTACTGCCCGCCTAGAAAAAAATTGAGGAGGGCAAATTTTTTGCACCCCTTGATTTTCTGGAATTCCAGACCTGTTTGGGACGGCCTTTAAAATCTATTATCATTTCGTCCCCTGAGTTCCAATGTGTTCTCTGTGCCTACTGGCACAGAGAACACATTGGAACTCAGGGGACGATTTGTCAATGTTGCATTGATTCGCAATAATTCTTGACCCATTCTGTGTCGCATTTCAATAGATTTTGAGTGTGGAAGACAGTCACATAAGAATGGAATGCAACATTTTGAATAATGAGAAGATGTGTGTGCCAATCTTTCCACAATATAGCTGAATGTAGTACAATTTTTCAGTCACAATATTAATACCTTGAAGTGAATATAACCAAAATAGCATACAAGTTTTTACATTGAAAATTTCAGGTGCAATTGCACTCCCAAGCAATCTGAGGAGGGCAACTGTTTTGCACTCCTTCATTTTCTAGATTGCCAGGCCTGGCGGCTGCGTTTGTTTTGTTTTTTCAAAACACTAACGTTTTTGGAGCAATTTATCACTTTGTGTACCAATAGAGGCGGAAGTGAGTCCCCCATACAAAATGACTTATGGACGTCTTTTTATTCAACATTTTAGGCTTATTATTATTATTATGTAATTCTTTGTATAACACGGATAACAGAGGACACTTGCCAAGCAAAAATTCTGAAACATCTTAAAATTTAATTTTTTTATAAAATATGTTTTTGTGGCAAAAATTGAAAAGAGAATAATTAGAGCATCCTTTCCATACCCTTTCAGTTTAGTTCTGCTACCACTGGGTTGTCTTGTCACCATTAGAGACACATATGGAGTGGCCTCTCCAACTTGCCTGTAGGTGCCTCACATACATTGCAAGTCCGGAAATAAAGTTGATGACTAAGGCCATTCAATTCAATTCATTTCAATATTTATTTTGCAATAAATGTACCTTAATAGTGTACAATAAATTGGAATGCATGTGGGAATTACAAATAATGATACAAATTAAACAGTATGTATTGATTCTGTGGTACAAAATTACAAGGAGATGGCATAGCCAGATTGGTTGTCTACCTGCCATCTCCTTAATGCAAATCGGATTTATCTCTTGGAGATCTGCAGATCACAAAAAAATAATTTGTCTCTTTCAGTAAATATTACTATTTGTTCCAAAAAATGGGGAATGGGCCAAATAAATCCGTCATGTACTGAGTATCCATCTCGTTTAGTTACCTTAAGGGGAAAAAGAACCAGAAGGCCTCATCTCACAGGAGGCAACTAGAATTCGACGCGAGACGCAGCAGGGTGACAACCAAAGATTCGTCAAAAATACTGAATGACAATACAGAGACTGGCATGACGAGCGAGACACAAAATCATCAGACACAGATCCGTCCCATCAACATGTAACTTCCGAATTGTGTCGGATGAGTCAATGTCTCACTGTTTAGTTTTGTTGATTCAACTGAAGTATTCAAAGAGTGACGTAAATAAGGTGTTCCACACCATTACCACTTACTCAAGAGTGACTGAAAAGCACTAATTGTCACATCACCACATCGCGCGCAGTGTCCATACTTCACGGGAAACTGCCTTCAAGCGATGGAGAAATAAGCTATTGGTTGACAAAGTGATGAGATTCAGAGTCACGCGAGAATTTAATCAAACGTTACAATCTTGGCAATTCATTTTGAAGTATCACACTCTGTTCACCCCCACCTCCTCCCCTCCTCCCACTTAACTGACAACAGATCCAATGTCATTAGCTTCAGTTAAGGGATAACTACAGTGAGTGTGTCTGGAGCGTATCTATCGATTACCTACTGCCGCCTGAATGGCTTCATAATTATCGATTATTTCGAATGGAAATAGGCCTTCTGCAAAAACAGCGCGGACAGATTTCCATTTATTCAGGGTTTTGGAGAAAAGTGCAAGGAATATACGTATCCTTTCAGCTCATGGAGTAGTCCGGGAGCTGATAGGTTAGCCCTGCCCCCCCCCCCCCACCCCAACCCCTCACGAACTCAATTAAACCCCACTCAATTTGAAGTTTCTATACCACTCTAAAGTTTAAAGAGTGTTCACATGAAAAAATGTCTCCGCGTATGCTCAAATGCAACATTAACATGGATGCGATTTACGAAAGTCGCGGTAGGTATTTTCCAATGGCTGTCTCAACTGTAAATGAGTAATATCTTAAAGACGTTTCCTATTGTTATTGATTCATATGCAATGTACATTCGTTCTGCAGAAGTAAAGTCGTAACGTCAAAACACAACATGGCGGACAAAATGGCGGCCGGAAGTTGGAAATATACCATTTTTCCCCAATTTCACATATCGTTAACTTTCGTTTAAAAACTATGGAACTTTCTGTCGATTTGTAACATGAGTAATAAGAAGTGATCAAATGGCTATCGTTAAAGCAAACTGGAGTACTACAAATCGAAACTGTGGCGTATAACCGTCATTTTAAAAAACGTGGTAAAATTCCAAGTTAGGAAAAACGGCATCGTTTCTACGATAGCGCACCGTGTAAGATCTGGAAAAAATTGTGTAGTTTCTACTCCATTGCATCATGTCAGATCGAGGTGAAAATTAGCCATGATGATAAAAATAATATCGAATATCAGCTCTGTGGTTTCATGAGATATAACTGGCACTCAGTCTAGTGTATCGACAACTATCAAAATCCAAAATGACCACCGAAATTTGACTGGGGTGGAAAATTATAAAAAAAATTCACAGCTTTTTCCACATTTCGTCCTCTGTATGACAGAAATACGGGAGAATCACTGCTAACTGGATGTTTTGAAGAAAACTGAAATAGTTTCTCTGCAAAGATGTTGATAGAACCATTCTGGAGACTTTCAGTTTCATGAAAATCAGATCATACATGAAGCGGTATAGTGATAATCATTTCGACATGAGTCTATCTATATCAAAACTTTTTTTAACCCTTTACCTAACATGAAAAGCAGACGACCCTTGCAAAAAAATTCTTGAATAACTAATTCTTTTCATTTTTTGTCTCAAAAACATAGGTTATGAGACCTCTTTGGAACGAGCTCGACGAGCTCGTTCCAAAGAGGGGTCATAACCTATGCTATGTTTTTGAGACAAAAAATGAAAAAAAATAATGAAAATTAATTGATTAATTTTTTGTGAATAGCGCTGGCCGGTTTTGGCCGTTACGTTGGGTAAAGGGTTAAAAATAAACAAAAGACCGATGTGGTGCAACAATGTGAACCATGCAGCTAACAGGTTTCTTCAAATCGCTGAATGTGACAGATAATATCGCGATCTGATTTCAATATTGTTCTAAGTGCAATGAGAATGCGTTGAATTTTGAACAATATTGAAACAGATAGGAAATATAACTCAACTTTATTTTATTCACCGTCCGTTGAACACACAAATATATGTCCGATGTGTATGAGTATCCATATAAGAAACTTACAAACTAGGCCTACCCCGATTCGACTAAGAGATCTAGCAGCTGATATGAATGTGGTTACTGTGTGGACTAGAATAAGCTTTCCTTCGGATTGGAATCAGGGCCTGTTTCGATAGTCCTGTGTCGATCACGGACCTTCTATCCGAATCAGATGAGGCAAATTCGGAAGCGAAACTGGAATCCAGATCACTTTTATCATCATCATCATCATCATCATCGTCGTCGTCGTCGTCACTCCCCGAGACGTCTGACTGATGGTCTTCGAGAAGATCAAATAAACTCTCCGGTAGAATCGGTCCCTTTGACCATTCAGGCTGGTGAATCCCTCCATCATGCTTCCATCTATGGTTATTTGGAACCGGAATCTCAGAGGTGTTCACGTGTACCAACTTGTCATGCTCTGTAGTTGTCTCGTCTGATATGGGGTATCAGAGAACGTTTGGATGGAGGTATTCTCGAAATATCCACTTCTGAAGCCTTCACCTTCAGCAGATCACCACCGCCGACGATTTCCCAGTTTCGAAGCCCTCAGCGTGTATTTATCTCTCAGACGAGGACAGTGAAGCTCTCCAGCTCCGATGCACGTTGTTTATCGGGGGTCCAGGAGTCTCCAGGCAACTGGAATGTCTTAACATTCCTGGGTTCCGCTGCAGCTTCGTGAAGGGAGCAACCTTTCCTTTTCCCATGAAAAATCTTTTACAGTTTTTTCCTACAAAACAGTGAAACCCAAGGATAGCAGCACACATATACTGGCCCTGGTTCTTCGCAATCTAGAAAATGTTTATCAAGTGTCTCTTCCCACCGACAAATGTGTCAAAATATATCGTAAGCAGATTTAGTGTTGCGGCATAATACAGCATTATGATGAATATACTTGTGTCTGGGCTGAGGCAGCAGAACCCAGGTATGTTAAGCTATTCAAGTCGCTGGGAGACTCCTTGACCCTTGATGAGGAACTTGCATCAAAGCTGGAGAGATCCATATGCTTGTTGTATGGTCACCACCGCCTGATAGATATAGACACCGCGAGGGCTTCGAAATGATTATCACTATACTGCCTCACGTCTGATCTGGCTTTCATGAGACTGAAAGTCTCCTAGATGGCTCTAGCAACATTTGTGGGTGAACAATTGTTTCAGTTTTCTTCAAAAACCCAATCAGCACCGGTTCTTCCATATGTCTGTCGGGAAGAGGATGATATATGGAAAAAACTATGAAAAAACTTAAAATTTTCTATTTCCGGTCAAATTTCGGAGACCATTTTGGATTTTGACATAATCGAATTCCTTGATACACTAGCATCTTTTATTCCTCACAAAACCACAGAGATGATATCCGATACAATTATTGTCGTCATGGCCAATTTTCACCTCCATCTGACATGGAGCAAAATCGTAGAAACGAAGCCCTTTTTCCCTACTTTAGATTTTTTACCGTGTTTTCCAAATGTCAGTTATAGGCCAAGTTTAGAGTATGTAAAACTCAGATTTGTATTTAATGATAGCTCATTAGTCAATCTCCGTTACCCATTTCGTATATCGACGAACAGTTTCACAATTTTCGAAAGTGACAATATGTGATGAAAGTGAAAACAATCGGTCTATTTCCAACTTCCGGTCGCCATTTTGTACGCATATTGTTCACATTCATTTTGTTTTGTTTTTCTTCTGTTGATAAGGGATTTGTGCACGCTAGATTAAACTCGATTACATATAGAAAGCAATGACTTTTTACTTCTTCTATAGCAAATTGAAATCACCTCGGATTGAATCTCTGAAACTGTCAAGTTGGGCGCCATTTTGTTTTTGTTTTTTAGGCATGTGTAGCCTTTCTATTCATGTTATCGTCCTTTAATATTTGAATGGGTATATGTTAGCTTCAAAATGTGTGCAGTTAAGTTGATCCTAAGGAATGGAGGGATACTCTATCAGCACCCAGACAAGAAATAGGATGTAATAAATGATACTTTTCTATTTCTATCAGCCTCCATATTGAATTTTCACGTCATCGAATTCCTTGATAGCCGTGGGTGAGTTATTCCCCATTTGTTCACTGAGCTAATGTTTGATATAATTGTTGTCATCGTGGCCTAATTTTATCTAGATTTAACATGGCGCGCTATCGTAGAAACGACGCCGTTTTCCCTACTTTATTTTTGTCGCGTTTTTCCAAATGCCGATTACAACGCCAAATTTTGATTTAATAGCACTCGGACTTGCGCTAAATGATAGCCAATTGATCACTTCTCATCACCCATGTCAGAAATCAACAAAACGTTCTATAGTTTCCAAAGGAGGGTGAACGATATGTGGTGAAATTATAGAAAATAGGTTTATTTTCAACTTCCGGTCACCATTTTGTCCTCCAATTGGATTATAACGTCACAACTTTACTTCTTCAGAATGTATATCGTATGTGAATCAATAACAATAGGAGAAGTCTTCAAGTTCTTACTCATTTATAGTGGAGACAGCCATTAGAAAATACCTACCGCGACTTTCGTAAATAGCATCTCCTTGTTGTATTTGAACAGTCGCGGCCACATTTGTTTCATGTCAACATTCCTTAAAATATGGAGGGGTATATAAGTTTCAAAATGAGTGGGGTTTAGTTGAGACCGGGGCGAGATTCGATGTTCTACAACATCGAATCCTGTCCACTCCAGACTAGATAGTCCCTGGCAGTCCCGTGGTCCGCGAGTTAATAGCTTTAGTGTTTAAAATCACATACTTCTGCACAATGGTTAATCGTGAACACAACATGGAGATAAAGCCTAGTCTAGCCAACCGTTGATACCCACGTTTCCCAGTTTAGAGGACTTCCATCCCATGCATAGGTGACCGGTGTGACAGGAATGATAGTCCGCAGGAAAATTAGTCCCTCTGGACTATTATTCCGCGGAATAATAGTCCAGAGGGACTAACGTTTCTACGGACTATCATTCCTGTCACACCGGCCCTATTTTACCAGTAAAACAGAGCTTACTTACCAGTGTGAATGAGCACTGCTTCACTTGCCGGGTTGCCCACGGATGATAGTTTGTATATACAGTGGGAAATCAGACAGGAAATAACCAGGGCTGTGATATTTTCATTCGTTAAATTATGTTGTGAACTTAAAAGAATAACAACAAGCATTCTTGGAATCAGACCGGACTCAAAGTATTGCCTCAATGTGTAAATTTTCTTTTACACAAAAAACTTTTCAATTGTGTCATGTTTGTCTCTTGCAAAGGTAGGCCGTTTAAAAATAAGGCTGGCCAACGCAATACCAAAGTTCCACAGATAAACCATATGAGGAGTTCTGCGTGTCATGTGAATATCCACTCACAGTACAGCAGCATCCTATAATTATTGTCTGGACTCAAATATATTGCCCTCCCGTGGAAACTGACCAGTCTATGGTGTCTGTACTGTAATGATAATTACAATTTAATTGCCGACTAAACTGGGAAAATGCCAGCTTCCACAGAGTGTAAATGCTTTGGACCGAAGATTAGCTAACTTGTGACTACAACTCTTTATGGCCACAGAGCGTTGCAAACATAACTTAATTGGGGCTTTAATATGACAGGACTCTGGCTTTAGAATAGCCAGAGATATATTGCGCATCAAAAAGCTGAGAGGTGGTACCGAATAGAACTGATTTATTATGAATTACGGTGCCATTTTGTTCACGGAAGCGAACATATGCACTTGCAATTAGGCTGTATAGATAACCAGGGTCATCTGTGGTAAACAATCCGACAGTTTCAACATGGTATAACGAATGGTCTAGAAGCAAAATAACTCGATAGTTTCGCATTACATTAACCCTTTACCCGAGGTAATGACCAAAAGATCTTTACACAGATCATATTAATCTTGGAAATTCCAACGATTCATCGAATCGTTCGGCCACTCACCCGTCTATCATTTTTCCGCCAAATGTCACTCCCAAAAAACATTTTAAAAATCGGATTTGAGGCGGAACCTAATTAAAACGAAATGGCACATAAAGGTCACAACGAAGTTATATCTACGAAAACAGATGACCAACAGAGGGTAAGTGTCACCTAAACAAAAACTCTGTAAAGTTGATGTGAGCTGTAATCATTCAGTTCTACAACATCGAATCCTGAATGCGTATGTGCCAAGGTATTTCCGGGGCAATTTATTTCCGAAACGTTGAGAAACCACGTGCGACATTTAATGCTTTCCCGCCACGTTTTTTTTGCCATGGGTCAATGAGGCGAGAAACTTTCGTTACTGCATGAAGTAAACTTACCGTGAGTGCTTCCTTGTTCGCATGTTTCGCGCTTTAGTATTGGGATTATTTCGTATTCTGTTTCGGGTGAAACGATATACATATTATTTTTAATCCTTTACCCAACGCAGACGATATCAAAATTTATTATTTTAAATATCATTTTTTCAATTTTTTCAAAAAATTTCAACAAAACCATATCATGTAACCCCTTGTTGGAACGAGCTCGACGAGCTCGTTCCAACGAGGGGGTCACATCATATGGTTTTGTTGAAATTTTTTGAAAAATAATATTTTTTCAACTGCTGAATTTGCATATTACGCGGGCGGATACGGGCGATTCGTTGGGTAAAGGGTTAAAGCCTGAAATAGCGAAAGTACGTTTCTGTGGCCAGTATTTAACCTATCCCATCCATTATTCCATGGTACGAAATGATTCAACACATGGGCCCGATGGAAGTCGGGCTAGAGGTGGAACAACTGTGCATATTTTTGAGTGTTTATCCCTAAGTCTAATGGGTCACAGAGGTGCACATATACTACTGCGAAACCTATCAGGATGTGTCCACACAATTGCCAATTTTCCTGGAAAATGTTCAGGCAAATGGTCGCAGGGGCTCAATATTTTTAAAAATGTGGATGACAAATTGC
Organism: Pictodentalium vernedei; assembly: GCA_031216915.1. Lineage (NCBI taxonomy): Eukaryota > Metazoa > Mollusca > Scaphopoda > Dentaliida > Dentaliidae > Pictodentalium > Pictodentalium vernedei. The sequence continues at coordinate 418,730,786 of CM062293.1, read as the reverse complement.
ATCTTAAATGCGCTGGGGCGTCGCGAAGATGACCGACTGTAGAGGGTGAGATGGGGTGGAGTGAACCTGATATGTCCCGACAGTGTTGGCTCAAGTCCCGATTGATCAAATATTCCAACTTCATAATCAAAACATGCCTTCGTAGGAGAGAAGCAGCGGCGGGTTGGCCGTATGGTCCACCAGGAAGATTCTCCCTGGGGCCCCAAAAACTGAAGCAGCCCAACACCTGTTGGCGCGTTAAATTTCGTGAAAATGACAAAAAGGCGAAATGGATGTGATTGGATAGACTGTTGGAATATCGAAATGTCCTCTTTGTGTCTACCATTGATTGCTCTGATGTAAGGAAGTAGAGTTCCTTCACTTTGAAAAATCAGAATTGTCTCCGACTGGGCCGAACCATTGTCTTCCCAAAGGGTCCCCCCCCCCCCCCCAACTCTCCCCCGGTAAAACCATTTTTTCCAAGAATCGATGAAGATGATAGAAAAATGCCATCGAAATGCCTTTTATGTGGACTGTCATTGATCGCAAAGATGTGAGGAAGCCGCGTTCGTTCAGTCTGTTGCCCCCTTGCTGCATTTCTCGGTAGATTTTCTTGGCCCAGTTCGCCCCCGAGGAGAAGTTGATGTAGTTTAAATATTAGCCAATCAGGGCTATAGTTAAAAAACTCAAGACCTCATCGAAATTTATTTTTGGATACACATAAAATATGCATATAGTAGTTGTGAAGCGGCATCTTAGTTAATTAACACTTAAGGTACCACTCCGAATTGATGAACAGCCCGGACAGCTCTGAGACCGATTCCCGCCGGGGACGACTTCAGAAAACTTTAGAGTTTTCAGTTCAGTGTCGGACCTAGCACAATGCCTGCTGGGATACCTGCTTGACATGGGCCACATTAGAGCTTTAGTACTAAATGTACACCAAAATGGTACAGGTCAGGAATCAGACTTGGGCTACGCGGGATATGAAACTGAATACGGGTATCGGTATTTGCAAAAATACCGCGGTGTACCGGTATATTGGAAGACTGTTCAGATATCTGAACATGTACCATAATCGCTGACTTGAACGATCATAATCGGAACGAATCAGCATGCCTTGATGATGCAGTTCGAATAAAACTTTACACAACGCAAATGATAACAAAATTAATTTTAAATATTTGTTTATCGAATTTCCAAAATTTTTAACAAAACCATCACGTGACTCCTCATTGAAGGGGTCACATGATATGGTTTTGTAGAATTGTTTTAAACATAATATTTTTTCAACTGCTCAGTTTATATATTACGATTCGTTAGGTAAATGGATAATATTATTCATTCGGGACAACAGCTTTAAAAAATCGTGACAGCTTGAAAATTAAATTCTGGGTAAATAAATAATGGCGATAACCCGATAGTTTTGTAATTACACTAGTATTCAATCGATACTGGTTTGAATACCGGTATACATAAGTTTATCGATATACCGTGCAGCCCTAAATCAGTCTTACCATTATAGAGAGACAGAACATAATGCTTTTGTAAGTTCCCATTTTCGTCAACAGCGGTGATATCTGAGCAGTTGATGGATGGATGCAGTCAATGTTTTAGTAATTTATTTATTTATAGGGGGGTTAAACGACACTTTCAACAGCCAGGGTCACCTCGTGTCGGACAGTTTTACGGGAGGATGAAGCCGGAGTATACGGAGAGAGCCACCGAGCAACGCCAACTCTCAGACTCCGCAACGTGCTAACTCTGCACAAGCAGGATTAGCATTGGTTGAAGACAAGTGTACCTTCGACGTGCAGTACGCCTTAGTACCCACCGCCAGCGTACCCCCACGTGGGTCATCGGGATGAAGTGCCTTTTTCATGGACACCATGCAGTTTCTCCTGGCGGGGATCGAACCGTGAACCTTTCGGTTTGAAGTTCAATTTCGTAACCACTGAGTCACCATTGTTATGCCATTGTCCCTATATACCGATGCATTCTGTCTTTTGATTGGCCAGAATGCCTTGGACAAATAGCCATGACAAAAGGTGCACCCAACATCCAAGGTATATGAGAGAGTGCAACATCCAGGGTATAAGCGAACGCGAAACATCGGGGGTATATGGTTTAAACGAAAGCTTTCCGCGCCTCGACATAAAAAAAATCAAACCAAAAACTTGAAAATAGTCACGCACATCATCAGATTTCCGACAATTCAATCATAAAAATAAAATAAGAGCAAATAATTCGTCCCCTGAGTACCAATGTGTTCTATGTGCCAGTAGGCACATAGAACACATTGGAACTCAGGGGACGATATATCAACAAAATACTGTTGACTCTTTTCCTTAACGACCCAAGGGATGTAACTCTATCTGTTGTATTCTGCGATTTTAAAAACTAAATAATTATCACGAATTTGGTCCAAGTGATTGTGGAGCTGAGAAATATGTCCACAAATTTATTTTCACTCTGTTTGTGTTGTGGTTCAAACGGGACAAAAACGTTATCTCCGCCAACATCTATTGTATATGGAGATTTAATATCTGAATGTCTCATTTAAACACCTCTCCTGCGGCTCGGTGTTCAAAAACCGACATCCAGGTATTAAATCTCCATATACCATACATGTTGACGGAGATAACTTATATTGTTATTTTAGTAACTTAAAATCATACAGCGCAAGAATGACGATGTTTTGGATAGTAGATGAAGTCATTTCAGTTAATTACTAAATAGAACTATTATTATTTATTTATTTATTTATTTATTTATTAGTGTTTATGGTCACATATTTCTGCACAATGGCTAATCATGACCATGGCAGTTTTATAGGTAGAGGAAGCCGGACTACCAAGCAGCGACGAGCAACTGTCGGCTCCCCAACATACTAACTCCACACAAGCAGGGTTAGCATTGGTTAAAGACTAGTGCGCCATCGACGTGCTGTACGCCTTTGTACACGACGCCACCGTGCCCCTACGCGGGCAATTGGGGAGACGTGTCTTGCCTAAGCACACAACGCGGTTGTCGCAGGTGGGATTCGAACCGACGACCTCTGGGCTTGCAGCCTGAACCTCTACCTAGTGAGCCATCGCGCCATCCAGTACAACTATTAATTATATTCGAAACTAGATTCAAGCCAGTAACATTCTTTACATCAAGAAATTCGAAACATCTTGAGTTAAAATCAAGTTCTGTACTTAACTACTGGTACACAAGACAGAACCAACTCAACATTTACGAGTGAATGACGCTTGGCGGAAGCTACAAACATAAAACCTGACGAAGATGCAGTGCACCCGTGGAGATAGAAAATGAAAAACACCGTAAGATTCCTTACATTTTGCATGCCTGAACATTTGGTCATGTGGCAGCATTTTCAAGCAGACGTTTTTGGAAACTCATCTTATGAATACAAACTTGGTTGAGTATGACTTCGCACATTTCATGCAAAGATAATTGAACTGAAATAAATACATATTATTGCTACAGAGAAGTCATCTGGGTTGTAGTATCACGTCGAGTTGAGGAGGTCAGATCGCGGATCAAACGAGATGCGGCAGCGAGTTTGATCCGACGATCTGACCTCCTCAACGAGACATGATGCGACGACCAAGATCTCTTCACTGTAGCGATAAAATATTTAGTATATGACTTATAGTTCAGCATCGCATGCAACGTTAGCATTAACAATCCCCCCAACCATTTTTGGTAAATGGATTGAAGTAAAATGAACTATTTTTGTTTACACTTTTTTGTAACAGGTACACACTTCCGGGGAATCCCCTGTTGCGCATGAATACGTAACAAAGTGAACAGTAAACTTACAGTCAACCCGGACCGCCGTTCGAGCGCATCCATTCCAGCTTGGAGTAAAGTACTCTCTGTGACCGGGGCAGCTAATTAATCGAATTCAAACGCACCCGTAAATAGTCCGTCATCCTATAGTGATACGGAATTGGATTCCACACTGTGGATTTTCCGGGGACCATAACCCATGTTAAAGATTAATAATCTGCAACGCTTCGAGGCGTCTAACAAACACTATCAGTTTTACACCACAGGCGTGTAACTTTTTGGGATCGGATGGAAAAGATCCTCAAACAGCAGTGATATTTAGCGGTTAAATTACAGTAATATAATGAACTTCCATGTCAGTTATGCTGTGTTTCTCCTCCTTTTATTGATATCCTGAGATCAAGGTGAAAGGATTCAGTGCATCCATCAGTCGAAGCAAAATGATTGGTTGCATAAACATTATGATACATTAATTTATTCACACAAAAGGAAAACGGGGATGATTTACGCAAAAATGACTCGAGACTGTGGTCGATGCTTTGCGTTATATCACGTTATTACCGAAAGTTACGAAGTTGAAATATGTATTTCTGCCTTCATTGAGACAACACCACTATAAAATCGCAAAATGTCCCAGATTGATTACGCTCGTGTATTTAGAATCTCATAATCCAGTCCAACAATATTATAATTTATTTTTGTTCTGAATAGTAATAATTCATTTTTTCGACTTTTCAACTTGCAAGTGCGTAGTTTTCGAAGAGAACGAGCCATTTGTGTAATGAACATTAACTGTTTAGGTTTTTATATTCCAGTGTAAGAAGAAAACCTTTATTAACCTTCACGACTCTGTCGACGCAGATTACTTTCCTCTGCTGAACTGTATATTTTTTAAACTAACTTTTTGGTTGGGGTCTTCGAAATGTAGCCCGAAACTGTGTTACCTGCTTCGCGAAACATGAACAAACCAGTGGCGTAACAGTAATATTGGGGGCCCTTAAGCCACATACTGCATATATTCAGTACATTATAGTCTTATATTCTTGCACTCTGACGGGGTCCACACATTCTATTCTATATAATATCCACCCGGCCTCGACTAGCTTAAGACGTTCTAGTGATGGTTAGTGGTTACAGTGTGGCCGTCGTGGACTGGTCACTTTCCACGAGTGGGCAATATTTCCACGCGCGCATTAATATTAGATTCCAAACACTAATTATAGGAGTAACGGTAAAACATTTAATTAATGAAGCACCGGGTACAACCCAGTGCTCCATTAATTAAAATTTTCCTGATGGTGATTTTCGTTGGTCCTTTTGTTCGTTGGTGAGTTCGTCGGTAGGTTGGTCAGCACCTCAACCGAGAAGGAGTCATGTTGGCATTGGTTGGTTTCGGATACTGCTTCGATGGCTTGATGCAACAACTTGTACAGAACACATCCACATTTGTAAATAAATTAAATATAAAATTGTTTCGTCATTTGAACTACTGTTTCATGTTGTCATGTGCCACGTGCACAACCCCGTAATTGGTTTCAGAGAATATCGCCCCGATTCTTTAAGCAATCTGATATTGAAGCATCCAAGCTCAATGCTTCAACTACAAGACTGTTTTGAGGCCCTTAATAATGATTGTTCCCAAAACGTTGGAATTGTTGGCGGCCCCAAAAAACTTGCAATTGTTGGGGCCCTTAGGAGACACCCTAACCTCGTTGTATGGGAGTTACGCCGCTGGAACAAAATATGGACGAAACACCGTATAATTTGATCACAGTTACCATGATTTGTACACAGCGCTTACTCTTACTAATTTGGGTTAACAAATCGGCCATATTTGTATGACAAGACAAGATTCTCCATTCAAAACAGGATAGGCGGAAGGACTAAAGGGCAAGGTGTGGGTGATAAAAGGTTAAACAATGGTGGATTTATTGCGCAGAGCGGCGACGCACCATTTACAGTATTCTGGGTGGATATCGGGAGAGGAACACACTTATCTCAATACAAAAAAAGAAGAATGACGTCGATGCACCATTTCCTTAATTTTTGACTTGAAAATTGGATGGAAAGTATGTTCACCTTTCATATCAGAAGGGTAGGAACAGGCGTGTTTCATAGAAGTGTACATCGGAAAAGGGATCATTATGACATTTTTGTCCATGACATATCCTCTCTATTCTTAATCTGTTTAATGCTGTTCCGGATTATTAGCATATACTTAACACTTACGCTGCCGAAAGCCACTATTGTCGCCTATTTTATGATGATTATCTGTACGCTGTAGTATGCGCAGATCAAACCTACCATCTGATTAATTGTTGGAAATGGTTCAGAGAGCGTTTCTACCAATTAATCAGATGATAGAGTTTCAAGTATGTCATAACTTTTATTAAACTTTCTCGCATACAGGCGAACATAGAGGTGCTACACATATGGCTAAAGTGGGCGTGGTAGTAAAGGGGTTAAGAACGTTTTTCCCCTTTTCAAACTCATCGGATACGTTTTACATAAATACTCGCCAGAGCTCATTGTTATATTTGTTAAACTCTATTTTGCCAAGTTTTTCGATTTCATGGTGGAAATATCAGTCCTAATTACTGAGTGTCAGAATAAAAGTCTGTTACAACATGCACAAATATACCCGGGAGCAACTTGGACGGAAATTTTAAAGTCAGGATTAATCAGCTATTTTATTTCTTAAGAGTTGCTGATCATCTTCTGTTAAGTATTTTCTTCTTGCCTATATTCTCTGAATATCTACATTTGTCAATCTTCTCTTTTTGTCTTTCTTCATGTGTTGTCTGACCATTCATTTTCTGCATGGCTTTTCCTTTTTGACCTTCTTTCTGTCAGCAGTAGAAATGTTTTGTCTTGTTTTTCTCGTTATAACTTTCTTAGTGCGTCTGTTTTTTATTCTTTATTTTCTCCACACTTTATCTTCCTTCCGCCTTCTTAATCATCAAATTTTGGGGTTTTTTGTCATTTCTTTTTCTCCTCTCCTGTGGGATGGGGAAATAATAACGTATGTTGTGTAATAAAAAAAACAACCCATAGTTTTATTGCAAAGTACAATATCTCTTAATTAAGCCTTTTTAGCCTTTTTATATCTTAATTAAGACATTCGATATCCATTAAATAAGACGTATTGTCTCTTAAGACATACTGAATTTTTAAATTAAGACTTACAGCACCTCTTAATTCGGACTCACAGCATCTCTTAATTCAGACTCACACGTTCGGTGCTCTGAAAGTGAGAAGATCCCCCTCTTCAAGGCATCTTTATGTCCATCCTTAGTCACTTCATCTGCAGAGCTCCGGAGTTCTAGAAACCCAAATACCCATCAAAGAAATTTGCTGTTCATGAATCATCAAGTATTCTATCCGGTGGTGCATGAATAGCAAATGTACTTATTGAGCCCTTCTTACGCCCCAATACAGTTAACGTTGACAACACGTGTGCTAATTCGATGTGCGATATATCGCCATTGTGTATCCCATACATAAATACTGCTCATGACAAATCTCTAACACAAGTCATTTACTAACATTTTACGTTAGTGTTGTTTGGAGACAGCACAGCTGGAATATATGTTCCTATCATTACCGGGACCGAAATATAATAACTGTACAGCAGAGACGAACGTGACAACCATTACTGATTCCCAGTTTCTTATTCGACTTTCGTTATCAACCGATTTTATCGGTTGATAACGAATGTCGAATAAGGAACTGGGATACACCTGACAATATTTAATCCTACTTCGCTTGATCCATTTGTTATATGTGCATTCATATCCAGTATTATCAAGATCAATTTATCAAACAACACAATTGTGTTAGCACGCGATGTTTATGTCAAGCAGCATTGTTCTTTATGGTATCACGGAACTAAATATTTTCCCATACGCGACCATTATAACGTTCAGGCCAAAACAAATATGATCGCATCATTTAAATTTTGACATTCAAATATCTTTGTCAAGTATAACCCTTCAAACAACTTTTTCTGACCCCAAAACAGGGGTCATGCAACACATAAGAGAGAAAAATTGACAGCAAGGGAAGTACCGGTCATGTGCACATATTTTTCAGGGAATTCCCTACAAAAACGTACCAAATGTAAATTGTATTTTTTAGGTCCAAAACTCATCAAATCACCCTCTTTTGTATCTGGGATATTCATCAATAATGCAAGATGTCGATAGAATGTTTATTTTCCCAAGGCTGTTTATTTTTAGAGATTACATCACTTCCGGGTATTTCTAATTCAAATATTTAGTTCAGTGATACCTATATAGAGATGTCGCACTGCGAAGACGTAGCATATGGAGTCTGGATATTTAAACAATAATGTACGTTAAACTTTGATCCTGCAACAATGCTCTTCTAATAGCATCGGTTGGCGATTCTTCATCGACCAATTGGGGCTGGATTAGCTTCAAAATATTTATCCTCTTTATTCATTCGTTGCCCTGAAATGGTGAGGTAAATCTCGTGAGGTAAATATTTGAACTCATTTGGGACTCACTTCTGGTATCAAACCCATGCACAATACTCTGCGCCATTTGAACATAACTTTACAGAATACTATTTACCGTTCGTGGAACCGTTCCGATCTTCCCAGGGCAGTGCGTATTATGTTTGTCGTAAATAAAAATGGCAACAAGGTGTGCTCAGTGAGGTGTCTGCAACGAAGGAAAATGAAGATGGTCAGCATCTACGAGCTGATGCCAGAGTGGAAGCTTATTTTAACCTTTGAACTCAAGTGGTATCTTCCGCCTCGGGGCTGTACGTTGAAAATACTGACTGGTCTACCCCACACATTTACTGAACAGCCATCCTGTATAATAACATTATGACGTATCATGTTGCAGGCTGGAAAAGCGGCCGCTCGGCAGGCCTGCAACCACGGGGGGAATCCCATGACTGAGTCTCTATTTTTATATTTGAGGTGTTTATTCAACACACAGATTATACACAACTATGACAATACGAAACATTAACTAATTAACAGAAGAGTTTATCTGTCTTCAATAGCAGGTTAAATTTCAAGTGATGAGTGGTTTCTGGTAATTGAAAGTAGGAGAAATGCTCTCGCAAACAGAGGCTTTCCATGGGACAAAGACAGGAAATTGCTCCTTTTAATGCCATGGTCGACCCGGGGCACATGTGCTTGGCAAACACTATCCAAATTAGTGGAATTTAGTCACTTTGAGGAGGTGGAGAAGGGATAAAATGATTCTGAATGGTCCTTCAAAAGTTAGTGGACAGATATAAAAAAAATTGCAAATAATCAATCTTGTTATTTGAGCAGAAAAAATAAAACTTTTTGGGGTATGTTGAAGCAGGAATTGATTCTTCAGAAGACAGGAAATTGCTCCTTTTAATGCCCAATTTTAAAATTTGTCCATGCCGGGTTGAACCATGGTCGACCTGGCACACATTTGCTTGGCACGGTGTATCTAAATTAGTGGAATTTAGTCACTATTGTGGGGGTAGGGGTGGGGGGGGGGGTAAATTATTCTGGATGGTCGTTCAAGTTCGTGGACAGAAATAAAAAAAAAATCAAATAATGAATCTTGTTATTTGTGCAGAAAAAATAAAACTTTTTGGGGTATGTTGAAGTAGGAATTGATCCATCGGAAGACAGGAAATTGCACCTTTTAATGCAAAGTTTTGGGGTATGTTGAAGTAGAATTGATCCTTCAGAAGACAGGAAATTGCTCCTTTTAATGCCAAATTAAAAAATTTTCCCATGCCGGCTCGAACTATGGTCGACCCGGCGCACATGTGTATCCAAATTAGTGAAACTTAGTCACTATGAGGGGCGCTCGGGTTCAAAGGGGTAAAAAGCATATTTATCGAATGGAATGATGGTTTTACTCTTTTGCCGATGGGATTGTTAACAAGTAATCCAGTGTTAAGTCCATATATCCGGACTGCTCCGTTTACAAAAAATCATCATTTAGATTTTAATATGGTTTTCAATATTGGCCTCTAAATCACAGGAATACCTGTAAATGAGAACTTGTCTACCATGGAAAACAACCACTTTCCGGAATTCCCAAGAGTTTGCGGTTTGGGGTACTTGAAATTTTAACTTTTCCTTTGCTCAGGTGGTTTTACATTCTTTCGTCAAGTTTGTTACATTCTCGTTTGCGTTCACGATTCTATTGTATTTATTTCAGAAAATTCTATGCACAACACATTCAGATTTGCATATTACGGAAGCGAATTATGGACATGGGTGAAGAAATGGTCCCTTCAAATTTAGCAAGATTTTAACTTTGAAAGTCGTCATTGTAACTTTCCATGTGAAAGTTTCATCTGTCAAGGTCGCGGTCCCTGGAGCTGAGGGGAAAAATTGGGAAAAAACAGTGAAAAGGAGTGCCAGATGTGTAATTTAGGCGTGGTGGAGACCCTGGAACACTTTCTTCTAGAATGCCCAAAATACCAGTCTAAAAGAATAATATTCACTGGGAGTCTATTGGGGAAGTGGGATGGGAGAATGAAGGACATGTGGAAATTGAGTGACTCAAAGGACAGGGTTAATATGCTAATCGGAGAGATTGGGAAGATTGGGGCAAGGGATGTCATCAAGCAGTTCGTCTCCGAGTGTTGGGAGGAGAGAAGAAGTGTGGGAATAGGGAGGCTGTTGGGAGCACATGGGTAACCAAGGCCTTCTCGAAAGAGAACCGCGACAAATTAGCGGCCGGCCAAAGTGTTATTATTATTAAGGTGACAATGTTAACTTCAGGAGTAAAAATTTTAACTTCCAAAGTCAAAAGTTTAACTTTGAAAGTCAAGATTTTGACTTTGAAAGTTAAAAGTATGACTTCGAAGTTCAAATTTTCACTTCTAGAGTTCAAATTTCCACTTCGAGAGTGATTTTTACTTTCAAAATACAAACTTCGACTCTCGAAGTGAAAATCATGTCTTTTGAAGCTAAAATTTGTACTTTTGAAGTATCCATTTCTTTCACCCATGTCCCAAATACACTTCCGTTCGTTCTGACCTTAACTGTGAACCTTTCCTTTTGGAGCATGAACCCAGAAATGGTCGCTTTTTCACACACTCTTCAGTGTTGTAGCTGTCCCTTGATCACTGAACATTTTATGCTCCCGTGAGGGGGGGGGGGGGGGGGGGCATGACAATCGTTACTTATTCCCATTTCCTTATTCGACATTCATTATCAACCGATAAAATCGGTGGATAACGAATGTCGAATAAAAAACTGGGAATAAGTAATGGTTGTCACGTTCGTTCCCCGCGAAGTAGTATGCTTCTCGGTATGCGGACTCTGTGCACTGGTAGTACCAAACGGATGACCAGGCGTTTTTCCCACTGATCGCGATGCGAGGATTACTGAAAAAGGTTACTGATTTTTGTTAAATATATCAGATCATGCCAGTGAAGAAACTCCCCGTTGAACAAGGACAACGGTTAATTGAATTTTGTTCCATCATCCATGTACAGGTGGGCACAAACAATCATTAATTATAGTTTTGACGCAACGAAGCCTTGCATCAAAGTTATATTTTATAATTGTATTTATTTTTTCACATCAGTCTCGATTCACTTACTTATTGGGATTCAACGACACTTTCGACGGCCAGGGTCACCTCGTGTCGGACTTTCTTACGGGTGGAGGAAGCCGGGGTAGCAAGAGAGAACTACCAAGCAGCGGCGAGCAACTGCCAGATTCCCCAATGTACTAACTCCACACAAGCAGGGTTAGCTTTAGTTGAAGGCAAGTGCACCCTCAACGTGCAGTATGCCTTAGTACAAAGCGCCACCGTGTCCCCACGTGGGTAATCGGGATTAAGTGTTTGTTCCAAGGACGTGGCTCAGTTACAACTGGCTCGGATCGAACCGTGGATCTTTCGGTTTAACCCTTTACCTAACGTAACGGTCAAAACCGGCCAGCGCAATTCTCAAAAATCGCCAATTAATTTTCATTATTTTTTTCATTTTTTGGTCTCAGAAACATAGGTTATGACCCCTTGTTGGAACGAGCTCGTCGAGTTCGTTCCAACGAGGGGTCATAACCTATGTTTTTGAGACAAAAAATGAAAAACATTAGTTATTCAAGAATTATTTTTGCAAGTGTCGTCTGCTTTTCGGATTAGGTAAAGGGTTAAAGTCCAATGCCGTACCTACTGAGCCATCGCACTGTTTAGTCTCGATAAGGACGTGATTAAAATTTGTGTTTACCTTCAGTGGCGAAGAGAGGTCTTTCCGGTTGTGAAGTCAGACCATAAATCTTCCGACAAAATCACAAAAGAAAAACAGAGGCTGGTATTATAAAACGTTTTATTACACGCCTGCTCTATGAAATCCCCATCTACAACAACACTAAACCATGCACACTAAAAACTAAAGTGTTAAAACTGACACTTTCAAGGTGTTAAACCCATTCTAACTCTTAGGGTTTGATTTTAACACTCAAAGTGCAATGATTTAAGCACTTAGACATTACAATCGTCAGACATCTGAAACTTGAATGGATGGCACTTCCCATGTGTCTTGCATTGGTGGTTCTTCCAGAATCGTCCACAATTTGATTTGCGCTTGGTGGGTACATAATTAAAAGGACACAACGCAGATGTCGCGGATCAGGCTCGAACTCTCGAGCCTGATCCGCGCCATCTGTGTTGTTTCCTTTTAAGTGTCGCGACATTACACTTGTTAAGTGGTATTATTGTAACACCTGTCAAGTTCTGGGATATCTACACTTGAACAAAGTGCTAGGTCAGCACTTTGTAAGTGTTAAATACAGCACTTCAAGTGTAGTTTTTAACACTTTAGTTTTTAGCGTGTGCGGAAATCGTTGACGGACTAATTTTATAAAGAAGCGAATTTTCACTGGAATTTTCTACAAATCGTACATCGCAATGACAATTTGAATCGTTAGCGATAGCTAAAAATCGTCCCATGCTTTCCAATGTGTTCTTTTTGCCAGTAGGCACATAGAACACACTGGAACTTAGAGGACGAAATAGTAACACGGGTTCCCCTCGCAAATTTGGTTGGCGACAAAATGTATTCTTTTTGTTGAAGTTGTCAAATGAATTGCTGAGTGTCCTTCTAATAATGGATTTTATAGACGTGAAGGCGTGTAATAAACACAGAACGACACGCGTGTGTGAAAGGGTTAATCGATATGGCACTTGTGTCATCGCGGAAGGATAAAACTCGAGGACTTAGCCCTCTCGTTCTATCCTTCCGCGCTGGCACGCGTGGCATATCGATAAACCCATGCACACGCATGTGTCGTTCTGTGTTTGTAACACACAAAAGTTTTGAAAAAAAACTTCAAAATAGGTGTCAACGAGACATCCCTGGCTTATATTGCCGTTTGGATAAAGTTATCTCCCTTGAAGTTATTAGACGAGCTAGGAATGTCCGATTAAGAAACAAGTAATTGAAATAAAGTTTCCGATTGTTTTCGTTTATTAAAAGTTTCAAAAAGGAACTTGTTTTTTTATGGAAGCTAATCAGAAGCAACCGCTTCACAGATAATCCGCCATTATTTATTTATGCATTAGGGTTTAACGACACATTAACAGCCAATGCCATATCATGCCGGTGACAGTTCTACAGGTGGAGGAAGCCGGACTACCCCAGGAGAGAACCATCGACGAGCAAATGCCAGCTCCTCAAATATCGTAACTCCGCACTGCAACATTGGCAAGGTTAGGCTGGTTGAAGACATGCCTCACCATCGACGTACAGTACGCCTTAGAACACGGCGTCATCGTTCCCCCATCTGGACAATCGGGGTGAAGTGCTTTGCCCAAGGACACAACGCGGGAGACCGAATCGATCGCCCAAACGGTCACCCATCCAAGGATTAACCGGGCTCGACGTTGCTTAACTTCGGTGAGCTGACGAGAACCGGTTACCGCAACGCCACCGCGTCCCCGAAATCCGCCATTAAGATTGTCTATTTAGTATTACACCTATCAATACAAAGTGCTCACCGTGGCGCATTGTTTAGGGAATGCGTTTGTACAGGAATTTTCAAGTTTCTACGCTTCTCGGAGGGGGGGGGGGGGGGGGGGGGGCGGTCGCAAAAAAATGCCAGGATACAAGGTCTGGGTGGGTGGGTGGGTGGGTGGGTTTATTGGTTCCGAGCCCCAAAGTGCAGTTTTTGCCGGTGTCATGCAATTGTTTCCCAAATATCATTTTACAGACAAGTAATTAGAAACAAAGTGCATTCAAGTGCTTAGATTCATAACTTAGAACAAAATAGAGCATTGATAATGTGTTGGGGGCTCCATGTCATAATTTTTTCCCCATGTGTTACACTTCATTAGGGGGTGGATCCTGTTCTGGGTCTGGCAAAAATTTGCAAAACTGAAAGGTGATTCCCAGCTATTTGGTCATGATTTTCACTCCTTTATATTTCTACTAAGGCAGTCTGTCTCTTATTAGTGCTTTGTAGCTCCTATTATTTGATTCTTCTGTAAGCCTCAGGGTGCCTCACGCCATTGGTCTAGTGTGCTTCCATGTATGGAATAATTGGAAAGATTGATAGAATAAATATCTTGATTGTGGAAAACGTGTATAATTTCAAGGTAAATATGATTCTAGTGATACTAACATAAAAAATAGATAAGAGGCAATTCATCTCAGACAAGCCACCCTGACATGGGTCAAAGAACTTCAGTATTAGGTCTCTCTGAGACCAGCTGTACAAACTAAACTTTTAACCGAAAAGTAATGAAATGAAAAACAACTATTTCTTGTGAACAGTTGAAGATATCCAGGTGGGAACAATATATTTTGAGCAGGGCTTCTTGGTGGTGGGATTCGACTGGTGTCTGAACAGCATAGACATGTTGTACATCGGGGTAAGGGCTGTGTTGCTTGGAACATGAGTGGGTGTATATCTGCAATTCAGTTGGTGGAGGCGGGTTCCGGTGGTTACCTGGGGGTCTGATGCTGCATTTCCGTTGTGGCTTTATATGCAGAGAGATTGTTTTGGGGCCATCTGTGGCTAGGGATGCCTCGGATGCCCAAGAGCAGGGCTGGGATATCGGACAAGTTGGTTTGCGGCACTTTTCATGTTTGGGAAAAGTATTTATTTATTATTTTTTTTTTTTTTTTGATTTAGGTAATTTGAATACTTCGTTAAACAGATTTTATAAATTGGGGGTGGGTACCCAATTGTCTTTGAGGAAAAACTGTGCGGGAGGGTGGGTGTCCAAGACATGACTGGCAAAAATTTGTATTCCGGGGGTGGTGGGTCCCAAAAATTGAAAATGAAAAAATTTCCACCTTGTAACCGTAATTTTTTGCCTGACCGAAAGCCCCCCCCCCCCCCACCCCCAACATCCCCCCCCCCCCCCACCCCCTGTGCTTCCCGGGAAAAATGAGAAAATCTCACGTCCTGGAGTTTAATATTAATGGAAAACGGGTGTCTTTATTCTATGTCACGATGCTCACACTGCTGGTATAATGAACAAAAAGTTACATAACATCAAAAGCTGGGCTTCTCATTTTTAACCCTTTATCTAATGTGAAAAGCAGACGACACTTGCAAAAGAAATTCTTGAATAACTATTATTTTCATTTTTTGTCTCAAAAACATAGGTTATGACACCTCACTGGAACGAGCTATGTTTTAGATTCAAAAAAATGAAAAAATAATAAAAATTAATAGGCGAGTTTTGAGAATAGCGCCTTTTTTGGCCGATACGTAAGGTGAATGGTTAAATGGATTGATAAGAGAATAACAGTAAAACGTTCAAACTGATTAGGAAACAAATTGTAAACGGCTAGCTTTTGTATTTGTATACTACCCTACGGGAAATGCCTTATGTTTTTGAAGTGATACGCAAATCGATGATACAACTTCGCTACCATTTTGAAATTTTAAGTTTATTTTATAAAATTCTCAAATCTTTCGCGTTCATTTCTCTGACAGCTTCAGTAAATTAAGGGGAGATAACTTTTCTGTGAATTTCTTGCAGTGACGAAACTTGTCAACCATACGTAGTAACTCTGGGTTTTAGCTCTCATTTTTCTGTTTTCCAGTTGAGGCAATGAATTATTAGTCAAGGAAAACAAATCCAATAGAACCTAAGATCAGGGACGTCCAAAATTTCCTATTGTTGGACATTCGAGTAATTGGAAATTCCATCTATCTGGACTTTAGAGCTTCTTTGGTGGTGCTGATGTCTCCTTTACTTCTCCAAATCCCAACTCGGTTTCAAATCGAACAAAAATTCCAACTGTTACTATTTGAAACTACAGTGTACGCAATATCTAGTTTCAAAAGTATGCATGATGTCAATCGGTACGAGATTTTTATAGTACGTTTACTTTTCGTAATAAAAAAAAAATCCTCGAAATGCACTTTAAGAATATCGCATCATGTAAAACTGTTATCATGAGTTAATTCCATCATTCACAGTTACAAAATGACGAAACATCGAAAATTGACCATTCCTGCATTTGATTTAATGTTAGGAGAGTGTGAATTGCTCAAAGTTCTCAGCTTGAGCATTTGTTAAGTACATATTCAGTTCCCAGAATAATACCAAATAATAATAACCTGATAATTCTATCATAAATGTGTTGGCATTTCAGTTACTAGAATCAATTTTATGCCCCCTTTCGTGGCTTCATTTTCAATTTTTTTCTCGGTAGTGAATTTTCAACTATAGGGGGAGAGACCGGAAGGGGGAAACCCCCTCCCGGTCCCCCCCCCCCCCTAGTTGGAAATCCACTACCCTACAGTCCCCCCCCCCCCCAAATCGGAAACCTCTAGGCACGTCCCTGTCTAAGATTTCCGACATTTTATCTGCGACCCTGTTTACCTTGCATGAAGGTTCAGATTTCAAACATTATACAGCGTCAGAACTACAGGGTGAGAAGAAACTCGTTAAGTATAGCTTTTAACGCTGGCAATGCGTCTTGTGTGAAAGGCCTTCACAATATTGAAATACGACACACAATTTGTTAGTGAATTTGTCAAGGGAACTGCATGCAAGACCTTATTTAAATTTCGGCAAAGTCTTTGCACAGCTGAGGGAATCGTGTGATTAAATTACACAATACTGTCCGCTTGCTACTCGTGCCTTTCGCCAATGTGATTAATATTATCAGGCAGGAAGTGAAAATCCACTCGGGAAATACTGTAATCCTGTAAATGATCACAGAGTCGTTATGGGAATAAACAGAATACATTTAGTCGATAACGTGCTCCAGAAGTAACAAGGAAAATTTACAATTCCACTTTCAACCCTTTACCCGCTAATCGCCCACATCTGCGAACATCCGCCAACGTGCTTTACAAATTAAGCAGTTGAAAAAATCCATTTTTTTAAATATGTTTAATTATTATTTATTTATTTATTGGTGTTTAAGATCACATACTTATGCACAATGGCTAATCGTGGCCGTGCCAGTTTTACGGGTAGAGGAAGCCGGAGTACCCGGAATGAACCACCGAGCGTCGACAAGCAACTGTCAGTTCCTCAGCATTCTAATTCTAACTCTGTTCAAGCTCCGCTCGGGCAGGGTTACAGCGGTTGAAGACATGTGCACCATCGACGTGCAGTACGCTTTAGTACACGGCGTCATCGTGTCCCCATGTAGGCAACCGGGATAAAGTGCCTTGCACAAGAAAAACAACGCGAGTCGTCCCCGACGGGGATCGAACTCGGGACCTCTAGCATAGAAGTCCAACAGTCTACCACTGAGCCACCGCGCTCCCAAATATGTTTAAAAAAACATATCATGTGACCCTTTCTTATATGGAATGAGCTGATTTTGGTGAAGCTTTTTAAAAAATTTGAAAATAGATATAATTAAAACAAGACTAACAGTGATCGCACGGTCACGGATGCCCTCGAACTATGGCCTTGATCTGTGACCTTGATCTCCATCGAACAAACAAAAAATTTGAGCGCGGCACATCGACTCCCCATTAGCAACATGTATGCCAAGTTTCAACAAAATCCAAAGAAGCACCTCAGAGTTATGGAGCGGACACGAAAATCTTCCTGGTGGACAGACGGACGTTCAACCACAGATGTACTTGTGAGGTGATTTTAGTGTTAGGTATGGGGAAAATTGCGCTACTCACAAGTGGGTTTTTCGCACCTCACAAGTTGAAAAAAACCTCAGAAGTGGCTGGTGTACTAATGGTTTTATCCCCCAACCTCACAAGTAACGACTGTACACGGACGGTCACCTCGCAAGGCCATCTGCGGTGGCCCGGACGGACAGACGGACGGATAGACAGACGGACGGAAATGACAAACACTACATGCCCCCGAAAATTTTGTCGGGGGCATAATAATAGTGTTTTATATCGCATGCGATGGATAGAGTACAGCTGTCGTGGACTGGTCGCATTCCACGCATGGGCAGTGATGTCCACGCATGCGTTTACCAGGTTATAAAAATTATCGTCAGCAAAATTGTAATTAATGAAGCACTGGGTCGTACCCGTGATATGGTTTTATTGATTTTTTTGACAAAATTGAATTAGTTATTTAAAATAAAATATTAACAAAATTTGATATCGTATGCGTTGGGTAAATGGTTAAGAAAATATTGTCCATCCGACTAACTGAGAACTAGACCACATTTTGTTACTGCGTGGTATCATCATATACTTTATTTGTTCATTGGGTGTTGAAGTCATTTCAGCATCCCTGGGTGTTGGATGACTGTTACACAAGTATCGTTTCTGCACACTTTCAGTGACTGTCTTCCCAGCCGTCGATTATCATAATAGTTATACAGAAGTTGTTTAATGGAGTAATCAAGTCATCAAGCACGATTCTACCCCCCCCCCCCTCCCCCCCCCCTTCCCGGGTTGCCAAATGAGAGATGTAGGGCATGAGATGAGATTTTAAAATCTCGAGACGGTACACTGCAGTCAACGATGGCAGAGGGCAGCCTCTTCCCCTTGCATCCAACTAAGAGGAGACACACAAGGTGTGCAAGAAGTGTCCCGCTTGTCCTGCTTGTGACATAGCGACGGATCCAGTTCCGGCTCTGTCATTTGGGACAGATGGATCAGTCGGTGCCCAAGGGGGTAGATATCTACAAGTACAGCATCGCGATTATTGCAGAAGATTCTTCTACGAGGGGCCATTGTAGTTATGAGAGGGTCAAAATATGTATTTTGTTAAGTAACTGCATCTTCAGAACAGATTCTTCTCTTCATCCACTTGTTCAAACACCGGAGTCATTAAGGCGAAGAAATAGTACAGTTATCTTTTTGTTTTCTTACCGAAAACACCTTCCCCCAGTCGAACCACGCTCACTGCAGCGAGCTCGTAAGGCAATTACAGATCAGCACAGATAAGTTGGAAACCAACCATTCAAGAACTTCAATTCAGTATGCGTATAAATGGTTTCGTAAAAGAAAATTCCTCCTGGTAATGTGAGTCTATGATAGGAAAACACAATATTGCTAAAATGATAAGGAAACCTAACGACCATTTTAATTCTACAGTCCAGCTGAGCTCTGTCAAATAAACCTGTTCCCATTATTATGAACTACCTCTCCAATATCTATGAAAACTTTACCATTACAAAATATATTGTTCTTTCCGACACTGTTCGAAACTTTCTTTACATGCCCAAAGCTAAAAGGGGGTCCGGATGCGATCCGCCCGTCCCACATGACCATGTCTTCGGAACTTTTTTGGCCTGTCGGGAGAATTGTTGGTCGCTGGAACGCCAAAATTGGCGCAAAAAGTCGCTTATATAAAAAAAAACTCACAATTTTTATTATGCAAAATACTTTTATATATGTTTCGTAGGCCTTCATCCTCTGTTTGAAAGCTTTCGTTCGTTTATTATTATTATTTTAAAAAATTATTTTCGTTGAATGAAAATATATCCTTAAAATAGTAATAATAAACGAACGTTTCGAAGCAGTGTCTCTATAATTGTTTTAAAGACGTATATTGAGTCAGGTTTAAAGTTCGTGCCGACGGCCAACCCGGACCCTGAAACACAGTTGAAAAAAAATTAACTCTCGCCCACCATGTTGTAATATTTTAAGATTCTTGCTTCGGGCTGGACACACCCAATTTATTATAAATACACTTAAAACGGTACCAACATGGGCATTCAGTAAAATATCGCCTCACTACATCATCAAACGTACGAGCCTACCATTTATTTGGAAATTTTAACTTCTTGCATCCTGCATGCTGCTGGCGGGTATTCCTGCCCAGGGCAGGATTTCTCTTGTCATTGGCATGAATATTATATGGGAACATTTAATAAATTCTTTCCCTGTAAATTAAATGGATTTTTTCACTAACGATTCCTTGTGTTAAATTTAGATGGATTTTCAGCAAATCTGGATTGGATGAAAAATATGTATAAGAGAACTCAGTCGTTTGGTAAAGGGTGTCGTCGAATTCTGCCCTCACGCAGTCAGATTTGAAAACAAGCCAGAAGGAACTGACGCTAGGGTTCTAAGCCCCCTACCCCATCCAGTTTTAAACTTGCATGGGGTCTAAATCCTAGCGTGCCCCTCTTCACTTTTATGGGTCATTGGAAAAGGAAGAATGCGTCTGCATTTATAAATAAATGACTTTCGCCGAGGAAACCCGTTAACAGGATGGGGTATTAAAGCAAGTGTGTGTGTTGTGGGGCGTAAAGGTGGGGTTAGAATAAGGTACATATGTTGGCCTATGTGTGTAGCTGCAGTCGAGACGTGCAAAAACTCTAAATAAATTTTGGAACCTCACATATTTCGTGAAATAAAAACATTCTAGTCCTAACTAGATCCTATCATTGAAAGGTTCTACTTAGGTCTTGTGGGAGAAAGAAATCTGTTTTCAGCCACGTACCAAGCCGTTCACCTATCTGCAGGGGTAATAGAGATGATGGTACCGATGGGAAGACTATGACTTCCCTCTACGTGCTTCAGGACATCGGTGCTCACAGCTGTCAACTTCACTGGTGGTGCCAAATAAGACTCAACCTAAACCCCTCCCCTCCCCCGTCCTCCACATCCACACTCATATTTTAATCTGTTCTGTACATCTCGATAAAAATGTAGCTCATGTGGATTAATGAACGTGGTGATAAAGATTAGAGAAAAGAAGACATTTAATTCAAGGGAATTTTGGGAGAGGCGTGACCAATTCGACTTCAAACATCAGCTCAGCGAACGTGGAGATTAACTCCCTTGATGTGTGTAAATTTGGCGTTTTTCAACAGAACGTTCACTCATTCAGATATCACAGAACTAAATATCTTCTCATAGGCGACCATTATAACGTTCAGGCGGAAAAAAATATGATCGCATCACTTTAACTTTGGCATTCAAATATCTCTGTCAAGTGTAGCCCTTCAGACAACTTTTTCTGATCTGCAAACAGGGGGTCATGCAACAAAAAAAGAGAGAAAAACTGACACAAAGGGAAGTACCGGTCACGTGCACATATTTTTCAGGGAATTCCCAACAAAAACACACAAAAAGTAAATTGTATTTTTTAGGTCCAAAAGTCATTAAATCACCCTCTTTTTTATCAGGAATATTCAACAATAATGCAAGATGTCAATAAAATGTTTCAAACGTTTATTGAAACAATATATTTTCCCAAGGCTGTTTATTTTTAGAGATTACATCATATCCGACATTTTAAGGCGGTTCACTCTAATTTCAATATTTAGTTCCGCGATACCTTCAACACTGATCAATGCCTTGAATGGTATCGTCTGATAATACGCTGTTCAGAGCGGCATTGGCGTGTCTATCTTGCTTTTATTGTGAAGGGCTGTAATAATTCAATCCTACAACCCCATTTCAATTCGCGGATTAAATCTGCAATCTCCCAGGTATTAGAGACCAACGCACGTATCAACTCAGCTACTATTCTCCGGTGTTTGGTGCGGCGTCGATGCACGCAGAGCCAAAGAGAGGTGGGTGATGCCTCCAGCAAAAGTTTTGTCGGAAACTTTGCAAGAATGTCGAGAAGTTCTTCAGATCTATAGTCTTGGTAAATATAGGCACGAGGAATGACGGAAAGTGATGGAAATGGACCGAATCGGAAACGAAACCGGACTGAAAAGTGAAATTAATCTTATAACAAACCCTAAAGTGAATTCAGCGGTTTATTTTAATTTATCATGTAATAAATTATATACAAATAAAATATTCAAAATATTCTTTATTGTACACGAAAAAAATAAAAACAAAAGTCAGCAAGATTTATGTTAGTCCCCCATCCCCTTCACCGTCCCAAGATTCGCTGAAATTAACTGAAGTATTGATATGTTTACACAAATAATGTCTGCTTAAAATAATTGATTATCCCTTTGGCTTTTTATTCCAAAGGATTACATGGAAAAGGATTGATATCCATCTGGTGTTCTAAAAGGCCATTTTCATTTAGGTTTTTTGAAATAAATATTATTCTTTGACAGGGACATGGACATCAAGGGTGGTGTGGTGAGGAGGGTCAAGGAGGGATATAAGTGAGAGATTTTAAAAGCCAACATTATCTTTACTTTCTAAAGTCAGCTCTTCCCACCCCACACATTTTTTCTGTTTTTCGACAGATTAGTGTGGGATGGGCCAACCAAACGTTAAATGCATTAACTGAGCATTACAAGAAAAATTTAAACCAGTTGAAGTCTAAGATAACTTTGGTTATGCGACCACCTCCTGGACTCGAAAAAATAGACTTCAGCAGTGCTTCGGTGCGTGCCTTGATCTGGGCTAAAAAAAACTTTAAAAATAAGTTGACAGATAAGACGATTTCGGCCTATGAGTCTTATATTTCGGAACTTCGCCCAGCGTCTGGAGTAAGGAACAATACAGGGGAGAGCAAGCAAACTCCCACCCGTGCTGTCCCTATACCCCAACGCGAAAAACATAATAAGAAATAAGAAAAGATCAAGGCAAAACACTTCTCCCTCTTCTTTTCCTTCTACTTCTCCTTCCTTCTCTCGGAGTAAGCGCCTTAATTTGTAAACATCTCTAGTCCATATTGAGTCTGAAGATGCTCGCAAATTCAGTAACGCTATCTCGCCTCGTCTTGTTCCTCTACCTCCTACTCCTCCTCAATCTTCTTTCTCCGGCTGTCCTGGTGCTCTTACTAGAACCCCTCCTGCTTCCTCTGCTTCTCCTTCTGTTTTCTCTCCTGCCTCTGTTTCTTCTCCTCCTTCTCCTGCCTCTACAGTGGTTCAACCAGGCATATCGTACTCAGAGAAAGTCAAATCACCGAGTCGCAACTCGGGCCGCTCAGTTTCGGCATAAGAACGGAGTTAATTTTGACAAAAAGAACTGTCGCATCCCCGATGTTTGTAAAAACATACTGATGATTGGTAGTTCAAATTTAGGACGCACTGATCGAAATCCCCACCCGGACATCCAGGTGCAGTGTTACCCCGGCGTCAAGTTCAACCATTCTCGCTCTTTACGTTAACGTGATACTCAAAATTGTGGACGCAAAGTTTGATGTTGCTCAGGATTTAATACATTGGACCACGAGAACCGCCAATATTATGTACGATCACTTGTTGAGCCATTCAGGTTTAAACTAAGTAAAGGCAAAGGTAACAACCGCCTAAAAGATGTGGGATTAGGAATTAATGTGGTTAACCTGTCTCGCACCAATGACCTAAAAGCCCAAAAGAAGTCTCTTTTAGTTCGCGGTTTAACTTTTGTAGCAGCACCGAAGCCTAAAACTGGTCATCAAACAAATATACCATCGTATAACTGTAATTTTCTTAGGAAAATGAAATTAGCAGACCGCTTTAGAAACTCCGGCGGTCGGAAACTTCCTTTTACAGAATCATCTGGTTGGTCACCTCCAGACAGTGAAGTACATCACGAAATAATTGAGACTAACAAACGAATCCTCCAAAAGGTGATCTCCGCATGAACATACTCTCCGATAAAGACAATTTAACAGCTGGTGAACGGTGAGCTCTCACGAAACTTCGAAAAAATAAGAAATTAGTAATTAAACCAGCTGACAAAGGTGGGTCGGTAGTCGTTCTATCTCGGGATAGTTACATAAAGGAAGCTATGAGAGAACTCAGCAATACTAAATATTATAAGAAAATAGATTCACTTATTTGGCCTAGTAATATCGAAAAATTCAATAAGATCTTAACATTTATCCTCGACGAAGGTCACAAAACCAAAAAACAATTGAAAAATACTGAGTCAAAAAAGAAAGCACAATAAACTTCGAGGAGCAATTGTTTTAGTACTATCGACTTTAATTCCAAAAAATCATCGTAAATTCATATTTCGAGGCTAGCTGTATAAATTTGCATAATTTGATGTTCTTACTGTTGCCAGCGTCACGTCATAGCGTCGCAATTCAGATATGGGGTGAAATCAAAAGTTCACACATGCAGTCAATAGCGTGTATGTCCACCGTTTGCCTCTTGGGTGACAAGACATCGACGGCGCATGGACCTGATAAGTCTCTGGATGTCACCATGTGGTACTGCGTTTCACTCCTGCCTTAGAACATTACGTAAATCGCCTAACGTCTGAAGATAATGAAGTCGTACGCGACGGTCCAGTTGATCCCAAAGATGCTCGATTGGCGACAAATCTGGCGAAAATGGGGGCCAGGAAAGAAGTTCGATGCTCTGCTTCTCAAGAAAGTCACGACAGATACGCGCCATGTGACATCGGGCATTGTCTTGCTGGAATAACTGCAATCCGACGTTGGCGATGAACAACGGGACAACAACAGCGTTAAGAATTTCGTCCCTATATCGCTGTCCATTCAGATTACAATCGATGAAAAGATCAACTGCGTTCGATGGTGCAAGGGAATTCCTGCCCAAACCATTACACTACTCCCGCCGAAACGGACGCATTCCCGCATGCAAGCATCAGAAAACCGTTCTCCTCGTCGGCGATACACTCTTGCCCTACAATCAGCGCGCCGTAGGCAAAATCGTGATTCATCACTAAAAAGTCCAGCGAACACGCTAACGTACCCATTCCATTCTGACGGTACGATGACGTTGGGTAAGGATTGGTCCGTGGTATGGACGCCTACTACGGATGCCGTGTTCAGCGAGTCTGTTGCGGACAGTCTGATTCTATTGTTAGTTCTACCAGGAGTAATTGCTGCTGTTCTCGTCGCCGGAAGGAAGCGATCCCGCAAGTGAGACGTCCTGATGTGTCGACCCTGTGTAGGGGTCGTAACTCTTGGTCGACCTGAACGCGGTAGTTCGGCAGTAAATCCAATGGTTCTATACCTTCAAATGAGAGGGTAGATAGTGGCCACAGTGACTCCGAACTCAGCAGCGAGCTCATCTGCAGGTATCCCAGCCTCATGCATACCAAAGGCACGCAACCTCTGATTTTCGGTTAACCTTGGCATTTTTTCAAATGTCGGAAGACAAAAATTAGCGTTTTTCTCAATAACCCAGGCTCACTAGCACAACATAACACAGAGAAAATCGTCGGTCACCCATTCAATTTGGCATTCTATGGTAGCACGTGCTATTTTGAAATCCGTAGCAAAATTGTATACGGTTGGGTGGACAACAACAACATGTCATTAAACTCTTTGCACGACTTCTTGTCCCCAAACATGCAACATTAGAACTATTATATTTCATCCTTTATGCTATTTTTCACATTTGTTTCTATTACACTTTCTTTTTTGACTCAGTATATTTAACAGCTAAGCTCAGTGCTCAAACAAGACAATTTTACATCCTACCAAAGATCCACAAGGACCGTTCTTCATGGACGGATGACTTAACTCCACCTGGAAGGCCAATTATATCAGATTGTAATTCGGAATCTTATGCGATCTCGGAACCAACTGATTATCATCTGAAACCTATAGCAAATAGACATCCGAGCTATCTAAAAAAATACACAGGACTTCCTGTCAAAAATTTCGAAATTGAAAATATCGAAAAATGCTATCCTGGCTACTTTGGATATCGACAGTATGTATACGAACATTGATATTGATAAAGGTGTTAAATCAGTTAAAAATGCGTTTGAAAAATATCCGGATGCAAAACGCCCGGATGAACAAATTTTGGATCTTTTAGGGCTGAGCTTAAAAGGTAATGACTTTCCATGGAGAATATTTTCTACAAATAATGGGTTGCCCTATGGGCAAAAGATTCAGTCCCAATTTTGCAAACATTTGTGTAGCGGAATGTGAGGAAAATGCCTTAAGCAAATGTGCAAAGCATCCTCTCGTATATCTCAGATATTTAGATGACATTTTTATTATTTGGGAACATTCAAAAGAAGATTTTGATGAATTTCTAGAAATTTTGAACAATCATGACCCAAACATTAAATTAAAAGCTACTATCAGTGAATATTCTGTTGATTTTTTCGAAGTGACCGTGTATCCAGGCATCGGGTCATTTAGATTATAAAGTATACTTTAAACTAACTGATTCACATCAATTGTTGCACACAAAAACATTTCATCCTCAACATACATTTAAAGGTATCATCAAATCACAGCTCATTCGTTTCCATCGCTATTCGCGTGATAAAGTCAATTTCAACGAGGCTTGTTCTACTCTATTATCGCGCCCTCAGATCGAGGGGGTATTCACTGCGCTTTTTGCGTAGCCTGGAATCTCAAACTTTGAAAAAGCTCGAAAGTCCAGCAGAAATTACTGATTTTGAACCATTGACAATTGAACACTGCAGTGGGATGGTATTGAATTGCAAAAAAGCCTCGTTGTAGATTGCATACTTTTATGCCTGATCAGAAAGAGGAAGGAATTTTCCTCCGAACAAACGAAATATTTTTATCAGATCCGTAACTCCCTCCGTTGTGATTCACCAAACATTATTTATCTTATCACTTGTAAACGCTGTCGGAAGCAGTACGTTGGTCAAAGTCAAAATCTTTTCTGAGAACGGGCTACTAGACACAAACAGGATATAACACATAATGCTGATGCCCCAGTAGCACAGCATTTTAACCTTCCTGGTCATTCTTTGGACGATTTCGAAAACCATCCTATAGAACAACCACCAATTAAAGACACATTAGAAGAAACGGATGAATTTAGAAAAAAGAACGTGAAGCTTTTTGGAACCATACGCTTCAAACCCTCTGGCCATTTGGTATGAACATATCAGAGGGAGAATGCGAAAGGAGATCCACCATTCCTTTCACTTTAACATACAACAGAATGAATATCGAAATAGCAAAAATATTAAAAGATGAATTCAATTTAACCAATTCTAAATTAAATGAACCTTTGAATCTTCGACCTGTCATCGCCTATAAGAAAAACAAAACCTTA
This sequence comes from Pictodentalium vernedei, assembly GCA_031216915.1. Lineage (NCBI taxonomy): Eukaryota > Metazoa > Mollusca > Scaphopoda > Dentaliida > Dentaliidae > Pictodentalium > Pictodentalium vernedei. Next base: position 418,703,741 of record CM062293.1, on the reverse strand, counting down.
CTTAACATCCTTGTAAGGACTAAATTAGAGCCCATCAATGAATAACATCGATTACTGCAAGTCAATTTAACCAGTTCCTAAGCTCATCACTTAGTTTAAATCAATTTTGTGTATTTTTTGTCATGTTTGAAACCCATCAAGGTTCAATAAATGAAAATAATTTTTCTACGGCATATTACAAGAAAAAGCGTTTCAGTGGGAAGTGTCTGTGCCAGTGCGAATTTTTAACCTTAAACATATACACATGTAGTTGCCGTAAGGAAGGTGGGCCAAGTATTCATGAGAACATCATCTAAAAAGCTCGATTCCTACCATCGTTTTATGACGGTGTGCAATGTGGTACAGTGTTTTAGGTGATGGACTCGTGAATGCCAGGCGGTGTTGCCGACGGTCCGATTCCCGGCCGGGGATCAGAAATCAACATTCCAAATTCTTTGAAAACATGATTGTGTCCTTCAATATAAACACATAGGCCCGTGCCAGTCTTCATCTGAGGCCATCCGCGACACTTCCATCGTACTGTAGCCAGCGCGTTTCATACGTTCATGTACTTGCCATAAGGAAAATGAACCAAGTATTCAAGAGAACATCATCGAAAAAGCTGGATTCCAACCATCCGTTTTTTACGGTGTGCAATGGTCCAGTGGTTTAGATATTGGACTCATGAATGCCAGGCGGTGTTGTCGACGGTTCGATTCCCCGCCGGAAATCGGAAATCAGCATTCCAAATTATTCGAAAACATGATTGTGTCCTTCAATATACAGTTACAGTCCCGTGCCAGTCTTTGTCTGACGCCAGCCACAGTACTTTCGTCGTACTGTAGCCAGTGCGTTTCACACTTTCATATAGTTGTCGTAAGGACTGTGAACCAAGTATTCATGAGACCATCATCGAAATTGACGGCGCGCAATGGTCCAGTGATTTAGATGTTGGACTCATGAATGCCAGGGGGGTGTTGCCGATGTTTAGATTCCCAGCCGGGGATCAACAATCAACATTTCAAATTGTTCGAAATCATGATTGTGTTCTTCAATAAATATATAAACACGCAAGCCCGTGCCAGTCTTCGTCTGAGGCCGACCACTGCACTTTCGTCGTACTGTAGCCAGTGCGTTTCACACTTTCATGTATTCATGAGGACATCATCTGAAAGACTAGAATCCAAACATCGTTTTTGACGGTATGCAATGGTTCAGTGGTTAATGTGTTGAACTCACGAATGCAAGGCGGTGTTGCCGATGGTTAGATTCCCAGTCGGGGATCGGAAATCAACATTCTAAATTCTTCGAAAACATGATTGTGTCCTTCAGTATTCACACACACACACATCTACTCACACACACCCGCACACACACCTCCGCACTCACATGCAGTCACCTGACTTTTACAATATTAATGAATGACAGAAACCAGTCTTAGCCAGAAGTATCTCTAAAGACAAATTGAGAGATGACAGTTGTAGGTCATTGTAAGCATGAGTCAGATTCGTTCTCCGGCGTCAAATGTCTCCCGAAAATGATCGTAAATATAATAAAACGGCTTTAAACAAAAATTATATTTATGTTACTCTATATTCATTCAACCTATATGTAAAGAATTGTAGATGATTTGCCGTTATATATTAGGCTATATGTGCCATTTTGTCTATCTTGTTATAGTCACGATTAGCCATGATTGTGCAGAAACATGTGACCTTAAGCACCAATAAATAATATCTTGTTAAAATGACTAAGCCACGAGGCGGTAGGGGTCACGCGGTCTCTCTATCCCCACCAAATAGTCCTAAATTCTACTATATAATTGGTGGGCAACCAGTGGTGGGGCTAGGGGGTGCACTACTATTAAAAGAACCCCCCCCCCAAAAAAAAAAAAAAATAAAAAAATAAAAAAATAAAAAAATAAATAAATAAAAACATAAATAAATAAATAAAAAATCTCAATATCCCCCCCCCCCCCTACCTCCCCCCCCCCCCTCCAACACACACACAATTCAAACCCTGCTTCAACTATTTTTACCAGTCTATCACGTTACACACAGATTGAGGAAAAACCCTGATACAGTGTTTGATGTTGTGGAACGTTCACTATAATTCGCTCGGAAATAAAACATAAACACGACTTCGAAGTCAATATGGGCTATTGTGATGGTTTGAAAAACGGTTATATGTCATTGGTTTGCCCCGTCCGTCTGTCATAGCTTCCGTCGGCCATACTAAACACCGAGGGGATACCGGGGTGAAGGAAATTAGGGTGGGAATGGAGTGACAGGGGAGTGAGGTGGTGTGCATAAAAAAAAAAATTAAGCAGTATGTGCGTGATTTTAATGCCATATTTGAGAATTATGGGCGCTAAAGTAATAGCGTTCGCTGAAAAATCTTCCTCTCTGTGTTTAGTAGGTAGCTTGGTAATTAGTATTTGCAACAGCTGCGGTGTCTTCCCAGATAACATAATTTTCAAAACTTGAGTCCAGTAAGAAAGATCATGAGGGATCATTTGGGAAGACACCGACAAGGGACGTGGGCTCGTGGACAGCACTCACGTATGACCAACGGGACCGACGAATTAAAAGGTTACTAACTTTCATTTCCGACCATTCTAAAAATCAATCTTCGATTGGCGGACGTTTGACTATACATAAAACGGCGGCAATTGCAAAAAAAAAAAAAAAAAAAAAAAAAATACGTGGGCAGGTAAAGAGTGTTAAAATCTCGAAAACAAAAAGTGTCAACAAAAAACCAAGGTTAATTTAAAGCTGTTGACAATGAGCTAAAAACATACTGTATATGTATATATACAGGTACTAGGCCTACATTAAATACAAGCTGTAGCTTTGGGTATATCAGACACACGTAACTGAGAGATATTTATCACAGCACGTCACGGAGAAAAGCCTAATAAAGGCATAAAGCAATAATGGGCAAAACGATAAACAAATAAACAAACAAACAAAAAAAACCCAAAATACAAAAAACCCCAAACTTTAGAGCTTCCAGAAAGGGACACCCCTTCCCTGACCCTCCACCCGCTCGTCCCTTCGGTCCTCGATACACGCCTGCGGCATATCATGCCGTACCTCCTGAATACTGTCCAGGCCTCCCTTATTTTAGAATCCTAGCACTGCCACTGGCGAAACTAACCGAATTACAAAAAAACTATCATATTTCGTTAAAAATCATCAACGGCGTTTTATCGAGCCTCAGGATGTCACGGCTTCGGATAGCCCCATTTTGTGGGCTGCAAGTATTTTTCTCAAATTTCCACCAGGACACCACTGAGGGAAGAGGGACAACCGCTTCCATACCTTCCCCACTCTGGCCATTAAAAACAGAGATGAGGCTAAGAGGGATGGTAAATTAGATCTCACTGAGGGATTTCCTCATGGATCTCATGGCCTTATACGATAAAAAGGGGTGCCGAAGGCCAGTCGTTCGTTATTTAGGGGAGCTGGAATTGGGGTGCCACGGGTCGTTGTGATATTGTGAACTGATTGGATGATCTAGATAAATGAAACAAGAACAAGAGTACTAAGAATAGGATCAGAACTAACCAGAAGAGACCAGAAAAGCTAAATATGGTAACAATAAGCAAAACTGTTCCAACTGATAGGCTCTTCTACTCTACTGGAGTATACTCCAGAACAAACGAACATGGGCAGGTAGACGAAAACTTTAGGTTATGAACCACTAAAAAAATCCCATTGAACACAGTGCTAACCTTTGACTCTCTGTACAACTCACCAAGTTGTTTTGCAAAAAAATAAATATAGATCCACAAAGTACATCATCTCTTGAAAAAAAAAAACTGGAAAAAAATATATGTTGCCACACTGAATTTCAATTTAAAATTCGAATTTTCACTACTACCCTATGGTCCTGCACTGAATGGCCTTGACACTTTTTTTTTCATGCCTCATGTTTTTGAGAGATTCTCACACATTCCGGCAAAAAATTGCAAACAAACTTTTTAAACCTTCCTAAAGAGGACAAAATTTTTTTTTAATTAATGGTTTCAAATCCCACTGATATTGAACCAATCAGCCAGTCGGGCCTATTTAATCCTACTCACAACTTTGGGTGTTAAATTTTCCAAGTCACGTGTTCACCAATTTAGTGGTTCATAACCTAAAGTGATCACAAAATTTCTCAAAATGTCTGTGTTTATTGGTTTAAATCAAAGGAAAATGAGTGTTTGAATGAATAAAATTTGTCGTTTCAAATGTAATTGCTTTTACCTGAATTATTTGTGATTTCTTTAACCCACCCTGTTTTCTTGACCAAATGTATGAACAAGTGCCTTTGCAAATTGTTTTTTCATCATTTTAAATGATAACTTTGTGAATGTTGAATAAATTACATCCAAATGACCCTGGTTCCGTAAAAAAAACTCTTGACATTAGGTCAGTGGATAGCTTCGAAATCTGTGCATTTTCAAAACATGTAGCTTACTGAATATTTTAACCCCCTCAGTCACTCAGAATTTGGGGCAGTAGATAGGTTGATTTCAGCACATTAAAATCAAATTCTAGTAGTGTGGGTTTCATTTTATTTGCTGATATTGAAGAAAGAGTCATTCTGATAATGTTCAGCAAATGTCCTTGTTACGAGCTGGTACAAGGGGAATGTATGGGGTAGATGATCTACCCCACCCATCCAAGTTGGTATGAACACAAAAAAATGGTCATCTGCAAAACATGTGCTCGTTGTTAAATTTAATTGGCAGTCTGTGCACGTGAATATTTCATTTTGAATGTACTGGGACTTCAACCCTTCCCAGTGGTAATAAATTAGTTGAGTGTACACCCTATCCTTGTCAGGTGGAGATAAGACTTGAGAAAAGAGGCTTAAATTTCTTGATCACATGCATCAGTCTTGGCATTTTAGAAGTTTTCTCAAATTATTCATTTTCAAATTTGAGCAAGCAAACTTGGCTTCTTTTGTGTGAAATACATAAATGTTGGAAAAACTAAAAAAGCTTACTGAAATTATTGGATTTGTTACCAAAGGGTCATTTTATGTGAATAGCCTCCGTGTTGAAAAGTAGTGCCAAAAAACTTTCTTCTCTCTGCTCTTAAACAATGGGAAAATTCAAGAAAGGACATGGACATAGATTTTTGTCGAAGCATCCATGGTACCCACGTGCCAAGAGGATTTCTTACAGTCCAGAAAAATCTATAAACTTAGGCTCAAGGAAAGTTATGGTCTCATCTGGTGAGCTGGAAAGACCGTCAATGGTTCTTGAGCCTGAGCCACAGCCATCTACTTCAAAATCTGGGCCACTGAATGATTCGGAGAATGTTTCTGTAGATGAAAACACCTGCAGGTAAATAAAAAAAACATAATAAGCTTTCAACTAATTGCATACTATTGTCCATTGTTTTGTATAGCCAAGGCGTCCATTGGAAGAGGGTTGGGGGTGTAGCCTGTATCAATTTTGCTGAGAAGTATGTCCATGAATTCATCAAATTTGGACAACAGCACCAAATATATAGTAATTATTTTACCTTCTCATTAATATCTAACATCAGAGTGCCCATCCAGCTCATTTTATTGCCTAGGGACCAAAAAAAAAAAAGGTTGTTGAAACTGGCTTGAATGAGCTCAAAGAGCTCACTCCAGCAAGTTTCAACAACCTTTTTTTTGTCCTTTTGTGTGAATATTCTCTCCAAAATATGCAAATCATGTACAGTCAGCATATAAAGATTAAAATGTCAGGACAAAAGTTAGAATTATCCTTATTCAGTACTAGAGAATATACATTTTGTTTTTTGGGGAAAACCCTCTTTTCACAAACAGTGACATCCGATCATAGACTGTTGAAAATAAAGTAGAAAAGCATAATTCAACACTGATTTTTTTGTAACTCACCGGAAAGAGCACACAGATGCGTACAAAAGGACAAGAAAATGAATTTCCACTAAAAAGTTGCCACGTCAAGTTCACTGATTACTGTGCCATCAGTATTGGGCAGTTTTCATCTGTGTACTGACATGGATTCACCCCCACCCCCATTTATCAAGCCCTCTTCCTTATCATATTAGCTTATCTGTACTCAACATTTTACAAAAGTATGCAAAAACTCAAATTTTTATTATATATAAGGCTGGTATGGGAGAGAGGGGGACCTGGGGGGGGGGGGGGGGGTGGTATCCAGTTCTCAACAGAATGCTCCTTCTTTTTATGTACACATTGAAGATAATTAACGCAATTAAAGTCGATCTCTGAATATATCAGACTCTTAGGGTTAAATTTTCTCCCTTCCAGGGATTCAGATTACCATGATAGGACAAGTGCTGTCTGGAAACGTGAGTCACAGTCATACAGATTTGTCCATGTTCAAAAGAATGCTGTTATGTGGAACTCTGCTTTCAAAGAACATAGAAAATCCTCTCCACTGTGTGAAGGGTTTTTGTATTGGGATTGGCTGCTGAACAGCCCAGAGGCTTTTGCTGTAGAGAGCGAATTGTTTGTACAAACTGTCGCTATCAATCAAAAATGTTTAATTTGTTCGAAGAAGTTGAAACTGGCAAAAGGGGGCGTAGACCAGCAAAACCGAATATTGGATTGGCAGTTGGTCTGAGTAAGACCCCAATAGCAGCAACCTCATTTAGGCGGCTTTGCTTAAGTTCTAACATGCCAGCTCCTTCCAGTTCTGGATTACAGAAAACAACAAATAAAGTTTTACCCAAAATCGAGCAATTAAATAGGGAAGATATGAAGCAGCGCCATACAAAATTAATTGAAAAACAAACATCAGCTGGGATCGAAACACCAAGTGTTCTTGATGTCCAGGCAGATGCACTCTATAATAATAGTATTTATTCTGGGATTGGAAAGACGCCTTTCCAGCCCGCCACTCAAGTAATTTACAGTATTGCAGAAAATGTTACAGAAGATCATGATATCATTGGCTTAGTTGTGCACAATAAGCTGTGTAGCAGAGGAAAGCATTTAAACACACGACACAAGTGTCGTGTGGGTAAATGCTTTCAAACAATCCCTTTTGAAAAAAATATAGGAGATGAAAAGACCTGGGCAAAAGAGGGACTTCTCCAATTAAAAAATGAGAGTGACATAGAAGTTCGTAAACTGGTTACTGACCCTAGCAGTGGTGCCTTTCTGGCCGCTGAAGATATGTACGATGAAAATATCACTAAAACTCAGCCTGTTCATATACTTGATACAGCCCATGTTTCACGCAACCACAGAAAGTATTTGAAGAGACATAAGAAACTCCCAGGGATTATTGAAGGTCGTACAGCCACAATTCGAAAAAAAATTCTAAACAATTTAGCATTAGATATGGCTGAAAGATGCCAAAGTGAAATGAAAAAAGCATCAGGAAAATATAAAGGTGACTTGGCAAAAATAAAAAACAAATTGTCGTTTGCAATAGATGCTATTGTAGAATGCTACCAGGGCTCTCATTTACTGTGTAAAAAAACACTCTCTTTCATGTAAAGGCACGGAAGAAAAAAATTGGCTGTATTTTTAGATGCAGATTTCTCATTAAAGCAAACCGAAGACACCTCAGACATTTTGAGAGATTGCGTGAATTACAGATTGGGCCCAGCTATGCTTAATAAAACGCAGATCAACCTCAATACTCAGAAAGTTGAGGCATTTAATAGGGCACTTAGGACCTCTCTTCCCAAAAATATTACGTATTCTAGGAATGTGTCAGGCAGAGCTCATTCCGCCTGCCATTCCATCAATCAAGGGGGAGGTAACTCCATCAGGAACCTCTGTAATGAATTGGGATCTACAATCCCTTCAAAAAACAAAGTTGATCAGGCTTCAAATCAGGTCCAAAACGTTGAAACTAAGAATCGGTCTTACAAAAAGGCAAAAAAGGCAAGGAGAAAGCGCTGTAAAAAGAGGAGAAAGGTGTATGCTCTACATGAAAAACATAAGGAGGAGATAGAAAGTCAGAAAGATATCCTCCTCCCACCCCCTTTGAGTAAAATGAGTAAAAAATTATGCACCACGGTTACAGCAATACAGCGCGTGGGAAAAGGGTTAAAGCTAGAAAATAATATCTCACCTGTCTGCACAAGGGGGGGAATCAGTGTATTTTGCAAGGAGGCATATGGCAATTGCTACAAATTCCTTGCAAAGCACAGTGAATCCTCTCCTGGTTTATACAATGTTTTTCAAAGACAAGGTGGCCTGGATTGATACACGTCTTCTGCCCACACAGATGGCTGCACTCAACTCCATTTGGGCCCTGGTATGGAGGAAGCGTTTCCCTTGTCAACTTGTTATGGGCTAAGTATGCCATCCGGTGCACCTTCTCCCTATGCTGGCAGCCATTCGGCCATTTAACCATCATAACACCATAGCCTGACTTCGTGCACCCCCCTGTCCATAAAACACACCCATCCCCACCCCCACTGGTGCTACAAATACTCTTTTTATCTAGTTTGGATAGGATCAGCTCCCAAAATTCTTCCATGATGAAAAATTGTCTTGGAAAACAAAAAAATCTGGAATTGTGGCATTATGAATCTGATGCTGTATATTTTCTGAAAATTTGCTTTAGGTTATGAACCACTAAAAAAATCCCATTGAACACAGTGCTAACCTTTGACTCTCTGTACAACTCACCAAGTTGTTTTGCAAAAAAATAAATATAGATCCACAAAGTACATCATCTCTTGAAAAAAAAAAACTGGAAAAAAATATATGTTGCCACACTGAATTTCAATTTAAAATTCGAATTTTCACTACTACCCTATGGTCCTGCACTGAATGGCCTTGACACTTTTTTTTTCATGCCTCATGTTTTTGAGAGATTCTCACACATTCCGGCAAAAAATTGCAAACAAACTTTTTAAACCTTCCTAAAGAGGACAAAATTTTTTTTTAATTAATGGTTTCAAATCCCACTGATATTGAACCAATCAGCCAGTCGGGCCTATTTAATCCTACTCACAACTTTGGGTGTTAAATTTTCCAAGTCACGTGTTCACCAATTTAGTGGTTCATAACCTATAGCATAGACTGAAGCAGAGGATTCGAGGAATTCGAACTAGTACAACTTGGGTTGTTTGTAGTAATTAGATATATATTCCTATTTAATCGAACATACTCTCCGAACATACCCCTGTCCTATTAGAAGGTTTTAGGTCACATAGCAACCACGTGCTACCATAGAAATCAAGATTGCGGCCTCCAGGATACAAAATGGACGACGGAAACACGTATCACCCAAACAACACGCGCTGCGCATGCGCACTAAAACCACATACCACTATGGCAATGACGTCACAAGATGGCCGCTCATGCGGGTTACCATAACAACCAAACATGGTGCACCTGGTTCACGTGATATGCCGTCACATGAGATCATCCATGAGATCATCCAACCTGGAGGTGAAACGTGCAAGACATACTACTGGTGTCAATGCAAAAGTTCAATATTTCCAGTCACCTTACAAACACGCGCCTAGGGAGACGACTTACATACGCTTTAAGCCTTCTGTCGAATCCCTCTCTTACACAGCAAGCATTCATCTAGTCTTCATTTGTTTCGTGTATACTACTGTATCTTGTGTTGCTCAGATCTTTCTTGTTAATTATTCTTGTGAAGTGTATATACTTATCAGTTATTCAATAAATATTGTTTAAACAAAACACGCGCCTGTGTTGTAATTTGTGAGTTGAGTCAAAAAGTATAAATGAAATCCTATTGCCACTTCACTGTGGTTTTAATTTAAAACACAGAACCACCCAAAATCAAATCCTGAATTGGAATGCACAAATCACGAGCTAGAAGGAGAAAATGTGATGCATTTGAAAGACGGTCCGAAAGCGAAAGGTCTAAAACTACCCGAAGTTTTCTAGTAACCACGAAAAATTGTCCCCTGCCTCTGCTGCGCATGGCAGAATAATCTACAATGTTCACAGAACGTGGGTATTCCGTAATTGTTCTCGACTCTGTGCTTTGGCCTCTCGCTTGCAAAGAATACAGCGTCTTCAAACGGATCAGGGGTGTTCCATCTCTTCTCCTGCAGATTATTTACCCGTTGCTTCACACAAACACGTTCTGTGTGTGATTAAGTTCGGTATCAAACCGACGACGATGCGGATTCTTTAACGGTACTAGGAAGTTTCTCCTACTCTTGTCTTTGGCCCGCTTGATTTCGACCTATATCAGTATATGTGTATTTATTTATTTATCTCAACAAGTATATGTGTATTTGAGACGGAGTTGGAGGTGAAACGAGAGTAATTTCAACACGTTTTGTCGAATGCATCCAATCTTTGGTGAACTCAATTTAAAATATTCCATAGTTTTATGGTGTGTCAATACAGTATAATGTGTTTTTTAATTAAGGGACATTCCTGTAGGCGTATGTATAATATGCAATTATACAATCTTTTACAATGTATAGGTTATACGTATAATTGAAAAAGGATAAAAGATTATACAGCACTGGTGCAAAGGAACCTTAACTGTAAATTGATTGGTCACTTTGCCTATGAGTTGAAAATAGTTAATTATTAGGAGTACGCCCGGTATTCAATAAACCATTTAATTTTGGTAACAAATTGAGTATTTATTCTTAATCTTATTACATGTATATCTGCATTTCGATTTTGAGGTGAGCTGTCACTCTTACATCCCATCACAACTGCAAACTTTTTTTTTGTGAGTAGACAACTGCACGACTCAAATCCACTTGGCGAGCGATTAACCTTACATAATAAATTGATTTTATCCGCCAAGTAATATACAAATTGTGCAGCAGAAAAAAATCAACAAAACCATATCATGTGACCCCCGCATTTAGGGGTCACATGATATGGTTTTGTTGAAATTCTTTCAACAATTGGAAGGGAAAAAAAAATTAAATTAACAGCTATTTTGATATCATGTATTTTCTTAAAAGGGTTCAAATATATTTGTGGAAAATAGGCCTATTAAACAATACAATGCATACACAAAAATGTGAACAATACACCATTATAAGCTTTTGCATTCCAAGACTTCAAACTAATCAAACTACACTTTCCGAGAATTGGAATGTAAACAATAACGATTTGACAAACGTCGAAGGCCAGTAATTCTATACTTGCTGTTATTTCGATCATGCATTCCATGGAGAATCATCTGAATGATGTATGATTGCTTCACTGAAGTTACATTTGATGTATTGTACCGTACCGAATTAACTCTAATAAATTTGATTGTGCTGTGAAAAGCTTAAAAAAATCAGGTAATATTTTTTGAATCCCTACTTACTGTGCGCCAGTGGAGTGAACACTGAGGAGATGTTACTTGATGTTTTTCTTGAAACATTTTTCCAATGCTGGGACTCACTTCAATGCCAAGTCTGTTTGGGCATAAAAAGCGAAGTACTTGTCTTGTTTGATAGAGCTAATTGTGCTCTGTTGAGACACATGTACAGCAGATTAAATTCTTAAAATAAAAAGTGCTGAGGCCTAAAGAGATCTGCAAAGGTGAGGAGAATGGAACCTATAATTTGTCTAGAGATCACAATATTTTTTATTGACAGGAATGTACTTATCACAAATATGCAATTAAACCTTTACCTAAATGAATCATATAGGCATCTGCCCGCAAAATTTACAAACAGACATGTTGAAAAAGGGTTTTTAAAAAAATGTTCAACACAAACATATCATGTTACCCCCTTCATTACTTCAAAATAGTGCACAATACACTGAATACAGTGACAGGACTTCTAGTTCCAACGGTAGTTATAGAGCAATCTCCTGTAAATTGAAAAAAAAATCTTGTAATATGTTGAGAAATTGACAATCGCCAAATTTCCTCTGTTTATAGATCTATTTGTTACAAACAAATCTGGTACAGACATTTAATTATATCTTGTTTGACCGAGGCCTACAAATGTTAAGGAGTGAAGAGTCGTAATCTGGTTAAAATTGTTTGTCCACTTTTAACAAGCTATTAATTGAAAATAGAACATTTTTTCATTTTTTTAGTTCACTGAAAAAAGACTTTTAAACAATCCATTCCCATGAGAGATTGTAAGCTGAGTTTAAATGCTTCTTGATAATATTACTAGCTGGTTTTGACCATTACGTTGGGGGAAAGAGTTTATATAGATGAGGTTTACACTAAGGCTGCACAATGCACAAAGTAAGTTAATCAGTTAATGAAAATATTTTATAACCAGAAAAGGCAGAAAGTGTGACTAACCCTGTTATAAAAGTTTGGTATATGCCATATCATGCACTACAAGAAACTGTATACTCACTAATGCTGTGTGTGCACAGGTTTAGTCACATAGTAAAGATGATCTTATTTATAACCCAAAAGAAAAGAGCGACTACATGTACAGTTAAAACCAGATGTCCAGTCATGAAATGCGCACAAATAGCACGTTGATATGCGCGTTAATGTGCGCGTTATGGCCCAAGTAAAGCTATCATATTCTGTACATACAGTTAAAACTAGAAGTCCTGTCACGAATAGTGTGCTTATCTAGGCTTAATTGCGCGTTGGAATTGCGCGCAATTGCCATATCGAATGGCACCCAAAGCACGGCAGGTTCTCCTGGTTACTCATAGCAAACACAGGCAATGTTTCTGCCAATGGACCTCCGGGTTACCCGGAGGTCCACTGGCGGAAACATTGCTTGCGCACAGGCCATGTGTGCAGAATTTGATAGCTTTACTGGGGCCATAACGTGTACATTAACGCGCATATCAACGTGCTATTTGTGCGCATTTCATGACAGGACTTCTAGTTTTAACTGTATGGCCTGTGCACAAGCAATGTTTCAGCCATTGGACCTCCGGGTAACCCGGAGGTCCATTGTCAGAAACATTGCATGTGTTTGCTATGAGTAACCAGGAGAATCTGCCGTGCTTTGGATGCCATTCGATATGGCAATTGCGCCAATTCCAACACGCAATTAAGCCTAGATAAGCGCGCTATTCGTGACATGACTTCTAGTTTTAACTATAACTATGTTCTTTGCACAGAGTTAGTTGGTAACATACACTGGCCGACCATTAAGGCAGAAAATAAGCAGACTGTCATCTGCAAAATGAGGTTCACAGAGGGTAAATTTCGTGGTGCTACCCTGCACAGCAGGGTAGCATCATTAAATTTACCCTCTGTGAACCTCAGTCTGAATCAGGGTATCAAACTAAACCGAAAGAGGTATCCAGAGGATAATTTGGCCCACTGTATGGGATAGCATCATCAAATTCACTCTCTGGGGACCTCATTCTGCAAATGTCAGACTGCCTATTTTCAGGCCTGCTGACCATAGGCATTGCTCAGGATTATTTGATATGCTGCCATATCACACATTACATGAAAATATAGTTAAAATACAGTGAGTAAGGCTGTAAAAATGCACAGAGTTAATTGGTTACATATATCACATAGGGTGCAGGATTAAACTTGGAACTAATGGAAATACTTATACTGGATTGTGGAAATCATTTTAATGTGAATTCCAAAAAGGAAAACATATTCTATTTTAAATTATTAGCTTGTTTTTTTTGTAACCACAGTACTAGACCTGTTCATAATTTGGTACCCTGGATTGATTGATTGTAAGTGCTTCTTTTGTTTTACAGGTCATGAAAATTAATTGTAAATTTCTGTTATGAAGAAAATCCATACTACAGTGTTTACCTGTTCTGAGGCCACAGAGTTTCTTACAGATGGACTCGGTGCTTTAAGGGCTAATAATCATTTGACTTTTTTATTGGGGTTTAATGACACTTTTGACAGCCAGGGTCACCTTGTGTTGGACAGTTTTATGTGTGAAGGAAGCCAGAGTATTCTGAGGGAAGCACTGAGCAGTGGCTAGCAACTGTCAGACTCCTCAACATACTAACTCTGCACAAGCAGGTCAGCATTGTTTGAAGACACCTTCAAACAAATTCCTGTAATAGAGGCTTTTCTATCAGAAACACCAGAATAAACTGGCACAGTACATGGAGCTTTTTTATGCGCCAATAGGGAGGCATCTCAGATCCAGGTTGTCCATCCATCTGTCATCAGGCCATCTGTCAGTCCATCCATTTGACTACAAACTGTACATGTCCAGTTGCTAAGCAGTGATTTCTATCCAAGTCTTGGCTGTCTTGACAGACAGCCAACACTTGACAAGAAATCACTGCCCAGGTGATATGTCTATTGCCAGACCTCCTAAAATGGCATGCTGAGGCACATGCTCTGAGATCACTAATGCCTGAAATAGGACTTTAAAGGTTAAAGTGTATCAATTTCAATGTTGAACTCATTGGCAGTGGCATTTGTAGCACTGTGGTAGAATGATTCAAGAACAACATGTTCTGAATTTTCTTAATGTGAATTCCCCTTTGGTACTATCGGTAAATGTCAGTAATGTCTGATTCTGAATACCGACCCGATACCATGTTATGCCCCCCTAAAAAAGCCGAAACTGATACTCAAAATTCCAATACTGTCCATCTCTGATAATGCTTGGCTGCAAAGTTGTCATCTGCTCAAACACTTCTGTCATTTACAAATCCTGTGTGCTGGGTTTCATTGTTTAAAAGGTTAATCTATATCAATTAACCCTTTATCCAAAAGTTTTTATCTCTATTTTCCAGTAAAATCATTCAGATGTCGCCCTCAAAAGAACTTGCACATTACAGTACAAGATTAAATAAGTTGTAACATAACTGCAATAAACTAAGTATACTGCTGCTTGTGCACTGATAAGACCAGAATCTGACACCATTTTCTGGAAAGCTGTCTATGAGAGCTTTCCAGAAAATGACATTAGTTTCTGGTCTTATCAGTGTAGGAAGAGAAAGATACATGGTGTATAGTGGTTAACCAACAACTTTATTTTGGCCTGTACTGTATGCCAATTCAAGTAACATCCATTTGTGCATGGGTCTATTGAGAATGTTCCAACATTTTAGTGGCTGTATTGACCTTATGGAAATAAGATCAGTACAACTTTTGTCTGCTATCTTCAGATGTATTTTATTAAATTTGAAACCTTAAGAACTACAGTGAGCACCAAATTCAAAACAAACATTTTCATTCCAGTATTATAGGCCATAATTCGGGGGCATCCATGGTCAGGCGATCATTGTGAGTCTTGTTTGTTATTTCTTATGCACAAAATTATTTATTTTTTTCAGAGTAGTATAATCAAACTGTAAGAAAAATGTCATCATCTACATCAAGAAATGAACACCATGGAGAAAGAAAAGGACGTCATGATCATCATAGTTCATCAGATAACAGATACACAAAGTCTAGTTATGAGGAAAGTCATCACCACCACAAAAAGCACAAACACAAACATAAAAAACACAAGACTCACACAAAAACAATGAGGAGCTCATCGTCTTCTCCAAGTACTAAACCAGGTATTTAAAAGTTAAAGGCATTATATACTACTCAAAGTTTACTAAGCACCACATATTTGACACATCATTGTGAAATTTGTTTGTGACCTATTTGCGATATATTTGGTGAATATGATTGCGGAATGTATTGAGATGGTCCCCAGTGCTTACATTAGCTCTCTTGACAGGCAGACTTTTCGTGATAGTCATGGAAAGCATGTACCCCTTGATTTTCATGATGTTTTCGTGTACTGTCTACATTTCCATGACATGTGTAGGGTATTCAATCTTCATTTTAACACAAACCCTTGTGATTTAATGATTGAATATGGCAAATGCAAATGTAAGAAGACATTTGTCTGAAGCAGAAATAAGGCAGGCTGTTGGGATGGTGGAGCAAGGGGCTAAGCATCGTCAGGTTGGTGAAGCCCTTGGTGTGCACCATACACTGATCACCAGAGCCTGAGCAAGATTTCTGCAGTAAGGCACAGCAGTAAGACCGCATGGTGTGGCAGAGACAGGGCAGCATCTGCAGCTGAAGACCGGTTTTGGATCATTCAGGCCCGTAGAAACCGCTTTGCAACAGCAATCCAGCATTGCAGTGACCTTCAGAATACAAGGTTGCATGAAGGTGGTCTCTGATCGAGAACACCATGTATTCGCATTCCACTATCCCAGAACCACTGCCAGAATTATATGAATGGGCCATGGACCATTTTGGATGTACCAGAGAAGATTGGCGACCTGTCCTTTTTACAGAAGAGTCAAGGTACTGTCCAGACTACACAGCTAGGCATTCTAGGGTATGGAGAAGTCCAGGAGAGCGATTCCATGTAGCCAACATTGCTGGACATGACTGCTATGGTGGAGGGTCAGTAATGGTCTGGGAAGGCATCAGGTGGGATGCACGTAC
This sequence comes from Pictodentalium vernedei, assembly GCA_031216915.1. Classification (NCBI taxonomy): domain Eukaryota; kingdom Metazoa; phylum Mollusca; class Scaphopoda; order Dentaliida; family Dentaliidae; genus Pictodentalium; species Pictodentalium vernedei. Next base: position 418,687,489 of record CM062293.1, on the reverse strand, counting down.
AGAGATCTGTGTCCTTGACCGTGGTATATTGATGAGATCCTGGATGTCCATGTCAGATTGTATGCAGGTGCAGTGGGTGATAGATTCATTCTGATGGACGATAATGCCCGTCCTTATGTTGCCTATGCTGTCTGGGAGTACCAACAGGGGGAGGGGATTGAGCGTATGGACTGGCCAGCAAGATCCCCTGACCTCAATCCAATCGAACATGTCTGGAATGAGTTGCAGCTTGCAATTTCAGCCCATCCAGTCAAGCCAAGAAGTATCCAGGAGCTTGGTGCCATGATGGTCCAAGAATGGAACAACATCCCACAAAGGACCATCAGGAACCTTATCAGGCACATGAGAAGGCATTGTCGAGCTGTAATTAACAGTAATGGGACTCATACTCAATACTGAACCCATATCAGTTTGCTCCGTCAACGTTTTGAACTAGATGGTGTCACTTGTGTGCAAAGCACACTATAGTGTATCCCCGCATTTGCATCCTTGACTTTGCATGAATGCTTGATACAAAGATGAAATGTATTATATGGCACCCTAAAATCATATTGGGTGGCACAGGTGACACAGCTTCGTGTGCACCTGCAGACTCCACTGCAACATTTGAGCATGGCTTTAGCGTTTTTAATTACATACATGTACCCTGGGAGCCTTTCGCCAGAAACGGTCTAAGAAAACATGAAAGTGGCAATGTTGGCACAGCCACGTGGCACCACAAAAATCCGAAACCCTCGTGCACATCTACAGACCCTACTGCAACATTTGAGCATAGTGTTAGCATTTCAAATTAATACTCTAGGAGCTTTTTGCCGGAAACGGTCTAAGAAAACATGAAAGCAAAACGGTAGTACCGCCACGTGGCACCTGAAAAATCTTAAACCTTTGTACGCATCTACAGACCCTACTGCAACATTTGAGCACGCGTTTAGCATTTCGAATTACATACCCTAGGAGCCTTTCGCTGGAAACGGTCTAAGAAAACACAAAAGTGCCAACGGTGACACAGCCACGTAGCACCCCAAAAATCCGAAACCTTCCTGCGCATTTACCGACTCTACTGCAACATCTCAGCATGGTTTTAGCCTTTCGAATTACAAACTCTAGGAGCCTTTTGCCGGAAACGGTCTAAGAAAACACGAAAGTGGCAATGGTGGCACAGCCACGTGGCACCTGAAAAATCCAAAACCTTCCAGTGCATCTACAGACCCCATAGCAACATTTAAGCATGGTTTTAGCATTTCGAATTACATACCCTAGGAGTCTTTTGCCGGAAACGGTCTAAGAAAACGCGAAAGTGGCAACGGCACAGCCACTTGGCAGCTGAAAAATCCAAAACCTTCGTGCATATCTACAGACCCCACTGCAACATTTGAGCATGGTTTTAGCGTTTCGAATTACATACCCTAGGAGCCTTTCAGCAGAAAGGGTCTAAGAAAACACGAAAGTGGCAACAGTGGCACAGCCACGTGGCACTAAAAAAAATCTGAAACCTTCGTGCGCACCTACAGACCCTACTGCAACATCTGAGCATGTTTTTAGCATTTCGAATTACATACTCTAGGAGCCTTTCATCGGAAACGGTCTAAGAAAACATGAAAGTGGCAATGGTGGCACAGCCACATGGCACCTGAAAAATCCAAAACCTTCGTGCGCATCTGCAGACCCTACTGCAACATTTGAGCATGGTTTTAGCGTTTCGAATTACATACCCTAGGAGCTTTTCGCTGGAAACGGTCTAAGAAAACACGAAAGTGGCAACGGTGGCACAGCCACGTGGCACCCCAAAAATCCGAAACCTTCGTGCGCATCTGCAGACCCCGCTGCAACATTTGAGCATGGTTTTAGTGTTTCGAATTACATACCCTAGGAGCCTTTCGCCGGAAACGGTCTAAGAAAACACGAAAGTGGCAACGGTGGTACGGTCACGTGGCACCCAAAGAATACAAAACCTTCGTGCACATCTACAGACCCTACTGCAACATCTGAGCATGCTTTTAGCATTTCAAATTACATACTCTAGGAGCCTTTCGCCGGAAACGGTCTAAGAAAACACAAAAGTGGCTACGGTGGCATAGCCACGTGGCTCCCGGAAAATCCAAAACCTTCGTACGCATCTATAGACCGTACTGCAACATCTGAGCATCGATTTAGCATTCCGAATTACATACCCTACGAGCCTTTCGCCGGAAAAGGTCTAAGAAAACACAAAAGTGGCAACGGTGACACAGCCTGTGGCACCCCAAAAATCCGAAACCTTCGTACGCATCTATAGACCATACTGCAACATCTGAGAATAGTTTTAGCATTTCGAATTACATACCCTGCAAGACTTTCGGCGGAAACGGTCTAAGAAAACATAAAAGTGGCTAAGTGGCACAGCCACATGGCACCCGAAAAATCCGAAACCTTTGTGCACATCTATAGTCCCTACTGCAACATATGAGCATGGTTTTAGCATTTCGAATTACTTTCCCTACGAGCCTTTCGCCGGAAACGATCTAAGAAAAACATGAAAGTGGCTATGGTGGCACAGCCACGTGGCACCCTGAAAAATCCGAAACCTTCGTACGCATCTATAGACCATACTGCATCATCTGAGCATGGATTTAGCATTTCGAATTACATACCCTACGAGCCTTTCACCGGAATAGGTCTAAGAAAACACAAAAGTGGCAACGGTGGCACAGCCACGTGGCACCCAAAAAATCCAAAACCTTCGTACGCATCTATAGACCATACTGCAACATCTGAGAATAGTTTTAGCATTTCGAATTACATACCCTACGAGACTTTCGGTGGAAACGGTCTAAGAAAACATAAAAGTGGCTAAAGTGGCACAGCCACGTGGCACCCGAAAAATCCAAAACCTTTGTGCACATCTATAGTCCCTACTGCAACATATGAGCATGGTTTGAGCATTTCGAATTACATTCCCTACGAGCCTTTCGCCGGAAAGGATCTAAGAAAACACGTAAGTGGCTACGGTGGCACAGCCACGTGGCACCCGAAAAATCCAAAACCTTTGTGTGCATCTATAGACCCTACTGCAACATATGAGCATGGTTTTAGCATTTCGAATTACATACCCTACGAGCCTTTCGCCGGAAACGGTTCAAGAAAACACAAAAGTGGCTACGGTGGCACAGCCACGTGGCACCCGAAAAATCCAAAACCTTCCTGCGCATCTATAGACCCTACTGCAACATATGAGCATGGTTTTAGCATTTCGAATTACATACCCTACGAGCCTTTCGCCGGAAACGGTTCAAGAAAACACAAAAGTGGCTACGGTGGCACAGCCACGTGGCACCCGAAAAATCCGAAACCTTCGTGCGCATCTATAGACCCTACTGCAACATCTGAGCATGGATTTAGCATTTCGAATTACATATCCTACGAGCCTTTCGCCAGAAACGGTTCAAGAAAACACAAAAGTGGCTGCGGTGGCACAGCCACGTGGCACCCGAAAAATCCGAAACCTTCCTACATATCTACAGATCATTTAGCAACACCCTAGTGTAATTTTAAAACTCCAGATTACATAGGCTGGGACTATTCAGCAAAAAAGTGAAAAAATAACACATTTTTTAAGTGGCTCCACAGAAGCCACCTGGTGGCACAAAAATTTAAAAGTTGTATTTTTGAGTTGCACAGACCCTATCGAACAACTGTAGAAAGTTACAGCGTTTCGAATTACAAAACCGGACGTACGGACGGAGATCATGACAATATCCCCGCATTTTTTAAAATGCGGGGATAAAAATTTCCTCTTTTAACAATAATATATCCATTTTCCATGGTTATCGTATTCAAAAGCTAAAAAATAATGTCAAACAAAAACAAAATCTTAATTTCTGTACTTAAATCAGTAAAGATATAAGTAAATAAAAAATATATGCAATTTTCATAACAATATTTCAACTAAAACGTTAAACAGGTAGTTGGATGTACCTGGTGCTTAGCAAACTTTGAGTAGTATATTTATTTATTGGAGTTTAACCCCTTACCCAACGTAATGGCCAAAACCGGCCAACGCTATTCACAGAAATCTCCAATTAATTTTCATTATTATACCCCACGCAACAAAGTTGCGGGGGTATAATGTTTTTGACTGGTCCTTCCATCAGTCTGTCAGTCCGTCAGTCTGTCAGTCCATCAGTCCATCAGTCCGTCAGTCAGTCCTACTTGTTTTCCAGACTTTTTTTCTACATGCTTCCAGATATTGAGCTGATTTTTGGTATGTGAGTCTAACATGGTGGCCTACAGATCAAGTTTGCATTTTGTTCCGCTCCACTCATTTTTACCAAACTTACGGCCCATGGACTCTGAAAAATTCATCAAAATTACAGTTTTCCGGACTTTTTTTCTACACGCTTCCAGATATTGAGCTGATTTTTGGTACGTTAGTCTGACATGGTGGCCTACAGATCAAGTTTGCATTTTGTTCCGCTCCACTGGTTTTTACCGAAATTACGGCCCTTGAACTTTGAAAAGTTCATCAAAATTACAGTTTTGCGGACTTTTTTCCTACACGCTTCAAGATATTGAGCTGATTTTTGGTATGTTAGTCTGACATGGTGGCCTACAGATCAAGTTTGCATTTTGTTCCGCTCCACTGATTTTTACCGAAATTACGACCCTTGAACTTTGAAAAGTTCATCAAAATTACAGTTTTGTGGACTTTTTTCCTACACGCTTCCAGATATTGAGCTGATTTTTGGTATGTTAGTCTAACATGGTGGCCTACAGAACAAGTTTGGGTTTTGTTCCGCCCCACTGATTTTTACCAAAATTACGGCCCCATAGACTTTGAAAAGTTCATCAAAATTACAGTTTTCCGGACTTTTTTTCTACAAGCTTTCAGATATTATCAAAATTACGGCCATTTTAGTATGTGAGTCTACCAGAATGACTTACAGATCAAGTTTGCGTTTTGTTCTGCTCGACTGATTTTTGCGGAAATTACGGGCCCTGGACTCTGAAAAATACAAGTAACAGATTTCCGGGTCATTTTCCTAAAAATTACAGTTTTCCGAGCTTGAAATATCGGGGCGCGTGGGGTATGTGAGCATGCTCACTAAGGTTCTATATTTTTTTAATTTTTTGCCACAAAAACATAGGTTATGACTCCTCTTTGGAATGAGCTCGTTCCAGTGAGGGGTCATATCCTATGTTTTTGAGACAAAAATGAAAAAATTAGTTATTCAAATATTTTGTTTGCAAGTGTTGTCTGCTTTTCAAGTCAGGTAAAAGGTTAAGAGCTCTGCCAAACAAGATATAGTTGGTTAAATTGTTAGTATTATAAGTGCAAAATAGTATCATTCAAGATATTTCCAGGTCAAAAAGAGAGTGATGGAGCAGATTTTCAATGACGAGGTGCCTAAAAAACAAATTTTCTTTTTTATAACCATATAATGTAACAGTGAAGTGGACTGGTTTGTCAGACTCCATCTCGTTGATGGGATCAGATCGTGAGATGAAACTAGAGCTTTCTGACATCATTGACGAAATTCGACAAACCACACCACTTCAGAGTCAAATATAAATTCTGTATATATTATTTATTATATGCTTGCCTGTGAATTATTGCAGGTTATCTGCAAGATATTTCTTGATCTCCATCGACTCGATGGATATCGAGGAATGTCCCTCAGTAGCTTCCTAAATGACGTCACACTATGCCACATCATGTCGCCTTGAAGGAACGATCCGCTGATCTTTGTTATTGTTTTGAAACATATGCATTTTGGGTCAAATTGAGCTGAATATTGAGCAATAAAATATCTTGTACATGTAGCATATAATAAAACAGAAAATCTACTCAATTTTAGTCAGTATCTGGAATTATCTCATTAGTATGGACCTGAAAGTTTTATTTTTCATGAGCGCTTACACGAGTGAAAAATAATATTTTCAGGTCCACAGGATTAATTTTTTCAGTAGCTTCCTAAATGAAGTTACGCTCCGACACATAACGTTGCCTTGAACATCGCCATGAAGGAACGATCAGCTGCTTTTTGTTATTGTCTTGAAACTGTTTGCAGTCGAATTGGGCTGAATATTGCACCTTAAAATGTCATGTAGCATATAATAAAAAGAAAATCTACGCTGTTTTAGTGAATATCAGGAATTATCTCATGAGTGTTGACCTGAAAGTATTATTTTTCGCTCATGCTAAGCACTCATGAAGAATAAAACTTTCAGGTCCACACTCATGAGATAATTCCCGATATTCACAAAAACAGCTTAGATATCCTCTATATATTTTTCACACGGAGTTGTAGGAGCTCTTCCTATTGATGATTTATGAGTTATATATTTTGTGAAGTGTTCTAAACTAAATAATTAAGAATAATTTTTGGATGGACAGATGGATGGATAATATTGTATTGTAAGTGGATAATAATAAGCTAAGAGGTGTATTTCTACTGTTTTAGTTGATGACAAAGAAGTGATTGAAGTTCAGGCCTCGTCGAGTAAATGTCAAATTCCAACACAAGATGAAGATGGGCGTGATGACAATTTTGATTTTGATTTTACACAGTATAAATCAGACTTTGCCAAAATATTTTTCAGAGAAAATGAATATATTAAAAGGTACCTTTTTTTCCAACTTTGCCACAGGATTCTATTTGTTATGGAGACATAATATCCACATATCGCAGGTTTTGTTTGTACATTTCTACCAGGGCTATGTATGGCCCTTGTAGGACTTGGAAAAATAGTAAAAAGTAACAAAATTCACCTTTAACATTATAAGTTTGGCATCAGTTGTCAGATTATGATGTCCTTTGGTATGGTGATAGACCACCATCGGGCAAAATGATATTCGCAAATCGGTGGTTTTGTCCACACATTCATACCAGAGTTATGGCCCTTGTAGAACTTAGATCTGTGCATCCATTCATCCATACAAACATTTTGTTTTATAACTCTGACATCAGTTGTTGGATTGTTATGTCCTTATGTATTATGATAAAGCAGCATGGGGGAAATGATATCCACAATCACAGGTTTTGTTTAAGCATTCATACCAGAGTTATAGCCCTTGCATAATTTAGACCCATACATCCATCCCTTTGTCCATTTGTCCTTCCACCCCTCCATTCCTCCATACAAACATTTTGTATTATAACTATGGCATCAATTGTCAGATTTTGATGTCCTTTGGTATTATGATAGACCAGCATGGGGAAAATGATATCCACAAATCGAAGGTTTTGTTCAGATATACTAGAGTTATGGCCCTTGTAGGGCTTGGAAAAAATAGTAAAATAAACGTTTTGCATTATAACTCTGGCATCTGTTGTCGGATTTTGATGCCCTTGGCTGTGATGATAGACCAGCCTGGGGGACCTGATATCTACATATCAAAGGTTTTATTCCAACCAGATATATGGTCCTTGCAGGATTAAAAAAAATAACAAAATTAACCTTTTACATTATAACTTAGGCATGGGTTGTCTGGTTTTGATTTTTGATGTCCTTTGATTCTCATAATAGAGCAGCTGAGGGGAAAGGATATCCATATATCATGGATTTCATTGGTTTTGGGATTTTGATGCCCTTTGGTATGGTCTTCAGGTCACTGGTTGGATTTTGATATCATTTGAAATGCACTGCCACTGTCGAGGGCATATGCCCACACAGAGCATTGCTCTTGTTGAGTAAAAATAAGATTTTAAGTTGCTCTATGAGCTCTATCAAACAAGGTATAATGAATAGGATCATCCTAGCATACAGTACAAGTCAAAATAAGTTGTAGGATAACCACTGTAAACTATGTATCTTTCTCTTCCTACTCTGATAAGAGCAGAAGCTGGCATCATTTTCTGGAAAGCTCTCAATGAGAGCTTTCCAGAAAATATGTCAGATTCTAATCTTATCAGTGTTGGAGCAGCAGTATACTTAGTCTATTGTGGTTATGCTACAACTTATTTTGGCCTGTACTGTAAGTACATGTAATTGATTAAATTGTGCTAATTGAATCTACCTGTTCATTGAATATTTCTCCTAGTAAAGTTTGTATTCAGGTAACTGTGATCTTCCATGTTACTACTAAAACCTGACAGTTGCTCGTCGATGCTCGGTGGTTCTCTCTGGATACTCCGGCTGCCTCCACCTGTAAAACTGTCACAGTCACGATTAGCCATATGTAACCTTAAACACCAATAAATAAATAAATATACAACTAAAACTTATAGTATCTTGTTTGTCAAAGCTCTCCAACCTCTCCTAAAACAAAATACATGTATGATGGGTGGGGCTCGTACACATTATTACAAATCTTGAAAATCGTTGATGTTTTAGAATTTTAAACTCAAGGACTTGATAACTTGAAGGTTTCAATGGAAACTGACTTTTGCAAAATCCTAAAACTAGCGTCTTAATTGGTTCTTGCAAAGATCCCATAGAAAGCTTTAAAAGAATCAATGTGAAATGTTGGAATGTATCATAATATCTCTTAACTCTTTAGGCCCATCTAGATGTGACAGTTTCATTATACCCCCACAAAATGAAGTTCAAAGGGAATGTATAGGAGTCAACTTGTCCATCGGTCGGTCGGTCGGTCTGTTGTTGCCACTTGTTGAGCGAACTACTTCCACAGTTTTAGTCGCATGAAACTTCACAAAAATTATCAACATTATGAGGGGAAGTGCATGACATAATTTTTTTTCAGAACAGATTCAAGATGGCCGACTGGTGGCCATATTGGATTTTGCAAAATACTTGTGGAGCGAACTACTTCCACAGTTTTAGTGGCATTTTCATGAAACATCACCAAAATGATCAATATGATGAGGAGCAGTGTGTTACATAATCTTTTTCCCGATTGGATTCAAGATGGCCAAGTGGTGGCTGTATTGGATTGTTTTTTTTTATTTAGAAAAATTGAATGCTCGTTTTCCATCACCCACACTAGGTGGTATGCCATGGTGGGGGTATACCGGGCTACAGACCATCTCCAGTTTTATTTGCCTCAAGAACAGTTTTTTTATGACGCATCATTGGAGTGCGCTCATCAAGCTTATTTCATTGAGGAGTCATAAGCTATGTTTTAGAGTTAAAAATTGAAGAGATGAGAAAAATTTGAATGGCTATCTTCTGTGCATGGTGGTAGTGGCTGTATATGGCTGTTACTTTAGCTGAAGGATTAAGGATAAGTAGTAGATGATTTCTCTTGCTATTACAATACTTTTTGCCTGCGTCACCAGTGGCAGAGCAGGTCTAGTAACTGCTCGACTCCGTCCATCAGTCTGTCAGTCCGTCCATCCGTCCGTCAGTCCGTCCGTCCGAAACACTTTTTCTGTCAAAGTTTTCTTGGCTTCTATGAAAGGGAATGATTTTATATTTGGTCTGCTGCTTCATAATGATGAGTTGTATCATGTAAGCAATTTTCAGATTTGCCGTGCAGCCACTTCCTGTTTGCCAATACTTTGAAATTTTACTGTACCCACTGAACATTGAAATTTTCCGTCAAGGTTTTCTCAGCTTCTATGCAAGGGATTGATTTTATATTTGGACTGCTGCTTCATAATGATTAGTTGTATCGTGTAAGCAAATTTCAGATCTGCCATGCAGCCACTTTCTGTTTACCGGTACTTTGAAATTTTACTGTACCCACTGAACATTGAAATTTTTCGTCAAACTTTTCTCGGCTTCTATGCAAGGGATTGATTTTATATTTCATCTGGAGCCTGATAATGATCAGTTGTATCATGTATGCAATTTTCAAATCTGCCATGCAGCCACTTCCTGTTTGCCGATTCAATTGCATGCAGCGACGCAGGTCCAGACCCGGTATTGGTCTTGGCTTGTTTCTAGCTGAAAATTGTTTTAACACTATGGCTGAATAAAATAGCTGTTGTGTTCTATAAAGGAAATAATCAATACAGTGAAATTATTCATCTAACATGAGTATTCAATTAACAGAGATGGTGTCACTTTCCTGCATTCTAGAGATAAACTTCACATTTATTCTATTATATCTTGTTTGGCAGAGTTTCATGAGCTCTGTCAAACAAGATATAATAGATTAAATGCTTGTATTGGATATACTTAGGCCATATAGGTCTATAAACAAAGGAAAACTGGGTAGAGTCAGGGTAATTTCTCGACAGGTTGCAAGATTTTTTATTCAATTAACAGGAGTTTACTCTATAACCTATATTCAATTAACAGGTCAAATTTGTACTGGAGGTATGGTAAATGGTTTTGTGTTGTTAGGAAATTATGTTCAATTAACAGGGTTATTCAGTTAAGAGATATCCAATTAAGTGGGCTCCACTGTACAATGCTAAATTCATAGCTTTCCATTATTACTTATGCCAATCCCTCTAGTCCCAATTGATTTTTACATAAAGGGATACTATGTTATTTGTTTTGTTAATTTATATTGTACTTTTGTATGATGCCAAATAAAGTTTTGAAAATCAAAAGGTAATTCTTAGTGAATATAAATGTGCATATAGCTGTCTTTGTATAGGTACATGTAAGTAAAATAATCTCCCGAACTCTTCTTCAGACACATAAATATTAGTGAAATGGTGATTCTAAGGAGGATATAGAAGGAGGAGAGGAAATATGAGTGACAGAAAATTATCAGGGCTGTAACTTAAAATTTTTTAATGAAATTATGTTAAGTTACCTATTTTCGAGGCAACAGCCTGTTGTGGTCATTCTTGTTATCAAGTTACACTGCTTGTTCAGTGTTTTCCTCTCTCCCTTTCCTTTAAGTCCCCTCTTGCTATTCTCCCATGCTTTTGGCATATTTTCTGTAATATTATTACTAAAATTTCTTGGGAGTTTTAACTGGATAACAGAATGAATTCTGTTCTTTTCCCCATGTTTACGTCTTCACCTATGGGTGGTTAGGCGTAGTGTTCTGCATCTACCATCTGATGTTCTGCAGTTTCTTCCCTGGAAGTCTCTGTTTTGCATCAGATAGTGTATTATTGGTAACTGATTTCGGGCCAGGGTGCCTGGAGTCTTGATCTGGTGTTTTTACACTTATTGTTTACATTTCCAACAGCCCTCTGTGTGAGGGGGGATTTCTGGAAAATAATATCTTGATGTTAATTTAATCATAACTAGATACATTATTATTGTTCGTAAGTGTTGCATAAATTGTTTAAAATATTTTTAGAATTTTTGTCCACACTTAGGCTTGGGATCCATTGGGGCACAACGTTACTTTTCAGAAACTTGGGCTGTTCTGAAAAAATATTTTTTCAAAATTTTTTTATTTCAATTATTTTTTCTATGTTAATGGATCATGTTATTATGTATTTTGATTGTCAGGGGTTGGTGCGAGTACTAGGACTTTGTTTTCTTTTCACAATGAAAGGATATTGTTCAATTGTAATAAGAGGAAATCTTCCTCTGACTTTCATAATCATTGTATAATGTAGTCAGTGTACTCGCACTAACTCCTGTTCTGTATGTGTTAATTTCGATGACAACATGGGAAGCGTGTGTCACGGTATGTTAGTGGGGAATTGGCCATTCCGGTCCTTTCCCCGCAGGGTCACTCTACTTTATCAATCTCTATTTCAGACGATCATGATCAGGGGGATGTATCCGTGATGTCTTCCAAAAGTGTGCCTCCGTCGTCACAATTAATGAAGAGCTAGCAGAAAAGTGCTCATGTAAATACGTCAATTGCCTAAGAGAACCCTAGTAGGTTCGACGGCCTTTGACGTCCGCTAGCTCGCCCGGTGTAGCGTCCATTCATCGAATGGTTCGGCAGCTGGGTTCGTCCATTGCGGTCTAGAAGGAGTTTTAGGTGATGCGAGCACTATACAACAACCAAGTGCACACCCAGTGACGGCGGATTAGAGGAGAGAACGGAGGAAGCCTTTTAGTCCGGTTCCTAGCTAGTCCAGGTCCATCCGGACTGCGAGCGAGAGAGGCCCCTCTCTCGTACAACAACATCTGGCCCCAGATGTTGTGGTACAAAGTGTTTCGCATTCGGAGCATACGTCCGCCGCTCGGGATGCTCCGATATATAGTCAGTCCAGAGAGACTGTCAAAAGGGCTTCCTCATCCTCATGGTACCGCACACGACCGCTCTTGGCTACGTGACCTCGGATATCCAGTCAGCTTCACCAATCAGAGAATCATCGGCGACCAGGTCACACCATCCGGTAGCCAGGGACACGAGGCCTGCAGACTTCGGACGTTCGCATAAGAACGTACACGGAGCTTCCAGCGGCAAAGCATCGTAAGACCGCTACTGCACAGGCCTCGGTGACGGACATGCTATCCCAAATAGCACAGCTTATCGCAGCATCCCAGCAACGACAGAATCTCTGTCGCATTATGTATTATCCGACGACGCTGGGTCGGGACGCTCCGCGGAAGCAGGTACGGACGTCTGAGAATTTCATCCGGTCCGACGGGATACCGAAAGGGATTCGGAGGATTTCGAGCTTTCCCTTTCGGAACAACATAAGCTGCTGTGTATGTCATCTGACTTTATCTTCTAGAGGTTCTTTCGTCGGACCAGAATGCTGCGATGCTGGATAAGAAACTGATAGCGTCGGTGGACGCAGAAATTTTTGGATTCGGTTCAGGGACATCGTCCCTCAGTTCCGACACAGTCCAATAATGTCACACAACTTTCGAATTATTGAACGACGCTATATATATATTATTATATGCTTGCTATTAACAAGCATGTCTGGTTTCTTGTTCGCAAAGTTACTGAGATGTCTTTCAAAGTGTGCCTCTGTCGTCATAGTTAATGAAGAGCTAGTGGCAATTAGTGCTCATGGAATACGTCAATCGCCTAAGAGGTCCCTAGTAGGATCGACGGAGTTGACATTCGCTAGCTCACCCGGTGTAGCGTTCATTCATCGAATGGTTCGGCAGTCGGGTTCGTCCGTTGCGCTCTAGGAAGGAGATTTGGGGGATGCAAGAACTATAATAGACTTTAGTACACACCCAGTGACGACGGATTAGAGGACAAATCGGAGGATGCCTGTTAGTCTGGTTCCTAGCTCGTCTAGGTCCGTCCGGGCTGCGAGCGAGAGAGGTCCCTCTCTCGTACAACAACATATGGGACCGGATGTTGTGGTACAGACATTTCGCATTCGGAGCATATGTCCGTCGCTTGGGACGCTCCGTTATATTGACAGTCCGAGAGACTGTCGATAATGCTTCCTCATCCTCACAGCAGCGCACATGACCGCACATTGGCTACGTGACCTCGAGTATCCGGCCAGCTTCGTCATTCAGTGATTCCACGGCAAACAGGTCACGCCATCCGATAGCCAAGGGACACGAGGCCTATACACTCTGTTCACTCGCATAATAGAAGTATGCACAGGGTAACGAACACGGAGCTTCCAGCGGCAATGCATAGTAAGACCGCTTCTCCACAGGCCTCAGTGACGGACGTGCTATCCAAAATAGCACAGTTTATCACAGCATCCCAGCAAACGACAATACTCGGTCGGATCAGGAATAATCCGACGGTGCTGGGTCGGTGCGCTCCGCTGTTGCATCAGGTTCGGACGACCGAACACTTATAGGGTCCGACAGGATGGCGAAAGGGATTCGGATGATTTCGAGCTTTCCCTTTCGGAACAACAGAAGCTGCCATACATTTCTTCCGGCATTATCTTCCAGAGGTTGTTCCTTCGGACTACATTGCTGCGATGCTGGATAAGAGATTAATAGCGTCATTGGACACAGAGTTTTTGATCGGTTCAGGGACATTGTCCCTGACTTACCGACACAGTCCAATTATGTCTTTAGAACATTCAAATTATTTAACAACGCTATATATAAGCTTGCTACCAAGCATGATAGTCTAGTTTCTTGTCCGCAATGCTCTATTCTGCCTTTTTTCAATTCTAGGAAATAATTTATATCGGCAGAACAGGGCATACCGAGAGTTCATATGCATCTAGACGGCGGTGCTGAAGACTGGGAATTATCTTTTTCGCCGTCTATGTCAATTCCAACCACGATGTTGGAAACGACAATGTTGTCTAATAGGCTTAACTTAGACGCTTTATCATACGTAGACCACCTTACTGAGGCGTTATCATTACGTCTTCAAGAGAAAGAATTCCAGGATATGATCCTCAATGTGATTTCTTTCAAGGGCAGTAGTTTTTCCACGTATAACTCCGCCCTTCAGTGGCAACCTGGAGTTGGTTAGACGTGACGCAGCCCTAGTTACATCCACGCGCGTGGATAGTAAGGTGAAGAACTCTCTCAGAGCCGCTTCGGTCTCGGAGAAGCTTCTCTTCGACGGCAACTTTTCAGCAATCTATGAATTGCTCGATATACACGTTCTCTTGTCTATCAAGTGTAGCAAGAGATTCAGACTGGGGCAAACATTTGGTGGTTGACTCAGAGAGTGCCACTGCAGTTGCCGGATCCGAGTTTTATGATTATGACGGATGCCAGTCAAACAGGTTGGGGTACAATATTGATCCCAACGGATTCAAAGTGCCAGGGTCTTTGGGTTCCGCAGTTTCTAGGCAAGCACTTAACTTCCGGGAAATGATGTTATTTAGGCTTGCACTATGTCATTGAATGAACATTATTCAGAAACGCATGTCCAAATCCTGTTCGTTAATACGACAGCAGTTGCGAATCTCCGGAACCAGGGAGGCACTCATTCGATTCCGTTATTCAATTTAACGGAAAGAATCCTTCTGTTTGTTATAGTACACCAAGTTCTGCTTCGGTCCGTCATATTCCGGGTCGTCTGATTGTATTAGCAGACTCCTTTTCACGTAAGAGTCGCTTGTTGCCGTCAGAATGGACTCTCATCAAACAAGTATTCAATCAGATTTGCTATCAATGGGAGCGCCCAATGATAATTTTATTTGCGACACAACTCTCTATTCAATTGCAGACGTATGTGTTTCCATGTCCGGATCCCTGAGCTTATGTTGTTAACGCTCTATTGATCTAATAGGATGGAATGATAGGATATGCGTATCCTCCAGTGCTTTTGATTCAGCAAGTATTGCTAAGATATACATCCACAATACAATTCTGTTGATAGCATCTCTGTCTTCACAGAGACCGTGGGTAAATTTACTCAGGTGTCTACTGTGGGACTTACCGCGAAAACGCCCTCCATGAGAGGATCTTCTTTTGCTGGGGAAATCGTGTCAACTCCATCACAACCCGCAAGGTCTCAACCTTCACGTATTCCGCTATGTGGTCCTTCTTGCACGGCAAGCATTGTACAGGACGAGTTATGGACACGATTTCTTACTGTAGGAGAACCTCTTCTTCGCTATACTATGCGGCTAAAGTGGAGGCTCTTCCGTCGTTGGTGTAGGGATCATTATGTTGATATTTTTGATCCCTCCATACTAGACACTGCAACTTTCTAGTATACTTGTTTGACAAGATCAACTGCAGCCTGTTACTATTAAGGTTATAGGTCTATGTTATCTCATACCTATTCACTCTATGATAGTTTACAATTGAGTCTTATGTCTCTTTATCTAAGTCAGTTAGAAACTTTTCGATAAGAAGACCTAGAATCCTTAGATTAAATTCCTATACGGAATTTAGCTTCGGTTCTTATTTAGCTAAGTAATCATTTGAGCCTCTGGAATCAGTAGTTTTCAAATTCTGACCTTTTAAGACGGTTATTCTCTTAGTCTTCTCTTCTACTGAAGAGTCAGTGAGCTTCATGCGCTATCGGTGGACGATTCTCACTTTCGTAGTATCGGAAACACTATTTCCTTTACTACTAATGTTGGATTTTTGGTTAAGAATCAGGCTCCTAATAAATATCCGGAACCTATTGTTATTAAGGTCCTACCGTCTTCGTACGGGCATAGGCCTTTACTCTGTCCGGTTAGAGTTTACGTATTTATAAACAGATATCAGTTTATTAGTAAGGACGTAAGCTTCTTCTGTCTTTGATGCCTAATAGAAGGACATTACTCTCCATTCTATTGCTAATGGATTCAATTAACTATCGGTACTGCTTATGGTATATCATTAACTCAGCAGTTTGTGTTTGAGATTTCAGCTCATGAAGTAAGAGCTCTTTCTACATCTTGGGCTTACATTAATAGTGTCGCTATTATAGATTTTATGAAGGCTGCACATTGGGCTCAGCCATCCACATTCATGAATTTTTATCTCAGAAATATTGAGTCCATTTCTGGAGGCCTCCATTGTTAGGTCTATTATCTACTGCTCAGAATGTCATTCACTTAACAGTTGCTACAATAGCTAGGTAGGCTTTCTGTTCCGGCAGTGACTCCGTCCTGCTGCCCTCTTTGCTCTGGGCTATTTGACCCAGGGCAAGGAGAAGGGGGGGGGGGGGGAGGGTGTTCCCTTGGGTCACCTGTTTTATTATGAAAACAAGGGGATACCTCCTCCGGAGTTAGTAATTCTGAGCTGTTACTGGGATGGTTTTTAAGTGATAAGTTTATGTTTTAAAAATTCATTCAAGTCATAGTTTTTAAAGTATAGCTTTTGAATATATCACGTGTCAAACGGGCGTTATTATACAATCCTCAGACACTTTTAAGGAGTATAAAGAGTCTCTATTCTCTAGACTATCTTTATTTATTGGCTTACTTTAAAAAGTTATTAGTATAAGGATTATACTGGATATTAATAGAGTACATGGATGTTATGATGCTCAATTATGGAAGGTGTTGTGTCTTTCTAATTTATCATAAATAAGAAAGATACATGTAAGGCCTTATACTCCTTTTCCCCTCGAGGGGATGACTCTATTTTATATAATTGAGCTTATTGGAATTTCCTCTATGTCCTAGGCCCTCCAGCCTTTTTACTATTCAGCTATGTCTGGGTCATTGGTGCAGTATAAAAATGTTAAAAAATTTATAGTAATTTATATATTTTTTATACTTACCAATGAACCAGACGGGGATGGCCCTCCCAGGAGTTGGGAACTCATACCTCCCCGCTGAGTACATAGCGCTTACCAGGCACTGGTTATAAGAATGATTAATGGCGCCAATTTCGGGACGTCCTTGACACATGCGCAGTAGAGGTGAAGTATGGAGGGCCATTCAGGACATGTTTTCTTTGGTTTTAGATGCAAATTTTGGGGATTGGGGGGCAAAATTTGTGTTTGGCCCTATATTTTTAAGAGTTAGCACCAGCTATGTCTGGGTCATTGGTAAGTATAAAAAATATATAAATTACTATAAATTTTTTAACATTTTCAAAAAATGTCAACAAAATCATATTATGTCACCCCCTCATTGGAATGAGCTCATCAGACTCATTCCAGTAAGGGTCACCTGATATGGGTTTGGTGATACTATTTTTTTAATTTTGAAAAACATTAAATAAAATAATAAATTTTGATATCATCAGTGTTTATGTGAATGGTTAACTCCTTGCATGCTGCTGGAAGATATTCCCGCCGAAGACAAAATTTCTCTTGCCACTGAAATATGTGTAATTTGGGTACATTTAATTAAATTTTCTCCTGTAAATTGTATTGGTTTTTGCACCAATAATATCTTGAGTTAAATTCAGATGACATTTTTATCAAATCAAGTCATGGCTGCTTTCACAGGAGCTATGACTAAATTTTATGAAAAACTTAAGGTTACAGTTAAAACTAGAAGTCCTGTCATGAAATGTGCACAAAAATGCACCTTGATCTGCGCGTTAATCTACGCGTTATGAATCTACGCGTTATGACCATAGTAAGGCTATCAAATTCTGTACATATGGCCTGTGCACAAGCATTGTTTCAGTCAATGGACCTCAGAGTAACCCGGAGGTCCATTGGCAGAAGCATTGCCTGTGTTTGCCTTGAGTAACCAGGAGAACCTGCCGTGCTTTTGATGCCATTCGATATGGCAATTGCGTGCAATTCCTATGTGCAATTAAGCCTAGATAAGCACACAGTTTGTGACAGGACTTCTAGTTTTAACTGCAAGAGTTAATAAATGGCTTTATACTTGTACTGCAACACTATTCTGTCATTTTTGCAATTGATAATTCATGAATCTTCCCCAGGTTCTTCCTTAGAGTTTTCAACACATCTCCAGTGCTTATCCACAGTCTTCAGAGATGGGATTGATGGTTGTTGGGGTGGGGTTGAGGGGGTGGGTGGAGTATTGCATGTGACGAATGCTGCCAACATCATGGATTTGCTCAGCAGTTCTTCCACACACATGCCTATGCTTTTTTGATAGGTATTCGGACAAAGAGTCTATAATCACTTAAAAACAGCAATGTCATGGTAAAGGCTGTGGCAGACTGCCATATATTTTAACACAGCACTGTCAACTGTCATGGCTAATTTATAGGACTAATTTGACTCACATATCACTGAAATAGCAATAATCTCTGACAATTTTATATCTATTTGGAGATATTTGAACATGCAATCTATTAGGGCAGTAACATTCTAAACACTCTACATGGCTACTACCCAAAGGGACACAAAGGGGTTAGGAGGGTGTAATTCACCCCCTCAGGATTTACGCCTCTGCCTACATTGCCACTAGCTGCTAAGAACTTTTCAAGCCTTCAAATGTATCATATTGAGCTAGAAGTACAGGAGCTGACTCAGGTGAGTCTCAGACCTGCAACTGCACACAGAGCAACCAATTTTAATACCATGAAAATAAGAGATCCAGACCAACTACCTATTTGGTAAGTGTCTTTCGTGCATTGACTGGTGTATCACTATAAGCACTATTGGAATGAAGTTGTTCTAATGAGGTGTAGTAAACTATATTTGAAAAATTTGTATAACGGGAAAAAACAAAAGTAGGATGGGGCATTTCCCAGCTCCCCCCCCCCCCCCCCCACACATACCTCCATAGCTTATTTTTAAAGCCAGGAAACTCAAATAAGCTGTGGTGTTATATCACAGGAAAATTAAACCAAGCAACGTGAATTGTTTTGGTTCAAATTTCTATACACTGTGAGGTCCATTCTGTAAAAATAGATAAATGAATTAATAAGATTGAAAATGAGTGTGTTTAACAGTTTTCATAAAATCTGTTGGCATTTTACCATACCCTTATAGCTGGTGCATGTCGATGGTTGCAATGAGTACCTAGATTGATTGATTGTCCACATGAGAACCCCGGGAAGTGAAGCAGTGCTTGATTACTGTGGTAAACATGCTCTGTTTTACTGGTAAAATAGGACCCAGTCACCAATGCTTGGGGTGGAAGTCCTCTAATGTGGGCAACATGGGTATAAATGATTGGCTTGACTTGACTTTATCTCCATGTTGCGGTCACGATCAGCCATTGTTCAGGAGTATGTGACCTTAAACACCAATAAATAAATAAATAATATTGATTTATTTTATTTATTTGTTTATTTATTTGGGGTATAACAATGACAGCCAGGGTCACAATTTTATGGGTGGAGGAAGCCAGAGTACCCGGAGAGAACCACCGAGCAATAGTGAGCATCTATCAGACTCCCCAACATACTAACTCCACACAAGCAGGGTTAGCATTGGTTAAAGACATGTGCACATCGACGTGCAGTACACCTCAGTACACAGTGCTATCGTGCCCCCTGTGGGTAATCGGCATTAAGTGTCTTGCCCAAGTACACAATGCAGTTACCCCTGGTGAGGATTGGACTGTGGGGAGTACCTAGATGCAGTGGTTGCAAATTACATTGTGGTAAGGGTCAGTAATGCAGACATGCCGATAAGCCTATTGATGCAACAGGGCACTTATTCCTTCATTTCTGTGGCATTTGCTCACCAATAAAAAAAAGTAATTCATTTGCCATCATCGTCTGTTGAAACAACATGACTTACCGAGTCAAAACTTTTGGAATGAGGATGCTGATTAAATGTCAGTCCTAATGTCAATCCCAAATCAGGCCATCAACACCAATTCGAAGCTTCACAGAACCCTAGCCTGTGAATGAATATCTGAAAGTATGGGCATCTGCGATGTTTCCTTGGGCACGAAACATAGTCCCCATTTGCCAAAGTGGGAGCATGGTGGTGTAATTTTCTAAGGCGTAGTGCACATCGATGGTGCACATGCTTTTCAGCTTATGCCAATCCTGCTTGTGCAGGATTAATAAGTTGGAGAGTCCAACAGTTATTCACCACAGCTCAGTGATTCTATCTGGGTACTCCAGCTTCCTCCACTCATAAAACTGTCCCAACACGATATAACCCTAGCTTTTGAAATTGTTGTTAAACCTTAATAAATAAATAAGTACAAAGTTTAATGAGAAAGGATTCATCTATTTTCTGTCTTAACATAAACCCTTCCCCCAACATCACCCCCATATGCCCCCCCCCCCCCCCCCCCTCCATACATACAGGTACTATAGAAAGTGCTACCCAACTATTTTTGACATGGGTAGAAATGTAAGAAAAATTGATGAGTAACCCAAACTGCATGTGCCTGTTATTTTGATAGTTTTCTACGCCTATGAACCACTTGTCCCACTATGTGTACCAAATACACCTGATGGTGCAGAATCTCATACCAAACATTTCTGTACCAAATTGTTTCATGCACCATTCAGATCAGCCTTGGCATCAAAACAGTTAAAGAAATTTCCTTTCTGCTTTAATTTCTGATTTCACCTCATTCTATTGATACTTCTTTCAGGGTAGTCACAAGTATGATGATTTATGGTCATTTGTTGAGAAATACCAACTTTTTCAAAGGAAAAGGAAGGGAATTTCAAAATCAGGTAAATTATATTTCATACTTTTTCATGTTTTTCAGCTCATCTGACTGAAAGGGTGATCCATTACCATCACTTGGTATTCATCATCAGTCGTCCATTTACTTTGCATATCAGTTTTCTCCTGTGGAACCAATGGACCAAACCCAGCCAAACTTTGCATAAATTATCTTGGGGGATAGCCTTCCTAGCTTGTTCTATAGAAGTAGTTAAGCCCAATAGGGTGGGGACAGTGCCCCCCCCCCAAAAAAAAAATAAACGAAATTCATCAAAAATCTTCTTCTCCTACACCACCAGTCAAAATGCTTTGAAGTTGGACTTGCAGCTTCTTTATATACTCAAAATTCAAGTTTGTTCAAAGGGAATTTGTCAGGCAATATTTGGGCTTTTTTCTGGGAATATACTAGTGTTAGATGGACATGCACTTGATTTAAGCCCGAAAAAAACATTTAAAATGCTGAGTTGGCACTTTTTTGAAAATGAAACAAAAATTTTCTTCAGAACTTCCAATCATAATCTTGATATTTGGTATGATATTTGGTATACATCATCCTTTGGGAGAATGGATTCAGGTTTATGCAAATTAAGTCCCTGGGCTCTTGTTGCGGCTTTCTATGGGAGCCTTAATTTTAACTTAGTGTAATATGAGGAAAATTCTTTAAAAATCCTTTTTTCAGATCTACCAGTCAGAATGCTTTCATATTTAGTATACATCATTCTTTGTGGGGGGGGGGGGGGGGGGGGGGGGGGGGGGGGGGGTGATTTAATTTTGTTCAAATCAGGTTTGTAGGTTCATATTTCTGGTGTTACAGCAACATTGTATTTAAATGTAAATTATGCAATACATTTATTTTGGAACATTACAAATATGGATATATTAGATCTCAAGCTTTAAATGTACATGTACATCCTCACACAGAGTTCCCCATTGGAAAGTAATTTTGCATTGGCAGTGTCGTATATGAACTCTGTGGCTTTTTAAAATTTATTTATCTATTGCATTGTTTATCTCAAAAAGAAGGCCCATAACTATATTGTGTTCATCAGGGAATCTTGATCAAACACGGCAAAATCATGAAAAAAATGTTAAACACTGCACATTTTGGGCACAATTGCACTATTTGGGCACAGCATTTACCGTTGCCATATGGGGGAATTTAACCCTTTACCCAGTGAATGGGCCACATCCGCCCGCCTAATATGCAAATTCAGCAGCTGAAAAAGTATTATTTTTCAAAAAATTTCAACAAAAACATATCATGTGACCCCTTTTTGGAATGAGCCTGTCAAGCTCGTTCTGATGAGGGGTCACATAATATGTTTTTTTTTTAATTTTTTGAAAATTTTTTTAAAATAATACAGTGGAAGCCTGTTAATTGAATAGCCACTTTGCCAATGAAAATTATTCAATTAACAGGAGTATTCAGTTAACAGGGATTGTGTCACTTTCCTGTATTCTGGAGATAAACTTATCATTTATTCTTTTTTATCTTGTAAATTGACAGAGCTTCATGAGCTCTGTCAAACAAGATATAATAGATTAAATGTCAGTATTGGATGTACTGAGGCCAAATAGGTCTATAAACAAAGGAAACTGAAGAGAGTCAGGGTAATTTCTTGACAGGTTACAAGATTTTTTATTCAATTAACAGGAGTTTACTCTATAACCTATATTCAATTAACAGGTCAAATTTGTGCTGGAGGTATGGTAAATGGTTTTGTGTTGGGAAATTATATTCAATTAACAGGGATATACAATGAAGAGATATTCAATTAAGTGGGCTCCACTGTATTTAAAATAATAAATTTTGATATCATTGGGTAAAGAGTTAAAGGCCTATATGGCAATAATTATTTCCCAATTTATGTGTATTGGCATTATGTTCTACAATTGTTGATGGTATGTATCAACCTTATAATATAAACATCGGACACCTAGACTGGACTGAAACACTGTAATGGATTGCAGTGGTGCTCACCTAATTGGATAGCTCTTAATTGAATAACCCTGTTAACTGAATGTAACCGTAATGCATATAGGTTAAGAGTAAACTCATGTTAATTGAATAAAGAATTGTTAATATGTCAAAAAATCACCCTAGTAACCATTAAATTTCCCTTAATTACAGATCTTTTGGCCTCAGTACAATCAATACAGAATCTTTTATATCTTGTTTGAAAGATCTTCCTCCATTATTACTACTTGTAAGTATACCTGTTTTGGGGGCAACTGTTTATCTCTGAGATACAATGACCTTGTATCTTTCAGGATAGGAGTCCCAAAATTTTTCACAATGGGCCAACAATGGTTGGTCCACTGGGTCCTCCCAAGAACCCATTGAGCTAATCATTATGCAGCAATGTGTGAGAATTTCTGAGATTTAACCCGAGAAGCTCTGAGACTGGAAAGTGGGGCCCTCTAGTTACGTTTTTTGGTATCCTTGTTTGGACGAGTCCACCCTGATTTCAGATGACAATATTAAGGTTTTATTTTTAAATGAAGGGAAAAAAAGCATTTTTGATTTCTTTTATATAGTAACTTGGTTCTCCTTATCAGATTGAGTTGAAAAGCTAATGTTTGTATGAAAGAAATGAAATGATAATGATGCTTTCTTTAGAAACATGCCTGTTTCTGGTAATTTTTTAGGAATCAGTAGTGCAGTTAAAGATAACATCATTTATTTCCAAATCCAACAAAATACTGCATTTTGATTGGCTGAGAGGTACTGTGTAACTTGCAATCCACAGTAGCTTTTTTTTTTACATGGTGGTTAACCCTGGTGTAAAAACAAAAATACACAATAGCAGGGTATATGGCTAAAAAAAGTACCCATTTTTAATTATTATTCATACTTTCTGCTTGGTTATGTTAGAAAAAAATAAAAATTCAGGAAATTTAATATTTGTGTGTAATAAAATATTACAGATATGGATGTCATTGGAACTGGCTCATTGAGCCAGTTCCAATGACATTTATATTTGTCTGGTTTTATTAAGAAACTTACAAAGTACAAATTTTCTGTCAGTTTTTCCCACAATTTAGGTTAAAGTATTAAGTACACCAAAATTCTTGGAAATAAATCTGTTATCCTTATGTTTTCCAGGGTGTATGGGAATTTACACCGGTCTGGGAACTCATACACCCTTCGGCTTCACCTCAGGGTGTATGAGTTCCTAAACTGGTGTAAATTCCCAAACACACTGGAAAACACAAGGATAACTAATAATATTCTTCATTTAAGTAACAATATTTTTTTATCAACAAATTAGTGAACACCAGTAATTATTTTTTGATTTATTGTAGCAGGCTGTCAGCAAAATACTTCATCAAGTTCTAATGGTAAGCTAGGATTGCCTAGGATATATGATAATCGGCACAGAATAAACATGTCATTTGTGTGCAAGGATGCTGAGCATTTTTTTACAAAGGGAAGATTACCTGGTAAGATTTAAATTTCTCTGCGTTCACTCTTCTTGAAGTAGAATTCTATGTTTCCTTCCGAGAGATTCATTGACTCAAACCTTTACCCAATGTACACCAATATCAAAATTTGTAATTTTAATTATTTTTGTTAAAAATTTTTCAAAACAACTCAACTAAACCATATCATGTGACCTCCCCCCACCCACTCGTTGGAATGAGCTTGACAAGCTCATTCAAATGTGTGTGGGAGGGAGGGAGGGAGGGGGTGGGTGCACAAGATATGGCTTTGTTGGAATCTTTTGAAAAAGATTTGACTGCTCAATTTGTAAATTATATGGGCAGATGCAGACACTTCGTTGGATGAAAGGCTGAAAAAAACAATAATTCATTTATAGCTCAACTTTGACATAGTCAAATTTGAGGTTTTGTCATAGCCCGTCAACAATTCAATACGGCTCGGACTAGAGGCTGTATTTATGAACCGATCTTTACAAAACTTCTTGGGTACCTTTGTTATCACTGTGGGACGAGAATGAGTGTTTTTGGATGTGGTCCAAAATTCAAGATGGCCACTGGCAGCCATTTTGTACCGAAATTAGTGCAATCAGTTTTTTGTACAGAACTTCTGTATGAAAGTTCTGATTTGAATAAATTTTTGTATGAATGTTTAGTAACATGAAATACATCATATATAGTACAGATTTTTTTCTCGTGCAGAAATTATGCAAATTAGATGAATATTGATTTATTCAGTGCTACTTATACACAGTAAGTACACATTTCAATGCAGCTCGTGCTAGGGGCTGTATTTATGAACCGACCTTCACAAAACTTCTTGGGTACCTTTGTTATCACCTTAGGATGAGAACGAGTGTTTTGGGGTGTGTTTCAAAATTCAAGATGGCAGCCAGTGGCCATTTTGTACTGAAATTAGGTACAATCAGTTTTTTGTACAGAACTTCTATATGAAGGTTCTGATTTGAATGAATTTTTGATTGAATGTTTAGTAATATGGAATACATCACATATAATACAGGTTTTTTTCTTGTGCAGAAATTATGCAGATTAGATGAACTTTGATTTATTCAGTGCTACTTATACACAGTAAGTTTACATGTCAATACAGCTTGGACTATGAACTGATCTTAAGAAAACTTCTTTGGTACCTTTGTTATCACCTTAGGATGAGAATGAGTGTCTTGGGGTGCGGTCAGAAATTCAAGATGGCTCCGGCAACCATTTTGCACCGAAATCAGGTACAATCAGTTTTTTGTACAGAACTTCTATATGAAGGTTCTGATTTGAACAAATTTTTGAATGAATGTTTAGTAACATGGAATACATCACATATAATGCAGGTTTTTTTCTCGTGCAGAAATTATGCAAATTAGATGAAGATTGTTTTATTCAGTGTTACTTATACCCAGTAAGTGCACATGTCAATTCAGCTCGGGATAGAGGCTGTATTTATGAACTGATCTTCACAACACTTCTTGGGTACCTTTGTTATCACCATGGGACGAGAGCGAGTGTTTTTGGGTGCAGTCCAAAATTCAAGATGGCTGCCAGTGGCCATTTTATACCGAAATTAGGTGCAATCAGTTTTTTGTACAGAACTTCTATATGAAGGTTCTGATTTGAATAAATTTTTGATTGAATGTGTAGTAACATGGAATACATCACATATAATACAGGTTTTTTTCTCTTGCAGAAATTATGCAAATTAGATGAACTTTGATATATTCAGTGCTACTTATACACAGTTAGTACACATGTCAATGCGACTCGGACTAGAGGCTGTATTTATGAACCGATCTTGGGTACCTTTGTTATCACCTTGGGACGAGAACGAATGTGTTCCATTCTGTGTACAGAACCTGTAAAGAAGATTTTTTATGTCAATAATGTTTGCTATAAATTTATTGGTTGCCTTTGTTATCATTGTGGTATGAGAACAAATATTTTTGGGTTCAGTCAGATCCACTCAGGGACTCAAAAAGGGGGATAATTAAAAATCTTTTCCAAAAACACCAGACAAAGACTTGAATTCAGCATCCCTAGGATGTGTATATTCAAATGTGTTGAAGCCAAGTACCTGTGTTAATATTTGGTGTTGTTTGGGGAGGGTAAACATTATTAGCACAACCCGATTTTCTATTTCCAATGAGAAAAATAAAACCTCCTCACCTGTGGGAACCCTATGAGCTAAAGATAAAAAAAATTCATATACCTATATTTTAAGAAGGACTGGAAAAATATTTATTAATCAGTATGAATCAACCTTAGAAGGGTTTGAATCAAACAGGCCAAAACAGTTGCTAACATTTGGCTTATGGTGCACCATTGTAACATTAACCCCATGGAGATTTCTTTTCGTGTTTAGTATCTAACTGTGACCCACCTTTACTATACTTTACCTCTACATTTGTTACAGGCTACGGCCAGTATTTATGTACTGACCTTTACAATACTTTACATGTACCATTGTTATCTGGTCATTACCTAGATGTGTGTTATTGCTGTGTCACATACTATACATGTACATGTCTTACTCAAGTTGAGCTACAGTGTCATTGACACTTTCATTTGATGGACCAATTTCAAACTGGGGAGCGTGGTGTCTTTATGGCATTTGACTTCAAACCGAAAGGTCTTCAGTTCGATCCCCACCAGGGGTAACTGCATTGTGTCCTTGGGCAAGGCACTTTATCACAATACATATACAGTGGATCCCACTTAATTGGATATCTCTTAATTGTATATCCCTGTAATTGAATATAATTTCCAAACACAAAACCATTTACCATACCCCCAGTACAAATTTGACCTGGGGCATTTTGGCCTAAGATGTTTCAGCCTCCATGTTTTGAAGCACCGGGATGGGCTTTCATGAGCAAGGAAAAATGGTCAGAAAGGCTAGATATGCATCCACTCACATAAAATCTGTGTGTGTGTTGTGGGGGGGGGGGGGGGGGGGGGGGGGGGGGGTCATTGTCCCTGGGTGGCGGGGGCTTGGACCAGTGATATCCATATTTGTATGCTTTTACTGACAAATACCATTAAAAGTGTTAAAATAAATTATTAAAATGAAATATATAATGCATTTGGGTTGGGGGGGGGGGGTGCCCGGGTGGGACTGTGGGAGACATAACAAGGAAAATATTGATGTATTGGCCGCACGAAAAAATCTCACTGACATGCATCCAAATCTCACTGAGAGCTCATCAAAATCTCACTGACAGTCACCTTCAGTGGTTAACAGGTCTGGGTGCCATGTGAGATTTAAAATCGAGAATAATTTTGACACTGTTCTGAGAAAACTTTGTCAGGCATAATGTTTAATAAAGATTTTACTGCAAATAAATAGATAGGCTTGTATTTGTTTTTATTTCTTCAGATGCTGATATTGATAAGGAGATAACAAAAAGAAGAGCAAGACAGTTTCAGAATATTATTTTACATTACCTTGATTTTGAACAAAAAGAAAAGGTACATTAAACAGAATCAATATCATTCTTTTGAACATCAGGGACATTCCTGATAACTTTGGAAATGAGGCCTGGGTCGTTCTGAGTGGGAAAATTACTGTTATTGGGAAAAAAATTGTAATTTGTTAGAATTTATAAAAAGTTATTCATCAAGTTACTTTTTCACATCCTTTCCCTTATGATTGGTGACTGAATTCATGATAACTTTAGTAATTCAAATTTTAGCAAATTTAAACACTGCGGAACAGGTGTTATGTCAGTGAGTGCTGCAGGAAGTCTACTTGACAAAGGCAAAGTTACCCTGGCAATGATTTCTAGTTAAGTCTTGGCTGCCTATACAGGCAGCCAAGACTTGACTAGAAATCACTGCCAGGCAAAGCAGATATTCAGATTGTAGTGTGGTAGAATTTCTAAAAGAGTTTCTAGAGCTTTAGATTTAATATTTATTGTATGTTGGGTGGTTGGAAATTAGTGGCTGAGGAATGGACAAATATAGAGTAAATGGCGTTGGGAAAGGGGCCAATATACATTTCACTGGTCCTTTTTTACCTTTACTGGTTTCCATGTACGGGTTGTAGTCTAGTTGGAATTCAGAACACTTGCCCAGTCCATTGAGGGTTCACAAAACTGAAAAGAAAATCAGTCACTTCTTTTATGAAATTGAACCTTTCAACTGTTATCAAGCCTCAACAAGGACTCATAAATAGCGGATGTAGGAAAATTTGAAAATTCAGGTGGTTTTGGTATTCAACGATTGGTTTGGTTCATTTTTGTCAAACTCAAACAAACAAGCTATAAACTGAAAATAGAATATGTTTTCAATTTTTAGAATTCACTGAAAAAAAAATCCTTTCACAATCCATTCTAATGAAGGGACATAAGCTGAGTTTAAATGTTTTTTGAGAATATTACTGGCTGGTTTTGGCCATTATGTTGGGTAAAGAGTTGCTTTAGATGAGAATTACACTAAGGCTGTACAGTGCATTAGTGGCAAGTTACAGTTAAAACTAGAAGTCCTGTCATGAAACGCACACAAATAGCATGTCGATCTGCACGTTAATCTACGCGTTATGACCATAGTAAGGCTATCAAATTCTGTACATGTGGCCTGTGTACAGGCAATGATTCTGCCAATGGACCTCCGGGTAACCCGGAGGTCCATTGGCAGAAACATTGCCTGTGTTTGCTATGAGTAACCAGGAGAACCTGTCATGCTCTGGATGCCATTCGATATGACAACTGCGTGCAATTCAAGCACGCAAATTAAGCCTAGATAAGCTCACAATTCTTGACAGGACTTCTAGTTTTAACTGTACTCAGTTAACCCTTTACCCAACGAATCGCCCGCATCCGCCCGCAAAATATGTAAATTCTGCAGCTGAAAAAATATTATTTTTCGAAAATTTTCAACAAAACAATATCATGTGACCCCTCTTTGGAATGAGCTCGTCGCGCTCGTTCCAAAGAGGGGTCACATGATATGGTTTTATTGAAATTTTTTGAAAAAAATTAAAAAATGATATTTAAAATAATAAATTTCGAAATCGTCTGCATTGGGTAAAGGGTTAATAACAAATTTTTGTTTAACCAGAAAGTGTGAAAGTGCATTGCACAGAGTCAGTTACACTTTCTGGTTATAAAAAATTGGCAACTGCCATATTACACACCATATGAAAATGCACACTCACTGGTTGTACAATGTACAGGGTTAGTCACATAATAGAGATGATCTTATTTATAAACAGAAATAAAAGAGTGACTTTAAACCTGTTCATTCCACAGAATTAGTTGGTAAGCTAATGTACACTGACTGACCATAGCCATTGCACATGATTAGATGATAGACAGGGAATATGAAATGAGTGTTTTTCTCATATAATATTTATGAAATGAGTCTAAGAATTTTCCGTTTTGGCAAGCCTCTGGCGAGCACAAACGGAAAATTCGGACGTGTTTCATAAATATTATATGAGAAAAACACTCATTTCATATTCTGTTTATCATATGACACACACACGCACAAACTAGCCACTTAGTATGACTTTTTAACCGACCACCTAACTTGAGTTGCAGACGGCACTTGGAAAAAACATCCTCGTATAACTAAAAAATTTCATTTTTTGCTTCCAAAACATAGGTTATGACCCCTCATTGGAACGAGCTCATCGAGCTCGTTCCAATGAGGGGTCATAACCTATGTTTTGGAAGCAAAAAGTGAAAATATAAAAAAAAATGAATGGCATTTTTCTTGTAGGTAAAAGATTAATACAATATAACCCACCCAAAATAGGACAGATAACGGAAATTCTCCCCACTGAAATTATGCAAATGTCACCCAGTTGTATTTTGTTTAGCCAATCATATTGTCCAATTTTGAAATTGACCAATGCAAGCTCCCAACTCTAATTATGCAAATTATGAAAATTTGGCCCAGTTGTATTTTGTTCAGCCAATCAAATTGTCTAGTTTTGAAACTGACCAATGGAATTGACGGAAGGCTTTATTTATCACTGATTAATATGAAAACAAAATATCAAGTGTTTTAAAGTGAACAAAACAGACGAGTCATATGATAAACTGCCATATCACACACTACACGAAAATATACACTAGGAAAGTAAAAATGCACAAAGTTACATGGTACATAGGGTGCAGGATTCAAGGAACTAATGGAAATACTTGTACTGGATTGTTTTTTAAAGTGAATACCCAAAATGCAAACATATTCCATTTTCCATTAATAGCTTGTTAACAGCACTTTAGTTCATTGTACAACAGATCATGACTCTACTGGTAATTAATAAATGGATATAAGAGCACTTTAGGCCCCACAAAGTAGATGTGTCTCTCAAGCCATTTTTTGTAAAATTGCATGTGGGCGGGCATTTTTTTATTTTATTTTTTATTTTTGTAATTATTTCTTTGCCATCAAAAGTTCACATTCTTGGTTTGTTTTATGTTTTCAGCCTCATAATCTACAGAATAGCATGGGTGGTAGTGTATTTTGTCGCTTGAGTTCAAGCAGGCTTTGCAGTGGTATACAATTGCATAGCCTTGTTGCACTCAAGGGACAATTTTATCATTTTTATTAACTTAGGTAAAATACCAGACACAAACCATTTAATTTTTAGTTTTTTAAATTTGCACTGGTTATAAAAAGAGAGTATGCAGCAGCCAAAAGGATCATGCATGAGGGCCTGAGAAACAGATGTTTTTAGGCCTGAAGTATACTTCTTGTTATTTCTCTATGGCGTAGTAATGCAGGCCGGAGTGTGCAGTGGCTCAGTGGTTAGAGCATTGAACTTTTGATTGAAAAATCATAGGTTGGATCCTGACCTGCATCATCTGCATTGTGTATTTAGGCAAGACACTTAACTCTTTACCTGCTGATTGTTTTCAAAATATTTCTCATTAACCCTTTACCCAACGTAACGTCCAAAACCGGCCAAAACCGGCCAGTGCTATTCTCAAAAATCGCCTATTAATTTTAATTATCTTTTCATTTTTTGTCTCAAAAACATAGGTTATGACCCCTCATTGGAACGAGCTCAACGAGCTCGTTCCAATGAGGGGTCATAACCTATGTTTTTGAGACAAAAAATGAAAAAAAATAGTTATTCAAGAATTGTTTTTGCAAGTGTCGTCTGCTTTTCATGTTAGGTAAAGGGTTAAATCTAGTCATGACTGCTGTTAAGTGTCGTTAAACTATAATAAATAAATAACTAATGCAGGTCAATGGAAAATCTAATGCCTTATTTATTTTGAGGCAAGTGATAGGTGAACAAAATGATCAGTCACCCAGTTTTTACAGGCTACGATTTGTCACAGAACAATTCAGAAAAAAAGAGGTAAATTAACTGGAAGTAATGTTGGGTTTTGTTTACCTATTTTATCAAATGTTTGTCTTAGATAAATAAACTGAAGAAGATAAAAGATGGTCAGAGAAATCTTCCAATATATCAGTACAAAGAAACGATCATTCAGAAAGTGAAAGAAAGCAAAGTTCTTGTGGTTGCTGGTGATACAGGATGTGGAAAATCTACCCAGGTGTGTGTTTTGTTTTTGTTTTTTTAACTTTCCGTACATTCACTTTGTGTAAATTCCCTTCATTTACAGTTGAAACTAGAAGTCCTGTTGCAATTAGCGCAGAAAACACTTGTTAGTTAATGTGCTCCCTACTGCAGAAGAATGAAGTACAGTTAAAACTAGAAGTCCTGTCATGAACTGTGCGCTTATCTAAGCTTAATTGCGCGTAGGAATTGCGTGCAATTGCCATATCGAATAGCACTCAAAGCATGGCAGGTTCTCTTTGTTACCCATAGCAAACACAAGCAATGTTCCTGCCAATGGACCTCCGGGTTACCCGGAGGTCCATTGGCTGAAACTTTGCTTGTGCACAGGCCGTATGTGCAGAATTTGATAGCCTTACCATCGTCATAACGTGTAGATTAACGCGCAAATCAAAGTGCTATTTGTGCGCATTTCAGGACAGGACTTCTAGTTTTAACTGTAGTCTGAAATACACAAGAAGGTTTGCACTGTGCAAAGAAAAATATATATAATGCGCTATTAGCGAGCTCAGTAGTAAAAGCAAGAACTGAACCAATCAAACAGAAAGAAAATATTGAGACTACAATATGTGGAGAGTGGATTACTACTGAATTGCAGTGGGATAGATTTTTCACTCAGTAATTATTTACAATTTCTAAGTACAAGACACAAGAAGCACTTGCAAACTTTCAACCCAGTGGTCCATGTGATGAAAGTTTGCAAGTGCTTCTTGTGCCGTTATGAACAATTATAAATACTTTTTGATTGAAGAATATATGGTGCTGCGATTAAGTAGAAATGAGCTTTCTTCATTCTGTACATATAGTCAAATTTTAATCTCTATTTACATCATTACATTATAAGTTATGGGTCTTTCAGTGGGCAGATATAAGGCGAAGTGAGATCAATATTAGGCGAGGCTGAAGGCGGAGCCTAATATTGGTCTTGCTGAGCCTTATATCACACCATATCCCCCGACTGGAAGCCCCATAACGTATTTATTATGCCAGTCCTTTGAAAGAGACACAACCATAAGTGTACCCAGATTCGTAGCGCAAATGTTCTTTATCACTATCAGGGAATTTCCCGGTTTTACGTCATGTGAAGGTCACGCTAGTAGCAGGCGCTGAAACAACAGAGTTTTCTTCTCAATAAACAGGAATTTATATTAACAATTCACAACTTTAATTCAGTGTTAAGTACTGGAAAAATAGAAAAAACAACTGGAGCAAATGGATTAACAATTCTTTCAAGAAGGTAAGTGGGAACAGTTTCATTCATTATTTGTTGTTAATGGTTATATTAATGTTTCTATACATGTCATTTTAGTGGTTTATTTATTGTATTTATTTACATTTGTTTATTAAAATTTCTCAAAGACTGGAAGAAATGTATTGTAGTTGTACGTTGCTCAACAGACACACATGCAAAATTATTTGTTGTTTGTTGAACACGCGGCATTAGGAAAAACATTGAAGCGAGCGTTGGATGTCAAAAACAAAATGTCAGAACTGACCGTATTTTTATGTTGTAAAGCGCTTCGAGCCTCGTGGGATGAGGGTGCTGTTACTTCAAAATAGTACACAATACAATGACAGGACTTCTCGTTTCAACTGTAAGATATTAAACTGTGGGTTTATCATAATTGTTTAACAATATGACTATGTGAATTGCATATGCTTTTTAACCCTTTCAAAACTGGTGTGCTGGACAGTATCTTATTATACAATACTATCAATGATTAATCCATTCTGCATTTATTGCAAGGTTCAGTAATAATTTAATCCTACAGCTCCACTGAACTGTAAGATTAAATTATTACTGATCCACACTACCAATTAATTATTCATTATGTCGTCTGCTCATACACTGCCAACTTTTTCTTCACTCAAAAGTTAAGCATAACGGTATGAAATGGTTAAACATTAGACCATATACCAGGGTTTCTACTAGGAATAAATTAGTGGGTCCGGTAGGAGGGGAAAATCACAGATCACCCAACTCGACCATGGTTCGTGCCGTGTGAAGAATATTTTAGAATTGAACACTAAGGAAGGCCATTTCCTTGCATCTGAGACAGCGATTCCTGTTTTAGTATGAATGATTTTGTGAGAATAATTATGCCGCATCTTTGGGGAAACACCCAAAGCTATTGCCATTTCTTCACTACAATTGGCATGTGACATCTTGCCTAATTGGCAAACAGAGGAAAATAGCGATAGTTTTTGAATGACACTTGACAATCTCAAGTTGCAGAATGCCAATTCTGGAAATGGTGCTCCTAAAATGTGTCAACTTTGTTGGGAGAATGACCGTGTCTTGACTAGAATTTTACGGCGTCATGTTGTTTGTTTTTTCGACCTGATTTTATGCTTTATCAGTAAATGATCAGAATGTGGAATGGATCCAGTTGATGGACCCTCAGCCATGGTGTCGGAAACCTTGCATATACCAAACATTCAGTACAAATTTAACCTGTCAATTGCATATGGATTACACAGTAAATTCCTGTTAAGCCCCACAAAGTTAGACCACTTTTTGTAAAATTGCATATGGGCGAGCAGTTTATCATTTTATTTTTGTAATTATTTCAGTGCCATCAAAAGTTCATGTTCTTGGTCTGTTTTAATGTTTTAGGCCTTATAATCTACAGAATAGCATGGGTGGTGGTGTATTTCGTCCCTTGAGTGCTACAAAGCTTTGCAATGCTAAAGCATTGTACAACCTTGTTGATGGTTCGATCCTGACCTGTGTCATCTGCGTTGTGTCCTTGGTCAAGACACTTAATCTTTATTGATCACATGGGTTGGGGGGGGGGGGGCTGGTGACACTGTGTTCTAATGACATACGGCACATCGATGGTGCACCTGCCTTCAACAACTGCTAACTGAGCTTGTGTGTGATCAATAAGTTGGAAAGTCTGACAGTTGCTTGCCACTGTCTGGTGGTTCTCTCTGGGTAAAGGCTTCCTCCACATGTAAATCTGCCTGGCATGCAGTGACCAGGGTTGTTGAAAGTGTTATTGAACCCCAGTAATGCTTTAGTAAAACAATTAAAAACCATGGCTCCAAAAGCTTTCATATTTGATGTGACGGAGTGGATTTCAGTATATTGACGTTTCTCTTAACTTGCCAGGTAGTAGATTGTTTTTACTTACTTTTATGTAATTACAGTCCTTTTATCAATTCTAAATTTACAGTTATTAAGTTTATTCATCATAATATTCTTCACAGTACATGTATATTATATCATTTTATAAATAATATTGTATGTGCGGTCCTGGAAAATAGTTTGTTGCTGAACAGAAATATGTTGGGGAGAATGCTGAATATAAGGTATGAGATATCCAATGTACTTCATTATGATATTCACTGTAAAAGGTCAAGGTGAGAATTCCATCATCCAGGTATGAATAAAGATGGTTGACAATGAAGTTTCTTGGTTGAGAATAATAAGATTAACCCTTTACATAATGAACCTTCTATATCCATACACCTAATTTACAAATCAAGCAGTTGAAACAAATTTATTTTTCAAAAATTTCAACAAAACCATATCTTCTGACGACTCTTTGGAATGAGCTCATTCCATTGAGGGGTGACATGATATGGTTTTGTTGCATTTTTTTTTAAACTTGAAAAAAGAATAATTAAAATAGTAAATTTTGATATTGCATGTGTTGGGTAAAGGATTTATTTATTTATTTATTCATTGGAGTTTAACAACACTTTCGACAGCCAGGGTCACCTTGTGTCGGAGGGAAAGGATTAAAGATCCTAAAGTCACAATAGGCTGCTTGTGGAATGGCAGCTTGTTAAAGATGTTTAATTGCTGGAATTATGATTTAATATTTTGAATTTCATTGTGAAATTGCTTTTATTTCAGGTTCCCCAGTACTTACTTGAAGCTGGCTTTGAGAAAGTGGCCTGTACTCAGCCAAGAAGAATTGCCTGTGTCTCATTATCAAAGCGTGTTGGGTATGAGACATTGAATGAATATGGAACCTCTGTTGGTTATCAGGTAACCCAATACTTCTCCATGTAGACAGTTCAAAATGCATTGAAAATAAGCATTTTTACTGAGAAAAATGTAAAATTAATGCAGTACCCATTTTATATTTTTATTCAGTGTATACTTTACTCAGAAAAGTCTATTTATTGCTTTTCATAATTCTCACAAAATCATTTATTGCAAAAATTGTTATGAAACCACTAGAATGTATGAAGTTAAATGCTTTTCTTAGCAAATGTTCAACTGTTATAATTATTTCTTTGACAACCTACCACAACCAATACAATATGCTTATGCTTCTTATTAATCTTTCTTTTTGAAAATAGCAATTTTGAGTGTCTTTTTTTCAAGGATAAACTGAAAAAATCTAAAAACTCAGAGACCAAAAAAAATGGCTGATCTGTGCCAAAATCACGCAGTGCACAGCCAAATGTCCCATCCTTCCTCTCTACCAGAGTACAGCCCATTGTCCATCTCCTGCAGACATGCACACTAGGCTTCAGTTCCTTATTTTCCATCGCCATATTTGAGGTTGGATGTTTCCATGTCTTTAACCCTTTACCTAACATGAAAAACAAACGACACTTGTAAAAATAATTCTTGAATAACTAATTTTTTTATTTTTTATCTCAAGAACATAGGTTGTGACCCCTCATTGGAACGAGCTCAACGAGCTCATTCCAATGGGGTGTCATAACCTATGTTTTTGAAACAAAAAATGAAAAATATAATGAAACTTAATTGCCGATTTTTGACAATAGTGCTGGCCGGTTTTTGCCGTTTTGTTGGGTAAAGGGTTAAAAAAAAATCAAGATTTAATGGCTGTTTTGAGCAAACTAAAGCCTGAAACAGTATGGAAATGGTGGGTATGTTATAAAGTCACTGTAAAGTTAAATATTGAATTAAAATTATGAATTTATTTTGAGACACATTTATCATTTAATTCCTTTGGCTTATCTCGTTGCCATTCTCCAGTGACACACAGCACTATTGAATACAATGGCCATCTATTATCAAAGCTGCTTCAGTCACAAGGCTTTCAGCAGTTTTTCGGAGAAGGTAGTTCTGACTCCATTCACTGACTTACTGATGAATACTATCACTCATTCAATATGGGACTGCTTTCCAGTTAGCAAGAGCCAAATCTGTTCATAGTGCTTTAGGTAATTTTCCACCAAGCAATAATTGCAAATTTGTTGCAAAGCATACAAGCATAAGTAATGTTCCAGCCAAAATGGACCTCTGGTTTATACCCGGAGATCCATTGGCTGAAACATTGCTTGTGATTTTTATCCACTTGTACAGAATTTGAATGTGATACTTTGGGTGATATAGTTGCAGTCCGCCCTCCAGGTATTGTATAGATAAAACCAAAAATGGGGAGAAAATTTAAATTTCTATCCACACAAAAACATGGTTTGTTCATCAAATGGGAATCAAATGGCATGGCTTGGTAGAAAATGAATTTTTAATTCTTGCATTTTACATCTTCAAAATACATAATCAAACACTTTTTGTATAAGAACTGTTCAACCCCTATGGGCCTGGAGATTTTTATACATTTTCGCTAAACTTTGAAAGTCTACCTCCTGTGGCTTTGCAGTTATTTCTAGTCTATATAGGCAGTCAAGACTTGCATAGAAACAAACAACTGACAAGGCACTTAAAAAACAAGTTTTCAGTTTACCCACGAAATGCATATTGGGGCACCTGTTCCTTTGCATTAAAAAATTATCAAAGTCAGAATTAGGCCCTTAATGAAATTAGGCTAAATGAAAAGAAGGAACCCAGCATGGTGTCTTTGAGTTAGCTTGCAAGTTACATTCTAAGTACCAGGCAATTATTATTATTTATTTATTGACTTGCTCACCATTTACATGTTTACACAGTGTCATCATGATTTGAAATAATTTTTTAGCTTTTTCTCACAAAATGAAAAGTATGAAATCTCAATGGAAGAAAATCTCTCAGTTGATTTGGCTGTTTGTATTAAAGGAAATAAATGCGTTCACTTAATATAGCAGACATGCTTTATCCCATTAATAGCTAATCTACTTGATGTGAAATAAATTTGTACTTTTTTCCCATATTAGGATAATAAATTTTCCTCTTAGCTTCAGTACTGTAAAAGTTTGTAATGAAATGTAGATGACGAAAGTAAAAGTCCCGTCATGTTCTTGCTCTTGTTTTTCAGGTCAGGTTTGAAAAACAGAAAACAAGCGCAACTAGAATTTTGTTTTTAACTGAAGGTAAGGTTTATTTTAACACTTTTGGAGACCTATAACATGTATACTCTACACCTATAGTAGCAATTTTATAATCATCAGTATATTTTTGTACAATATAAATATAACATTTCTACTTAATAGAATAAGCTAACAAGAAGATTTAGTTTTATCTAATAAAAAAATGCTGATTCATATGTCAAAGGTATTTCACTAGTTTCTTTTCAGATTTGTTTTCAAGGGAGGTCATTGCAGCTTTACATATTTTTAAGTGTTATGAGCAGCTCTATATATGGCAGTATTGGTTAGTCTGTCAGTCGGTCTGTCGGTCGGTCTGTCACCAACGAGTTTAAAAAACACCATAACTCCTAAAATACTTGATGGAATGACACCATACTTGGTATGCAAGTGTATCTTCATGATTTCTACACCCTCTCAATAGTGCATGTCATTTGGTTAATTTCTTTCACATTTATGGACTTGTCACCAACAAGTTTTTTTGTCACAAAGTTTTTTTGTCACCAACGAGTTTTAAAACATTATTGGCGTTGCACGAATCATCGCAGCTTTGGCACTGTGACAGTGTGCTCTAGTTTTAGCTGTCTGTCGGAAATTGAAGATGAGCTATTGTCATCACTCTTTGTCTCTGTGAATTGGTGTTTGAGTCTTCTTGAAAAACCAGCAATCTGAAATATCTTAGTGAGTGATAGTGGGCATGGGTTATTTTAAGTTAAGTTGCTGCCTCAATGGGAGGGTCATGCTACAACAAAATCCTCTCAATGTAAAATAAATCTTATGCTCATGAACTGATAGTTACAAGAACCTAAAATTGAATATTCATTTTCTTTTTGAGGGCAGAGTAAAATGTATTCAAGGGAAGTTTCAGGAGCATTATTTTCAATCATTCTGAGGGGACAAGATTTTTGCCCTACCCAAATTTTCAGTTTTCGGAACCCCCTGCTCTGATGTAAATGAAATTTGGGACACAGTTTAAGTAGGTGACATGTACTTGATGTGTGAAAAAAATTGACACCCCCTGCAGTCCTGTCCAGGTTAAAAATTGTACAAAATATCAAATATCCTTTTTCCCTGAGTGGCACAGAACTGGCAGTTGATATTTGATATGGGGCATTCTTAAAGGGAACATATGCAAACAGGTCCCAAAATGTTGATTGATTGTAATGTATTATGGGGGGTCTACAAAGGGGCCATGCATTTCAGTATTGGGAATGGTAAAAACATTTTAAAATCCAGTTACAAACCACTGGTGCAAAAGATTCCCATCATTGACATATAACTGACATCTTTTTAAGGATTGTTTACAGGCTTGTTCAAATCAAGCCACCAGGGTCACGTTTAACCCTTATGGGCCTCTTCTGACTTTAAGCACATTTTTCTACAATAAAATGGGTGCATGCAGTTTTGGGGGTAAGCTTGCAAGTTACATTCCATGGCAGTTGTTTCTAAGGAAGTCTTGGCTGCCTATGTAGGCAGTCAAGACTTGCCAAGAAACAACTGCAAAGTCATAGGATATGGATTGTCAAAGTAAAGCAAAAATGTCCCACTCCTTAAGGGTTAAGGGTGTCATGCACCCCCTCCCCAAATTGGGGGTGTCCATGGGGCTCCAGATTTTACAATCGAGGGAAATAGACAAAACATTAAAACTATTCTCCTTCAAGCCATCCCTCCCCCAAGCCATCCCTCCCCCACTGTTTCAGCTACTATAAGATATTTACTACAGGTTTGTTCAAAACAAACCCCTAATGTACTATTTATAGAGCTGGGAGGTTTTGACTTTTCAGATTCAGTTTAGTTTTGGTTCGATTCCAGAAAAAAAACTTGTTAAGAACATGAACATATAGTAAACAACACTTCAGGCTCCTTAACTTGGAACAAAACAGTTGTCACCACAAAGAGCCCTGTTTGTAAATATGGCCATTGGGCTCAGCGTAACTTCCCTTTGATCATTCTTAGGAGTTCTAAGGGATTAGCTGCTAAGCCTATTGAGACAGAATAAAACACATAAATTAGGGTAACAAATGTATAAAGTTTATCTAATTGATGTCTGGATGCAGGGACCGACCTGGGCATGCGCCAGTGCGTATTTGGTTCTGAAACATCAGGACCTGGCTCTTAAATCTCAGAAATAGGCTTCTCGGTTGGCGCGTAACTTCTCAGATCATATTTTGATATTCTTTCGATGGATAATCGAGAGAGACACTCTTACATGTATTATATATATGATTATCATTCATCATTGTTGTAGAGTGCTTAAGTTAATACTTCAAGTCTTAATTACCAAGCATTAATCTTCACTGTGGTTTCTGATCAAGTCTTGGCTGCCTAAATAGGCAGCCAAGACTTGATCAGAAACCACAGTGAAGATTAATGTTTGCTATAGTGTACTAAATGAAAATGATGAGAGCTATTACATACTTGCAGTGTGTGTTACAAACAGCAGTGTGACTCCGTAAATTGAAATCTGGTGCATGAATTGAAAAAATAGGCTCCGAGGCTAGAGCGTATTTTAAATCGTCCTGATCGGTCCCTGTGGATGAGTCAATAAGGGTGAAAATTTGACAATGAGAGCATGATGTATTTGCCCCTTTGCCAGACAGATTAAGTAACAAGAGTCCTTAGGAGCCACTTGTCCAGTTCCCTCCCAGTAAGATAGTTTGACCAGTTTATGCACAAACATAGTAAAACCGTTTGGCTGATTTTTGCTGGGTCTTGCAGTTCAGTTTTCCAATTTGCTGCAAAAACCAACATGAAAACAGAAAAACTGCCCAGCTCTAAATATTTAGAGGTGTTTCTGACATTTTAACCCTTGGTAAAAGGGAAAAAATAAAAAAAACATGTTTTTTCAAACCACTGATCTATAAAATTTAATGTTTGACACATAACATCTTTGTAGTGATCAGTTGCAAGTTTGTAAAAATAAAGCCGCTGGGGACATTTTAAAAGGGGTCAGTTATCTTCACTGACATGAATACCAGGAAAACAATGTCCAATCATTGTATAAAATTTATTGTTTTCCCTTTAAATCTACTAGATCGACTTGGCACAATTTACAAAACTAACCACATAATTAAAAAAAATTGTTAGCTTATATACAGCTTATGATCTTCATTGGAAGTGGTAAATTTAGCAAGAGTGTCATTAGAAATGTTGAGGTGTACGGTGGCTCAGTGGTTACATCCTGGACTTCATACCAAAACATCCACGGTCGATCCCCACCTTATCCAAATTGCCCATGTGGTGGCATGATGGTACTGTGCACTAAGGCACACTGCACGTCGATGGTGCCCCTGTCTTCAGCCAGTGCTAACACTTCTTGTGTGGAGTTAGAATGTTGGGGAGTCTCTCAGTTGCTTGGTGGTTCTCTCTGGGTACTCTGGCTTCCTCCACCCATGAAACTGTCTTGCACAAGGTGACCCTGGCTGTCAAAAGTGTTGTTAAACACCAATAAATAAATAAATAAATTAACTTTATATCCTGACACAGGATATCAAAATTTATTATTTTAATTATTCTTTTTTTTTTTAAAGATTTCAATAAAACCATAGCATGTGACCCCTCATTGGAACGAGATCAGTGAGCTCGTTCCAATGAGGAATCACATGATATAGTTCTGTTGAATTTAAAAAAAAAAATTCAACTGCTTTATTTGTAAATTACACCAGCGGATGTGGCCGATTGGTTAGATAAAGAGTTAATTCGAGAATGTTACAAAATGAAAGACCTTTTTTATGTTCAACTACATCTTTTGTAGGTTTGTTGCTGAGACAAATGACAACAGATCCATACCTATCCCAGTACAATATCATTTTACTTGATGAAGTAAGTATATATAAATTATTACTTATTTGTGCATTTATTCATTCTTGTCAATATAGGCAGCATGTTTTCCTCTGTTTATTTATTGTTTGCAATTAATATGGTTAATAAAGTGGAAATCACATGTGTTCATGATAATTCAACAAAAAATAGAATTGCAGTGCATTTACTTATTCAAGTATTGAATAAACATAATTATAAGAATTGAAATAAATTATCTATTATTTTATTATAGTATGAATATAGGATGAAACATGTTAAGTTTAGTACCAGTGCTGATGATTTATTAAAATTCATAGAATTTAATTTATCACCTAATCACCACCAAATAGCGCATTATGGAAAATATCATTAACAATGCGTCTAATACAGAAATGACATCAGTAGTCAACGTTGAGCTCATAACATAGTGAGTTGGTGTCGGAAGTAGAATTGAATTAATCTCCTCTTTTGTTTCTTTAACTGTTTACCAAATACAAATAGCAAACAACAATTGCAAAAAATAAAAACAATATTTCCTCAATAACTAAACATTTTCATTTTTTGCCTTGGAAACATGGCTTATGACTCTGCATTGGAACGAGCTTGATGAGGGGTCATAAGCTATGTTTTAAAGCAAAAGTTGAAAAAATAGTAAAATATGTTTGGCAGTTTTTAGCTCACCAACTTTAGTTGTGTGAGCTTATGGCATGGCTCGATCGGTCGGCGTCGGCGTCAGCGTACGTGTCCAATAATGTTAAAGTTTCTGTTTAGGTCACTTATTCGCCCTAT
The DNA here is from genome assembly GCA_031216915.1 of Pictodentalium vernedei. Classification (NCBI taxonomy): domain Eukaryota; kingdom Metazoa; phylum Mollusca; class Scaphopoda; order Dentaliida; family Dentaliidae; genus Pictodentalium; species Pictodentalium vernedei. Next base: position 418,645,013 of record CM062293.1, on the reverse strand, counting down.
TTCCATATCATGGCTTTTATAATGCTGCTATATGATGATTATTATCATTTTACCATGATTTAACCCCTCATACCCTACATTTTAGCCATTTTTCTTGACATTTTTAGTTGCGTTTAGTTTTCTGTTTAGCTCAGAATTTCATGTTTAACTAAGTGTTTAGGTCAGCTGCTGTGCTCCTTCTCTTCCAATGGCACTTATATTCATCATACATGTTCCTCAGTATCAGTGTTCCATGATTAACCCCTCATACCCTGCATTTTAAACATTTTTCTTGACATTTTTAGTTGCGTTTAGTTTTCTGTTTAGCTCGGAATTTCATGTTTAACTTAGTGTTTAGGTCAGCTGCTGTGCTCCTTCTCTTCCCATGGCACTTATATTCATTATACATGTTCCTCAGTATCATTGTTCCATGATTAACCCCTCATACCCTGCATTTTAAACATTTTTCTTGACATTTTTAGTTGCGTTTAGTTTTCTGTTTAGCTTAGAATTTCATGTTTAACTAAGTGTTTAGGTCAGCTGCTGTGCTCCTTCTCTTCCAATGGCACTTATATTCATCATACATGTTCCTCAGTATCAGTGTTCCATGATTAACCCCTCATACCCTGCATTTTAAACATTTTTCTTGACATTTTTAGTTGCGTTTAGTTTTCTGTTTAGCTCGGAATTTCATGTTTAACTTAGTGTTTAGGTCAGCTGCTGTGCTCCTTCTCTTCCCATGGCACTTATATTCATTATACATGTTCCTCAGTATCATTGTTCCATGATTAACCCCTCATACCCTGCATTTTAAACATTTTTCTTGACATTTTTAGTTGCGTTTAGTTTTCTGTTTAGCTCGGAATTTCATGTTTAACTTAGTGTTTAGGTCAGCTGCTGTGCTCCTTCTCTTCCCATGGCACTTATATTCATTATACATGTTCCTCAGTATCATTGTTCCATGATTAACCCCTCATACCCTGCATTTTAAACATTTTTCTTGACATTTTTAGTTGCGTTTAGTTTTCTGTTTAGCTCAGAATTTCATGTTTAACTAAGTGTTTAGGTCAGCTGCTGTGCCCCTTCTCTTCCAATGGCACTTATATTCATCATACATGTTCCTCAGTATCATTGTTCCATGATTAACCCCTCATACCCTGCATTTTAAACATTTTTCTTGACATTTTTAGTTGCGTTTAGTTTTCTGTTTAGCTCGGAATTTCATGTTTAACTTAGTGTTTAGGTCAGCTGCTGTGCTCCTTCTCTTCCCATGGCACTTATATTCATTATACATGTTCCTCAGTATCATTGTTCCGTGATGAACCCCTCATACCCTGCATTTTAAACATTTTTCTTGACATATTTAGTTGCGTTTAGTTTTCTGTTTAGCTCAGAATTTCATGTTTAACTAAGTGTTTAGGTCAGCTGCTGTGCTCCTTCTCTTCCCATGGCACTTATATTCATCATACATGTTCCTCAGTATCATTGTTCCATGATTAACCCCTCATACCCTGCATTTTAAACATTTTTCTTGACATTTTTAGTTGCGTTTAGTTTTCTGTTTAGCTCGGAATTTCATGTTTAACTTAGTGTTTAGGTCAGCTGCTGTACTCCTTCTCTTCCCATGGCACTTACATTCATTATACATGTTCCTCAGTATCATTGTTCCATGATTAACCCCTCATACCCTGCATTTTAAACATTTTTCTTGACATTTTTACTTGCGTTTAGTTTTCTGTTTAGCTCAGAATTTCATGTTTAACTAAGTGTTTAGGTCAGCTGCTGTGCTCCTTCTCTTCCCATGGCACTTATATTCATCATACATGTTCCTCAGTATCATTGTTCCATGATTAACCCCTCATACCCTGCGTTTTAAACATTTTTCTTGAAATTTTTAGTTGCGTTTAGTTTTCTGTTTAGCTCAGAATTTCATGTTTAACTTAGTGTTTAGGTCAGCTGCTGTGCTCCTTCTCTTCCCATGGCACTTATATTCATCATACATGTTCCTCAGTATCATTGTTCCATGATTAACCCCTCATACCCTGCATTTTAAACATTTTTCTTGACATTTTTAGTTGCGTTTATTTTTCTGTTTAGCTCAGAATTTCATGTTTAACTGAGTGTTTAGGTCAGCTGCTGTGCTCCTTCTCTTCCAATGGCACTTATATTCATCATACATGTTCCTCAGTATCATTGTTCCATGATTAACCCCTAATACCCTGCATTTTAAACATTTTCCTTGACATTTTTAGTTGCTTTAGTTTTCTGTTTAGCTCAGAATTTCTTGTTTAACTTAGTGTTTAGGTCAGCTGCTGTGCTCCTTCTCTTCCCATGGCACTTATATTCATCATACGTGTTCCTCAGTATCATTGTTCCATGATTAACCCCTCATACCCTGCATTTTAAACATTTTTCTTGACATTTTTAGTTGCGTTTAGTTTTCTGTTTAGCTCGGAATTTCATGTTTAACTTAGTGTTTAGGTCAGCTGCTGTGCTCCTTCTCTTCCCATGGCACTTATATTCATTATACATGTTCCTCAGTATCATTGTTCCATGATTAACCCCTCATACTCTGCATTTTAAATGTTTTTCTTCACATTTTTAGTTGCGTTTAGTTTTCTGTTTAGCTCAGAATTTCATGTTTAACTAAGTGTTTAGGTCAGCTGCTGTGCTCCTTCTCTTCCCATGGCACTTATATTCATCATACATGTTCCTCAGTATCATTGTTCCATGATTAACCCCTCATACGCTGCATTTTAAACATTTTTCTTGACATTTTTAGTTGCGTTTAGTTTTCTGTTTAGCTCGGAATTTCATGTTTAACTTAGTGTTTAGGTCAGCTGCTGTGTTCCTTCTCTTCCCATGGCACTTATATTCATCATACATGTTCCTCAGTATCATTGTTCCATGATTAACCCCTCATACCCTGCATTTTAAACATTTTTCTTGACATTTTTATTTGCGTTTAGTTTTCTGTTTCGCTCAGAATTTCATGTTTCACTTAGTGTTTATGTCAGTTTCTGTGTTTTACTTTTACGAGGTTGTCTTTAGGTAAGCTTTGTCGCATGTTATGAGCCTGTTTGATACAGTTCTTGTGTTTGCCAAAGTTACTATCAAAGAGGAATGTTGGTGAGCTATAGGGTGTTGGCGTCCTTCTTGTTGTGAATAGTGCTGACAATTTAGTCATCACATTAGATAAACAGTCAAATTACACATTTTGTGATAAAACAAATCTCAAATTCATCACATTTTGAACTGAAATTTCAGAACCTCATTCTCAAAAATCAATCTGAGCCTCGGTAAACCTTGGCTCATGTCAGTTTTAGTGAACTCAGAACAAAAATATCCTATGAAACCATTAGAGATCCTCTATATAAAGTAGTTAATTACCAGAACCTTGTTTAAGGAGCTGACAGTTGCTCGGTGGTTCTCTCCGGGTACTCTGGCTTCCTCCACCCATAAAACTGTCACGATTAGCCATTGTGCATAAGTATGTGACCTTAAACACCAATAAATAAATAAATCTTAGTGGTTCTATGGGATCAGTTGTTGAGCCCATTCAGCCAGAAAAGGAACATAAATTAGGGTGACAAGTGTATAAACTTCATCCATTATAGGCTGTGTTATCAGTGTCACGGTGGACGAGTCAGTAAGGGAGAAAATGTGACAATGGAGACTAAGTGATGAAAGTCCTTAAGGGCCACTAGTCTAGTTCCCTTCCAGTAAAATAATTTGATCAGTTTTATGAACAATGAGAGCAAACCCATTCGGTCGGTTTTTGCTGGGTCTTGCAGTGCTGTTTTCTTGTTTGCAACAAAAACCAGAACCGAACCGAAAAACCGCCCAGCACTACAGTTAAAACTGGAAGTTCTGTCATGAAATGCACACACATAGCATGTCGATCCACGCATTAATCTATGCATTATGACCATAGTAAGGCTATCAAATTCTGTACATATGGCCTGTGCATTGGCAGAAACATTGCTTGTGCTTGCTATGAGTAACCAGGAGAACCTGCCGTGCTTTGGATGCCATTCGATATGGGAATTGTGTGCAATTCCTACGCGCAATTAAACCTAGATAAGTGCACAGTTCATGACAGGACTTCTAGTTTTAACTGTACTAAAGGATTATGCAATTACAGGATTCCCTGATCATTTCAACTCTAAATGTGACAAACAGGGACCTCTAAAGGCTCAGTGCTGTCAGTATAGTTTGATTGCACCACAAGACAAGAACATGACCTGAGTGGGGAAAAACATTTATACAGTACTAAAGGAAAAACATTCTTCGATTACAAAAAAGCATGTTCTAGTAGTGGCTCTACTAATGTTCTCACTTAATTATTATTCTACAAGGTACACGAAAGACACATTCACACAGATTTTCTGCTTGGAGTTCTGAAATGTTTGCTGAGACATAGAGATGATATAAATTTAGTTCTGATGTCTGCCACCATCAATGTCCATCTGTTCAGTGATTATTTTGATAATTGCCCAGTTATTCAGGTAATGTTTACAATGCATCTGTTGTTAGGCTGATCACTTCACAATGTAAATTTCTGTTACATTCTGTTCTGTTGTTATTTATAAACTGAGTGTCCATGCATGTGTCTGTCATGAGTTTTAGCTCTCATCTGGACCAGTTAAAAATTTGAGAAGTTGGTATCTCCACTAAGTGATTATGGAAAGCTTATACAGATGGGTGTAAGCAGGGAATATTTTAATCTTTGAAACTTTAATAGAATATCAATTGCTATACATAATGAAAAAGTGTAAAGTATTTAATGAAAATTCTATAGTAGTTTTTAATAAAAATTAGTGCGTGAAGTAAGTTTGGTGCTGGTCAATACTTTTTTAGTGAAGTGGGGGCAATACAAGAGGGCATTTTTGCTACGGAACATTTTAACCAATTTTGGGGATATTTAGATCATCTTTGGGGATGTTTTGACAAATGGCAGGGCACATTTTAACCAATTTTGTTTGAGGACGTTATTTAAAAAAAACAGCAGATTTCATGTTGTTTGCTTTCATTTGTAATGTAGATTTTTATGCCCCCGAAAAAAAAAAAAAAAATTTCCAGAGGCATATAGTGTGTCATTTCTGTCCATCTGTCTGTCCATCCGTCTGTCTGTCAGGAAGATTTTCATTTCCGCTCCACAACTCTGACATGTTGCGTTGGATTTTGTGGACACTTGGCATACATGTTGCTTATGGGGAGGCAATGTGTCGCACATAAAAATACTTTTTGTTTGATGGAGGTCAAGGTCAACTGTCTGTCAGGAAGATTTTCATGTCCGGTCCATGTCTCTGAGATGCTTTGTTGGATTTTGTTGAAACTTGGCATACATGTTACTTAATCAGTATTTAAAAAAAAAATGTTTCGAACTCTTTCCTGCTGCTGGCAGATATTCCTGCCCTGGATGACAACTCTCTTGAATCTCTAGAATAAGTAAAATTTGGGCATTTTTAATTAAATTTACCCCCGTAAATTAAATGAAAGTTTTGACCAATGATTTCTTGAGAAAAATTTCCAAAGGATTTTCATCAAATCTAGTCATGGCTGCTGTAAAGCAGCCATGATTAGATTTGAAAAAAATATTTTTAAAAATACTCAGCATGTTAAGAGCTAATTACCACATGATTCAGGGACAATTACCATAATTTAGTCACAGCATTTATAATCATTTTGCAGAATTTAAAGGAGCTGTTATTGGAATTGATTCTAAGACAAAGGAAAAACTCAAAGGTTTCAAGTACTCATTATTATTATACTGTCACAGTATATCCCTTTAACTAACATAAAGAACTGACACAATTATCCCTTTAACTAACATAATTGATAAATTTTGATGATTATTCCTATAATTAGTCTTTGGAATCATATATTATTGTGTTCGTGGAAATATTGTCTACACATGGAAAGTGACCAGTCCACTGCAGCTGTACTGTAACCTGCTTCACATGCTTAAAACAATGATAAGGCTACACAAAGTAGATATTCTGTTTCTCATGCCATTATTTTTAAAATTGCATGCGGGCGAGCGGTTTTTTATTTTATTTTTTATTTCAGTAATTACTTCTTTGTCATCAAAAGTTCAGGTTCTTGGTTCAAGTTTTAGGACTCATAATCTACAGAATAGCAAGGGTGGTGGTGTACTTCATCCCTTGAGTGCAAGAAGGCTTTGCAATGCTAAAGCATTGCAAAGCCTTCTTGCACTCAAGGGACAAATTCATCAATTTTTTTAACTTGTGTAAAATATCAGACATAAACCATTTAATTTTTATTTTTTTTAAGTTTAAATTGGTTATAAAAAGAGAGCATGCGGCAACCAAAAGGACCATGCAGGAGGGCCTGAGAAACAGATTTTTTATTTTTTTAGGCCTAACCTTCATTTAATTTTTGTTATTTTATCAGCATAATTCTTTAATTGCTGAAATAAATACCAAGTAATTAAATGAAATGGGCATTCTACATTTTTCAGACCAGCCCAAATGCAGGTTGTTAAGTATTCAAATAAGTGAAGTGAGCAGTATTGCTGGTTAGTAAATAAGTATGGAATCTACAGGCAGGTCAACTGGGCAGGTAATAAAATTGCTAATGACTGAAAAAGTATGCAACTTGACCCTAGATAATGAATGATTACTTGATGGTAGAATAGGTATAATGATTAAAAGAGCATATTTCAGTTTTGTATTTTTCATTTTTATTTTACAAAGGTACCAGGAAGACTTTATCCCATTGAGTTACATTATTGTCCAGTTGTGAAAGATGATAGCTCAGGCAGGAAGAGATTTGATCCGTCTCCATACTTGAAAATTATGCAAACAATTGATCATAAGGTAATTTCCAGCACTCTGTGTTATCCTTTATTTGAAGTCTGTTACACACTGTATGCAATCCAAGGGATGTGATAGAGTAATAATTTACCATTTCCGAAAAGTGCCAAATAGATTTACAGTGGAACCCTGTTAACTGAATAGCCACTTTGCCAATGAAAATTATTCATTTAACAGGAGTATTCAGTCAAGAGAGCTTTGGCCACATTTCTTTATTATTGAGATAAACTGAGCATTTACTGAACTATATCTTGTTTGACCGAGCTTATGGAGTTCTTTTAACTAGATATAATAGATTAAATACCTGTATTGGAGGTGCTGAGCCCAAACATGGCTATAAGGCCCAAAAAGTTAAAACTCTGTTTCTCGGGGTCTCCTGCATGGTCCTTTTGGCTGCTGCATGCTCTCTTTTTATAACCAGTGCAAACCCTAAAAAAATAATAATTAAATGGTTTATGTCTGATATTTTATCCAAGTTAAAAAAATTGATAAATTTGTCCCTTGAGTGCAACAAGATTTTGCAATGCTTTAGCATTGCAAAGCCTTTTTGCACTCAAGGGACGAAATACATCACCAGCAACGCTATCCTGTAGATTATGAGGCCCAAAACATAAAACAAACCAAGAACATTAACTTTTGATGGCAAAGAAATAATTACAAAATTAAAATAAAAATCTGCCTGCCCACATGCAATTTTACAAAAAATGGCCTCAGAAACAGATCTGCTTTATGAGGCCGCAAACAAAGGGAATGCAGTGATTCCTAGTGTAATTTCTTGACAAATTACAATATTTTTATTCAATTAATCCTTTACCCAACATAACGACCAAAACCGACCAGCACTATTCACAAAAATCACCATCCAATTTTCATTGGTTTTTTTTTTCATTTTTTGCCCCCAAAACATACCTTATGACCCCTTGTTGAGCTCATTCCAATGAGGGGTCATAAGCTCTGTTTTTGTTGCAGAAAATGAAAAAAATTAGTTTTCAAGAATTTTGTTTGCAAGTGTCATCTTCCTTTCATCTTTGGTAAAGTGTTAACAGGAGTTTAACCTTTTACTTGCATGCATTTTGATTTGGGGGAGCTTCCCAATGATCAGTGGCACGTCAGGTTTTACTGATTTATAATTGTTAACTGGTCTGTATACAGTGGAACCCACTTAACTGCATATCTCTTAATTGAATAGCCCTGTTAATTGAATATAACTTCCAATCACAAAACCATTTACTATACCTTCAATACAAATTTGATTTATTAAATTTGTACAGGTGGTAGAGTAAACTTCTGTTAATTGAATACAGATTGTGTGATGTGTGAAGAAATTACTCTGATGGTCACCAAACTCCTCTCGTTTATAGACCAACTTGATCTCAGTACATCCAAAACATGCATTTAATCTACTATATCTTGTTTGACATAGCTCTATGAGCTCGGCCAAACAAGATATCGAAGAATAAATGCTCACTAGGTTTCCAGGAAACTTCCGGATCCCTGTTAATGGAATACTCTTGTTAACTGAATAAATCTCACCGGCAAAGTGGCTATTCAGTTAACCCTTAAGGGCTTAATTCCGACTTTGATCACATTTTTTGCAACAGAACAGGTGCCCATAGTTCAGTCTTTGGGTGAACTCACAAGTTACACGCTAAGCACCTTGGTAGTTGTTTTTAGGTAAGTCTTGGCTGCCTATATAGACAGCCAAGACTTGCCAAAAAACAACAGTAAAGTCACAGGATGTAGACTGTCAAAGTGTAGCAAAAATATGTAAAAATATCTAGGCCCTTAGGGGTTAACAGGGTTCTACTGTACAAGCATCAGAATGAGTAAATAAATTTGGATAATAGTCCTTGAAAATTCAACAGAAAAATCCTGGATTTTTTCCATTAAAGTGTGTATGAAAACACAACTCACACCACTGTTCAAGTTGTAGATATTGTACCATCTTACAACCATGGAATATTAAAAATATTGTTAGTCTCCACTCAAGTATTGCATTGAACTCTTTGCATGATGCTGGCAGATATTCCTGCCCAGCACAGGATTTTTCTTGTCTCTGAAATAAGTATAATTTGTGCATATGTAATCATATTGTTACCCTGTAAATGGAATGGGTTTTTTCACCAATGATTTCTTGTGTTACATTTAGATTAATTTTTCATCAAATTTAGTCATAACTGCTCTTTTAAGCAGTCATGACTAGATTTCATGAAATATATCTAGAAAATACTCAGTGGGTTAAGAGTTAATGGGGACTTGTACAGACAAGTCAGTCAAAAAGCGGAATATTTCAGAAACAGAATCAAAAGTAGGTTTCAGAAGTGGAACCTCCTTGAACTCTTCTTCTATCATCAGATCTCCTTTAACCCTTTACCAAACCTAACGGCTAAAACCGGCCAGCGCTATTCTCAAAAATTGCCAATTAATTTTCATTTTTTTCTTTTTTTGTCTCAAAAACATAGGTCATGACTCCTCATTGGAACAAGGGGTCATAACCTATGTTTTTGAGACAAAAAATGAAAAAAATTAGTTATTTTAGAATTTTTTTTTGCAAGTGCTGTCTGCTTTTCATGTTAGGTAAAGGGTTAAAGGAGACCTAATAATAGAAGAGAAGTTCAAGAGGAGACACCAGGCCTGTCATTTTCAAAATGGGAGGATAGCAATGGTTGACTGCCATAAATGAACTTAGGAGGGCCTTTTTGGTCCACCTTAATTTCACACAAATAGAGCCACTAGGGTCTGTTCTTGAGTTTGGTAATTTTACCATATATTTGGATCTTATTGTTTGTGTTGTGCATTTTGTGCAGTGGAGCCCACTTAATTGAATATCTCTTAACTGAATAACCCTGTTAACTGAAAAGAATTTCCCAACACAAAACCATTTACCATACCCCCCAAACAAATGTGACCTGTTAATAGAATATAGGTTATAGAATAAACTCCTTTTAATTGAATAAAAAATCTTGTACCCTGCTGAGAAATTATCCTGTCTTTCTCCAGTTTTCCTTTGTTTATAGACCTATTTGGCCTCAGTACATCCAATACAGGCATTAATCTATTATATCTTGTTTGACAGAGCTCATGGAGCTCTGTCAAACAAGATATAGAATAAATGCTATTTTTTTCCTCTAGAATACAAGAAAGTGACACAATCCCTGTTAATTGAACACTCCTGTTAATTGAATAATTTTCATTGGCAAAGTGGCTATTCAATTAACAGGGTTCAACTGTATCTAATGTAGGTTTGAAAAATGCAATGATTTCTTGCTGAACATGTCAATATTTCTACCTGAATTATGTATGTAGTCAGACAATGAAAGTAGGTATCTGATAAGTATGCAAAATGGATACCAGTTTGTCTCTGTGGAATCTCTATACCTGGCCTCCGGCTCAAAACAGAGGCCAACGTTGGGGTCTCACAGAGACTAGCTACCAGTAAGCTTTTTTGAGGTGCTCGATCACATACTAAGATGAGTGATATCGATCACCGCTACTGAACAAAGTTCACTTTCATGGCTCTCCTTGTATGTGGCAAGGAGGCCATTTACCGCACCCATAAATTTTATGTTAGGAGCGCTATTGAGAGCAGTCGCTGCAGCCCTTCTTCAAATGATAGTCCTGAGACACATAGGCTCTTGAGAACATCTTAATGGTTTAAACATTTCCAAATCAGCCCAACTTTAATCATCCATACAATTTTGAATATCAGAGGTTAGCAGGACTCTTGGTCATAATGTGGTTTGGAGGTAAAAACGGAAAAAAATAATAAAATTTGGATGTTGATTTTTGTGAATAGCACTGGCTAGATAGGCTAGATATCGCTGTTACATTAGGTAAATCGTTAATGAAGAATGAATTTAAAAAAAGTCACTGATAGAAGTGTTAAAAATATGTTTACAAAACTTAAAGCATTCTGTCTTTTCAGAATGTTTGTCTCTTATAACTTTAGATGAACTATTTTCTTTTCAGTACATCGAAAAAGAACGGGGAGACATGTTGGTATTTCTTAGTGGTATGTCTGATATAATGAACCTGTCAGAAGCAGTGAAAATATATGCACAGAATACAAAGAAATGGATTGTTTTACATTTACACAGTCTTCTTAGTATTGATGAGCAGGATAAGGTATTGTATAGTACTATTCTTCTGAAATCCTTTTTTATACCCATAAGGCCTAAAAAAAAATAAATAAAAAATCTCTTTCTCAGGCCCTCCCTTGTGCTCCTTTTGGCTGCCTCATGCTCTCTTTTTATAACCAATGCAAACTTAAAAAGATAAAAATTAAATGGTTTATGTCTTGATATTTTAGCCAAGTTAATAAAATTGATAAATTTGTCCCTTGGGTGAAACAAGGCTTTGCAATGCTAAGCTGGCACTCAAGGGATGAAATACATCATCACCACCCATGCTATTCTGGAGATTATGAGGCCTAACATAAAGCAAACCAAGAACATGAACTTTAGATGGCAAAGAAATAATTGCAAAAAAAAAAAAAAAAATGCCTGCCTACTTGCAATTTTACAAAAAATGGCCTGAGAAACAGAAGATCTACTTTGTGGGGCCTAATCAATAATTACAATAATTTTTGCAATAGGAATAACTTTCCAATTTTGTTTTTTCAACAAATTATTATATAATTGGCTGCTTAGTTTGGTTTTTGATGGACTCTAGTTTTGAATTAGTACAAATAAGGAATGGCCAAAGATAAATACCACTGGCCAAAGGAAAAATACCACAAATCCCGGAATGATTGTGATCACAACCAGTGAGGGGTCATAAGCTCTGTTTTGGAGGAAAAAGTTAAAAAATAACAGAATTTGGATGGCAATTGTTGTGAATAGGGCTGGGTGGTGTTAATCACTATGTCAGATGAAAGGTTAAAATCTCAAATTCTAGAATTTCAAATATGTTTTTGATAAACTTTCAAATAATACATGTATACTCTTGAAAATTCCTTTGGGGTGGGATGGTGTCCATTGTCTGTTGATCTTACAGTAAATGTTTCTCTCTTAGTACTTGTGACAGCCATTTGACACCCCCTCCCCTGATAGGACAGTAGATTTTCACAGCTTTATCAAAGAATTCTACCAAAGAATTCTACCACTGGAATCTTTCCTAACCAACAATTAACCCTCTCATTATTGTGTTCATGAATGAATGTATCACAGATAATACTAATTTTAGTAATTTTTGGCAAATCAGTTACAGCCTTGAAGTAAATTATTACTGATCCACCTTACTGATTTGTTGTTCATTGAGTGATCATCTAACTGACTGCTAGGTTTTCCTTAATGCAAATAAATTATGCATACCTGGTCGAAAAGGTTAAAACTGTGAGTACGTCTGAGAAATTTTGAAATTTGTGGTTTGGTATACTGCCCAGTACTAAGTCACCATTCTATTGTAGTCAGAGAGACAGAATACCTACAGTACAGTCGCTGTGGACTGGTCACTTTCCACAGATGGGCAGTAATTCCACAGACGCAATAGTATTAGATTCCAAACACTAATTACAGGAATAATCATCAAAACTTTAATTAATGAAGCACCGGGTACAACCCGGTGCTTCATTAATTAAAATTTTGCTGATGATGATTTATAGTACTTGGTAAATGCATGTCTGGACATCACTGCCCACACGTGGATTACGGCCAATCCATGGCAACTGTACTATATATTCAACTTCCAACTGATAAGGATGAGAAGACATGGTAAATTTAATGAATAATGAATGTTCGTCATGCTAATTCCGAAAATTTTGAAATGCAGAGATGTTCTCAGAATCCTACCAGGTGTCTCCTCTTCAACTCTTCTTTTCTCATCAGGTCTCCCTTACAGGAGGGGAAGGGGGTGTCCCTTACAGGAGACCTTATGACAGAAGAGTTCAAGAAGGTTCCACTTCCGAAATTACTACAATACTTACACCTTTAACCCTTTAACCCAACGCAGACGATATCAAAATTTTTTATTTTAAATATCATTTTTTCAATGAGCTTGTTCCAACGAGGGGTCACATGATATGGTTTTGTTGAAATTTTGTTGAAAAGTAATATTTTTTCAACTGCTGAATTTCCATATTATGTGGGCGGATACGGCCGATTCGTTGGGTAAAGGGTTAAGAGCTGTGAGAATCTATTCGAAATTTGATTCAATTCAAAATACTCTGCCTGATTTTGATTTTGGATTTGATTTGACTTAAAATGTGCAATTTGCAGTGCGCTAGTTCGGTATAGGTTTTTGCAATTTTTTTGCCATTTTTGGGGTGATTTACCTTGTATCGGACCGGTATTCTGCATTGACATGATTCCAAAAACTCATTCCAATACCATACAGTATTTTTGGTATACTGCTCAGCACCAGGTCATCGTTCCATTGTAGTGAGAGACAGAATACTAATATTAAATTATCAACTGAGAAGTATGAGAAGATGGTAAATTTAATGAATAATGAATGTTGGAAAAAGTAGTCCACATGCTCTTCTTATCACCCATTTTACGTTACTTTTCAGTTGTCTGATCTATTTTTAGTTAATGGCTGTAATGTTGTTCAGTACAAAAATTTGGGTACTTTCCGATTTCCTTGTTATGGTAAATTGGTATCGGCACAATACTGATACCACAAGCTATGTACAGTATACCTCCCAGTCTACCTGATAGCTTTGGCAACAAATAAAATTTCCTTTATCCACTCTGTCACCACTCTTACAAAAATTTGTACAGGCCTTTAAATTTGTCATGATTCACAAGAATCAGTTTTCATTCTTGCAAACTCCTGTTGTGAGAAGCAATTCAATTGTCAGTTGTTAAATATTTAGAATTTGAGAATACTGTTATACCCCTATGAGTGCAACATATCCACCTTCCATAGTAAAAAGCAAACATCATATTTATATATTTAAGAGATTTTTAACCTTTTACCCTTTACCTAACACTGTTTTTTTTTTAAATAAATTAAATTTGGCCTTTTTTAAAAAAAAAATCCTCACAATTGTTCCATAAAATCATACAAATATAGATATCATTACAACCGGCTCAATGAACCGGTTCTAATGATATCCATATTTGTATGTTTTTATCAAGACATTTGTAAGATATTTTAGCCTGTGGAAGGCTTATTTTGGTCAATTTCCTGACCGTTTTTGGCCGCTATGTTAGGAAAAGGCTTAAGGACCCAGATTCAGTTTGGGTGAGTTTCCTGACATGTACGTGCAGAATACATGTTCCACCATACAAGCCTTTGTGGTCTTGCTGCTCAAAATTACAGTACCGTGGTAGTGTGTGTCTAGTGAAGTCTTGACTGCCTATTTAGGCAGCCAACACTTCACTAGATACCACTGCTAAGTGGCATTTTATTACCTTATTATGAGGGAGCAAAAACTAAGAATTCTCTTTGCTTTTTAACCCTCTACCCAACGTAAAGGCCAGAACCGGCCAGCACTATTCACAAAAATCAGCATTTAATTTTCATTATTTTTTCTTTTTTTGTTTCAAAATCATAGCTTATGACTCCTCAGTGGAACGAGCTTGTTCCAGTGAGGGGTCATAAGCTATGTTTTTGACGCAAAAAATTAAAAAAATTAGTTATTCAAAAAATTTATTTGTATGTTGTCTGCTTTTCATGTTAGGTAAAGGGTTAAAACCACTTGTAGAAGCTATTACGGGAATCAAATTAACATCATACATGAATCAAAACTGATTCGCATTGTTGTCCATGAGAGAATCATTTGTGCGATTTGATTTTGATTTTAATTGAATTTAAACCCTGTCTGTATTCATTAAACATCATTTTAGACACTTTAATGAATGTTTTGCCCCATGGGAACCCCTGGAGGAAGTGAGGCAGTGCTTGTTTACTGTGGTAAACAAGCCCTCTTTTACTGGTAAAATAGGACCCAGTCACCAATACTTTGGGTGGAAGTCCTCTAAAATCGGCAACATAGGTATAAACGATTAATTAAACTTGACTTTACCTCCATGTTGCAGTCCTGATTAGCCATTGTGCAGAGATATTTGACTTTAACCCTCTACACACAGATGTCAAAATGCAAAGTTTTTATCAGCAAATATTTCCCATAATGCAGTTTGATATTTAACCAAATATGCCTTGTTTGACAGAGCTCAGTGAGATATAATTGGTTAAATTCTTAGTTAAACAAGAGTAACACAGAGTGATTGGAGAAAAGTCTGTTGTACTACCAGTGTGCTGGGGGTTAACCCTGTACCCAATGCAGACGATATCAAAATTTATTATTTTAAATATAATTTTTTTTAAATTTTCAAAATATTTCAACAAAACCATATCATGTGACCCCTCATTGGAACGAGCTCAATGAGCTCGTTCCAATGAGGGGTCACATGATGTGTTTTTGTTGAAATATTTTGAAAAATTTAATTTTTTCAACTGCTCAATTTGCATATTACGCGGGAAGATGCTGGCGATTTGTTAGGTAAAGGGTTAAACACCAATAAATAAATAAATAATCAATGTTTCATGAATGATATATTTACAGAAATCTTTACATGTTTTTTTTTTTTTTTACATTCTCTTCAGGTATTTGGTATAGCACCTGATGGTGTTAGGAAATGTATCTTGTCAACAAATATAGCAGAAACATCTGTTACCATTGATGGTGTTAGATTTATTGTAGACTCAGGGAAGGTGAGTTTTTATAATAGGTATCTTTCTCAATGATAGGGCTGTGACAATATCAAGAAAGCTCATTGAATTTTTTTATACTCCCACTCCTGGAAGAGATTGAGAGGTACACAATTACCTGTATCTATTCATGTGTCGTCAGTTCATTCATATAAAATCATAACTTTGCAATAAATTATTAATTTATTTATTAGTGTTTAAGATCACTTTCAGTATGTATTGCTGTATGCTACAACACAAGTATAAAGTCAAGGTCAGCTGTTTATACCTATGCCGTCCATTTCAGAGAATTAGCACCCCAGGCATTGGGTAATTGATTATTTTACCAGTAGAGCAGACCTTGTTCACCACAGTAAAACAGCACAGCTCCAACAGCTCTACATCACAGGGTTAGCCTCATCATTAGTTAACAGATTGAAATATTTAGTATGTGTCATCCCCATCATTTGTGACATACTTGCATTGCCAAGTAATGATGCTAAAGGATTTCATTCAGTCCATTGAATTCTGTCAAACAAGATTGAATTGATTAAATCTGTATTTGCATTATTTTGTCATCAGAACAGAGGTGTAGCAGGGGGGAGGTCGGGCTTTGCATGTTCCCACCATAAAATTCCCCCTCCCCCCCCCAAAAAAATGCTGGCCACCAATGCAAATTTCACTTAACATATACAGCTCTAAAATGGTCTCCGCTAAAAGGCTACCACACATTTAAAATGCCTCAGCTTCGCCATGAAACAAATTGAATTTGAGAAAACTTTATGGGGGCAGGAGGCCTAGTCCCAACTAGGACCCTCTAGTCATTACCTCCTCTTCCTACTTTACTTCAGGGCTGTAAGTTTAAGGGAAATTTTTGGGGTGGGAGATAAGTACTAACTAGGACATTCCAGTCAATCCACCCCCTTCCATTCACACCTTCAGGGAAGTGAGAGGTGTGTGAATGATCAGGGGGTACTAGTTAAGTTTAGGGGAGGTCCCCAAACCCGCGACAGCAGCCTTCCAAAGATCATGTTTGCCCACCAACCCTTCCCACCCACCCCCCAAATTGGCTTGAGCACCCCCTATTATAAAATCCTGGATACGCATATATCCATGTGCAGAGGGTTAAAATTGTCTGTCAGGGAAAGTACAATATTTGTATTATAACTTCCTTTTTTTTATCCGACATGAACTAAAAGAGAATGATCTAATATTTAATGCACATGAGAATTTTGCATGTTTGTAATCAATTTATTGCTTGAAATGCATATCTACTTGATGTAAGATAAGTTTAATAAATTCACACTTCAGACACCAGCATAAAATCGGAATAAATGAAATTTGTATATTTCCCTCAAATTAATATGTTGTAAAAAATTTCTTATTTCAAAAACTAGATCAATGGTCTTTATAATTATGGAGTTGATATCAGCTGAATGTTTACTCATAATATTATTTTATATATTCAAGATGAAAGAAATGAGTCATGATTCAAAGTACAAAATGCAGAGATTACAAGAATTTTGGATAAGTCAAGCCAGTTCTGAACAAAGGAAAGGAAGAGCAGGTCTGTTGTTAGAAATTTAATTAAATTTTCAACTTGTTACAGTGCACTTGTTTATCATTTATTGGAGGGTGGTTCGGTTGCTTTCCTCGATCGATTACATGAATTCAAGCTGATTCATCTGTTAGGTACCAACTTCCTGCCTATGTACAAGAGTATATCATAAGAGTGCAGAGTATTCAGAATTGAATACCAGTATCAGTATTCAAAAAAATACGATATATCGGTATGTCACTGACACTTTTAGATATCTAAATGTACTGAGCAATACCTACCATGCATCATGGCGATTACGTTTAGACTCTTAAACTTATAAATGACCAAATATAAATTATGAGTTCTTTAATTAGGTCAATTCAGTTGGGAAATGGGAATGAAAAATTTTTACTTCGTAATGATGTATTAGATCTTTGAATTCAGTACTTATGCAAAATCAAGAAATGAAGATTGAACTTGCAGTTAGAAGGTACAGTCACAAGCTACATAAATCTCTCTGTACTAACACAAAGATGTCACTTTGAGTCTGGTTGTAAATCCACATTAATAGGATTATGACATCAATTGGTGAATTACTCAAATGAAATTTTGATTATTGTTCAGGGCCACAAAGTAGATCTTCTGTTTCTCAGGCCATTTTTTGTAAAATTGCATGTGGGTGGGTGGTTTTTTATTTTATTTTTTATTTTTGTAATTATTTCTTTTCATCAGAAGTTTGTGTTCTAGGTTTGTTTTATGTTTTAGGCCTCATAATCTACAGAATGGCATGGGTGGTGGTGTATTTTGTCCCTTGTTGCACTCAAGAGTCAAATTTATCAGTTTTATTAACTTGGGTAAAATATCAGACATAGACCATTTAATTTTTATTTTTTTAAGTTTGGATTGGTTATAAAAAGAAAGCATGCAGCAGCCAAAAGGACCACGCGGAAGGGCCTGAGAAACAGATTTGTAAAGGACTAACCGTGTTTTATACTAGTTATTGTTCCTTTAATTATTGTCAAGCCTGGAGATAAGCATTCTGCCATTTGCAACATTGAACTCCCCAGAAGGAGAATTTGTTGATGTTATCCAATACAGTGGGCCAATTTATCCTCTGGTACCTCTTTCTCTTTAGCCCTGAGACCTTGATTCAGATTGAGGTTCGCAGAGGGTATATTTAGTGATGCTTAGTGATAGAATGGAATGACTTCTTGAATTCAACCTTCCCCCAATATCAACTTTAATACAAACAACTTTGATGCAGAGTTGCAGACCTGTTACTTATGATATAACGGTTATTTAAAACATTGTCGTATCGATACAATATCATTTTAAATAGGGGCAATTACCTGTTTCAGTATACCATGCAGCCCTACTGTATCAGTAACGCTTGTGAAAACTTTGGCCACCTGTAAGGTCAGTTATTAAATTGAATTGATTATAATATTGATGGACTATCCTGAAACCTTGAAACACAGTAAATTTCTAATTGATGAAGGTTCACCACAACCTAGGCCATCTTGCAACAATTCTGGGTCCACCCATCTGTGGATGAACTCAGATGGGTGTGATATTTACAGATCAGTGATAAAACCTGTCTACACATAATACACTCTTTAAATTATTAATTTCCAATTAGCTAATGATGTATATAGTTTTACAAAAAATGCCTCAGCTAATACTGAAATTATGATAAACCCATACTGGCCATAAACATAGTGATTAAGGGCTACCTATTTGAATAATACATGTACATCATGTTTAACTGATTAGGGAATTAGAGTTGTTCAGTTAAAAATATTTAACTATCATCAAAACTGTTTTTAGGTTGATTTTCTTCTGTCCAGGAGGGGTACGGATCCCATTGGGAAGACAGATGAGATGAGCAATAAACCAATAGGAGCTTTACTGATCACTATCCATCCATTGCGCACCTGTCTGTCACAAACTTTACATTATCGACTTCTCTTCAAAAACTACTGGACCAAATTGAACCCAATTTGGTATCCATTTTCCTTATCACAAATCAATTCCAGCTTGTGTACAAATAAAGTTGACATGCCCATAGGAGAAACCCAGAAATTTTTTAACAAAGATTAAAGAAATCTTCTCTAGAAACAGCAATCAGAATCTTTTGATATTTGATATAGAACATCCTTATGAGGGGTCAGATTCAAGTTCATTGAAATCAAGTCCAACAGTTCATATTTGGGCTCTCTCGGGAGCCTGAATTTTAACTTACTGCAATATGAGGGAAAAATAAAAGGAGGCAGAATTTGAAAGAATAAGGCCTAAAAAAGTTAAAAATCTGTTTCTCAGGCCCTCCCACATTGTCGCTTTAGAAGCTGCATGCTCTATTTTTATGACCAATGCAAACTTAAAAAAATTAAAAATTAAATAGTTCATGTCTCATATTTTATCCAAGTTAATAAAATTGATAAATTTGTCCCTGGAGTGCAACAAGGCTTTGTAATGCTTTAGCATTGCAAAGCCTTCTTGAACTCAAGGGATGGAATACACACCATTCATGTTATTCTATAGATTATGGAACCTAAAACATTAAACATACTAAGAACATGAACTTTTGATGGCAAAGAAATAATTACAAAAATAAAATAAACTAGAGGTGGTCTGTTGCCCGGTATACCCCCACCGTGGCATACAGCCTAGTGTGGGTGACTGAAAAGGGGCATTAAATTTTTTTAAGTAAAAAAAAATTCCAATATGGCCACCAGCTGGCTATCTTGAATCCGATCTGGAAAAAGATGAGGTCACACACTGCTCATCATGTTGATCATTTTGGTGAAGTTTCATGAAAATGCAACTAAAACTGTGGAAGTAGTTCGCTCCACAAGTATTTGCAAAATCCAATATGGCCTCCAGTCGGCCATCTTGAATCCGATCTGGAAAAAATTTATGTCACGCACTGCTCCTTATCATGTCAGTCAATTTATATTGAGTTTCATGAAAATGGAGCAAAAACTGTAGAAGTAGTCTGCTCCACAAGTATTTTGCAAACACCAATATGGCCACCAGTCAGCCATCTTGAAGCTGATCTGGAAAAAAAGTGTGTCACGCACTTCCCCCTCATCATGTTGATCATTTTTGTGAAGTTTCATGAAAATGCGACTAAAACTGTGGAAGTAGTTCACTCCACAAGTTTACATGTTCAATGGACCGACGACGACAGAAAGACGGATCGACCGACGGACAAGTTGACTCCAAAATACCCCCGCTAAACTTCGTTTTGTGGGGGTATAAAAACTGCCCTCCCATATGCCATTTTACAAAAAATGGCCTGAGAAACAGGAGATCTACTTTGTGGGGCCTAAGAAATTTTTAGCAATTTTTGTGAATACCACTGACCAGATATGGTCATTACTTAAGATAGAGGGTTACCCCTTTACATAAAGAATCGGTTGTTTCCACCCACATTCCAATGAAGGGGGTCACATGATATGGTTTTGTTGAAATTTTTTTTTAAATTTGAAAAAATAAATTAAAATAATAAATTTTGATATCCCTTGTGTTGGGCAAAGGGTTAAGGAAGGCATTCTTATCATTACTGTAAAAAATTAAATTGTTGACAATGATTGAAATAAAACTGAATCGATACAAAATGGTATTTTTGTATGTTTTCTCTTTGTTCCAGGTAGAACTGGTCCCGGGGTTTGTTATCGCTTGTATGATGAGTCAGATTATAGCTCCTTCCAAGAATATCCCACACCAAATATTCAACGAGTCTCACTGGATTCTCTGGTTTTACAAATGATATCCATGGGACTACCAGATGCTAGAAAGTTAGTATACTGGTCAATGAAATTATCAGTTGTTTCAGCATATAACAAAATTTTATTCTTCAATTATCCTTTTTTTAATACATATCTAATTATTTTAATTTCACAATGCTGGATATTCTTTTGCAATTTCAATTTCCAGCCACAGAAAATTACAATTTGTCTGTAAAATAATAGCTGTTTCATATGTGAACAGTCCAGTGGATTTCACGATAACAATTGTTCTGTTTCTCTGTTATTTCCTTAGTCAAAAAAACATAGAATCAATGCATCATTTTATATGATCCTGCTCAACCTGGCCTGAAAATAAGCAGTTTGACATTTGCAGAATGAGGTCCCCAGAGGGTGAATTTGATGATGCTATCCCATACAGTAGCCAATGTATCCTCTGGGTACCTCTTTCTGTTTAGTTTTGAGACCCTGATTCAGATGGAGGTTCACAGAGGGTACATTTAGTGATGCTACCCTGCTATGCAGGGTAGCATCACTAAATTCACCCTCTGGGGACCTCATTTTGCAGATGACAGGCTGCTTATTTTCTGGCTTATGCTCAACCCTCTCAAAAAAACTCAAAACAAACTTATATTTCTCGTCAAATATTGTTTCAAGTGCAGTTAACTGGTTCAGTGCTAAATTATTTTTCAAAGGTGAATTGAAACATATTTTTTTTCAAAGATGCCATGTAACCAGACAGGGAAGCCTTAGTTTTGCAAGACTTTGTTCATGAACAATTGATTTATTGTAATTTATTGGAGTGGGCCAACAAGCACTCTCCAATAAATTGTAACAAAACAATTTTATATAAACATTTATTTTCAAATGCTAAGAAAACAACAAGCCTACGCAAAACAATGTAAATCTACTAAAGAGGCTTTCATCACTTTTTTATAGAGCTATGATAGCGGCTTTTAGCACTCAACAAGTTAAAGGTGTTGAATATAGCAACATGTAACTTTCAGTGTGTGCATGTCCTCATGACATTGCATATTGACTAAGAAATATTATGATGCTGTTGCAAAGATAAAAATGTACTTCTCACAGCGACAGACATTAATCACTTCATGTAGGCTGTTTTAGAAATTAAAAATTTGTGCATTGAATGTTATCCCTTCTAAGCTCCATCATCAAACTGAAACAAGTGATTTACACATATTCCATTTGAAAATATTTGGAAGTTTTTCACACACTTGAATTGTTTTGTTTTTTTTATAATTTTGCATTGTATATTTCACATGGTTTTGTTGTCTCACTAAATACATCAGAACAAAAAATGTGTAGACTGAATAAGGCATTATCAATTGTCCACACGATTTTGTTCTGTGCATGACTGACATTTTTATCCATCAGGAGTTCATGGCATCTTGAACAGTGGGTGTATGCCTATTTAGAAAACTGTCAATTGGTCTCTTTGGGAAACGAAACACCTTCATGGTTTTGGCCAAAAAGACATGAGGTCTCCACAGGTGCCCCATTTGCCAAGAAACAATTCCCCCATCCCTTTTTGCAGAGAAAATGTCCAGATCACTACAAAGAGGTATTAGGCTGGTAATGTCTGTTCCAAGTAGTCACCTAGCAGGCTGGACATTCTCACTCCAGATAATGCCTCTGGTAAGAAACCTGCATGTGTAGTCATTTTTAAGCAGAATTTGTCACCATAAAGAACTCTTGACACAATCCACTGTTGCATCTTTGATCCCACTTGTCACATCACCTTCATTATTGGAAGTTCTGATTAGAGCTCTGAAGAAAGGCAAAAAATGTAGAATGAGCACTTGGGGATATGACATGCATCCTATAAGTGGATGTGATTTGGCAGTGCTCTTTAGTGGTCGGCATGCTTACTTTTTTTCTTCTTGGTGGTGGAGGTGGAGATTCCTGATTTTTTTGCGGTGGAAGCTGTGGTTCTGTCTCTAGGTGGTGAGCTTGTGCTGTTGCCATGGTGATGATTAATTTCAGTGTGTCCACTGCATTTGTGATCTGTGTCAGTTCCTTTGCCAGGTCCTCCATAGACTCCTTGCATGTAGCAGCATCTTTCTCAGCTTCTTCCTTGAACTGTGTGATTTGTTTTAGAATTTTGGCACCAGTGGGAGAGCTGTGGGTAGTCTCTGTGCCCACAGTCTGTTGTTCCAGTTCGTGGGCAAGCTTGCAGATTTCTTCGTCTTCTTCCTCTCTAGTATGGGGGGGGGGGGGGAGGTGCAGTGGGAGGGGGCAAGCTGGAGATGGAGATGAAGAGAGACACACTTGATAAGTGGGTGGCATCTGTTGGTAGTTTCTCCAATGGGATGGATGTGCAGATTTCCAATTCCTCTTCTTCATCCTCTTTGCAGGACTCTTCTGCCTTCTTTTTATTCCAGGCCTAGGAGCACTTGGCGTCCAAGTGCTTAGAGGACAGTCTCTTCTTTTTGGGGTTGACCCTGTCAAGGATCTACGGGTGTGGAACAGAGATTAGAGCTCCGAAGCATGATGCAGGTGCTCTTATCCCAATAGGTTATTTAAAATTCCATGGTGTCTCTCTGCCATAAAGTTACTGTCTGAAAGTATATTATAGTCTGCTGTAAGGGCTATTATAACATAATGATATCAAAACTGTGGAATTATGTTTTGGCTGAATGTGGTCCATTGTCTGGTGATCAGTGGGATGGTCAATCGCTCCAGTAGAAATGAATTAGAAACTTTTCTCATTCAGCATCATCATGTTTTTATTGTGAAATAAAAATCAACCAATCAGCGTGTTCTAATTTCCAGATTCAAGTCATTCCACCACTGGGTGAGTCAACAAGAGGTACAGAACCTTAGCAGCTTGCCTATATTCATGACACACACACATGATATGTTTTTTTTTAAATTGGTTGAAAGATATATTTTTTTCTATTGCTTAATTTGTAAATTATGTGGACGTATGCGGTCAGTTCATAAAGTAAAATGTAAAAGAGGGTAACAGATTGGTGTTGTCAACCAGGTTTTAAATTTCATGAGGAATAGTTCAATACTGTAGATATTTACAGTCTTAAGTACACCTTAGTATACGGTGTCACCGTTCCCCCACATGGACAATCAGGATGAAGTGCCATGCCTAATGGACACAACACAGTTTCTCCTGGTAGGGATCGAACTATGGACCTCTCGGTTTGAAATTCAATGCCATAACCACTGAGCCACAACACTCCCCGTCTTGTTCCATCAGACCTCATTTTTGAGGTACTTCCCCTTCACCAACTCATGAAATATGACACACTTATCAATGGTCATAAAAACTCAAGGTTATGAGGCTTACTTTCCTAAATGTCGACCCTCATCCAAAACAGTTTGAAATTAAACCTTTATTGGGGATCTTTTAATTAATATTTTTTGAGCGCACATGTTGGAAATTTTGGGATTATATTCTTCAATAAAAAAAACTGTATCTAAAAAACTATTGGCATCCCCCAAAATTTTGAACTTTTAAGGCCAAAATTGGGACTGAGGTTGTAGATTGGATACACCCCAAACATTGAAATTTTAGCATTTTGAGGAGCTCGAAAAGTGAGAAAAAAATGTATTTTTAAAAAAAAAATTTCTTTTAATTTTGTTTTCAACGTTTTTACATCATTTTACATCATGGTATGGTGGTACGTCTACAACAATGGCCATAGTACTTACAGCCACCAAAATTAGTATTTTATCAGAGCAGTAACATTTGTAATGCCTTACCAAGTTTCATTGCAATCAATTCAAAACATTCGGAGTTACAACAGAAATAACATCAAAAAGGGACAAAAAATACCCCTTTGATCTGGTGATAGCTGTACAGCACAAACTACAATAGATTTTGTTATGATATCACATATCCAACTGGACTATTGATGGAGCTGTTGTCTCATAATTGATTCACTACCATTTGAATGACACCCTAGATGCTACATCATTCAGAAGTCTGAGGGTCGTTAAATGTAAGAACTCATTTTTAGCTCACGAATATATGATCACAAGGGTTTGCAGCTTTGGCCACTTCAAATAAGGGACTGGATAAATTTTGATAATTTGATTTCAAATTATGGAAATATGATGTCTTGAAAATCGGGGCACACTCTGCCAAGTTTTCGGACAACTTTAACTCATGAAATGCTACATATATGCATGTAATATTTCACATACAACTATATTAATAAAGGAAATAATAATATAACCTTGCATTTCTATTCACATTGTGAGAAAATATTCAACACTAGGACATTAATTCCCACAAATGGCCAGAAAACAGCAAAATTAACTCTTTACCTGCTGAATATTTTTAAAATATTTTCATCAATATGAAGCAGCCATGACAAGATTTGATAAAGAATTCATGAAAATTTGACTTGAGAAATCACTGGTCCAAAGATCTATACAATTTGCTGGGGAAATGTTTCTTAAATGTGCTCAAATTTTACTTTTTTTAGTGGCAAGAGACTTCCTGTCCTGGGCAGGAATATCCACCAGCAACATTCAAAGAGTTAACCCTTTACTTAACATGAAAAGCAGACGTCACTTGCAAAAAAAAAATTTCTTGAATGACTAATTTTTTTCATTTTTTGTCTCAAAAACATAGGTTATGACCCCTCATTGGAACAAGCTCGATGAGCTCATTCCAAGAAGGGGTCATAATCTATGTTTTTGAGACAGAAAATGAAAAAATAATGAAAATTAATTGGCGATTTTTGAGAATAGTGCTGGCCGTTTTTGGCCATTACGTTAGGTAAAGGGTTGAATATAAAGTTGAAACGCAAAGTTATATTATTATTTCCTTTAGTATCATTTTAGTATTCAAGATGCAGACAACTTCTCACTATGGGCCATTCTGGTATTGGCCTTGCTTCATTGAATGACATCTGGAGATTTGTTGAGCGATCTCAAATCAATCTAGAGATTTAGATATTT
Source organism: Pictodentalium vernedei (assembly GCA_031216915.1). Classification (NCBI taxonomy): domain Eukaryota; kingdom Metazoa; phylum Mollusca; class Scaphopoda; order Dentaliida; family Dentaliidae; genus Pictodentalium; species Pictodentalium vernedei. Next base: position 418,619,328 of record CM062293.1, on the reverse strand, counting down.
AGATATTTCTTTCTTTCAGATTCCCTTTCTTAGAACCTCCACCTCGAAGTAACATTGAGACATCAATATTATTCCTCAAAGAACAGGTAATTTTTTAATGAAGGAACACATAGGGCAAAAAAAAAGTGTTTTGATTCTCAGACAATCCTCACTGAAATGAACCCAACCTCATTGGAAATTTTTTTGCAATCCAGTGTCTTCCAATATATTACTGCAAAATCAGGAGACTCAAAACATTTTACGTTTTTTGATTGACGAATGTAACTGAAATCTGAAGAGCATAACTAAAGGCAGTTTCCATTCCGTGGCTTTGCAGTTGTTTCTAGACAGGTATAAGCAGCCAAGATTTGTCTAGAAACCACTGCCAAGGCACTTAGAATATAACTTTGAAGTTTCCCCAGTGGCAGCATATTGGGGCACTTGTTTTGTTGCAGTAAAATGTGATCAAAGTCTGAATTAGCCTAGAGGAACATTTTAGGAGTTAATTTATATAATTTTGTACTTTCTTTATATTCTGTGTCTGAAAAGACAATGTAAAGCCTCTCAGTCTGTGCTGATTATATGCAAGAAAAAAATAAACCCCTCTCTTCCTCTCTGATTTAACTGGTTGAGTTCTAGAAGCCAATATCATGGCTCCATTGAAGAATGCTGGAAATCACTTTAGTGGCTTAACACTGTATACATTAGTTTGATGTGTGCTCAGCAATAGAAGACAAATTTCTTATATAAAATTGTTTGGTTGCAATTTATTGGAGAGTGCTATTGGCACTCTCCAATAAATTGTAACCAAACAATTATTTATGAACAAAGTCTTGCTAAACTAAGGCTACTCTTGCTGGTAGTGTGGTATTTTTGAAAAAAATTCCCAAGTTTCAGATGACCTTTAAAAAATAATTTAGCACCAGTTAAAAAAAAGAATTGCCCGAGATCAGTTAGTTAAATTTTTGTGGCCTAACATATCATTTTTAGGATCAGAATATGCTATTGCTCAAGTATTTGGTTTGAATAACTTTGTAAGAAAAACTTTTTTTTGGGGTGGCTTTTTTTTTGCTGTGAGAAGTGTTGGCATTAATCAAATGATTTTCAGAGCATCATATCAATATTTATTGTTCTAAATAATTACTAAACATTTGGAGTTGTTTTTTTAATAAATTCTCCATGTTTTTTTTTTTTTAAATGAACTTGTTTGTAATAAACATAATCAGTTATATTTTGAAATGATAACCCTTTGAACCCTAATGGCCGTTTTTCTGGCCAGCAACAGGATACGTCATAACGTCATTAAATGGGATGGTTGTTCAGTAAATGTGTGGGGTAGACCAATCAGTATTTTCACTGTGCAGCCCCGTGGCTGCTCATTGAAAATATTGATTGGTGTATCCCAAATAATTAATATGGACTCTTCAGTGTCGTATACTTTCACCTACAAAATTATCAGGTAAAAGTGTAGGCGAAAGTGCACTAATTAAGGTATAGGGATCAGTAGCTAATTACCTGCTCTACCCACACAATAAATGGACTGACCGACCATTCATTCCCAGCATTTTTCTTTTTTTTCTTATGTGTTTGTTTTTTTCTTATGTTATGTTTTTAGCTGAGGCCATGAAATACTGATTTGTTTTTAAAAGCACAAATCAACTTATCAGCAGCTGATTTGTCTTCATGGCCTCAGATAAAACAACCACAGTGTGGTGGAAAGAGGTGGAAGGCAGGTTGTGTTTGATGGTTACAGATATAGACTGAATAACCGTAGAACGACATGTGTGCACTGGAAATGTGTTGACTTGGGTTGTAATGGAAAATGCACAACTGTAGATGATTTTGTTAGAAATGTAACTCCACATACCCACCCATAAGAGTAGGAGGACGTGAATAAATTTTCAGAAACATTGCGGCATCGTGTTGAGACTGAAACGGCACCGATCCAAGCCATCCAAGCCATTTATGACGAAGAAATCAGCAATATTCAACGAGACTTGGCTATTGACATTCAATCATTTGATAGTTTAAAGAGTGGCTTGTATAAGAGACGAAGGAAAACCATGCCAACACTTCCAACTTCACTTTCAGAAGTGTATCTACCTGATAGATGGTATGTAACACTGGATGGGGAATGATTCCTGTGTATCAACGATGGAGACGATGAAAGGATTTTGTTCTTTGCTACAGATGACTGCCTCAAAATTATGCAGCAAGTGTCAGAGTTATATATGGATGGTACGTTCTATTCCTGTCCCCCATTGTGGGATCAACTGTGTGTTATCCATGGAATGTGGGAACTAAAATGTCCCAGCTCACATTCTGCCTTCTTCCTAATACACAATGTGGGACATATGTGCGTTTGTTTACACAACTTAAAGCTGTGGTGCAGGAGGTGACTAGTCATGAGTTACTTCCTGAGGTCATTCAAACTGATTTTGAAATGGCAGCAATAAGAGCAGTACAAGAGACATTTTCCAATTGTGACACACAAGGCTGCTTTTTTCACTACACACAGTCTATATCAAAAAAGGTTCAGAAGTTGGAAATGGTTAACCAGTACTGGGACAACGAGGAAATGCATGAATGGAGCAGAACTGCCACTGTTACCAATTCAACAAGTTCAAGATGTGTGGATTGAAGTGATGGATGAGTCGCTAGATGTAATGCAGGCAATGGCATTCAATGACTATATGGTGCAGAAATGGGTTGATTAGGAGGCTCATTTTCCTCCGGCAGTTTGGAACCACCACAGTAACATTGGTCCTAAGACTAATAACCATCTTGAGGGATGGCACTGCCACCTAAATAAGACTGTCCAACGTGCCCACCCCAACATATTTGCCTTTGTGAATGTAATACAAAAACTTGAGAAAACACAGAGAAACAAACTCAACCAGTATATGAATGGTGCACGCCCCCCCTCCATGAAAACGGCAATACCGTGAACTTGACCAGAGACTTCAAAGACTCAAAAATCAGTTATCTTCAGGGCAAAAGTCACCTGTGCAGTTTCTTGATGCAGCTGGCCACCTGGTAAAGTTGGGATGTTAACTTAATGGATTCTTGTAAAAACAAGTTTAGAACATCATATACAATGTGGATTTGTTATTTGTCAATAAAACCTTGCAAATATGAATATTATTGAAACCGGCTCAGTGAGCCAGTTCCAATAATACTTCTATTTGTGTGAGAGAGAAAGGGAGGGATAAATTGTATCAATATTTGTCAATAAAACCTATGAATATGAATATTATTGGAACCTCTCTCTATCTCTCTATCTCTCTCTCAATCACCAAATGGTCACTCGATTTTATTGTGGGTAGACCAGGTAATTAGCTACTAATCCCTATACCTTAATTAGTGAACATTTGCCTACACTTTTACCTGACAATTTTTGTAGGCGAATGTGCACTGTAGGCGAAAGTACACTGAACCGACTCTTCCAATTGCTGCCATTGAACTGGCATGGAAGATATCACTAGAGTTCAAAGGGTTAAAAGTTAAACAAAATATTTATTTACTGAGAAACATTTTGCTATTTGTTTTTAAAGTAGTAAAACTAAAATGAAGTGTATAATGTTTGTGCTAAAAAGAACTTGAGTTTATAAATATTTAGAACAATCTTTTAGATATTCGGAGAGTGAAAAGTCATTTTTACAATGGCACATTCATGTATTGTTGTGTGTCCATTTATTTTACAGGGAGCACTTACTGGAAAAGAAGATCTGACTCCAATTGGTGAAATGCTGTCGAGATTACCAGTTGATGTTGTTGTTGGGAAAATGCTGATCATGGGCTCATTATTCCATGTAAGTTCATTTCATTTTCTCGAGTTGGCAATTGTTCAAAAACATGTATTTTTATACTGTACCAATGACCCAGACTTAGCTGGTGCTAACTCTAAAAAATCCAGGGCCAAACACAAATTTTGCCCCCCAATCCCCAAAATTTGCATCCAAAACCAAAAGAAATCATGTCCTATAGGACCTCCATACTTCGCCCTTACTGCGCATGCGCAGTGTCAAGGACGTTCCGAAATTGGTGCCAATTATCATTCTCTGTTTGGCCCTTCATCAGTCAACATCTCACTGATCTTTGTGCTTGTAAATCTCAGTTTAAAGGATGCCAGACACGTAATTATTGGAGAAATGGTGATTCTAAGAAGGATATAGAAGGAGGAGAGGAAAAAGGAGTGACAAAAAATAATCAGGGCTGTACTTAAATTTTTTTATGAAATTATGTTAAGTTGCCTATTTTCGAGGCATGGGCCTCTTGTTGTCATTCTTGCTAAAGAGTTGCACTGCTTATTCAGTGTTTCCTCTCCCCTGGTCTTCTAAGTCCCCCCTTGCAATTCTCCCATGCTTTTGGCATACTTTTGAGAAAGATCATTTCTAAATTCTCTTGGGAGAGTTGCTTGGTTACAGAATGTTTTCTGTTATTTTCCCCATAGTTACGTTTTCACCCATGGGTGTATAAACGTTGTGTTCTGCATCTTCCATCTGATGTTCTGCAAATTCTCCCCTGGGAGTCTCTGTCTTGCATCAGATAGAGTGTAATTTTGATGACTGATTTCGGGCCAGTTTTGTCAGTGCCTGGAGTCATGTTTTCTGGTGTTTTACACTGTTTGTTTACATTGCCAACAGTCTCTTTTGAGGGGGGCTGTTTGCCTTTGGTGTAGTTTATCTCACTATAAGATACATTTTTATTATCCGTAAGTGTTGCATTAATTATTTAATATAAATTTAAAATTTTTGACCACACTTTGCCATCGGATCCATCGGGGCTCAACATTACTTTTCAGAAACTTGGGCTTCGCTGAAAAAATATTTTTCAAAAATTATTTTGATTTGCAATTGTTTTTTCATTATTAATGGATCATGTTATTATGTATCTTTGTGTCAGGGGTTTGTGCGAGTAACTAGGTCTTGTTGTTGACTTTTCACAATGAAAGGATATTGTTCAAATTGTAATAGGAAGAAATCTTCCTCTGACTTTCATGATCATTGCATTAATTGTAGTCAGTGTTCTCGCACTAATCCCTGTTCTATATGTCAATATTGGGATGACAAACATTGGAAACGTGTGTCACGATATGTTGTTAGTGGAGAAAGGGCTATGCCGGCTCTTTCTCCGCAAGTTCACTCTACTCTCTCAGTTTCTATTTCAGAGGAACAAGAACAGGGTGATGTTTCCATGTTATCTTCTGCAAGTGCGCTTCCGTCCTCACAAATGAATACAGAGCTAGCAGCAAAAGTGCTCATGGAGATTAAACAAATGTCGTCCGCTAGCTCGCCCGGTGTAGCATCCATTCACCGAATGGTTCGGCAGCCGGGTTCGTCCGATGCGGTCCAGGAGGAAATGTTGGGTGATGCGGGCACTATAAACATTCAACGTGCACACCCAGTGACGGCGGATAGTAGGCGAGATCGGAGGAAGCCTTTGAGTCCGGTTCCTAGCTCGTCCAGGTCCAGCCGGGCCGCGAGCGAGAGAGGTCCCTCTCTCATACAACAACATCTGGGACCAGATGTTGTGGTACAAAATGTGTCGCAAGTGGAGCATACGTCCGTCGCTTGGGACGCTCCGTTGTATAGGCAGTCCGCGGAGACTGCTCAGGCTTCTTCCTCTCGTCAGCGCACATGACCGCACCTTGGCTACGTGACCGCCGATATTTTACCAGCTTTGCCGATCAGGGATTCTTCGGCGACCAGGTCACACCATCCGGTAGCCAGGGACACGAGGCCGATGGACTCCGGACGTTCGCATAGGAAGAGTATGCGGGAGTCATCAGATGCGGAGCTGCCCTCTGCGAAGCAGCGAAAGACTGCGCCTCCGCAGGCCTCGATGTCGGACGTACTTGTGCAGATAGCACAACTTATCGCAGCATCCCAGCAACCGACAGAAACGGTGTCGGATCGGGAATTATCCGACGGCGCTGGGTCGGTACGCTCCACCGAAGCATCGGGGGCGGACGACCGGGAGCATCATGAGGTCCGACCGGATGGTGAAAGGGATACGGATGACTTGGAGCTATCCCTTTCGGAACAACATAAAGCTGCCGTGGACTTCATCCGGCACTTTCTCCCTCAAGTTGTTCCGTCGGGCCAGACTGCTGCGGTTCCGGACAAGAGAATTATAGCGTCATTGGACTCTGATTTCTTTGAGCGGTTAAGGGACATCACTCCCGAGTTTCCGGCTCAGTCCAATAATGTTGCAAGAACATTTGAATTATTGAACGACGCTATATTCAAACTTGCTTCCAAAACGGGAAAAGCAGGTTTCTTGTCCGCCAATACTCTCAACCTGCCTTTCATTAATGCAAGGAATAAATTCGACACGGCAGGACAGGGTATCCCAAGAGTTCCTCTGCGTGTGGATGACGAGGCGGAAGACTTAGAGTTATCATTACCGTCGTCGGCGTCTATTCCAACCGCGGTGTTGGAAACAACTATTTCGTCTAACAGAGCCAGTTTAGATGCCTTATCTTACGCAGATCACCTTACTAAGGCCTTCAAGGGAAAGAATTTCAGGATATACAATCCTCTTTAAGACTTCTTTCAAGGGCAGTAGCTTATTCCACGTGTAACTCCGCCCTTTCATTGGCAAACCTGGAGTTGGTTAGACATGACGCAGCCCTAGCTACATCCACACTCGTGGATACTAAGGTGAAGAACTCTCTCAGAGTCGCTTCGGTCTCCGGAGAACTTCTCTTTGACGGCAAGCTTTCTGCAATTTACGATAAAATTACAAAGAAAGCTTCGGATTCTCTGCTGTTCAAATCTGCTTCTAAGAAGTCGGACACGGCAGATAAGAGTAAGACAGGCACTTCTGGGTCTAATGCGCCCAAGAGAGGTTCCTATAGAGGTTCCGGTGCGTCCTCTTGGTCTTATTCAAGAGACCGTCAAGGTAGCGACTCACGTTCGGGATGTCCTTCGGGCCGGGACAACCGGTCGGACGCCCCGAGGTCGACGGGACGAGGTGCGGGTCGTGAAGGACGTGGTTTCTCCTACCGCAGGCCTCGCAGGTCCAGGAGGTGATGGCTTCAACCTCTGTCGCATACCGGTTGGCGGAAGGTTGTCGAGTTTTTCACAAGAGTGGGCATCGATTACGGACGACCCTTGGGTGAGAGGGGTGACTTCGGAAGGTCTAAAGATATCCTTCAAACGAAAGCCTCCATTAACTCGAAGTCCAAAATGGACTCAACTTCCGTCAAATCCGCAGAAAAGAGACGCTCTATTATCAGAGGTGCAGTCTCTTTTAATGAAGAACGCGGTAGAGGTCGTAGAAAACCAGGAGACTCCGGGATTCTACAGCCATCTGTTTCTGGTTCCGAAACCAGACGGCTCGTTCCGTCCAGTCATAGATTTGAGCTGGATAAACAAGCTGATCGTCGCTCCAAAGTTTTATATGGAGACGATTCGATCGGTCAGAGAGAGTATTCGGGTGAACGATTATGCAACGAGCATAGATCTCAAAGATGCGTACTTTCACGTCATGGTACATCCGACATTCAGAAAGTATCTACGCTTCGCAGTCCTAGGAGTGGTGTATCAATTCCAGGCGATGTGCTTCGGATTGAATCTAGCACCCTGGGCTTTCACTCGGGTAATGAACTCGGTAATGATGTATTTCCGAGCTCATTCGTCTGCGATAACGTCGGCCTACCTGGACGACATTCTTCAGAGGTACGGCAACGAGTTAACGCTTCAGAACGATGTTCAGAATCTACTTCAATTGCTCCGACGTCTCGGTTTTATAGTAAACGAGGAGAAGTCGGATCTGGTGCCGTCCAAGTCATTCACACATCTGGGAATGAGCTTCGAGACGCACAACAATCTCGTTAACCAGAGCGAAATTAGTCAGTTGTTACGCTCGCTATTGTCTGCACACAGACAAAATCACAGCAAGAGAATTTATGAGACTGATAGGTCTGTGCGGAGCCGCTGCGGATCTCATTCCGATGGGGCGGTTACGCACGCGTCCTCTCCAAATTTTCCTGACTCAGAATTGGAGTGTGAAAATTCATTCGCTCGACGTAGACGTTCTCTTGTCAGATCAAGTGAAACGGGAGATTCAGACATGGGCAAACATTCAGTGGTTAACTCAGGGAGTTCCGCTGCAGTTGCCGGATCCGAGTTTTACCATTATGACGGATGCCAGTCAAACAGGTTGGGGTGCATCATTGATCCCAACGGATTCGAGATGCCAGGGTCTTTGGGATCCGCAATTCCTGGGCAAGCACATAAACATCAAGGAAATGATGTCAATTTGGCTTGCGTTACGTCATTGGATGGACATTATTCACAATGCTCATGTCCAAATCCTATCCGACAATACGACAGTAGTGGCGTATATACGGAATCAGGGAGGCACTCATTCAGTTCCGTTGTTCAATCTAACGGAAAGAATCCTTCTGTTTGCTCTAGAACATCAGGTTCTTCTTTCGGTCCGTCACATACCGGGTCGTCTGAATGTACTAGCAGACTCCCTTTCACGAAAGGGTCGCTTGTTGCCGTCGGAGTGGACTCTCAACAAACAAGTATTCAATCAGATTTGCTACCAATGGGAACGGCCAATGATAGACTTATTTGCGACACATCTCAACAATCAGTTGGAGGCGTATGTGTCTCCGTGTCCGGATCCAGGAGCATTTGCAGTAGACGCTCTGTCGATCCCTTGGGACGGAATGATTGGATATGCGTATCCTCCAGCGCCGTTAATTCAGCAAGTATTGCTAAAGATAAAACAATCTCAATGCAAGATTCTGTTGGTAGCATCTCTGTCTCCACAGAGACCGTGGATAAATCTACTCAGGTGTCTGGTGTGGGACCTACCGCGAAAACTTCCTCCACGGGAGGATCTTCTTTCGCAGGGGAAATCGCGTCAACTCCATCACAACCCGCAAGGTCTCAACCTTCACGTTTTTCCGTTGTGCGGTCCTTCTTGCATGGCAAGCACTTTACAGGACGAGCAGTGGACACGATTTCTAACTGTAGGAGGACCTCCTCTTCACTAAACTATGCAGCTAAGTGGAAGGTTTTTCGTCGTTGGTGTAGGGATCATTCTGTGGATATTTTTGATCCCTCTATACCAGACATTGCAAACTTTCTAGTATACTTGTTTGACGAAATCAAACTGCAGCCTGTTACTATTAAGGGTTATAGGTCTATGTTATCTGATACCTATGCACATCATGATAGTTTACAAATTGGATCTAATGTCTCTTTATCTAAGTTGGTTAGAAACTTCTCGATAAATAGACCCAGAACTCTTAGGTTAATTCCTAAATGGAATTTAGCTTGGGTTCTTCTTAAACTGAAGGAAAAGCCATTTGAACCTCTTGGGACAGTAGATTTCAAATTCTTATCTTATAAGACAGTTTTTCTCTTAGCTTTCTCTTCTGCTAGAAGAGTCAGTGAGCTTCATGCACTGTCGGTGATGATTCTCACTATCGTAGTGTCGGGAACACTATCACCTTCACTACTAATGTGGGTTTTTTAGCTAAGAATCAGGCTCCTAATAAATATCCGGAACCTTATTAAGGCTCTTCCGTCTTCAGATGGGCGTAGGCCTTTACTCTGTCCTGTTAGAGCGTTACGTATCTATAAACAGAGATCTCAGTTTATCAGAAAGGGACGAAAGCGTTTCTTTCTGTCTCTGATGCCTAATAGAAGGGACATTTCGATCCATTCTATTGCTAGATGGATTCAATTAACTATCCGTACTGCTTATGAGAGTTTATCTTCTTCTCAGCAGTCTGTGCTTAAGATTTCGGCTCATGAAGTAAGAGCTCTTGCTACTTCTTGGTCTTACGCTAATAGTATTGCTATTACAGATTTAATGAAGGCTGCTTATTGGTCTCAGCCATCCACATTCACGAATTTTTATCTCAGAAATATTGAGTCCATTTCTGGAGACCTGCATTGTTTAGGTCCGTTATCTGTTGCTCAGAATGTCGTCCACTAAACAGTTGCAACTATAGTTATGCAGGCTTACTGTTCCGGCAGTGACTCCGTCCGGCTGCCCTCTTCGCTCTGGGCTATTTGACCCAGGGCAAGGGGAAGGGGGGGGGGGGGGGTGTTCCCTTAGGTCACCTGCTTTATAGTGAAAAGCAAGGGAATGCCTCCTCCGAAGTCAGTATTTCTGAGTCGTTTCTGGGATGGTTTTAAAGTGTAATATTAATGTTAAAAATTCATTCATGTCATATTTTTAAAGTGTAGCTCGGTGTGAAGCATTTGTATATGTCAAGTGTCAAACAGGCGTTAATATACAATCCTCGGACACTTTTAAAAGAATATAAAGAGTCTCAATTCTCTGGACTAACTTTATTTATTGGCTTACTTTAAAAATAATTAGTATAAGGGTTATACTGGATGTTAATAGAGAACATGAATGTTATTGTGCTCAATTATGAAGGGTATTGTATCTTTCTAATTTAACATAAAATAAGAAAGATACATGTAAAGTCAAATACTCCTTTTCTCCTTGAGGGGTTGCCTCTATATTATATAGTTGAGCTTATTGGATTTTCCTCTATGTCCTAGGCCCTCCAGCCTTTTTACTATTCAGCTAAGTCTGGGTCATTGGTACAGTATAAAAATGTTAAAAAATTTATAGTAATTTATATATTTTTTATACTTACCAATGACCCAGACGGGGATGGCCCTCCCAGGAGTTGGGAACTCTTACCTCCCCGCTGAGTACATAGCGCTGACCAGGCACTGCCAGTAAGAATGATAATTGGCGCCAATTTCGGAACGTCCTTGACACTGCGCATGCGCAGTAAGGGCGAAGTATGGAGGTCCTATAGGACATGATTTCTTTTGGTTTTGGATGCAAATTTTGGGGATTGGGGGGCAAAATTTGTGTTTGGCCCTGGATTTTTTAGAGTTAGCACCAGCTAAGTCTGGGTCATTGGTAAGTATAAAAAATATATAAATTACTATAAATTTTTTAACTTTTTACATGAAAAATATATTTACATTTTACTCTTCCCAAAGTCTGATATTAGGGCGACTACTAAATCCATTTTAAAAAAAAATTAACTTTGTGGAATTTTTTAACTGTGTATTGGTAACTGGTACAGTGTTAATTGAATAACCATTTTGTTAGTGAAAATTATTCATTTAACAGGAATATTCAATCAATAGGGATTTAGTCACTTTACTGTATTTTAGCATTTATTCTATTATATCTTGTTTGGGAGAGCTCATGGAGTATTGTCAAACAAGTTATAATAGGCTAAATGCATGTATTGAATGTGTTGAGGCCAAATAGGTCTGTAAAGAAGGGAAATTTATTTATTGTCAGGATAAGTTCTCCACACATTTACAAGATTTTTTATTCAATTAACAGGAGTTTACTCTTTAACCTATATGCAAATAATGTCAAATTTGTTCTGGATGTATGGCGAATGGTTTTGTGTTTGGAAGTTGTATTAGAATTATTCAGTTAAGAGAAATCCTGTTCACCATTTACCCAATGAAACTGCAGCATCCTTTAGTGTAATTTACAAATCAAACACCAACATCAGTGGGTCAATGTTTTCATAATTAAATATTACAAATTATACCATGATTGCTCAGAGTATTCATTGTTACCTTATAGAATACAGACATTGGGGAATGTTATAGATACTCCATGTGTGGAATCTTGATTCCACAATGACATATCTATAACATTTCCCAACATGGCATTATAGATACACCATGTGTGGAATCTGGAGTATGTGTTAGAACATGGCATTATAGATATGCCATGTGTGGAATTGGATTATGTGTAAGAACATGGTATTATAGATATGCCATGTGTGGAATCTGGATTATGTGTAAGAACATGGCATTATAGAAATGCGATGTGTAGAATCTGGATTATGTGTAAGAACATGGCATTATAGAAATGCCATGTGTAGAATCTGGATTATGTGTAAGAACATATGAAAGAACGTATCTGATAGGATGTTATGCGTCTGAGTGATGTTGTGCCATAATTGAATTTCTTCAATACAAAAAAGTGTCAAAACAACAAAGTTATCAGATTGCTGAAGGTGATATTTTTCTTTAAAAATATTAACTTCATTCACTTAATTCAAGTTTTATATTGGTATAAATATAGATCACAACTCGGGTAGAGTATGGGGGACAGTATTCAAGAACCTTTGGTGGAGTTTCTCCTGTATTTCATGTGCTCCATCAGTGAAATACAGCAAAGACTCAATCTGGGGTAATTGATTCCAGTATCCAGTCAAATTTGCAACCTGCAAATTCTTCACATTATGCAACTACAGAGTCAATCAATTCAATTTTCAAGAGCTTCATGAGCTCTACCAAACAAAATTAAATTATTTGGGCCTAAAAACATGCATGGTCCTTTTGGCTTCCACATGCTCTCTTTTTATAACCAATGCAAACTTTAAAAAATAATAATTAAATGGTTTATGTCTGATATATCACCCAAGTTAATAAAACTGGTAAATTCAAAGGATCATGCGGGAGGGCCAGATAAACAGATTTCTTACTTTTTTTTTAGGCTTTATCAACTGAAAATCAAACATTTTGGGGTAAATTTGTGCTATATTATTCCTTTAAATTTAAACTTGATAGCACATGCTGCTAAATGAGATCAGTAGACAAGCATAATGGCATACAATATTATAAATGCTGGGGTGCGCGGTGACGCAGTGGTAGACTGTTGGACTTCTATGCTTGAGGTCCTGATTTCGATCCCCGTCCGGGACGACCCACGTTGTGTCCTTGGGCAAGGCACTTTATCCCGGTTGCCTACATGGGGGCACGATGATGCCGTGTACTACGTTGTACTGCACGTCGATGGTGCACATATCTTCAACCGCTGTAACCCTGCTTGAGCGAAGCTTGAAAAGAGTTAGAATGTTGAGGAGCTGACAGTTGCTCGTCGTTGTTCGGTGGTTCTATCCGGGTACTCCGTCTTCCTCCACCCATAAAACTGTCACAGTCACGATTAGCCATTGTGCATAAGCATGTGACCTTAAACCCCAAAAAATAAATAATAAATAAATTATAAATGCTTATTTCATAGTTCTTACAACATACATAGTCTTTATTGGATAGTGTGCCAACAGGTAGTCATAAAGATACAAACGCATATGTTTACCCTTTACCTAACAGTACCGGAGGACAACATTTGCTCAAATTTATTGAATCACTGAAGACTTTTATGTTTTGGAATGAACTTGATGAGCTCATTTCTGCAAGGGATTAAAAGCTATGTGTTAAGGCTGTCAGGATTTTTTAATTTAGTAATCGATTATTATTATTATTATTATTGGTGCTTTATGCCACATTAGCAGCTAAGGCTATATTGTGGCGATAGTAATTAATTAATTGTTGCAAATAATCAATAATAATCGATTAATCATACCTAGATGACCCCTCCCACTCTTTGAATTTGTTAAAAATGAAGTTTAAGTCAGTTGACCTACCTCAAATAAACAACAAAGATGATCCTCTTTTAGGTACATTCAAAGCTTTGATGTTCTGAACTTTTGAACCGTCAGTGTAATAATCAAGACCGATCGGCAGTTGGGAACTTTGCAACTGCCGACTGGTGTTGATTATTACACTGACGGTTCAAAAGTTCAGTCAGAACATCAAAGTTTTGAATGTTCCTAAAAAAGAAATGTTTCTAATGGCTTCTTGAGGTTTAACGATGACGTTCTTGACTTTTTACCTTTAGAAACAATACTTTTTTCATCAAATTTTATAAAAATTATTAAATGTCTAAAACGGGGAAAAATTTACCGATTCTTCGACAATGAAAAATACTTATCGATTTTGGCGTGGCCGATCAACAATGGATTAACCAATTAATCTTGACAGCCCAACTATGTTTTGTAGGGAAACAATTGAAAAAATAATAAGAATTGAATTGCAGTTTTTGTGAAGAACACTGTGCAGGATATGACCATTTTATTCACACATCATTGTGGATGGAGTCAGATATTACTGTATTTAGCTATATTTGGTTATTGTGATTTCTTTTCAGATGATAGATCCAGCTTTAACAATAGCAGCCGCTATGAGTGTACAGTCACCTTTTGATCTGAAAGCTCACACTGATAGAGATAGTATGGTAAGTTTTACATCTAAAATGTTGTCATTGCCAGTAAATGTTAATGTACAGGAACAGATTTTGTTGGTCCTATTTGTGGTCACCAAGGTGGGGGAAATGTGCTTGTGTGTCGAGTGTGTGTAGTGAGAGTGCTGGCCCTATTGCCATTGAATTCAGAGGAGTTAGTGCCCTCTGAAATATTCATTTATTCAGGGGTTGAATTTTTAAGTTTTTTGTCTGATTTTGTTTTTTTACTTAGCTACGTATTTCTATGCTCCCCAAAAATATTTTGGGGGAGCATATAGTCACCGCTTTGTCCACCCGTCCGATCGTCTGTGTTTACATTTGTGTACTTGTGTGGCTAGGATTTGGTAAAAGTGGCTAGCCACATAACAGAAATGTTTTGGAATCTAAAAATCATCTATTTGACTAAAGAAGACACTTGACAGCATAGTAACATTAAAGTTTTGGAAAACGACCTCCAAATTTTTAGACATCCATCCATCGGCAGCCACATAATTTGATACCCACATAAAAGTAGAGAAGCCACTAAAAAATAGATGCCTCATAAAATTATATATTGACAACCACATAAAAGTTGGGAAGCTACTTAAAAATATAAGCCACATAAAATATATATGGACATTCAAGACATAAATAGCCATTTGTTAGAAAAAGAGCCACTTAATTGGCAGCCACATAATTGATAGCCCCATAAAATTTGAGAAGCTACTTAAAAATAAAAGCCACATAAAATATATATAGACATTCAACACATAAATAGCCATTTGTTAGAAAAAACAGTCACATAATTTGAGAAGCCACTTAAAAATATAAGCGGCATAATTATTGGTTAGAAAAAGCAGGCGCATAATTTGAGAAGCCTCATAAAAATATAAGCCGCATAACTTGACAGTCACCTAATTTATAGCCACATATGTACCCATCTGTTGGTATGTCCATCTATCTGTCTCTCCATCTATCTGTCTGTCCATCCATCCATCTACCTGTCCATTCTGCCTGTTAGCCCATCCATGTGTGCATCCATCCGCCATTATAGCTCAGTAATGAGTAGATGGATTTCAATGAAATTTGATATGAGGGATCCTTGTGAGAAGCTGCTCCTGCACATGTTATGAAAATGTTCACCAGAGTTACAGTCCTTACATATCAAAGAAATGTGCCAAATGATTGCCCATAGCGGGGACCACATTTTATGAATCTGCTTGTTAACTAAGTCGACTTGGGGAGCATCCATCAGTTTTAGTGATTTTCTTGTTATTTCTTGAGATTTAAATGAAAATGGTCCTTTTGATCATTTTGATGTAAATTCAAAAAAATAAAATACAACCAAAAGCTCTATTTCTACAGGATAAAACATAAAACAAACCAAGAACATGAACTCTTGATGGCAAAGAAATAATAAATAAAAAAACGCCCGCCCACATGCAGTTTTACAAAAAAAATGGCCTAAGAAACAGAAGATCCACTTTGTGGAGCCTTGAGAAAATATTCTGCAGATCCCAGTGTTGAATTTTAGCATGAACTAGTTAACTGGAAGAGTGCTGAATTAATTTTTGTCATCAAAATTTGCTCACTTGTGTTTACCCTGTTACAATTTATGGGAGAGTGCCTTGAGGCACTCTCCCATAAATTGTGACGAGGCAAATCTACACAGACGTAATAATTTCACTTCAAAGTTTATATGCAACACATCCACAGAATATGAAGCCTTTAAGTTTTGGCAACGGCACTTCAGAATAAAGTCCAAATACACATGTATGGGCTTCCAGCACTCTACCAGTTAAGAAATTGTCTATTCAGTTATCTTTTTATGACACTCATCCAAATTTCTTTCAGGCTTTGAGAAAACCACTAGAATCTGACCAGGGAGATCCATTCACATTATTGAATGCATTTGATGCATGGATTCAGGTAGTTATACCATTTTAAGAAAAGTATTTTTATTTTCAGGGTATTTTTTGTTTAAAAAAAATTGATTAGCAGTTTTCATGGGGTGACCAAGAGTTGTCGCTACCACGGAGCGACCATGGTTGGGCTGGTGGTAGAAAAATTTTTAATTTTCAGGATTCCCAAACCCCCATTTCCTTGCTTCTGGGGGGTATTTTGAAGTTTTTCACAGTGATATATATATGTAGGTTTTCACATTCTGAGAGCCACTAATTACGGATGAATAAGGAGCAATGAGGAAAAATTCAGGCGAAAAATCATTCATAGATACAGAGTACACATTACTTACCAACAGTATTGCTCCATGGATGATGACAGATCCAGTTCAAAAACGATTGCCTGAAGAATTCTACTACAACATCTCATCACGCCCTAGCATCGGACACCAATTTCTCTCTGTGTTACCAGTGGCCCACAGTTGATCAGGGTGTTGACCTTTAAATTGAGTAATAATTAGATGTGCAGGCCTTACTTGCTGACATTGTTATCAGTTTTCACACAGGATGAACTTTACAAAAAGATGGAGTCATCTATTTTCCCGCCACACACTTTTTGGCACGTCTCTTTTCGGCCCATTTCTTTTCAGCCTCATGTGTTGATGTTTTCAAGTTTTCAAAAGCACATGGGTTAACCTACTATAATTAATTTATACAGTTAATCTTTTGTGAGTTTTAGAATCGACAACACCTTGTGCTTGACATTGAGTTCAGTTAAGTATCAGTTCACGCTGAGCAAATCATTTTTAAATGATTGATTCCCACACAACTGATATCGACTCGCAAATTGCGATGCGAATCTGAACAAAAAATACCCAGATTTTCCATTTGTTTCAGTGCAAAATAGGGGTTGGGCAGTCCAGTATACCATTGCTTATTCTTGTAGGTTCCTTCACAAAGCTGATAAAATGCTGTCATGTAGCACACTCTTAGAAAGGGTTTCTCAGTCGTTTTCAGTAGTTTGTCACATAATCGACTGAATTTGATGAAAATGCAAACAAATGACACCTCCCTGTAGGAACCCTGGGAAGTGAGGCAGTGCTTGTTTACTGTAGTAAACAAGTTTTGTGTTACTGGTAAAATAGGACCTAGTAACCAATGCTTGGGATGAAAGGCTGTTAAAGTGGGGAAAATGGGAATAAACAACAAATGGCTAGACTTGACTTTATGGCAGGTTTAGCCGTTGACCTTAAAAACCAATAAATAAGCAAATGAAGCACAGAAATCATTTAGGAAATTATAAATCCAATTTTTAGAGAAATGTTTTGTTATTGGGATGAGAATTGTTGTCTTTCAGAGCTGGGTGTTTTTTTTGGTTTGGTTCTGGTTTTTGTAGCAAACAAGAAAACTGAACTGCAAGACGCAGAAAAAAACAGCCTTACAGTTTGTCACCTCTTAATAACATTATGAGAGGAATAAAATCATTTGGCCCAAAACAGCTGTGTCACACAATGTAAACAAACCTTTGAAAGTAATATTTTTCTTCACAAATTTAAGCTTCATTCACTCAATTCCAAGTTTAATCATGGTATAAATACAGAACATAATTCAGATAGGATACAAAGTATATGCCGAGCTTGTAAATCAAGTGAAAAACTCCTAACTTGGTTCATTGATTCATGTCATCCCTACTCCACCCACCGTTTGTTCTGTGTTAATATCTTGTGTGACAGAGATTATGGATAGTTTTAGAATCCGAAATTTTATTCAACCTTTTGGGGTCTGGAAAGTATTTTTCAGATTGCCACTACACAACAGCTTTTCATGGGGGTAGCTAGGCTAAATGAAGTGGTGGGTGGAGGGACAAAATATTTCTCTCCTACTAGTGGATGGAGAAATACATATCTGGGGAAAAATCTACTTTTCAACCCAATTGGAACACCTAAAAGAACGAGCCCTTAAGTCTTAACCCACTGAGTATTTTCAAAATATTTTTTATCAGATCTAGTCATGGCTGCTTCATGGCAGCCATGACTAGATTTAACGAAAAATTAATCTAAATTTAACTTCGGAAATCATTGCTCAAAAAGTCCATTCAATTTCCAGGGAAAATTTTTTATTAAATGTGGTCAAATTATACTTATTTCATTTGCACGCGATTTTGTGTCCTGGACAGGAATATCCACCAGCTGCATGCAAGGAGTTAAAACCTCCAATAGGTATGCTGCAGAAACTTGCTTATCTAATGGCATGGAAGTGTTTCCTAGTAAAGTTTTGACTGTCTACATAGACAGCCAAGACTTGAGCTAGAACTAGGTTAAGTTGATTTCAGTATGGAAAAGTTACTTTATGTTGCAATACCTATATTGAGGTCACAAGGTTTGTTGGAGTCTGAAGTAGGCTGGTTAAGGGGGATGTTGATCCCTTGTGTTCTTCGGCCGGTATGTTTGCCTTTTTTTTTTTTTTACATAACGCCAGAGAAAAGAAGAATGGTTGATAAATTTTTGAAAATCTTTTGCTAAAATTTAAGGTTTTTAAAAACAAACTTTTCTCTTCAATATGTTATTTAAAGGTAAAATGAGTTTTGTTGTGAAATATACATAGTAAACTTATATTTTGAAAGGTAAAAGCTGAAGGAAGGGGAACAAAAAGGTGGTGTGAGCGGCGAGGCCTTCAAGAGCAAAGATTTTATGTAATGATGAAGATGAAGAAGCAGTTTTCAGAGTTGTTGGAGGTATGTAACTTGTTAGGATCTGATAGAATTCACAATGTTTAGAACCTCAGCAATACATAATGATTTGGTATTATGTTTTGTATTTCCTTGAGTTGAGTGTCCGACACTCCATCTGCAAGCCAGAAAATAAGCTATCTGTCATTTGCAAAATGAGGTCCCCAGAGGGTGAATATGCTGATGCTATCCCATACAGTGGGCCAATTTATCCTCTGGGTACCTCTTTCTGTTTAGGTTTGAAACTTTGATTCAGATTGAGGTTTGCAGAGGGTAAATTTAGTGATGCTACCCTGCTGTGCAGGGTAGCATCACTAAATTCACCCTCTGAGGACCTCATTTTGCAAATGACAGTCTGCTTATTTTCTGGCTTGTCCATCTGGTTTTCAGTTGGTTTCCTTCAAATAGCAGTCAAATTAATATCTTTCCATCTAGTTTGTGCTTCATAATTATAAATTTCTCCTGATTCAAAATTATACTTTATTCAAGGATCATAACCTACTGGTTAAAGCTGAGGATTCAGATGTTCCACTGACAAGTGAAGAGAGAAGAAGAAAACATGGGGACAGAAAAAGACTTAGGGAGCTGAAAAAGAAAAGTAGTAAAGAATCTAAGAGAAGAAAAATCTTAAAACTGGAAGATGAGGTATGTAACTCATTTTCTCTACAAATTATCCAAATATTCATTATATTTTTTTCAAAACATGGAATGAGCTCATTCTTAACCTGTTAACACCCCTATTCATCAAAAGAAGGACAGACTGTTTGTTCCTCCATTTTGACTGTCTGGTCAATAAAAATTATTCAGTGGACCGATCTTGTTCATGCTTTATACAATGATTGCTTTTGTCACATGAGTGTGTCATGACTTTGAACCAAGGTCATAAGGTCAAGGTCATAGACCTTTCATTTGCTTATTCCTCCACTCTAACTTTATCCAGTACATAAAAATTATTCAGTGTACCAATATTGTTCATACTTCACACAATTATTGCTTATGATTAATGAGCATGTCATTGTTCCAAGGTTAGGATCACAGCCAATTTGTGTGTTCATTTGCCATTCTAACTTTGTCCGGTCCATGTTCATACTTCACACAATGATTACTTATGACTAATGGATGTGCCATAACATTGACCCAAGGTCAGAGCCCCAAGGGTAAGATCAAGGACCACTTGTGTTAAAACTTTGTTTGTTCAAAAAAAAACTGTTTCAGCAGACAGATCCTGTTCATATTTATATCAAACATAATGACTGCCCATGACTCAAGGATGTGCCATGCCTTGACCAAAGGTCATAACTCAAGTTCACAGACCATTCATCCATTCTAACTTCTTCACTTCATAACAAAAGATTCAATGGACAAATCTTGTTCATACTTTACACAATGCTTGCTAATGACTCAAGTGTGTGGCTTGTCCTTGACCCAAGCTTGTAACATTAAGTCACAGTCCATTCACCTGTCATGTCATACACCAAAACCCAAAACGTATTTGCAGACTTGTACACAACGTATTTTCACTGGAATTTTGACAGCTACACTTGATTGATTGAGTTTCTCTCTTCTTACATACCACAAGCTATCACCGTCATGCCTTATCTTTTAGGCTCTGCTAATATTTATTGTCTTTCAGAAAACTGTTGGTTGCCCAAATGCTAACATTTTCCCTGAAAGCTGCCAATTTAAAAATGAAAGTTGATGAACCCCAATATTCGTTATGCAAAAATATCCTTATGTGTCATATATCCTTTGTTTAAAAGCACTTGTTATAAGTATATGACAATCAATTAGTCATGTAACCAAACAAAATTGTGCATTAGTATTAGTTTAATAAATTACTTTCATTAAATCAAACTAATTCTTTAAAATAATATTAATAAATGCCCCAGCTCATCTGAACCAATGTGTCAGGATGAGCGGCATTCTTTCCAATGAAGCCTGTGTAGGCCGTAGTAATAAACTTTCAGAGTAATAAGAAAAACGTGTTGAGTGAGCTGCTGAGCGAGGGTATAAAAGTCACAGGTAATAATGACAAGTCATCAGTTCCCAAAGTAATTGAAGTCAGTAGCCGTAGTAACAAGCAATGGAAGAGAAGAACGCACCCCACCTGGGATGGAATGCTTATTACTAAGCATCTTTCACATTCGGTGACACATTCGTTCGGATGAGCTGGAGCATTCCTTTTCCAATTTCGGCTGTTTGTCCTCCTTAATAAGCATGCACTGTTCAAAGCAAATAACTGACTTCAGTAGTACAGACCAGAAAACAGGAAGAAAGAAATAATAATAAAGAAGAACTGTTCCATTTATGTAATAATGATACTGTTGTACATTGAGAGAATAACAAAATATCGAAACTGTTGCTTCTCCTTCAACAGTAAACTGTGACAAAACCTCTCATCGAACGGGTCTGCAAAAAGAATACTAAAAAGTTTGCGAGGAGTGCCAACAGAAACCCATAACTGAAAAACGGCAGAAGACACAGCTCCCCTGGTGCTATGAGCCTTAAATTGGTGAACATCAGTTCCGGACCCTGCATGTCCACCTGGATATGGTGACATTGGAAACAGATGTAAATGTCTTATTATAAGACTTATATGACAGTGGAGAACGTTTTCTGATTGGTTTTGTTCTTTTTAGATAATGTTTCAGAACAGAAGAGACACACGGGGATGAATTGTGAAATTTTTCTCAGTTTTACTGGCGGTTGATATCTTTTGATTTCAGTAGAGTGAAGGAGTGAATTAATACAAGAAAACAGCTGAATGGTCCTGAAAAGTCAAGTGATTGACATCTAATGCCGCAAGTGTCTCAACACGAGTGGATGAAACATAGCAATAAGACATACAAGCCCTTCTGTAAGAGCTTTCAGATTCAAGGTGTTGAGAGGGTATAGAGTAAATAATTATTGTAAAACCTGAGAAGCAACCCCCAAAAATGTATATCGTGGAAGCGGTGGGCTGGTATTAAACGCCACCTTCACAAACCATGATACTAAAGAAGAATCACGAAGGTTACAATCCAATAACCACAGAGCCTGTACAAATAAAGCCGTATGAGTATTTAAACAGAATAGGAATGGCCAGAACTGGTCAAGTCAGTCAAGTATTCTATGAAATCTAAAACAGAAGGTTGTGTAATATTTTTATGGTATTGACGACAACAAAGGACCCATTTTCGTCAAGCATGGTCATATTGTTGGTACTTTGCCTCCAGGAGGCTGAGATATGTGAGGCTGCTGTATTTGAAAAAACCCTAACCACAGAGGTAACTCCTGATACATTGCAGGTGGCTTAACTCAACCGTCTTGTCAACATTTGTGTTTTGGAGCTACTTGGTAGCCGTAGCAGATTTTTGTGGGGGGAAATCAGAACTGGTGTGGATGCTAGACATCTCAGCAAGAGTGGAGACCAGGGTTGTGTAGGCCAAAATGGCAATGATTATGGCCCTCCTTACCTCGTCTCGAGGAATTTGCATTAAGCACCTGGCGATCAAACTAAAAGGACAAAAAATATAAGGACTGAAAGAATGCCAATTCAAGCAGAAAACATCACAAAATATTGCATCAGGATCAGGCCGTCAAAAAACAAATTTGGAAAGTTGTGCATTAAGTCTAATGGCAAATAGATCAATGTCGGGCTGAAAAAAGACAGTTGTGAGTTATGCAAACACTTTAGTGTTCAACTGTCATGCTAAAGATATATTTTGATTCCTGAGCAGACGATCGGCCTGTTCGTTTTACCTGGAATAATTGTTGCTGATAATAGGATGTGTTTGTTATCCCACTAATACAAAATGTCCTTAGTAATACTGAAAAATCGAATGGATGTACCACTATGTTAGTGGAGGTAATGAATTGTGGAAGTATTGTCAGAGTTAATACAAATATGACGGTGATAAGCACCGGAACAGAGACTTTTCGAGCCAAAGAAAATTGCCAGTAATTCATGTTTATTAATGTGAAATGTGGATTCATGTAGATACCATTGACCATTTGTCTCAGACTGGCCAAATTAAGCCCCCCCAACCTGATGAAGAGGCATCGGTTTCCAAATAAAAAATCCATAGGAGGCGGACGCATCAGTTTATCATGGTGTGTAGAAATGTGCGTAATCCACCAAAGAAGTTCCTTTGTTGAATTTGGTGATAGTGTGACCAGTCGGTGATGGTTATCCATGCCATTTTAGGCTGTGACTTTAACTTTTTCTAAAGAATGTACATGTAATGGGCCAAGCCTGAAGGCTCTGAATGTTGACACACAGAGGCCAATAACTCTGGCTAATTATTGAACAGTAACACTCGCCGATCTGAGAAAATCATGGATTCCCATTTTGATGATTGCTATATTAGGTGCCTCCAGAAAAACTTTGAATGTCCTAGAATCGATCTGGAATCCAAGATAAGTAATCATTTAGGATGGTAGAAGAATTGATGTTTGTTTGTTTGTTTGTTTTTTTTTTGTAGGAGACTGTAATGTGGATACAAGGTACTGAGTGTCCCATTGGCACAAAGATTTGTCATGATTGCGAATGAGAGAATCATCGAGATACGACAATCAGAAAATTCCCCGTTTTCTGAAGTAGACAAAAATCGGTTTTAAAACTTTCGTGAACACTGGGGGTGTCGAGGAAAACCCAAATGGGAGACACGTAAACTCATATAGTGTCCCAGTCCAGAAAAAAACTTTAAATACCTGTGACTGCTTTGATAGGTCGGTATACTGAAATAAGCGTCTCTCAGAGCAATGGATGCGAAAAACATTTGTGGTTGAATAAATTCTAAAACAAAAATCCAGTGTTCCAAGTTTGAATTTTTCATAAGAGATGAATTTTGTCCAGATTCCGAAGACTACTTGATATGTCCCATTTTTCGTTTGGCGCAAAAAACTAGTAGAAAGGAAATGAGATTCTTCTGGTGTGGACAGCAAAATGGCACCCGTATTGAATAATGAGTGCACCTTGATGCAGTAGATTTCAGACTCAGTGTGAGAGAATGGAATACTGCAAGGCAGATTGAGTTGGAAAAGGGGGTGTGGTAAATGATATTCTATAACCCTGAATAGTGTCCAACACCCACTGATCTGAGGTAAGCTGTTTCCATATATGCAGAAAAAAATGTGAGAGAACCAGAAGCTTGACTTGTTACTTTCCCTGGTAGCTGTTCCTGGGAAAGGTGTTCTGTTTTGTCCAAGGCGTGAAGTTTCCTCATTTCCGTTGGGGTTGCCCCAAGAGCCTTGGTACATTCGATTGGATGTATTCCTGTAAGAGGAAGTAAGAACTCCCGTTCATTCATGGACTTGAGTCGTTGGGAAAGATGAACACAGTTGAGTAGTAATAGGCTTTTCTGATAAGCACAATGTTCTGTATTTGCCCTTCAGCATGGACTTCAAAAAAGACGCCTCAACAGGGAGATTTCAAATGTAGATGCCCCAAGCAGGGACAGTGAATCAATAATGAGAGATTCGATCTTATCGGTATCAAAAGTATCAGTGAAAAGTTCCATGATAGTTATAAGAAGCGGGGTGAGAGCACCCGCCAACATTTTTTGAATATACTGTAATTGAATGTCTTCTGTGACAAAGAAACTTTTTGTTAGCGTGCTAGATCGCAGGTTTGACCTTTGGGGCAATTATCAGAGGGCAGTGGTCAGGCTGTGGAGATTTGTCATATAAATCTGAAGTATCTTTAGGCTTTTATTGCTCACTGCAACATTTGTTGATAAATTTCACAAGGCTGGTGTCACCAATTGCTGGTTCTGAAGAAGAGGAATTGAGTAATATATCTGGGTGCAACCCGAGAATTTGAGGCAGGATTGATAGAACTAGTACTAGATTGTGGTACATTGTGGTACATTTGTGATATCACAATCAGAAAAAAATGTTCATCACTCTGTTCATCTCGGAAGTGAGTAAGTCAAACACAGGTGCAGGGTCGAGATCACATGGGGTTGTGTGACCAGTATCTTCACTTTGACCTGCAGGTTATGAATTTACAGGAGTTCTGGCAAGGCTGATATCAGTCTCAATTGTAGCAATTTGTTTTGAAGTCATAACTTTTAACAGAGAGGATATACTTACAATATAGCCAGTGATCCTGGAAAACTCCTATTTCCTTTTAAAATAATTATAGTGCCTTCATTCAAAAGTTCCGATGACTTTTTTGTTTTTAGAACTGCATCACTGCATTTTGAGGATTTGCCCTTCAGCTTTACAGGATCTTTCCCTTTCCGCTTAGCGGTCTTGGGTTCCATGATTTTAGTTGTGTGTTTACCATCACTGTGACACTGACCAGTAGGTTTTGTGGCTGAACATTTTGCAGGCTTGATGCCAGTTTCAGAATCATGTGTAATAGGATGATGGGCCAAATCGAACCTAGCTAACGAACTTATTTCGGTCTCAGAGGCAAATAAATGAAGAATAATATTTGTCAAAAGAATATGGAGAGGAGCCGTTGCCCCCCCATTCTGTCTCTGTGATTGTCCGAAGACAACATTGCACCGCAGTACAATTTTTGTATAACGCAGTTATTCTAAATACCGTATTAACTAGAAAGTGAAATAAATCATCGTGATCAACTGTCTGCAGACAGTATGAGAAAATAAGTGACAGAATCAACAAGACACGAGGTCAGCTCAAAAAAGAATGATGCCTTGTCATTATTACCTGTGACTTTTATACCCTCGCTCAGCAGCTCACTCAGCACGTTTTTCTTATTACTTTGAAACGAGGTCAGCCATGACAGGACTCTGTCAGTGCATGCTTATTAAGGAGGACAAACAGGCGAAATTGGAAAAGGAATGAATGTTGCAGTTCTGTTTCATTTATTATCCCCCCCACAATGAGTTGTGGGGGGGGGGGAATACTGGAATCACCTTGTCTGTCCATCTGTCTGTCCATAGACATAATTTTGTCTGGAGATTTTCTCAGATATTTGTGGATCGATTTCTTTGAAACTTGGTATGGATTTTGACTTCCATGGGAA
This sequence comes from Pictodentalium vernedei, assembly GCA_031216915.1. NCBI lineage: Eukaryota > Metazoa > Mollusca > Scaphopoda > Dentaliida > Dentaliidae > Pictodentalium > Pictodentalium vernedei. The sequence continues at coordinate 418,593,647 of CM062293.1, read as the reverse complement.
TCTGAGTTAGGTTTCAAATTTGTCAACAACCTGGAAACACTGTTGGAAAATTTTAACTCTCACCTCACCACATCATCATATTTTTAGATCCTAGGTTTGGGCCTGGGTGGGCACCAGAAAGATGGCCAAACCAGCCTGTTGCTTCCTTCTGACGTTCTACATGTTAACGCAGTTTTCTTATATAAGTAATTGTTTAAAGTGCAGTAAATTGTTAAATAAAAAGGGGAATTGAATAATTTTTATACACTCGTTTTGAAAAAATGGTTGTATTATGGTACACTGCTGTCCATCTGTCCGTCCACACGTTGACAATAACTCAAAAACGCTTCGATCAATTTTTGTGATTTTTTGGTGGAAAGTATAAGTTGATGGAAGGAAGCTGCCTTTCGATTTGTGTCGCTGTCAGAATTGTCACTCCAGAGTTATGGGACTTTATTCATCAAAATATAGGCAATTTTCCACATGTCGGACAATAACTTGAAAATGCTTTGATGATTTTTTGGTGGCAAGTTTCTACATGAAATTCAAATAATTTATTTCCAAATTAAAGAACACAGTATGTTGTTGGTTATGATTATTGTACAAGAATATAAAAAAAAAACCTGACAAGTACACGTCTATACTCATATTGTGTGCTTCCCTCTTGTAATTAATAATGGGCGTATCATACGCTCATGGCACAGCTGTTTATATTGATTGTCACTCTCAGTGTTAAAGGTTTTTAATTTTATATCGCAGGATTATGTTATTAGTGACAATGATGATGATGCTGATGACAAAGAAGAAGCTGATATAAAAGATCTAGAGTTTAGATTAACAAATGATCTTGGCAAATTACAGGTAAATTAACTGAAATGGTTGGGTGCTAGAAGCAGCTATCATAGCTCTCGTGAAAAATGCTGAAAGCCACTTTAGTGGTTTACACCACATGCATTAGCTTGAAGTTTGCTCAGTAGTAGAACAAAGCATGCTTATATGAAATTTTGTTACAATTTATTGGAGAGTGTCACAAGGCACTCTCCAATAAATTTTAACAAAACAATTTATCAAGAAAATCTTTCTAAACTAAGACTCTCCTTGCTTATAGCAATAAAATCTGTGAAAAAATGCACGTTACAAATCATCATATTTGCAAAATAATTTAGCACTCAACCAGTTATTGATTACTGAATAAATTATGATTATGACAGGTTGACAGTATAAAGTTCAACTCTGTTTGTAATGAAGCAGATTTATGGAAAGTGTCATTAAACTCCAATAAATAAATAAATAAATAAATGAAGCAGCTGGGGAGTGAAGCAACATGACAAGCTAGTTACAGTACAATGGATTAATACAAGCAAAAAGCCATAGTACATTATGTAAGTGGTTTGGCATTTGAAAGGTATATGCATTTAACAAGGTTACTTATGAAGAGATATTCACTTAAGACAGTCTTACTGTTTATACATTTAATATTTACATATTCTGAGTGCTGATCTTCATCTTGCAATTTAAAAACAGCTAGCTGATAATAATGTGTTTGCGATTTTCTCTTTTACATATTCAAGTGTATTTCAATGATGAAAAGCAGGCCCCCAGTACATTTAGCAGTACTTTCCTCATTTAATGAAACAAATTTGCTAGAATAGTTTCGCTAGTCAATGTGAAGCCTTGAAATAAAAATAGAATTTATGTTAACCCCTTACCTAATGAATCTGCCCACATAATATACAAATTCAGCAGTTGGAAAAAAAAACTCAAAATTCCAACAAAATAGTTTCATGTAAACCCCTCTTTGAGCTTGTTCCAGTGAGGAGATGGGTCATATCATATGGTTTTGTTGAATTTTTTTGAAAAAATTAACCCTTTACCCAACGAATCGGCCACATCCGCCCGCATAATATGCAAATTCAGCAGTTGAAAAAAATATTATATTTAAAAAAATTTCATCAAAACCATATCATGTGACCCCTTGTTGGAACGAGCTCGTCGAGCTCGTTCCAACGAGGGGTCACATGATATGGTTTTGTTGAATTTTTTTTTAAAATTTAAAAAAATAATATTTAAAATAATAAATTTTGATATCGTCTTCGTCGGGTAAAGGGTTAATATTTAAAATAATAATTTTGATACTGTCTTGATTGGTGCATTGGATAAAGGTTAAACAAAAAGTAGCAACAGAAGTAGTGTCCTTTTGCAGTGAAGATATAAAATGTTTTATCTTTTACAAATAAAGATGTGATTTTTACCTTGCCAACGTTTTAGGTAAAACTATTCAGAAAAAACTTTTGTCATATCTATTCCCTTTGTCATTAAATCTTTGTATGCTACTGGCAGATATTCATGCCTTCGACAAAGAATCATTGCCTCTGACATAAGTATAATTTGAGCATGTGTAGCACAATTCTCCCTTTTATATTCAATTATCTGTTTGACCAATGATTTCTTGAGTTAAATTTATATGAATTTTTCATCAAAACTAGTCACAGCAGCCATGACTAGAGGTGATGAGAAATATTTAAAAAATAGTTAATGGCTTAAGAGTTAAGTCTGCAAACAAACATTTACATGTTTCATTTTTAACCTGTCAAAATCTATACTGACAAAGCCAGTTCTTTTCAAACTTTGATGTAGAGCTGCACGGTATTTCGATAAACCGATATTCAAACCAATATTGACTGAATACCGGTGTAATTACAAAAATATCGGTTTATCGTCGTTATTTATTTACCCACAATTTAATTTTCAAGATGTCTTGAGTTTTTTAACTGTAGCTCAGAATGAATAATATTATCGCTTTACCCAAGGAATCATCCGCATGTGCCACGTAAAATACACATTCAGCAGTTGAAACAATAATTTTCAAAACTTTCAACAAAACTATATCATGTGACCCCTCATTGGAACGAGCTCAACGGACCTGTTCCAACGAGGGGTCACATGATATTGTTTTGTAGAAATTTTTGGAAAAATTTGATTTAAAATAATAAATTTTGATATCGTCTGCGTTGTGCAAAGGTTTTTCGAACCGCATCATCAAGGCATGCTGATTCGTTCCGACTGTGATGTCTCAAGTCTTGATTGTGGTACTTATGTTCAGATATCTGAACAGTTTTCGATATACCAGTATACTGCGGTATATTTTTGAATACCGATACCAGTATTCTGTTTTGAATATCGTGCAGCCCTACTTTGATGTATAATAAATATGATGTAAAGTTTGATTTGTTAAAACAATCTATCTATGTTTCACAGCAGAGTAAATGTTTAACATTTTGAGATTTCGAAGTGTTCTCATTTCTGCTTTTATGGATGAAAGATAAAAAAAGTCTCCCTTCCTCATCAGAAAAGTCAGGAAATATTTATAAATTATGACTTGGTTCGATTCATATCAGTTGAGATATCTGCCTGAGGTAACTTCATGTCAGTCTGAGACCAAATGCCGATGGCTTATGTGAAGTTACTGATGGCTAATATCTTGGCCAAAATGAACCTAACCAAGTAATAATCTCCTTATTTATTAACCCTTTACCTAACATGAAAAGCAGACGACACTTGCAAAAATAATTCTTGAATAACTAATTTTTTTCATTTTTTTGTCTCAAAAACATAGGTTTTATGACCTCTCGTTGGAACGAGCTCGACGAGCTCGTTCCAACGAGGGGTCATAACCTATGTTTTTGAGACAAAAAATGAAAAAAATAATGAAAATTAATTGGCGATTTTTGAGAATAGCGCTGGCCGGTTTTGGCCGTTACGTTAGGTAAAGGGTTAAACCATAACAAATAATTACAAAATGTTCTCAGATCTATTACAGTTTTATGACAGTATTATTGTTTCTCTCATTCTTTTGACAAAATCCAAAGTTTCCTCTTCTCTAAGTTTATCTATCCTGTTTCCCCACTGTGGAAACCACAATGTTCAGATAGCTGAGCAACCTTTTCTCTCACTTTGAAATATCTCTGCTTACAACTCTGAATTATGTCTCCCCTGGCATGTGGATGTATCACCATGAGTTGGTGTGTCGCGTACCATAGTGACCTTCATGTGACCTTGACCTTTGACCTGAATGTCAGATTTATGTGCTTTTTAAGGGAAACTTTGTCCGGGGCATAACTTTTTTGTCTTTTGACCTAGGCCTTAGATATTTGGCATGTGGATGTATCACCATGAGCCGGTGTGTAGCGTACCATAGTGACCTTCATGTGACCTTGACCTTTGACCTGAAGATCAGATTTATGTGCTTGTTAAGGGAAACTTTGTCCGGGCTATAACTTTTTTGTCTTTTGACCTAGACCTTAGATATTTGGCATGTGGATGTATCACCATGAGCCGGATTGTTGCATACCATAGTGACCTTCATGTGACCTTGACCTTTGACCTGAAGGTCAGATTTATGTGCTTTTTAAGGGAAACTTCATCCGGACCAGAACTTTTTTGTCTTTTGACCTAGTTTCTCTTTTGAGCTAGACCTTAGATATTTGGTTTGATTGTCAACATTATTCATGTATATATAATTTGCAGTGCATTAACCCTTTACCCAACGTAACGGCCAAAACCGGCCAGCACTATTCTCAAAAATCGCCAATTAATTTTCAAAATATTTTCATTTTTTGTCTCAAAAACATAGGTTATGACCCCTCGTTGGAACAAGCTTGTCGAGCTCATTCCAACGAGGGGTCATAACCTATGTTTTTGAGACAAAAAATGAAAAAATTTAGTTATTCTTTTTGCAAGTGTCATCTGCTTTTCATGTTAGGTAAAGGGTTAAATAGAAAGGAAGGGGAGACATATGTTTTAGTGTGCTAAAACAGTTTCTAGTTTTAGTTTGAGATGAATTTTTTGTACAACTCTCGTCTTTATTCTCTTCATCAACCTAATCATTACTTATTGCCATCTTTAATTTCTCATCACACAAAATTATGCTTCATACCACTCCACCATGCCTGAAAACAACAGTCTTCCTGATTGCGTTTGATGAATAATTGTGAACATCATTGTTGTAAACAAATTGGTTGTGCCCAGTAATGCATCAAGGGGGACAACTCTGCCTTGGCTCTTATTGGCCAAAATTGGTGTCATATATGCTGGATTTGAAGCCACATTAGCAGAGTGTGATAATGGGCAGTTCTGGGAAAGAAAATCATATCTAATAATTAATTCATGAGAAACAAAAAATAGTATTTTATCTCTTTGCATGCTGCTGGCAGATATTTCTTCTAGGAACTGGAAATCACTTACCACTATAATAAGTCTAATTTGAGTACATTTGACAAACATTTCTCCTGCAGATTGTATCAACTTTTTTATCAGAGATTTCTTAAGACAAATCTTACTGCATTTTCCATTAAATCTAGTCATGGCTGCTTTAAAGCAGCCATGACTAGATACGATGAACAATATTTTTAAAATACTCAGCTGGTCAAGAGTTAATAGCCTCATACCTTATAGTATGTTTTTTTGTGGGGAAACATAAAATAAAAATTAAGTTGCTTGATTGTCTAACCTAAAAATATATTTTTAATAGTCACGAAGTTTACCTGAGTCATCGATAATAAAATCAACTTACTGACTTAAGTTTTGATACTCTTATTTATTCTCAATGTTTTATCTTATAAACTGGAGTGTATCAGTGAAAGTATTTTCAATTTTACTGTACCTTTTAATCTTTTTTTTCAGGAGGTGTCAAACAAGAGCAGAAGTTTCACACCACATGATATAAACTTGTTGAAAATCATCTTGTGCAGTGGACTGTACCCTCAAGTGGCGATTGCTGATGATTCAAACTCATACAAAGCAGATAGTGAGCAAATGTTTCACACAAAGGTAATCAGTCTGTATATTAAAGGTTTTATTTTTGGAAATCACCTGTTCCTGTATGTTTCTTTGTATACACATTTTCGAAAGTGAACTGCAAAAAAATAGGTGATTGGCTTATTCTTATTTTTAGCTGAACTTGACAAAGTCAAGATAAGTTATTGACATACTGTGTGTGGAAGTCTGTGAGTCTGTTCACATTTTCTTTAGAACAGGCTACACCCCATAGTTCTTGTCCGATCATAACGTGAAATTCCATATGCTGGTTCGATGTCATGTCTAAATGAGAAGGTCCTCTTTTAGTTGCAATCAGTCAACCGTGTTGCCTGTGAGAGCCCAAAACCTGAAAAATGTTAGCACATTCAACAGTTCATATTCATGAGGCAATTTCATTGTAACTTGGAATGATAACTCAGTGTGAGGTCTAGTTGAGACTGTCGTATTTTGGTAATGATTGGTCAACCGTTTCCACCGGCTGGTCGTGTGACCTAGATTCCTTTAGCACTGCTTATAGGTTGTTTTTACGAAGGGATTTCATTGTAACTTGCTAGGATGACTTGTTTTGGAATGAATTTACTGCAACTTGTTAACTTTGGTTGACGTACGTTAACTGTTAGGGCCACATCAACCCAGGTCTTAATTCTTTAGTACAGTCCACACTCAAATTATTCTTATTGAAAACATAGCCTCTACGGAACAGAAATTAACATATTCTCAATGATCACAATTCTTGTCTTATTTCATAGTCCTTTCATAAATATTGAACATTATCCTTTTCATCAGACACTACAACAGTCAAGTTAAGGTACAGTGTCATTGATATTTTCATTTTTGTTGTGATGCAGGGGTCCCACTTAATTAGATACCACCTATCAGAATAGCCCTGTTAATTGTACGTAACTTTCAAACTCCAAACATTTACCATACCTTTAGTAGAAATTTTACGTGTTAATTGTATATTGGTTATGGAGCAACTTCCTATTACTTGAATAAAAAAATATATTCTGACAATTTATTCTGACAACCGGCAAACTCTCCAGGTTTAAAAACCTATGTAGCCTCGGCACCTTTTTTTAATGTGAATTTAACCCTCTCCATACTGATATCGAAACATCAGAATTTCACATTTCTACTTTTTGCATAAGGCAACTAGGTACTCAGTCAATTCAGTCTTGGTTGACAGAGCTCAATGAGCCCTGTCAAACAAGTTTGAATTGGTCAAATTCTAGTTTGGCTATTAAAAAAAATTCAAAATTCTTGTTTCTCCCTTGTCATAGAAAGTCTGCCAAATCACCTTTTTTTCACCTGGAAATCTCTTCTATGGCACTATTTTGCAGTTGTAGGACAATTATTTACCCAACTATACCTTGTTTGACAGAGCTCGTATTTACTCTACGTATTGGGACACTCTATGATTTGGGACACACTTTTTTTCCAGAAAATTATATTTTTTTTATGTTCCAAAGTTTGGGACATTCAGGAGATTTATTTCCAGTTGGCCCGTCGCTAGTAGCAGACGACACTCACAAAAAAAATTCTTGAGTAACTAAAAATTTTCATTTTTTGCTTCCAAAACATAGAATAAGACCTCATTGGATCGAGCACAATGCGCTCGTTCCAGTGAGGGATCATAAGCTATGTTTTGGAAGCAAAAAATGAAAATATAAAAAAAAATTGGACGGCGATTTTCGTATACAGTGATGGAAAACGAATCACACACAACTTTATTCAGCATCAAATCAAGACCAGGCTGTGTTCTTTCCCCATTTTCTAAGAATTGGAACACCTGTGAAAATAATTATTTTTAGCTGTCCCAATACATAGAGTAAATACGGTAGTTGGTTAAATTTTGGGGCACTAGAAAAAAAAATTCAACTTTTGAGTGTCTGAAAATGACAAAGAAATTTATGTAGTATGTGTAAATGCTTGTGTTGAAAATAGGAAACATAACAGGCCTTCTTCACAGTGAAATTGCAAAAACCTGTCCAATTCTTTTTAAATTTGTTGTTTTACCTGCAATAACGAAAAACAACAATTAATGATTCATTAACCCTTTACCCAAAGTAACAGTCAAAACCGGCCAGTGCTATTCACAAAATTCACCATTCAATTTTTATTACTTTTTCATTTTTTGTCACAAAAACATAGCTTATGACCCCTCATTGGAACGTGCTCAATGAGCTTGTTCCAATGAGGGGTCATAAGCTACGTTTATGACGCAAAAAAAGAGTGCTTCAAGAATTTTGTTTGCAAGTGTCATCTGCTTTTCGTGTTAGGTAAAGGGCTAAACTCCAATTGAAGTTTATGTAAGTGAACTTCAGAATATACTGTCATCACTTTAAAGCACATTTTGAAAATCATTAGGCCCCATAAAGTAGATCTTCTGTTTTTCAGGCCACCTTTTGTAAAATTGCATGTGGGTTGACTGTTTTTTATTTCATTTTTTATTTTTGTAATTATTTCTTTACCATCACTAGTTCATGTTTTGGGTTTGTTTTATGTTTAGGTCTCATAATCTACAGAATAGCTTGGGTGGTGGTGTATTTCTTCCCTTAATTGCAAGAAGGCTTTGCAGTGCTAAACTATTGCAAAGCCTTATAGCACTCAAAGAACAATTTATCAATTTTATTAACTTGGGTAAAATAACAGACATAAATCATTTAATTTTTATTTTTTAAAGTTTGCATTGGTTATAAAAAGAGAGCATGCAACAGCCAAAAGGACCACATGGTAGGGCCCGATAAACAGATTTTTCACCTTTTTAGGCCTTACATTATGTTATTATGTTAAGTATGAGTTTAAACAATATTTATTGAAAAAAACAAATTAACTGTATACATGTGAACAAATGTAAATTGATTGATTGTTTTGTAACTTTTAGTTAATACAATTAACACATAATGTATCAAACTAAATTGTTGTAGTAGGGGATTCGGAAGAAAGCTGCAAGCTTATGTGAACCATCTCCCATAATTATTTTGCTGATCTTTTAAGGGCTGTGGATTATATGTGTTAACAGCGACCACTAATCAAGGATTTATTTCAAACCCAAACCTACATGGGAAACCTACACGGGAAGGTCCCTGTTTCCCATTTGTTTTATGCTAAGAATTGTGTTGAAATTACAAGTGGTGATGCAGTGCATTGCCAACTTTTGTTCGAAAACTAACTCCATGGCCTTGAATCCCCCCCCCCCCCCCCCCCCCCATATAAAGTAAGGATGTATTCCCACACAACACTGAAGCGTGTTGTAAATCAGATGTCTAAAAGACACAGTCCTTTTTATTTATACTGGCAACTAGGGATTATTTCTGTCCATTTCATTTTTTTGTGTATCTTACATGACTGAAGGTCAAAAGAATATTCCAACAGGCCTTCCGTTTCCCAAACAAACTTTTAGTAGAGATGGACAGCAGAGGAATTTTGAGTTCAGTATCAGTTTTGATATTTTTAGAGAAGTATACCATGGTATCAGTTTGGTAGATGATATCTGACTAAACTGAGATTTACTGATAGAACCAAAGGGTAATTCACCCCATGAAAATACAGAATATCTTGTTTTTGTATCATTCTATCACAGTGCCACAAATGCCACTACTGATGATCTCAACATTGGCATTCTTTTGCCAACACAAATCATACCTACATTAATTTTGTTATTTGTTCCAAAGACTCCTTAACTGGTAGAGTGCTAAATTATTTTGGGTAATGATAATTTGTTCACATGTCTTTGCCTCGTTACAATTTATGGGAGAGTGCCAATGGGCACTCTCCCATAAATTCTAACAAGGCAAATCTATACAGACTATGTAAATTTTTATTCTGTACCAATGACCCAGACTTAGTTGCTGGTGCTAACTCTAACAAAACCAGAGCCAAACACAAATTTTGCCCCCCAATCCCCAAAATTTGCATCCAAAACAAAAAGAAATCATGTCCTAAAGGACCTCCATACTACGCCTCTACTGCGCATGCGCAGTGACGCAGACGTCCCGAAATTGGCGCCAATTATCTTTCTTTCTCTGTTTGGCCCTTCATCAGTCAACATCTCACTGATCTTTGTGCTTGTAAATCTCAGTTTAAAGGATGCCAGACACGTAATTTTTGGAGAAAATGTGATTCTAAGGAGGATAGAAGGAGGAGAGGAAAAAGAAGTGACAAAAAATAATCAGGGCTGTACTTAAAATTTTTTGATGAAATTATGTTAAGTTGCCTATTTTGGAGGCTTGGGCCTCTTGTTGTCATTCTTGCTAATTGTTGCACTGCTTATTCAGTGTTTCCTCTCCCCTAGCCTTCTAAAGTCCCCCCTTGCAATTCTCCCATGCTTTTGGCATATTTTTGAGAAATTTCATTTCTAAAATTTCCTGGGAGAGTTGCTTGGTTACAGAATGTTTTCTGTTATTTTCCCCATAGTTACGTTTTCACCCATGGGTGTATAACATTTGTGTTCTGCATCTTCCATCTGATGTTCTGCAGATTCTCCCCTGGGAGTCTCTGTTTTGCATCAGATAGAGTGTAATTTGATGACTGATTCCGGGCCAGTTTTTTCAGTGCCTGGAGTCATGTTTTCTGGTGTTTTTACACTGTTTGTTTACATTGGCAACAGCCTTTTTTTGAGGGGGGCTGTTTGCCTTTGCTGTAGTTTATCTCACTATAAGATACATTTATATTATCCGTAAGTGTCTCATTAATTATTTAATATAAATTTAAAATTTTTGACCACACTTTGCCATCGGATCCATCGGGGCTCAACGTTACTTTTCAGCAACTTGGGCTTCGCTGAAAATATATTTTTTCAAAATTATTTTGATTTGCAATTGTTTTTTCATTTATTAATGGATCATGTTATTATGTATCTTTGTGTCAGGGGTTTTTGCGAGTAACTAGGACTTATTGTTGTTCTTTCACAATGAAGGGACATTGTTCAAATTGTAATAGGAAGAAATCTTCCTCTGACTTTCATGATCATTGTATTAATTGTAGTCAGTGTTCTCGCATTAATCCCTGTCCTATATGTGAATATTGGGATGAGAAACATTGGAAACGTGTGTCACGATATGTTGTTTCTGAAGAAAGGGCGATGCCGGCTCTTTCTCCGCAAGGTCACTCTACTCTCTCAGTTTCTATTTCAGAGGAACCAGAACAGGGTGATGTTTCCATGTTATCTTCTACAAGTGTGCGTCCGTCGTCACAAATGAATTCAGAGCTAGCGGCAAAAGTGCTCATGGAGATTAGACAAATGTCGTCCGCTAGCTCGCCCGGTGTAGCGTCCATTCACCGAATGGTTCGGCAGCCGGGTTCGTCCGATGCGGTCCAAGAGGAAGTTTTGGGTGATGCGAGCACTATAAACATAATAGATGCACACCCAGTGACGGCGGATAGTAAGCGAGAACGGAGGAAGCCTTTGAGTCCGGTTCCTAGCTCGTCCAGGTCCAGCCGGGCCACGAGCGAGAGAGGCCCCTCTCTCGTACAACAACATCTGGGACCAGATGTTGTGGTACAAAATGTGTCTTTAGCGGAGCATACGTCCGTTGCTCGGGACGCTCCGTTGTATAAGCAGTCCGCAGAGACTGTTAAGGCTTCCTCTTCTCGTCAGCACACACGACCGCACCTTGGCTGCGTGACCGCCGATATATTACCAGCTTCGCCGATCAAGGATTCTTCGGCGACCAGGTCACACCATCCGGCAGCCAGGGATTCGAGACCGATGGACTCCGGACGTTCGCATAGGAAAAGTATGCGGGAGCCATCTGGTGCGGAGCTGCCCTCGGCGAAGCAGCGAAAGACTGCGCCTCCGCAGGTCTCGACGCCGGACATTCTTGTGCAGATAGCACAGCTTATCGCAGCATCCCAGCAGCCGACAGAAACGGTGTCGGATCGAGAATTATCCGACGGCGCTGGGTCGGTACGCTCCGCCGAAGCATCGGGGGCGGACGACCGGGAACATCATGAGGTCCGACCGGATGGTGAAAGGGATACGGATGACTTGGAGCTATCCCTTTCGGAACAACATAAAGCTGCCGTGGACTTCATCCGGCACTTTCTCCCTCAAGTTGTTCCGTCGGGCCAGACTGCTGCGGTTCCGGACAAGAGAATTATAGCGTCATTGGACTCTGAATTTTTTGAGCGGTTCAGGGACATCGCTCCCGAGTTTCCGTCGCAGTCCAATAATGTTGCAAGAACATTTGAATTATTGAACGACGCTATATTTAAACTTGCTTCCAGGACGGGGAAAGCAGGTTTCTTGTCCGCTAATACTCTCAACCTGCCTTTCATTAATGCAAGGAATAAATTCGATACGGCAGGACAGGGTATACCGAGAGTTCCTCTGCGTATGGACGACGAGGCGGAAGACTTAGAGCTATCATTACCGTCGTCAGCTTCTATTCCAACCGCGGTGTTGGAAACAGCTATTGCGTCTAACAGAGCCAATTTAGATGCCTTATCTTACGCAGATCACCTTACTAAGGCGTTATCACTGCACCTTCAGGGGAAAGAGTTTCAGGATATACAATCCTCTTTAAGACTTCTTTCAAGGGCAGTAGTTTATTCCACGTGTAACTCCGCCCTTTCAGTGGCAAATCTGGAGTTGGTTAGATGTGGCGCAGCCCTAGCTACATCCACACTAGTGGATTCTAAGGTGAAGAACTCTCTTAGAGTCGCTTCGGTCTCAGGAGAACTTCTCTTTGACGGCAAGCTTTCCGCTATTTATGATAAAATTACAAAGAAAGCTAAGGATTCTCTGTTGTTCAAATCTGCTCCTAAGAAGTCGGATACAGCAGACACGAATAAGACAGGCACTTCTGGGTCTAATGCGCCCAAGAGAGGTTCCTATAGAGGTTCCGGTGCGTCCTCTTGGTCTTATTCGAAAGACCGTCAGGATAGCAACTCTCGTTCGGGACGTCCTTCAGGCCGGGACAATCGGTCGGACGCTCCGAGGTTGACGGGGCGAGGTGCGGGCCGTGGAAGACGTGGTTTCTCCTACCGCAGGCCTCGCAGGTCCAGGAGGTGATGGCTTAAACCTCTATCGCGTTCCGGTTGGCGGAAGGTTGTCGAGCTTTTCACAAGAATGGGCGTCGATTACGGACGACCCTTGGGTGAGAGGAGTGACTTCGGAAGGTCTAAAGATATCCTTCAAACGAAAGCCTCCATTAACTCGAAGTCCAAAGTGGACTCATCTTCCGTCAAATCCGCAGAAAAGAGACGCTCTGTTATCAGAGGTGCAGTCTCTTTTAATGAAGAACGCGGTAGAGGTCGTAGAAAACCAGGAATCTCCGGGATTCTACAGCCATCTGTTTCTGGTTCCGAAACCAGACGGCTCGTTCCGTCCAGTCATAGATTTGAGCTGGATAAACAAGCTGATCGTCGCTCCGAAGTTTTATATGGAGACGATTCGATTGGTCAGAGCGAGTATTCGGGTGAACGATTATGCAACGAGCATAGATCTCAAAGATGCGTACTTTCACGTCATGGTACATCCGACATTCCGAAAGTATCTACGCTTCGCAGTCCTAGGAGTGGTGTATCAATTCCGGGCGATGTGCTTCGGATTGAATCTAGCACCCTGGGCTTTCACTCGGGTAATGAACTCGGTAATGATCTACTTCCGAGCTCATTCGTCTGCGGTAACGTCGGCCTACCTGGACGACATTCTTCAGAGGTACGGCAACGAGTTAACGCTTCAGAACGATGTTCAGAATCTTCTTCTATTGCTCCGACGTCTCGGTTTTATAGTAAACGAGGAGAAGTCGGATCTGGTGCCGTCCAAGTCATTCACTCATCTGGGACGCACAACAATCTCGTTCGTCTGCCATTAACCAGAGCGAAATTAGTCAGTTGTTACGCTCGCTATTGTCTGCACGCAGACAAAGTCACGGCGAGAGAATTTATGAGACTGATAGGTCTTTGCGGAGCCGCCGCGGATCTCATTCCGATGGGGCGGTTACACACACATCCTCTTCAAATTTTCTTGACTCAGAATTGGAGTGTGAAAATTCATTCGCTCGATGTAGACGTTCTCTTGTCAGATCAAGTGAAACAAGAGATTCAGACTTGGGCAAACATTCAGTGGTTAACTCAGGGAGTTCCGCTGCAGTTGCCGGATCCGAGTTTTACCGTTATGACGGATGCCAGTCAAACAGGTTGGGGTGCATCATTAATCCCAACGGATTCGAGATGCCAGGGTCTTTGGGATCCGCAATTCCTGTGCAAGCACATAAACATCAAGGAAATGATGTCAATTTGGCTTGCGTTACGTCACTGGATGGACATTATTCACGATGCTCATGTCCAAATCCTATCCGACAATACGACAGTAGTGGCGTATATACGGAATCAGGGAGGCACTCATTCAGTTCCGTTGTTCAATCTAACGGAAAGAATCCTTCTGTTTGCGCTAGAACATCACGTTCTTCTTTCGGTCCGTCACATACCGGGTCGTCTGAATGTGCTAGCAGACTCCCTTTCACGAAAGGGTCGCTTGTTGCCGTCGGAGTGGACTCTCAACAAACAAGTATTCAATCAGATTTGCTACCAATGGGAACGGCCAATGATAGACTTATTTGCGACACATCTCAACAATCAGTTGCAGACGTATGTGTCTCCGTGTCCGGATCCAAGAGCATTTGCAGTAGACGCTCTGTCGATTCCTTGGGACGGAATGATAGGATATGCGTATCCTCCAGCGCCGTTAATTCAACAAGTATTGCTAAAGATAAAACAATCTCAATGCAAGATTCTGTTGGTAGCATCTCTGTCGCCACAGAGACCGTGGATAAATCTACTCAGGTGTCTGTTGTGGGACCTACCGCGAAAGTTTCCTCCACGGGAGGATCTTCTTTTGCAGGGGAAATCGCGCCAACTCCATCACAACCCGCAAGGTCTCAACCTTCACGTTTTTCCGTTGTGCGGTCCTTCTTGCATGGCAAGCACTTTACAGGACGAGCAGTGGACGCGATTTCTAACTGTAGGAGGACCTCCTCTTCGCTAAACTATGTGGCTAAGTGGAAGGTTTTTCATCATTGGTGTAGGGATCATTCTGTAGATATATTCGATCCCTCTATACCAGACATTGCAAACTTTCTAGTATACTTGTTTGACGAAATCAAACTGCAGCCTGTTACTATAAAGGGTTATAGATCTATGTTATCTGATACCTATGCACATCATGATAGTTTACAAATTGGATCTAATGTCTCTTTATCTAAGTTGGTTAGAAACTTTTCGATAAATAGACCCAGAACTCTTAGATTAATTCCTAAGTGGAATTTAGCTTGGGTTCTTCTTAAATTGAAGGAAAAGCCATTTGAACCTCTTGGGACAGTAGATTTCAAATTCTTATCTTATAAGACAGCTTTTCTCTTAGCTTTCTCTTCTGCTAGAAGAGTCAGTGAGCTTCATGCACTATCGGTGGATGATTCTCATTATCGTAGTGTTGGGAACACTATCACCTTCACTACTAATGTGGGTTTTTTAGCTAAGAATCAGGCTCCTAATAAATATCCGGAACCTATTGTTATTAAGGCTCTTCCGTCTTCAGACGGGCGTAGGCCTTTACTCTGTCCTGTTAGAGCATTACGTATCTATAAACAGAGATCTCAGTTTATCAGGAAGGGACAGAAGCGTTTCTTTCTGTCTTTGATGCCTAATAGAAAGGACATTTCGGTCCATTCTATTGCTAGATGGATTCAATTAACTATCCGTACTGCTTATGAAGATTTATCTTCTTCTCAGCAGTCTGTGCTTAAGATTTCTGCTCATGAAGTAAGAGCTCTTTCTACTTCCTGGGCTTATGCTAATAGTGTTGCTATTACAAATTTAATGAAGGCTGCTTATTGGTCTCAGCCATCCACAGTTACGAATTTTTATCTCAGAAATATTGAGTCCATTTCTGGAGACCTGCATTGTTTAGGTCAGTTATCTGTTGCTCAGAATGTCGTCCACTAAACAGTTGCAACTATAGTTATGCAGGCTTTCTGTTCCGGCAGCATGCGCATGCAGACGTCCCGAAATTGGCGCCAATTATCATTCTTACTGGCAGTGCCTGGTCAGAGCTATGTACTCAGCGGGGAGGCTAGAGTTCTCAACTCCAGGGAGGGCCATCCCCGTCTGGGTCATTGGTAAGTATAAAAAATATATAAATTACTATAAATTTTTTAACTTTTCCTTCAAAGATAATATGAATCATATCTGCTAAACATGAAGCCTTAAAGTTACGGTACCTGGACTTGTGATTAAAGCCAAAATATGGGCTTCCAGCACTCTACCATTTACCCTTTAAAAGCCTATTTCAGACTTTTGTAATCACAGAGCATGTGCTCTTAAGATTCCATTATTAGGTGTTGCTGACACAGACAAATCACTGCTAAGCAACAGGACATGCATAGACTGTAGTCTAGTGGGAATTCATAACAGTTGTCCAGGCCCAAGAAAATCAGTCACTTCTTTCATGACAATGATTACCTCAACTGCTATCAAGCCCCAACAAGGGCCCCAAGCCTGGAAATAAGCAATCTGTCATTTGCAAAATGAGGCCCTGTGAGGGTGAATTTGTTGATGCCTTCCCATACAGTGGGCCAATTTGTCCTCTTTCTGTTTTGGCTAGAGACCTTGATTCCGGCTGAGGTTCACAGAGGGTAAATTTAGTGATGCTACCCTGCTGGGCAGGGTAGCATCACCAAATTCACCCTCTGGAGACCTTATTCTTCAGATGGCAGTCTGTTTATTTCCTGGCTTGAACAAGGTCTCATAAAAATTTGAAAATACAGATGGTTTTAGTGTTCAGTGATTGGTACGGTTTGTATTTTTGGTATCCCATGATATTGGTATCAGTTTGGTTTTTCAGTATATAGCCCATCTCTAACTTTTGATAGGTGGAGGAATGTTACTTCATTTCTGTTTATATTTCTTGGGAAGTTCTGGATAATGGAATAGTTCTGATATTTGATTAATTTTGCTCACAGAATGACTTTTCAGTAAACTGAATTTGTGTGTATTATTTCAGAACAAACCATTTGTTGTTTTGAATCCAACCAGTGTATTTTCCTTTCATCCTGAGCTTTTGCAACCAGACACCAGTCTGTATGATAATGAGGGACCCAGTGATTTGAGGGGGAAGCTGAGTAACAAGCACATTCTTTTGACATTCACGTAAGTAAAATGGTGTACTACTGCTAATTTGTAGCATGTTTGTGTTCATATTAGTAACTTTGTTTTTTCTTATGAGATGACCGGTATATTTAACTCTTAGGAGCTGGGGAATCAGAATGAATTTATTGAACATGACAAACCGCGAAAAACTTACAGTAAGCAGGTGCTTCTAGTCAAGTGTCGTCTGCCTATTCAGGCAGACGACACTTGACTAGAAGCACCTGCTCAGTGTTTAATTCTCCCCCAGCCCAAAGATAGCCAAACCATCAAAGCCAGAGTACCTGCTGTATTACATCACAGGCAAGAAAACTCGACTCCCGGCTTCTAAGAGTTAACATGAACTACAACTTATAATTTTTCTTTCGTGCCATTTGTGGATTCAGAGAATTTATCAAATATCAAACTATGATTTATAGATATAATTTAATTCATTTGAATTGATAAATTCACTTTGGTTTCAAGTTATTATTTGGTTAATTTGAATTTGAAGTGATAAATTCACATGAATTATTAGGCCTTAACTGGTAGAGTGCTAAATTATTTTTGACCATCAAAATTTATTCAGTTGTCTTTGTCTTGTTACAATTCATGGTAGAGTGCTTGTGGGTATGCTCCCATAAGCTGTAACAAGGCAAATTCTATCAGACTAAATTATATCACTTCAAAGATAATATGAAGCATAACCACTGACTTTGAAGCCTTTAAGTTAGGTTACCTGCACTTCAGAATAGAGCCCAAATATGGGCTTCTAGCACTCTACCAGTTAAAAAATCTGTTTCTCTCTGGCATGGTCCTTTTGGCTGCCGCATGCTCTCTTTTTGTAACCAATGCAAACTTTAAAAAATAACAAATGCTTTATGCTTGATATTTTACCCAAGTTAATCAAATTGATAAATCTGTTCCTTGAGTGCAACAAGGCTTTGCAAGGCACCACCCATGCTATTCTGCAGATTACAAGGCCTAAAACATAAAACAAACTAAGTGTATGAACTTTTGCTGGCAAAGAAATAATTACAAAAATAAAAAATGAAATAAAAAACCACCCGCCCACATGCAAGTTGAGAAACAGATCTACTTTATGGGGCCTCGGTTGTATTCATTTGCTTGTACTGCTATTTCATGGCGCTTCAGCAGGAGGGGTTGTCATGGGTGGAGGAAGCTGAAGTACCTAGAAAGAACCACTAAGCAGCTACCAGTAACTCTCAGTCTTACCACCTGAGCCAGGCCTGTACTCTTGAAAATAATAGAAGGGAGAGATTTGCACTTCAGAAATTAAGGTCAGATGACTTCCTCACCCCAATGCCCTGATAGTTCAGCAGCCTTTTTATTTTGATGTACTATGAATCATAGAACTATATTATGATGTACTTTGGATCACAGGCCTAAATCAGAATCATTCATCAAAAAAAAATTGTTACAACCTGGAGAAAATACTATAAAACTGTTACAGTTGTATTTTCTGGAATTGTATTTTCTACCTATTAATATAACTGACTAAAATGAATCATAAACATTTTAAAGGATATGGCAATTTACCAAATGGTGTTGCTGACACATCATTCTTCTTGTTTTGAATTTATGCATCTATTTATTAGATATGATTGTCTTTCCCAGAATTTCCTGTTATCAAATTTGGCTGATATCTTTCACCGTTTCCCTGAATACAGTAAAAAAAATTGGTTTGACCAGGCATAATGGAGTGATTTGAAGCTGTGTATATGTGTGATGATGTATTAACCCCCCTGCCAAATGATGGCAGATATTCCTGCTCAACACAGGATTTCTCTTGGCACTGAAATAAGGATAATCACCTTTAATCAACAGTTCTCCCAGTAAATTGAATGGATATTTTTCCTCAGTGATTTCTTGACTTAAATTTAGATGAATTTGTCATCAAATCTAGTTGTGGCTGCTTCACAGCATATTGAGAAATATTTTGAAAAGATGTCAATAAATAAGTATTAGGTGGATGAAGAGAAGAAAGAAGAGAAAAATGTATTGCAAACTAAGATTTAGAATCATAAGCAGAGATTCATTAACCCTTCAAGACTTTAATTATCCTGACATTCAAACGTCACTGGGAATTCAGTTTCTTCAACGTTTTTCAAAATGCGAAGTCAAACGTAGGAAAGTACAAATAACAAGATATTTATCACATTAGTGATTAACTGGTTGAGGGCTAGATTATTTTTGATGGTCTGAATTTGTTATTGAAAACTTGCTTTATTACAAATTTACTTTACTTGTACATTTGTTACAGGCTATGGTCACTATTTATGTACTGACCTTCACAATACTTTACATGTACCTTTGTTATCAGGTCATTACCTAGATGCGTGTCATTGCTGTGTCACATACTATACATGAACATGTCTTACACACATTGAGCTACAGTGTCATTGACACTTTAATTTTTTGAAAGCCCTGATAGTAACTTCTAGCACTCAACCAGTTAAGAAGTCTTGACAGCAGGATTATATTAGTATTTTAAGCTGCGATATCTTTTGGCTCAACAGTTGTCACTGAGCACTAATCGGGAGAAAATAGGAATTGAGGTTAAAATTAAAAAAAAGAAAAATAATAACAAAAGAAATGACCACAAAGTATCAAAGTGCTGTTTGATTTTGTATGTCATAAGACATACAAAAGTATCAAAGGGTTAAAGTGGAAGAAGAGATGCTGGTTCAGCTGCCCAAATGTCATGGCTTCCCCAGTGGGAAAAAATGGCCTGAGAAACAAAACATCTACAGTGGACCCCCGAACAAACATTTATTCTATAAAAATCTTTTTGACAGAGCTCACGGAGCTCCGTCAAACACAATATAATAGATTAATTGGTTGTATTTGATTTACTAAGGCCAAATAGATCTATAGACAAGGGGAATTTGGTGATTGTCAGGCTAAGTTCTCGATATATTACAAGATTTTCTATTCAATTAACAGGAGTTTACTCTTTAACCTATATGCATTTAAAAGGTGAGATTTGTTTCTGAAGGTATGGTAAATGGTTTTGTGTTTGGAAATTATATTCAGTTAACAGGGTTATTCCATAAAGATATAGACTAAGTGGGCTGGTTCCACTGTACGGATTTTCATTTGTTGCCTCAAAAACATAGCTTGGGACCCATAATTGAATAAGCTCATTCCCATACAGGCGGTCATAATGCTTCAGAGGCTAAAATTGAAAAAGTCTAATAAAATTTAAATTCTACGTCAGAACTCCAGGAAGTGAATCAGTGCTTGTTTACTGTGGTAAACAAGCTTTGTTTTTCTAGTAAAATAGGCAGTCACCAGTGCTTGGTGTGAAAGTCCTCTAAAATGGGCAACATGGGTATATGCGATTGATTAAGCTTGACTTTATCTCCATGTTGCAGTCACGATTAGCCATTGTGCGAAAGTATGTGACACATAAATAAATAAATTAGTAAAAAATTAAAGATATAAAATTTGAATGCCGCTCTTTGTGTATCACACTGGTCAGATATGCCTGTAATGTTAAGCAGAAGGTCACTGGAATGATAACAAAATTCTTTTCACTTTCAGCTCTTTGTTGGAGACAAACAAGCCATACATGGTAAATGTAATGCGAGTACCAGCACTACAGATTCTGACTCTGTTCTCTCAGTCTATAGATACCAATGCAGAATGTACAAGGTAATTAGTTATTTTTATACTACAACTATTTCAGTTGAAAGGCTGATTTGAGCAACCTCATATACCATCATTGCTTGTTCCTGAAGTTTTCTTATTATCCCTTCCTCGAGTGTTATTTATTCATTTATAATAGGTTATTAATTGAAAATATAATATGTTTTCATTCTTGGAATTCACTAAAAAAAACTGTTCACAGTTCATTGCATTGAGGGGTCATAAGCTGAGATTGAATGCCTTTTCAGAATAGTACAGGCTAGTTCTGGCTATTTCTTTGAGTAAAGAGTTGATTTAGATGAAATTTACATTAAGGTTGTACAGTGCATAGGGTTAGTTACTGTGTTAAAAATTAATTTTTTTTTATAACCAGAAAGTGTAATTAACCCTGTGCAATGCACAGGGTTAGTTACAGTTTCTGATTATAAAAAATTGGTAACTGCCATATCACACTCTATATGAAAAGCTACACCAACTAAGACTGTAAAATGCACATAGGGTGCAGGATTCAAGGAACTAATGGAAATATTTATACTGGATTGTGGATTTTTTTTAGCTGCGACGAGCAGCTCTATATGTGCCAATGTCGTCTGTCTGTCAGTCTGTCACCAACGAGTTTAAAAAACACCATAACTCCTAAAATACTTAATGGAATGACACCATACGTGGTATGCAAGTGTGTCTTCATGATGTCTACACCCTCTCAATAGTGCATGTCATTCGGATAATTTCTGTCACATTTATGGACTTGTTATCAAAAAGTTTTTTTGTCACCAACGAGTGTTTTTGTCACCAACGAGTTTTAAAACATCATTGGTGTTGCACAAATTGTCGCAGCTTTGGCACTCTGACAGTGCGCTCTAGTTTAAAGTGAATTCCAAAAATGAAAACATATTCTATTAGCTGTTAATAGCCTATTTAATATTTATTGGTGTTTAAGGTCACTTTCAGCATTAATGGCTATATTATGATTAAAGTACACTACTTAAGTAAAGTGTAGCCAATCGTTTGTAGTTATGCAGCCCACTCTAGGGAACTTGCACCTAGGCATTGGTTATCTTGTCCCATTTTACTAGTAAAGTAGGACTTGTTAACCACTGTAAACAAGGCCATGTCCACTTCCTGGGGTTCCAATGGGAACCCCTGGTATGATAGAGTTCTATGTTGTATATATTAGTTCAGTAATATTATGAAAAGTGCAGGGTAGAATTTTGATATTTACAACTAGGGCTGTCACGATTATTTGATTAGCTGACTGACCATTGGCTTTTGTGGTAGTCAAGGATTTTCATCATTAATTTTCAAAGTGATACAAGTCAGGTTTAAATTGCACTATATAATGAGATGCATGAAGAGTTTAGATATTATTAATAAACTGCAATTTGCTATTGTAAACGCAACCCTTTCAGTACTGAGTACTGGTTTTGTATAATCAGCTCCCTGTTAATCAGTGCTTATGAGTATCATGCAAGTGGTGCGCCTTTTGAATAATTCACAGTTTGGGAAGTTATTGAAGACTGCAGAGTAAATAGAATCTTTGGATTTGTACACTCAAATGATCCTATTGGAACAATCTGAACCGCGAAAGTGAGAAAATTGCTACAAGACTCACAATGGTCAGTTCACTTGTAGTACTAAGTTATAACTTGTGTAGGAATGAAGGAAGTTCATGATGCACCATTTCCAATGAACAAATGCATGTATTACTACCACAAATCAGTTTTCAAATCATTATTACCCTGCTAAACCTGCTTTATTTGCTGTTTATCATTAACCCTCTACCTAACAAATCAACCCATCTGCCCATGTAATTTACAAATTGAGCAGAAAAAAAAAAAAAAAAATGTTCAAAACAATTCAGTAAAACCATATCATGTGACTCCTCATTGGAACAAATTCATCAAGCTTGTTACAATGCTGGGTCACATGATGTGGTTTTCTTGACATTTTTTTAAATTTGATAAATAAATAATTTGAAATAACAAATTTTGATATCGTGTGCATTGTTGGGTACAGGGTTAAAATACAGTGGATTTGAAATAAATATGCAGAAAAATATTATGATTGAAATAATATAAGTTATCTCCGCCAACATGTATGGTATATGGAGATTTAATACCTGGATGTCGGTTTTTAAACACTGAGCCACAAGCGATGTGTTTAAATGAGACATCCAGGTATTAAATCTCCATATACCATACATGTTGACACAGATAACATTTTTTGTCCCATTTGAAACAAGAGAAACACAGTAGAGAAAAATTTGTGGACGCGCTTCTCACGCTCTGTAAAAAGTTGGACCAAATTCGTGAATAACTTTTGCAGAAGACAACAGATAGAGTTACATCCCTTGGGTTGTTAAGGAAACAAGTAAACAGTATTTTGTTTACATAACAGCAAAATATGATCTAATTGTCGGAAATCTGATATTTGTGATTATTTTCAGGTGTTTTGGTTTGATTTTTATACTAAGGTGAGTGAATGCGAAAAGCTTCCATTTAAACCATATACCCCCGATGTGTTGCATGCACTTATACCCTGGATGTAGGACCCTCTCATATACCTCAGATGCTGGGTGCACCCTTTGCCATGGCTATTTGTCCAAGGCATTCTGACCAATCAAAAGACAGAATTTATCGGGATATAGGGACAAAATAATATAAATAAACTTTATATGATCCAAGAGGTGGCACACACATTCCTCTATTGTTAGGTAGTGAATGAATAAATAGTAGCCTGACCGGTTTCGTCTTTTTTTAGACTCATCAGAGGCATTGGAACCACGGACTCTCTCCCTTTATATACTTTTTTGTGCGTGACGTCATAATAGTGTACCCGGGGGGTATATTTTATACCTGGCGGGTATATTATTCTATCCGGCGGGTATGTTTTTATACCCGGCGGGTATGTTTTGTACCCGACGGGTATATGTTTGTACCCATCGGTTATATTTTAGTACTCGGCGGGTATATTTTTATATACCCGGCATGATTATGGTGAGCGGGAGAGTCTTGTGTATACCCATTGGGGGATGGGTATAAAAATTCCGTTGTGGTGATAAAAATTCATAAATGGTAGACGTAAATTGCATGAACTTTAATGTAAAATGGAGTAAACTTTTCTTGCTGCATAGTTCAGAACTTTATCCGTATTACAAAATAATATACTTTATTTTGAATTTATAAAAATTTATTTTATTCCTCAAATGCTTTATTTATTGGCATCATTGTATATTTTATAAGGTTTGTCTGCGATGGATGGTTAGAGATAAGATTCAAAGATGCAGAAGATGGAGAGCATGTCATAGCAAGTATTATCCAGCTGAGAACAACATGGCAGAGTTTGATAAAATCGAGACTTGAAGGTTAATCTTCATATTTGTTAAATAAACATTGCACCACAATTTATAGCCAATCTCAGTTTAAAAAATACCTTCTTGTCTTCCATTTATGATCTCCCTAATTCAGAATATGTTTCTTCCATAACACTCTGCACACTGATGACAAATTACCAAACAGAAAATTCTTCTCATAATGCATCTAGGAATTTTAGCAATTCAGTGAGCTCTGTCAAACAAGATTAAATTGGTTAAATTCCCAGTTGCATTTTGGGAAATTTTTGTATTTTGATATCAATATCCAGAGGGTTAAGATGATTGTATTATATTAACCCTTTACCCAACGTAACGGCCAAAACCGGCCAGCGCTATTCTCAAAAATCGCCAATTAATTTTCAAAATATTTTCATTTTTTGTCTCAAAAACATAGGTTATGACCCCTCGTTGGAACGAGCTCGTCGAGCTCGTTCCAACGAGGGGTCATAACCTATGTTTTTGAGACAAAAAATGAAAAAAATTAGTTATTCAAGAATTTTTTTTGCAAGTGTCGTCTGCTTTTCATGTTAGGTAAAGGGTTAAACATTACCTTATGTAAGAGCCAGATCTGGTCAGTGCTCATCACAAAAATTGACATTCAGATTTTATTATTTTTTTAAATCTTTGCCTCAAAAACGTAGGTTATGGCCCCCTCATTGGAACATGTTTGTTATGCATGTTCCATTGATGGGTCAAAAGCTATGTATTTTTAGGCAAAAATAAAAATGTTTTTTTTTTGTTATTCAGGAATACAGTCTTAGAAAGGGAGCAGAGAGTCATATCTAACAGTACAGTATACATAGGGTGATTTGGTTTAGAGCCGGTCAGTAGGTCGACATAGCCCATGCCCTTAATTGCTAGCCAAGTGCCAATACCAAAGGACTTTTAACAAGCTATTAATTGAAAATAGAATATGTTTTCAGTTTTGGAATTAACTAAAAAACTTACCACAATCTATTCCATTGAGGGGGGTCATACACTATGTTTGAACGTTTTTTATACACCTGTTTTGAAAAAATGGGTCGTATTATGGGATACCTCTGTCCGTCCATCCACACATCGTACAATAACTTGAAAATGCTTCAAGCAATTTTTTATACGCCCGTTTTGAAAAAATGGGTTGTATTATGGTATACCGCTGTCCATCCACACATCGCACAATAACTCGAAAACGATTTGAGCAATTTTTGTGATTTTTTGGTGGAAAGTATATGCTGATGGAAGAAAGCTCCCTTTCGATTTGTGTCGCTGTCCGATATGTCATTCCAGAGTTATGGGACTTTATACGTCAAAATATAGGTAATTTTCCACGTAATAACAATAACTTGAAAATGCTTTGAGCAATTTTCATGATTTTTTGTGGAAGTGTATGTTGATGGAAGGAATCTCCCTTTCGATCTGTGTCGCTTCCCAATTTGTCATTCCAGAGTTATGGGACTTTATTCGTCAAATGTACAAGAATATAAAAAAAAACCTGACAAGTACACATGTGTGCTTCCCTCTTGTAATTAATAATGGGCGTACCATGCTCTCATGGCACAGCTGTTCATTGAGAATTCTACTGCTTGGTTTTTTGCCATTACATTGGGTAAAGAGTTGATATGGATGAGATTTACTCTAAGGCTGTATAGTGCACAGGGTTAGTTACACAGTTAATAATGAAAATCTTTTATAACCAGAAAGTGTGACTAACCCTGTGCACTGCACAGGGTTAGTCACACTTTCTGGTTGTAAAAAAATTAGTAACTGCCATATCCAACACTTCATGAAAATGTACATTCACTAAAGCTGTGCAATGCAGAGATTTAGTCACACAATGGAGATGATCTTATTCATAACCAGAGGGGCAGGATGGCGTTGCAGTCACCGGTTCTCGTCAGATCATCAAAGTTAAGCAACATCAAGCCCAGTTAATCCTTGGATGGGTGACCATCTGAGCGATCGATTCCGACTCCTGCATTGTGTCCTTGGGCAAGGCACTTATCCACATGGGGAGCATGATGACGCCGTGTACTAAGAGGTACTGCACATAGATGATACGCATGTCTTCAACCAATCTAAGCCTGCCTGTGCTGCAGTGCGGAGTTACAATGTTGGGGAGCAGGCAGCTGCTCGTCGTCCCTTGGTGGTTCTCTCCGGGTACTCCAGCTTCCTCCACATGTAAAACTGTCACCGACACGATATGACCTTGGCTGTTAAAGTGTCATTAAACCATAATAAATAAATAAATAAATAAATATTCATAACCAGAAAGAAAGGAGGGACTAACCTGTGCACATTGCACAGAGTTAGTTGGTAAAGTAACATACACTGACTAACCCTAGATATTGCATAGGATTAGTTGATAGGATGTCATATCACACTCTACAGGAAAATACTAACAAAGGCTGTAAAATTGAACAGGAGTAGTTGGTTACATGTTAAATAGGGTGCAGGATTCAGGGAACTAATGGAAATACTTACACTGGGTTGCTGAAAAGTTTTTTAAAGTGAAATTCCAAAAATGAAAACATAATCTATTTTCAGTTAATAGCCTGTTACAGTCACTTGTTATAATTATGCCAGAATGATATCCTTTGCTTGATTCCAGGCCTGCAGCATCCAACCAGCAATTTCATTGTTCTCAATTTTAGATACATGGAACTCTGATGATACGGAGAAGAGGATAAGCACTGAGTCAAGAAGATTAGAAAGATTGCTTGCCAGAAAGCTGTCCGAGTATATTGACTGTGATATTTTATACTCAGTCAGAAGGATAATGACATCTGAGATGCAGTACATGTACATAGGAGCTAGACCGGGTAATATTCTTTTGTATTTTCAGCATGATGATACATGATTCTTGACTGTGCTATCCATTCACTCAACATGAATAGCAGATGCACTTGCAGAAAAATATCCTTAATACCTAGGGGCTTGTTTCCAGGGAGGGATCATAAGCTTAGTTTTTGAGAGAAAGAATGAAAAAAATATTTGAATAGGCCTAAAACAGTTACATATCTGTTTCCCCGGCCATCCTGCATGGTCCTTTTGGCTGCCACATGCTCTCTATTTATAACCAATGCAAATTTAAATGGTTTATGTCTGATATTTTACCCTTGTTAATAAAAATGATAAATTTGTCCCTTGAGTGCAACAAGGCTTTGCAATGCGTTGGCATTGCAAAGCCTTCTTGCACTTAAGGGACGAAATACACCACCACCACCCATGCAATTCTGTAGATTATGAGGCCTACAACATAAAACAAGCCAAGAACATGAACTTTTGATGGCAAAGAAATAATTACAAAAATAAAAAATAAAATAAAAAACCACCCGCCCGCATGCAGTTTTACAAAAAATGGCCTGAAAAACAGAAGATCTACTTCATGGAGCTATAGCGATTTTTGTGAATAGTTCTGGCCAGTTTTTACCAGAATGTTAGGCAAAGGGTTAATACACCAAATGAGAACTAATACCTACATTCCTACAATCGCATAATTTATTTATTTTGCTGGTGTTTAACCCTTTGCATACTGATGACAAAATACTGAAATTAATATAGTCATCAAGTACAAACCATTTACTGCCGAAAACAATATATCTTAATATATAATGGAAACATCTCAGCCAACGAAGCAGCCTTCAGATAACCAATGGATGAAATAACCTCACAATGCACAAACAATCACTATTCCTTGTAGCTGATGGATGGATGAATGGAACTAAATAGCAGGGTATTCTATTTTACTGATATCGTAATAATCAAAGCTACAAAACCAATTCACTGCACAAGGCTTTCAAGTATCGATGTGCAGGAGTAAAACCAATGAACCGGCTATGAAAGCAAAGTTGATTGGGGAAATTTTACTGTTACCTCAAACTTTACCCACTCAATCAAGAATTAACATTGATCTGTAATTTGAAATATAAACCAACCAAATCCAATTCCTGAAATAAAACAGCTTACGGTCCTGATACAATAAGCCTTCTTTGTAGTCCCAAAAGTTCTTTGTTGTTTTTATGACTCAAAACCGATTATAATCTATCAATATTTTTATACTTACCAATGACCCAGACATAGCTGGTGCTAACTCTTAAAATATAGGGCCAAACACAAATTTTGCCCCCCAATCCCCAAAATTTGCATCTAAAACTAAAGAAAACATGTCCTGAAAGGCCCTCCACACTTCGCCCCTACTGCGCATGCGCAGTGTCAAGGACGTTCCGAAATTGGCGCCATTAATCATTCTAAGTTTGGCCCTTCATCAGTTAACATCTGACTGATCTTTGTGCTTATAAATCTCAGTTTAAATGATGCCAGACACATAAATATTAGTGAAATGGTGATTCTAAGGAGGATAGAGAAGGAGGAGAGGAAAAGAATGTGTGACAGAATATTATCAGGGCTGTAACTTAAAATTTTTTAATGAAATTATGTTAAGTTACCTATTTTCAAGGCAGCAGCCATTTTGTTGTCATTCTGATTATTTAGTTACACTGTTTTTTTAAGTGTTTTCCTCTCTCCCTGTCCTTTAAGTTCCCCCTTGCTATTCTCCCATGCTTTTGGCATAGTTTTTGTAATTATTATTACTAAATTTTCTTGGGAGTTTTAGCTGAATAACAGAATGAATTCTGTTCTTTCCCCATGTTTACGTCTTCACCTAGGGGTGGTTAGGCGTTGTGTTCTGCATCTACCATCTGATGTTCTGCAGTTTCTTCCCTGGAAGTCTCTGTTTTGCATCAGATAGTGTATTTTTGGTAACTGATTTCGGGCCTGGGTGCCTGGAGTCTTATTTTAGTGTTTTTACACTCATTGTTTACATTTTCAACAGCCCTCTGTGTGAGGGGGGGATTTCTAAAAAATAATATCTTGATGTTATTTTAATCATAACTAGATACATTATTATTGTTCGTAAGTGTTGAATAAATTGTTTAAAATATTTTTAAAATTTTTGTCCACACTTAGGCTTGGGATCCATTGGGGCTCAACGTTACTTTTCAGAAACTTGGGCTGTTCTGAAAAAATATTTTTTTCAAAATATTTTGATTTCAATTATTTTTTCTATACCAATGGATCATATTATTATTATGTATTTTGATTGCCAGGGGTTAGTGCGAGTACCAGGACTTGTTTTCTTTTCACATTGAAAGGATATTGATCAATTGTTTTAAGAGGAAGTCTTCCTCTGACTTTATTATCATTCTATATGTGGTCAGTGTACTCGCATTAACTCCTGTTCTGTATCGTATGATTTCGATGACAATATGGGAAGCGTATGTCACGGTATGTTGTTGGGGATTTGGACACTCCGGTCCTTTCCCCGCAGGGTCACTCTACTTTATCAATTTCTATTTTCAGACGATCAAGATTAGGGTGATGTATCTGTGATGTCTTCCAACAGTGTGCCTCCGTCGTCACAATTAATGAAGGGCTAGCGGAAAAGTGCTCATGTAAATACGCCAATTGCCTAAGAGGACCCTAGTAGGTTCGACGGCCTTTGACGTCCGCTAGCTCGCCCGGTGTAGCGTCCATTCACCGAATGGTTCGGCAGCCGGGTTCGTCCGTTGCGGTCTAGAAGGAATTTTGGGGTGATGCGAGCACTATAAACTAACCTAATGCACACCCAGTGACGGCGGATCGGAGGGAGAACGCAGGAAGCCTTTTAGTCCGGTTCATAGCTCGTTCCGGTCCATCCGGACGGCAAGCGAGAGAGGCCCCTCTCTCGTTCAACAACATCTGGCCCCAGATGTTGTGGTACAAAATGTGTCGTAAGCGGAGCATACGTC
Source organism: Pictodentalium vernedei (assembly GCA_031216915.1). NCBI lineage: Eukaryota > Metazoa > Mollusca > Scaphopoda > Dentaliida > Dentaliidae > Pictodentalium > Pictodentalium vernedei. Next base: position 418,563,911 of record CM062293.1, on the reverse strand, counting down.
CGTCGCTCGGGACGCTCCGTTGTATAGGCAGTCCGCTGAGACTGCTAAGGCTTCCTCTTCTCGTCAGCGCACACGACCGCACCTTGGCTGCGTGACCGCCGATATATTACCAGCTTCGCCGATCAAGGATTCTTCGGCGACCAGGTCACACCATCCGGTAGCCAGGGACACGAGGCCTGCAGACTCCGGACGTTCGCATAGGAAGTGTGCGGGAGTCAACGTACACGGAGCTTCCGGCGGCAATGCATCGTAAGACCGCTACTGCACAGGCCTCGGGAACGGACGTGCTTTCCTTAATAGCACAGTTTATCGCAGCATACCAGCATCAACTGAATCTGTCGCATATATTTTATCCGACGATGCTGGGTCGGGACGCTCCGCAGAAGCGGGTACGGACGTCCGAAAGTTTCATCCGGTCCGACGGGATACCGAAAGGGATTCGGAGGATTTCGAGCTTTCCCTTTTGGAACAACATATGCTGTTGTGTATGTCATCTGACTTGGTCTTCTCCAGCTTCTTTCGTCGGACCAGAATGCTGCGATGCCAGATAAGAAACTGATAGCGTCGGTGGACTTAGAAATTTTTGGTTCGGTTCAGGGACATCGTCCCTCAGTTCCGACATAGTCCAATAATGTCACACAAACTTTTGAATTATTGAACGACGCTATATATATTATTATTTTATGCTTGCTAACCAAGCATTTCTGGTTTCTTGTTCGAAGAGTTATGGAGATGTCTTTCAAAAGTGTGCCTCTGTCGTCATAGTTAATGAAGAGTTAGCGGCAATAAGTGCTCATGGAATATGTCTATCGCCTACAGAGTGACATTCGCTAGCTCACCCGGTGTAGCGTACATTCATCGAATGGTTCGGCTGCCGGGTTCGTCCGTTGCGGTCTAGGAAGGAGATTTGGGTGATGCGAGCACTTTAATTACTTTAGTACTCACCCAGTGACGGCAGATTGAGGACAGACCGGAGGAAGCCTGTTAGTCCGGTTCCTGGCTGGTCCAGGTCCGTCCGGGCTGTGAGCGAGAGAGGTCCCTCTCTCGCCCAACAACATAGGGGACCGCATGTTGTGGTTCAGATATTTTACATTCGGAGCATATGTCCGTTGGTCGGGACGCTCCGTTATATTGACAGTCCGAGAGACTGTCTTTAATGCTTCCTCATCCTCACAGCAGGGCACACGACCGCACATTGGCTACGTGACCTCGAGTATCCGATCAGTTTCGGCATTCAGTGATTCCACGGCGAATAGGTCGTGCCATCCGGTAGCCAAGGGACACGAGGCCTATACACTCCGTTCGCTCGCATATTGGTAGTATGCACGGGGTAGCGATCACGGAGCTTCCAGCGGCAATGCATCGTAAGACCGCTTCTCCTCAGGCCTCAGTGACGGACGTGCTATCCGAGTTAGCACAGTTGTTTCGCAGCATCCCAGCAATTGACAGTTTCTCGGTCGAATCAGGAATTATCCGACGGCGCTGGGTCGGTGCGGTCCGCGGTTGCATCAGGTACGGACGACCGAACGCTTTATAGGGTCCGACAGGATGGCGAAAGGGATTCGAAAGATTTCGAGTTTTCCCTTTAGTAGTATCGGAAGATGCCTTTCATATCTTTTGGCATTATCTTCCAGTGATTATTATTTCGGACTTCATTGCTGCGATCTTGGATAAGAGACTTTTAGCGTCATTGGACTCGGATTTTTCGATCGGTTCGGGGACATTGTCCCTGACTTACCGACGTAGTCCAATATTGTCATTACAACATGTGTTTTATTTTTTGACGCTATATATATATATACAAGCCTGCTACTAAGCATGATAGTTTAGTTTCTTGTCCGCGTTGCTCATTTCTGCCATTTTATCATTTATACAAATAGTTTATTTTGGCAGAGCAGGGCATACCGAGAGTTCATATGCGTCTAGACGGTGTGATTAAAACTGCATATATTCTTTTTCGCCGTTTATGTCTTTTCCAATTTCAGTGTTGGGAACGACATTATGTATAGTAGACTTAACTTAGACGCTTTATTATACGTAATCCGCCTTACTGAGGCGTTATCATTACGTCTTCAAGAAAAGATTTACGGGATATTATTCTCAATGTAATTTCTTTTGAGGGCAGTAGTTTGTTCACGTATAACTCCGCCCTTCAGTGGCTGATTGGAGTTAGTTAGACGTGACGCAGCCCTAGCTAGATCCACTCGCGTGGATAGTAAGGTTAAGAACTCTCTCAGAGTCGCTTCGTTCTCGGAGGAGCTTCTCTTCGACGGCAACTTTTCGGCAATCCATGAATTGCTCGATTTACACGTTCTCTTGTCTATCTAGTGTTACAAGAGATTCAGACTGGGGCAAACATTCGGTGGTTGACTCAGAGAGTGCCGCCGCAGTTGCCGGACCCGAGTGTGGCTGTTATGACGGTTGCCAGTCATACAGATTGGGATATAATACTGATCCCTACGGATTCGAAGTGCCAGGGTCTTTGGGTTCCGCAGTCTTTTAGCAATCAGTTTTCTTCCGCGGAATAATGTTTTTTAGGCTTGCTTTATGTCATTGCATGAACATTATTCAGAAACGCATGCCCAAATTCCTGTCCTTTAATTCGACAGTAGTGGCGTATCTCCGGAACCAGGGAGGCACTCTTTCGTTTCCGTTATTCAATTTAATGGAAAGAATCCGTCTGTTGGTTATAGTACACCAAGTTCAGTTTTGGTCCGTCATATTCCGGGTCGTCTGATTGTTTTATCGGACTCCCGTTCTCTTACGGGTCGCTTGTTGCTGTCAGAATGGACTCTCAACAAACAAGTATTCAATCAGATTTGCTATCTATGGGAGCGCCCAATGATGATTTATTTATGACACAGCTTGCTAATCAATTGCAGACGTATGTGTTGGCTTGTCCAGATCTCTGAGCTAATATTCTTAACGCTCTATTGATCTATAGGACGGAATGATAGGATACGCGTATCCTCCGGCGCTGTTGTTTTAGCAGGTATTGCTAAGATAAACAACCACAATACATTTCTGTTGATAGCATCTCTATCTTCACAGAGATCATGAGTAATTTTCTCTCTCGTCTACTGTGGGTTTTAACGTGAAATCTTCCTCTATGTGAGGATCTTTTTCACTGGGTAAATCGTATCATCTTTATCACAACCTGCAAGGTCGCAACCTTCATGTATTCCGTTGTGTGGTCCGTATTGCATTGTAAGCACTGTACTGGACGAGCTTTGGACGCGATTTCTTACTATAGGAGATCCTCTTCTTCGCTATTCTATGCGGCTTAAGTGGAGGCTCTTCCGTCGTGGTGTAGGGATCATTATGTTCATATTGTTGATCCCTCCATACTACTCATTGCTATTTTTTAGTATACTTGTTTCACAAGATCTACTGCAGCCTGTTATTATTTAGGTTATAGGTTTATGTTACCTCATACCTATGCACTCTACGATAGTTTACAATTGAGTCTTTTGTCTCTTTATCTAAGTCAGTTAGTAACTTTTTGATAAATAGACTTAGAATCTTTAGATTAAATTCCTATACGGATTTTAACTTCGGTTCTTATTTAGCTAAGTAATCATTTGAGCCTCTGGAAACAGTAGTTTTCAAATTCTGACCTTTTAGACAGTAATTCTGTTGGTTTCTCTTTTACTGTAGAGTCAGTGAGTTTCATGCACTATCGATGGATGATTTTCACTTTCATAGTTTCGGAATCAATACTTCCGTTACTATTTAGGTTGGATTGTTGCATAAGAGTTAGGCTCCTATTATCCGGAACCTATTATTTTAAGGTCCTTCCGTCTTCGTATGGGCATAGGCCTTTACTCTTTCCGGGTACAGTTTATGTATTTATAAACAGATTTCTGTTTATTACTCTGGGCGTAAGCTTCTTCTGTCTTTGATGTCTAGTAGAAGGACGTTACGCTCCATTTTATTGTTAATGGATTCTATTAACTATCGGTACTGCTTATAGTATATCATTGACTTAGCAGTTGTGCTTAAGATTTCGGCTCATGAAGTAAGAGTTCTTCTACTTCTTGGGCTTACATTAATAGTGTCGCTATTATAGATTTTTGAAGGCCGCTCATTGCGCTCAGCCATCCACATTCATGAATTTTATCTCAGAAATATCGAGTCCATTTCTGGAGGCCTCTATTGTTAGGTCTATTATCTACTGCTCAGAATGTCATTCACTTAACAGTTGCTACTATAGCTAGGTAGGCTGTCTGTTTCGGCAGTGTCTCCGTTCGGCTGCCCTCTTCGCTCTGGGCTATTTGACCCAGGGCAAGAAAAAGGGGGGGGGGAGGGTGTTCCCTTGGGTCACCTGTTTTACTATGAAAACAAGGGGATACCTCCTCCGGAGTTAGTAATTCTGAGCTGTTATTGGGATGGTTGTTTAGTGAGAAGTTTAGGTTTTTAAAATTCATTCAAGTCTTAGTTTTTAAAGTATAGCTTTTGAATATTGCATATGTCAACGGACATGATTATGCAATCCTCAGACACTTTTAGGAGTATAAGAGTCTCTATTCTCTAGACTTACTTTATTTATTGGCTTACTTTAAAAATTATTAGTATAAGGATTATATTGGATATTAATAGAGTACATGGATGTATGAAGCTCAATTTTGGAAGGTGTTGTATCTTTCTAATTTATCATAAATAAGAAAGATACATGTAAGGCCTATTACTTCTTTTCCCTACAGGGGATGACTCTATTTTATTTTATTGAGCGTATTCCTTTTTGCTCTATGTCCTTGGCCCTCCAGCCTTTTTACTATTCAGCTATGTCTGGGTCATTGGTACAGTATAAAAATGTTAAAAAATTTATAGTAATTTATATATTTTTTATACTTACCAATGACCCAGACGGGGATGGCCCTCCCAGGAGTTGGGAACTCTTGCCTCCCCGCTGAGTACATAGGGCTTACCAGGCACTGGTTATTAGAATGATTAATGGCGCCAATTTCGGAACGTCCTTGACACTGCGCATGCGCAGTAGGGGCGAAGTGTGGAGGGCCTTTCAGGACATGTTTTCTTTAGTTTTAGATGCAAATTTTGGGGATTGGGGGGCAAAATTTGTGTTTGGCCCTATATTTTAAGAGTTAGCACCAGCTATGTCTGGGTCATTGGTAAGTATAAAAAATATATAAATTACTATAAATTTTTTAACTTTTATGCAGAAGAGAACAATTTCTTTACAGTTCACTTAATAGATTAAAAGTGATTTTTTGAACATTTATAAGTACTATGTTAACTCTCTTCAAGTGATAATGATAAATGTATGTGAGGATATTTCAGATATGTTTGTAGCAATACATTTTATTTTGTAAACAAATATCGCACTTCGAAAACCGAAGATTGTTTACTGTCATCATGGATACATACCGGTGCCAGTTACTGTTGATGGTTCTACGCAGTGCTTTCAATAATGGTATCTAAAAAATAAATGTTTGGTCGTTCTTTGTTTCTTGTGAAAATTTATTAATCCCTTCATTTACAAAATCTGAGAGTTCATATCAGGTTGGGCTTCGCCTCACCCGATAAGAATTCTCATCGCCTTGTATGAAAATGTATCAGCCATGTAACTTATATTATATGGCACATCTTAGACTTTCCTGCACTACTTGAGATGTGATGTAGAAATTATTAGATGTATCCTACTACTTATAGATTAAGATCTCGAAAAAAAGTGTACCTAAATTGCAAATAATGTGTGTCACTGGTGTGCAAGCGTGATAGCACACCTTAGAAATGAAGTGCTGTTCAACAATTCCTTGCATGCTGTTGACGGATATTCCTGCCCAGGACAGAAAGTCTCTTGCTTTTTAAATAAGTTAAAATTGAGGTTATTTTACAGAACTCTTCCCGTAAATTGTGTAGTCAAATTTTCATGAATTTTTCATCAAATCTTGTTGTGCTGCTGTCAAGCAGCCATGACTAGATTTAATGAAAAATATTTTCATTTATGACTAGATTTTATAAAAAATATTTTAAAATTACTCAGCGGGTAAAGAGTTAACCCTTAAAGGACCAATTATGACTATGACAGCCTTTTATTGCTATAAAGCAGGTGTCCCAATGTGGAGTTTTTAAGGAAATTAGCAAGTTACAAACTTAGTACTTTGGCAGTTGTTTCTTGGCAAGTCTTGGCAGTCTATATAGGCATATAGAGATAGGTTTGCCAAGAAACAACTTTAAAGCCATAGCATGGAGACATTCGGGGTGCAGTGGCTCATTGGTAACGGCATTGGACTTCAAACTTAAAGGTCCATTGTTTGAATCCCACCAGGGATAACTGCCATGTGTTCTTGGGCAAGGCACTTTATCCCAAGTGCCCTTGCGGGAGCTCGGTAACACTATGTAGTAAGATATACCGCATATCGAGGTGCACTAGTCTTCAGCCAATGCTAACCTTGTTTGTGTGGAGTTGAAGAATCTGACAATTGATCGCCACTGCTGGGTGGTTCTCTCCGGGTACTCTGGCTTCCTCCACTCATAAAACTGTCTGAAATGAGGTGACCCTGGCTGTTGAAAGTGTCATTAATGCACAATAAGAAAAAAATGTAGACTTTCAAAGTGTATTAAAGAATGTATAGTAATGTCCCGGCCTTGAAGGGTTAATCCATTATATCTGTTTTGACAGAGCTCTATGATCTCTGTTAAACAAGACACAAAGGATGAAATGCTCATTTTTTTTTTTTATCGAATTACAGAAAATTAACCAGATATAATCGCATATTCCTGTTAATTGAATATTCCTGTAAATTTCTTGTTCTATCGGAGAGTTATTATACAGTGAATAAGGTTTCACTGTATTACTGCACGATTCAGATGAAGAATGAGGGTCTGTCTCTTTAATTCATCAGGAACTTTATTTGTTTGTTATTTAGGGTTAGTGTCACTTTTCAGCATTTGTGGCTGTATCCTGACCACAATACAACTATAAAATAAGTTTTTGCCACTTGTTCACGATATATATTAATTATCATATCAGACTATTTTAACTGGTACAGTAGAATCCTGTTAATTGAATAACCACTTTGTCAGTGAAAATTATTCAATTAACATAAGTATTCAATGAAGAGGAATATGCCACTTTGCTGTATTCTAGAGATAAATTGAGCATTTATTCTATTATATCATGTTTGAAAGAGCTCAAGTAATGGATGTACTGAGGCCAAATAGGTCTATAAACAAGGAGAATTTGGTCATTTTCAGGATAATTCCATGACATATTGAAAGATTTTTTATTCAATTAACAGGCATTTATCTTATAACCTATATGCATTTAACAGGGCAAATTTGTACTGAAAGTATGGTAAATGGTTTGGTGCTAGAAATTATATTCAATTAACAGGGTTATCCAATTAAGAGATATACAATTAAGTGGGCTTCACTGTACTGTACTGGAAATCCATATTTGGACTTTAGCTGGTGCCTTGCTTAAAAGGGGTCTTATTCAATGGATTTTCAGTTAGAATTGGTGTTGTTTCAGTTTATTGGAGTCACAGTTTATTAGCAGGGACTGATATAAGCTTCATGCACTGTAACCTTAAAATAGGTTAGTGTGCCTAGCATACCGTAACCTGTAGGTTTCCGTAGTGTAGATATAAGGTAAATGATTAAGGTAATCAGTTTCATCTCGTAACCTAATAATAGGTCTCGAGTTTATAGAAACACGTAACCTCCCCCATAACCTAACCTATAGGTTACAGCTTATGTCGGACCCTGATTAGAGGGTGCCTAGAGGCACTTGCTAATGAAATGTTACAACCAACCAAGGAATCTAACATTTTACCAGTTAACAGGTTGACGGCTACATTATTTTTGGTGATCTGAATTTGTTCATCAAAGTTTGCTTTATTACAAATTATTGAAGAGTGCCCATGCATGGGCACTCTTCAATAATTTGTGATAAAACAAATTTATATTACAAAATATTATTAGCATTTGACTGAAGATGAAACTTGAGCAGTGAAAATGCTTTTCCTCTGGTACCCTCATTTGTTTAAAGCCTTGATTGTGGCTTCTAGCATTCAACCATTTAATGCAACAGTCATAATCTTTCATTATTTATAGAGCTGCTGGGAGATAGAGATATAAAAGAGTTCTTCAAAGCCTCAGAAGACAAAAAACCACACCCTACAAAAGGAGGTATTCAAGTCAATGAATATTTAGTATATAACTGGTAAGTCTCCTCATTATTATCCCACTTTTTAGGTTGATACAAATTATGTGATCAGTGATATGCAATACAGTATTAAGGCCCCTTAAAGCAGACCTGTTTCTCGGGTCATCTTTTGTAAAATTGCAGTGGGCAGTTTTTTATTAGCTCAACTTTGGCGAAGCCAACTTTGAGCTTTTGTCATGGCCCGTCGTCCGTCTGTCTGTACATCAACAATTGGATACGGCTCGGGCTAGAGGCCGTATTTATGAACCGATCTTTACGAAACGTCTTGGGTACCTTTGTTATGACCGTGGGACGAGAACGAGTGTTTTTGGGTGCGGTCCAAAATTCAAGATGGCTGCCAGCCGCCATTTTGTACCGATGATGCAGAAATCTGTTTTTTGTACAGAACTTCCATATGAAAGCTCTGATTTGAATAATTTTTTGTATGAATGTTTAGTACCATGAGATACATTACATATCATACAGGTTTTTTTCTCGTGCTTAAATTATGCAAATTAGACTAACTTTGATTTATTTAGTGTTACTTTCAGCACTGTCAGTGCAAATGCCAATACGGCTCGGGCTAGAGGCCGCATTTATGAACCGATCTTTACGAAACTTCTTGGGGACCTCTGTTATCACCGTGGGACGAGAACGAGTGTTTTGGGGTCTGGTCCAAAATTCAAGATTTTTGCGCAGAACTTCCACATGAAAGCTCTGATTTTAATAATTTTTTGTATGAATGTTTAGTACCATGGGATACATCACATATAATAGGGTTTTTTTTTCCGTGCAGAAATTATGCAAATTAGATGAACTTTGATTTTTTCAGTGCTACTTACACACAGTAAGTACACATGTTGTACACAACTTCTAAAAGGCTCAGGCTAGAGGCCGTATTTATGAACCGATTTTTACGAAACTTCTTGGGTACCTTTGTTATCACTGTGGGATGAGAACAAGTGTTTTTGGGTGTGGTCCGAAATTCAAGATGGCCACCAGCAGCCATTTTGTACCAAAATTAGTGCAATCAGTCTTTTGTACAGAACTTCTGTATGAAAGTTCTGATTTGAATAAATTTTTGTATGAATGTTTAGTAACATGGAATACATCACATACAGTACGTTTTTTTTCTTGTGCAGAAATTATGCAAATTAGATGAATTTTGATTTATTTAGTGCTACTTATACACTGTAACTGCACGGGCTAGAGGCTGTATTTATCAACCGATCTTCACGAAACTTCTTGGGTACCTTTGTTATCACCTTGGGACGAAAACGAGTGTTTCTGAGTGCAGTCCAAAATTCAAGATGGCTGCCAGTGGCCATTTTGTGCCAAAATTAGGTCCAATAAGTTTTTTATCACAACTTCTATACAGCTCGTATTTATGAACTGATCTTTACGAAACTTCTTGGGTATGTTTGTTTTCACCTTGGGACAGGAATGAGTGTGTTTTGGGGGGCCTTTGTTATCACTGTGCTATGAGAACAAATATTTTGGGGTTCAGTCAGACCCACTCTGGGACTCAAAGATTTCTTTTCTAGTTTAGCATCTGACTGTCACCCACCTTTACAATACTTTACCTATACATTTGTTACAGGCTACGGTCAGTATTTATGTACAGACCGTTACAATACTTTATATTTACCTTTGTTATTAGGTCATTACCTAGATGTTTGTCATTGCTGTGTCACATACTATACATGTACATGTCTTGACAAGTTGAGCTACAGTGTCATTGACACTTTCATTTTATTGTTTATTTTTGTAATTATTTGTTTGTCATCAAAAGTTCATTTTCTTGGCTTGTTTTATGTTTTAGGCCTCATAATCTACAGAATAGCATGGGTGGTGGTGTATTTCGTCTCTTGAGCTTTCTTGCACTCAAGCAACAAATTTGTGGTGGTGTATTTAGTCCCTCGAGTACAAGAAGGCTTTGCAATGATAAAGCATTGCAAAGCTTTCTTGCACTCAGGCAACAAATTTGTGGTGGTGTATTTCGTCCCTCAAGTACAAGAAGGCTTTGCAATGATAAAGCATTGCAAAGCCTTCTTACACTCAAGTAACAAATTTATCAATTTTATTAACTTGGGTACAATATCAAGACATAAACCATTGAATTTTTATTTTCTTAAGTTTGCATTAGTTATAAAATGAGAGAAAAGAGAGCATATGGCAGCCAAAAGGACCATGCAGGAGGACCTGAGAAACAGATTTTGTGACTTTGTTAGGCTTAATTGTACATTGTATGATGCCTCTAAATTGAGCCATGTGGGGTTCGTACATAATTTTAGGGGCTGAACTCCATGACACTTTCATGACATTTCCGTGACCTACTACCAAATTTGGGAGTGTGGTGGCTCAATGGTTAGGGCATTGAACTTCAAACCGAAAGGTCCATGGTTTGATCCTCACCAAGGGTAACTCTGTTGTGTCTTTGGGCAAGGCACCTACCCAGTAATCCTGATTGCGCATGTGGGGGCACAGTGATGCTGTGTACTAAGGCATATGCATGCCGATGTTGCAGTTGCCTTCAGCCAGTGCTAACCCTGCTAATGAGGGGTTGGGGAGTCTGACAGTTGCACCCTGCTACTCAGTGGTTCTCTCTGAATTCTCTGGCTTTGACAACCCATAAAACTGTCTGACAGGAGGTGGTGCTGGCTGTTAAGTGTCATTAAACTCCAATTAAAAAACATACCAAACTTACGTGACCTGAAAACCTCTCAACTATGCAGGAATTTTTTTTTCTTTCATCACACTAAAATCTTAATGCAAATGAACTACCAGTAAATATTTGACATTGGAATTGGAATTGTATAAGCTGCGGGTTGAAATTGCATGTTATGGAAAATTATTTCCATCACTTTTCCAGAATTGTATGACCCATGGAACCTTGCCTTGGTATTGAACAAAGACAAACCAGTGGAGTCCACATAATTATCTCATAATTGAATAACCCTGTTAATTGCATATGACTCCCAAACACCAAACCATTTACCATACCTTCAACACAAATTTGACCGGTTAACCCTTTACCTAACGAATCGCCCGCATCTGCCCGCGTAATATGCAAATTCAGCAGTTGAAAAAATATTATATTTTTATACTGTACCAATGACCCAGACATAGCTGGTGCTAACTCTTAAAATATAGGGCCAAACACAAATTTTGCCCCCCAATCCCCAAAATTTGCATCTAAAACTAAAGAAAACATGTCCTGAAAGGCCCTCCACACTTCGCCCCTACTGCGCATGCGCAGTGTCAAGGACGTTCCGAAATTGGCGCCATTTATCATTCTAAGTTTGGCCCTTCATCAGTTAACATCTGACTGATCTTTGTGCTTTTAAATCTCAGTTTAAATGATGCCAGACACATAAATATTAGTGAAATGGTGATTCTAAGGAGGATAGAGAAGGAGGAGAGGAAAAGAATGTGTGACAGAATATTATCAGGGCTGTAACTTAAAATTTTTTAATGAAATTATGTTAAGTTACCTATTTTCAAGGCAGCAGCCATTTTGTTGTCATTCTGATTATTTAGTTACACTGTTTTTTCAAGTGTTTTCCTCTCTCCCTGTCCTTTAAGTTCCCCCTTGCTATTCTCCCATGCTTTTGGCATAGTTTCTGTAATTATTATTACTAAAATTTCTTGGGAGTTTTAGCTGAATAACAGAATGAATTCTGTTCTTTCCCCATGTTTACGTCTTCACCTACGGGTGGTTAGGCGTTGTGTTCTGCATCTACCATCTGATGTTCTGCAGTTTCTTCCCTGGAAGTCTCTGTTTTGCATCAGATAGTGTATTTTTGGTAACTGATTTCGGGCCTGGGTGCCTGGAGTCTTATTTTAGTGTTTTTACACTCATTGTTTACATTTACAACAGCCCTCTGTATGAGGGGGGGATTTCTAAAAAATAATATCTTTATGTTATTTTAATCATAACTAGATACATTATTATTGTTCGTAAGTGTTGAATAAATTGTTTAAAATATTTTTAAAATTTTTGTCCACACTTAGGCTTAGGATCCATTGGGGCTCAACGTTACTTTTCAGAAACTTGGGCTGTTCTGAAAAAATATTTTTTCAAAATATTTTGATTTCAATTATTTTTTCTATATTAATGGATCATATTATTATTATGTATTTTGATTGCCAGGGGTTAGTGCGAGTACCAGGACTTGTTTTCTTTTCACATTGAAAGGATATTGATCAATTGTTTTAAGAGGAAGTCTTCCTCTGACTTTATTATCATTCTATATGTGGTCAGTGTACTCGCATTAACTCCTGTTCTGTATCGTATGATTTCGATGACAATATGGGAAGCGTATGTCACGGTATGTTGTTGGGGATTTGGACACTCCGGTCCTTTCCCCGCAGGGTCACTCTACTTTATCAATTTCTATTTCAGACGATCAAGATTAGGGTGATGTATCTGTGATGTCTTCCAACAGTGTGCCTCCGTCGTCACAATTAATGAAGGGCTAGCGGAAAAGTGCTCATGTTATACGCCAATTGCCTAAGAGGACCCTAGTAGGTTCGACGGCCTTTGACGTCCGCTAGCTCGCCCGGTGTAGCGTCCATTCACCGAATGGTTCGGCAGCCGGGTTCGTCCGTTGCGGTCTAGAAGGAATTTTGGGGTGATGCGAGCACTATAAAATTAACTTAATGCACACCCAGTGACGGCGGATCGGAGGGAGAACGGAGGAAGCCTTTTAGTCCGGTTCATAGCTCGTTCCGGTCCATCCGGACGGCAAGCGAGAGAGGCCCCTCTCTCGTTCAACAACATCTGGCCCCAGATGTTGTGGTACAAATTGTGTCGCTAGCGGAGCATACGTCCGTCGCTCGGGACGCTCCGTTGTATAGGCAGTCCGCTGAGACTGCTAAGGCTTCCTCTTCTCGTCAGCGCACACGTCCGCACCTTGGCTGCGTGACCGCCGATATATTACCAGCTTCGCCGATCAAGGATTCTTCGGCGACCAGGTCACACCATCCGGCAGCCAGGGATTCGAGACCGATGGACTCCGGACGTTCGCATAGGAAAAGTATGCGGGAGCCATCTGATGCGGAGCTGCCCTCGGCGAAGCAGCGATAGACAGCGCCTCCGCAGGTCTCGACGCCGGACATTCTTGTGCACATAGCACAGCTTATCGCAGCATCCCAGCAGCCGACAGAAACGGTGTCGGATCGAGAATTATCCGACAGCGCTGGGTCGGTAGCCGGGGACTCGAGGCCTGCAGACTCCGGACGTTCGCATAGGAAGTGTGCGGGAGTCAACGTACACGGAGCTTCCGGCGGCAATGCATCGTAAGTCCGCTACTGCACAGGCCTCGGGAACGGACGTGCTTTCCTTAATAGCACAGTTTATCGCAGCATCCCAGCATCAACTGAATCTGTTGCATATATTTTATCCGACGATGCTGGGTCGGGACGCTCCGCGGAAGCGGGTACGGACGTCCGAAAGTTTCATCCGGTCCGACGGGATACCGAAAGGGATTCGGAGGATTTCAAGCTTTCCCTTTCGGAACAACATATGCTGCGATGCCGGATAAGAAACTGATAGCGTCGGTGGACTTAGAAATTTTTGGTTCGGTTCAGGGACATCGTCCCTCAGTTCCGACATAGTCCAATAATGTCACACAAACTTTCGAATTATTAAACGACGCTATATATATTTTTATTTTATGCTTGCTATCCAAGCATTTCTGGTTTCTTGTTCGAAGAGTTATGGAGATGTCTTTCAAAAGTGTGCCTCTGTCGTCATAGTTAATGAAGAGTTAGCGGCAATAAGTGCTCATGGAATATGTCTATCGCTTACGGAGTGACATTCGCTAGCTCACCCGGTGTAGCGTACATTCATCGAATGGTTCGGCTGCCGGGTTCGTCCGTTGCGGTCTAGGAAGGAGATTTGGGTGATGCGAGCACTTTAATTACTTTAGTACTCACCCAGTGACGGCAGATTGAGGACAGATCGGAGGAAGCCTGTTAGTCCGGTTCCTGGCTTGTCCAGGTCCGTCCGGGCTGTGAGCGAGAGAGGTTCCTCTCTCGCCCAACAACATAGGGGACCGCATGTTGTGGTTCAGATATTTTACATTCGGAGCATATGTCCGTTGCTCGGGACGCTCCGTTATATTGACAGTCCGAGAGACTGTCTTTAATGCTTCCTCATCCTCACAGCAGGGCACACGACCGCACATTGGCTACGTGACCTCGATTATCCGATCAGTTTCGGCATTCAGTGATTCCACGGCGAATAGGTCGCGCCATCCGGTAGCCAAGGGACACGAGGCCTATACACTCCGTTCGCTCGCATATTGGAAGTATGCACGGGGTAATGATCACGGAGCTTCCAGCGGCAATGCATCGTAAGACCGCTTCTCCTCAGGCCTCAGTGACGGACGTGCTATCCGAGTTAGCACAGTTGTTTCGCAGCATCCCAGCAATTGACAGTTTCTCGGTCGAATCAGGAATTATCCGACGGCGCTGGGTCGGTGCGGTCCGCGGTTGCATCAGCTACGGACGACCGAACGCTTTATAGGGTCCGACAGGATGGCGAAAGGGATTCGAAAGATTTCGAGTTTTCCCTTTAGTAGTATCGGAAGATGCCTTTCATATCTTCTGGCATTTCTTCCAGTGATTATTTTTCAGACTTCATTTGCTGCGATCTTGGATAAGAGACTTATAGCGTCATTGGACTCGGATTTTTCGATCGGTACAGGGACATTGTCCCTGACTTACCGACGCAGTCCAATATTGTCATTACAACATGTGTTTTATTTTTCGACGCTATATATATATATATATATATACAAGCCTGCTACTAAGCATGATAGTTTAGTTTCTTGTCCGCGTTGCTCATTTCTGCCATTTTATCATTTATACAAATAGTTTATTTTGGCAGAGCAGGGCATACCGAGAGTTCATATGCGTCTAGACGGTGTGATTAAAGACTGCATATATTCTTTTTCGCCGTTTATGTCTTTTCCAATTTCAATGTTGGGAACGACATTATGTATAGTAGACTTAACTTAGACGCTTTATTATACGTAATCCGCCTTACTGAGGCGTTATCATTACGTCTTCAAGAAAAGATTTACGGGATATTATTCTCAATGTAATTTCTTTTGAGGGCAGTAGTTTGTTCACGTATAACTCCGCCCTTCAGTGGCTGATTGGAGTTGGTTAGACGTGACGCAGCCCTAGCTACATCCACACGCGTGGATAGTAAGGTTAAGAACTCTCTCAGAGTCGCTTCGTTCTCGGAGGAGCTTCTCTTCGACGGCAACTTTCCGGCAATCCATGAATTGCTCGATTTATACGTTCTCTTGTCTATCTAGTGTTACAAGAGATTCAGACTGGGGCAAACATTCGGTGGTTGACTCAGAGAGTGCCGCCGCAGTTGCCGGACCCGAGTGTGGCTGTTATGACGGTTGCCAGTCAAACAGATTGGGATATATACTGATCCCTACGGATTCGAAGTGCCAGGGTCTTTGGGTTCCGCAGTCTTTTAGCTATCAGTTTAACTTCTGCGGAATAATGTTTTTTAGGCTTGCTTTATGTCATTGCATGAACATTATTCAGAAACGCATGCCCAAATTCCTGTCCTTTAATTCGACAGTAGTGGCGTATCTCCGGAACCAGGGAGGCACTCTTTCGTTTCCGTTATTCAATTTAATGGAAAGAATCCGTCTGTTGGTTATAGTACACCAAGTTCAGTTTTGGTCCGTCATATTGCTAAGATAAACAACCACAATACATTTCTGTTGATAGCATCTCTATCTTCACAGAGATCATGAGTAATTTACTCTCTTGTCTACTGTGGGTCTTAACGTGAAATCTTCCTCTATGTGAGGATCTTTTTTCACTGGGTAAATCGTGTCATCTTTATCACAACCAGCAAGGTCGCAACCTTCATGTATTCCGTTGTGTGGTCCGTATTGCATTGTAAGCACTGTACTGGACGAGCTTTGGACGCGATTTCCTACTATAGGAGATCCTCTTCTTCGCTATTCTATGCGACTAAAGTGGAGGCTCTTCCGTCGTGGTGTAGGGATCATTATGTTCATATTGTTGATCCCTCCATACTACTCATTGCTATTTTTTAGTATACTTGTTTCACAAGATCTACTGCAGCCTGTTATTATTTAGGTTATAGGTTTATGTTACCTCATACCTATGCACTCTACGATAGTTTACAATTGAGTCTTTTGTCTCTTTATCTAAGTCAGTTAGTAACTTTTTGATAAATAGACTTAGAATCTTTAGATTAAATTCCTATACGGATTTTAACTTCGGTTCTTATTTAGCTAAGTAATCATTTGAGCCTCTGGAAACAGTAGTTTTCAAATTCTGACCTTTTAGACAGTAATTCTGTTGGTTTCTCTTTTACTGTAGAGTCAGTGAGTTTCATGCACTATCGATGGATGATTTTCACTTTCATAGTTTCGGAATCAATACTTCCGTTACTATTTAGGTTGGATTGTTGCATAAGAGTTAGGCTCCTATTATCCGGAACCTATTATTTTAAGGTCCTTCCGTCTTCGTATGGGCATAGGCCTTTACTCTTTCCGGGTACAGTTTATGTATTTATAAACAGATATCTGTTTATTACAAGGGCGTATGCTTCTTCTGTCTTTGATGTCTAGTAGAAGGACGTTACGCTCCATTTTATTGTTAATGGATTCTATTAACTATCGGTACTGCTTATGGTATATCATTGACTTAGCAGTTGTGCTTAAGATTTCGGCTCATGAAGTAAGAGTTCTTCTACTTCTTGGGCTTACATTAATAGTGTCGCTATTATAGATTTTTGAAGGCCGCTCATTGCGCTCAGCCATCCACATTCATGATTTTTATCTTAGAAATATCGAGTCAATTTCTTGAGGCCTCTTTTGTTAGGTCTATTATCTACTGCTCAGAATGTCATTCACTTAACAGTTGCTACTATAGCTAGGTAGGCTGTCTGTTTCGGCAGTGTCTCCGTTCGGCTGCCCTCTTCGCTCTGGGCTATTTGACCCAGGGCAAGAAAAGGGGGGGGGGGGGGGGAGGGTGTTCCCTTGGGTCACCTGTTTTACTATGAAAACAAGGGGATACCTCCTCCGGAGTTAGTAATTCTGAGCTGTTATTGGGATGGTTGTTTAGTGAGAAGTTTAAGTTTATAAAATTCATTCAAGTCTTAGTTTTTAAAGTATAGCTTTTGAATATTGCATATGTCAACGGACATGATTATGCAATTCTCAGACACTTTTAGGAGTATAAGAGTCTCTATTCTCTAGACTTACTTTATTATTGGCTTACTTTAAAAATTATTAGTATAAGGATTATATTGGATATTAATAGAGTACATGGATGTATGAAGCTCAATTTTGGAAGGTGTTGTATCTTTCTAATTCATCATAAATAAGAAAGATACATGTAAGGCCTATTACTTCTTTTCCCTACAGGGGATGACTCTATTTTATTTTATTGAGCGTATTCCATTTTGCTCTATGTCCTTGGCCCTCCAGCCTTTTTACTATTCAGCTATGTCTGGGTCATTGGTACAGTATAAAAATGTTAAAAAATTTATAGTAATTTATATATTTTTTATACTTACCAATGACCCAGACGGGGATGGCCCTCCCAGGAGTTGGGAACTCTTGCCTCCCCGCTGAGTACATAGCGCTTACCAGGCACTGGTTATTAGAATGATAAATGGCGCCAATTTCGGAACGTCCTTGACACTGCGCATGCGCAGTAGGGGCGAAGTGTGGAGGGCCTTTCAGGACATGTTTTCTTTAGTTTTAGATGCAAATTTTGGGGATTGGGGGGCAAAATTTGTGTTTGGCCCTATATTTTAAGAGTTAGCACCAGCTATGTCTGGGTCATTGGTAAGTATAAAAAATATATAAATTACTATAAATTTTTTAACTTTTCAAAAAATTTCAACAAAACCATATCATGTGACCCCTCGTTGGAACGAGCTCGTCAAGCTCGTTCCAACGAGGGGTCACATGATATGATTTAGTTGAAATTTTTTGAAAAATTTAAAAAAATGATATTTAAAATAATAAATTTTGATATCGTCTGCGTTGGGTAAAGGGTTAATTACGTATAAATTATAGAGTAAACTCCTGGAATTTGAATAAAAATTCTTGTAAACTGTTGAAGAATTTCTCTGACCACCACTAAATTTCTAACTTTTGTAGATATTTTTGGCCTTAATACAGCAAATATAGGCATTTAATATGTTATATCGTGTTTGGCAGAGCTCGCTGAGCCCTGTCAAACAAGATATAATAGAATAAATGCTAACTCTATCAGTAGAAAACCACTTGACATATAATCAATATAATTGATATATAATCAAACTAAGTCCATTGTCCAAAGTGAAACAGGCATCAAAATTTATAATCTGCAAGTTTATGTTTCACTTTTCACATTGGTATCAGTTTAGTCAATGTTTGCACACTGCCGAAATTCTTAAGTGAGAAGATAGACTGTTAACTGGTAGAGTGCTGATTATTTTTCAAAAAGGATCTGTGATGGGTATATTTTTTCAAAGTTACCCTACTACCAACAAAGGAAGTCTTTATATTAATAAAATTTTGTTCCTTAATTAAATATTTTGGTACAGTTTATTGGAGAGTGCCTATTAGTTCTCAGCACTATTCCATCGTGCAATGATGGTGGTTTCTAACACTCATCTGCTTAATTGATGGGAACCCAGGTAAGTGGAACAGACTTTGGTACTGTGGTAAACAAGTTCTGGTCTACTGGTAAAATAGGACTTGGTAACAAACACCTGGGATGCAATTCCTCTACAGGAATGTGTATAAATGATTTACTTAACTTAATTTTGTCCTTGTGTTGCAGTCATGATTTAGTCAAAGATGCTGAAAAATGACCTTACACAACTAATAAATAAATTTATCATTTTATTGCATCATGTAAAATGCATTTTATTATTTATTTTATTGGGATTAAATGACAATTTCGACAGCCAGGGTCACTCATGGTGGAATGAAAAATGCATGTAATGGCCTTTAGATTCATTTTCAGAATGCATAAGGTGTTTGGGATACTTGGTCACTTGTTGAGTGAACATCAGCTCATACCCTTACATGCATGTCCAGGAAAAATTTGAGGATCCAACAAGCAAATGTCCAGTTCAGACAATCATAATAGCAAATTTGTCCCGAGAGTGCAACAAGGCTTTGCAATGCTTTAGCATTGCAAAACTTTTTTTGCACTCAAGGGGTGAAACACACCACCACCCACGCTGTATTCTGTAAATTATGAGGCCTAATATATAAAACAAACCAAGAACAAGAACTTTTGATTGCAAAAGAAATAATTACAAAAATAAAAAATTAAATTAAAAAACAGCCCGCCCACATGCAATTTTACAAAAAATGGCCTGATAAACAGAAGATCTACTTTGTGGGGCCTAAGCATTTATTTTTTTACATCTTGTTTGATAGAGCTCCATCGTGTTGATTGTATAAGAGTTGAAAGATGTTAGCCGATTGATATTGAAAAAGTGGCTGCATATATTTTTTGCAGCCTTTTGGATGATACAAGTGCAAGTGTCTGGGGAGAATACACACCACATATGCAAAAACACTGGACATGTCCCAGATGTGACACAAGTATGATAGTCAATGTTGTTGATAGACTACAACATGAAGCAGAATGTCAAGGACAAAATACTGGTAAGTTTTTTTCATACCAATGGTCTCTTTTCAGATGGATTGCTGGAACATTGGCAAAAAATGTTGCAACTCAATTTACCCTGTTAAGATTATTTATTTATTGGTGTTTTAAGGTCACATATTTCTGCACTATGGCTAACGATGACCGTGACAGTTTTACGGGTGGAGGAAGCCGGAGTACCCAGGGAGAACGACAAGCAACTGTCAGCTCTCCAACATACCAACTCCACACAACCAGGGTTAGCATTGGTTGAAGGCAAGTGCACCATCGACGTGCAGTACGCCTTAGTACACAGCGTCACCGTGCCCCCACGTGGGCAGTTGGGATGAAGTGTCTTGCCCAAGGACACAACGCAGTTGCCGCAGGTGGGATTCGAACCCCCTGTCAAGATAGCATTGAATCAATCAATGTTGTATCTCCTCCCATCATTGACATTCTTTGATTTGACTAATATTTGCCACACAGGTCTTGTGCAATAATATCTCAAGCGAGTTTGAAAACTGGGCCTTAATCAGTCAGTTTTTACGAATTTTGAGCTCGTTAGCACAATAACTTGAACAAACGTTCTCCGATTTGACTAATATTTGCCATTCTGGTCTTTTGCAATAATATATCAAGTGAGTTCGAAACAGGCCCAGCCAAATCTTTTTGTTACAAAGGTTTGGGCCTTAATTAGTCAATTTTTACAAATTTTGTGCTCGTTAGCACAATAACATGAATAAACGTTCTCCGATTTGACTAATATTTGCCATTCAGGCCTTTTGCAATAATACCTCAAGCAAGTTTGAAAATTGGTCCGGCCTAATTTTTCGTTACAAAGTTATGGGCCTTAATTACATAATTTTCATGAATTCTGAACTTGTTAGCATTATAACTTGAACAAAGGTTCCAGATATGACAACCAGGATATGGACATGCAACACTCTCCGATTCCCACCACAACTCAATGCCTGCATCTCCGATGCGCATCTCTTGTTTTTAACCCTCTGCACACTGATGTCGAAGTATCAAAATTTCAACATGAAAATTTTTTCCATAATGCAACAAGGAAGTTAACCAATTGAATCTTGTTTTACAGAGCTCATTGAGCTCTGTCAAACAAGATTGAATTGGTTAAATTCCTAGTTGCATCACAGGAAAGTTTTGTTGCCAGAAATTTTTGTATTTTGACATCAAGAGTGCAGAGGGTTAAGTTATTGTGACAATTGATTTGACTTTTGTTAGGGGTATTTTATGTTTCCTTACTTTACATTAGTGGGCCACTATTGAGAAGAAGAGTTTTAATTTAATGTAAAGATCGATCTGATCAGCCCAGAATATAATTAGAGGTTATTACTTGGTTAGTTTGATATTGGCCGAGATGTCAGCCTGGAGTAACTTCATAGCCTGAGAACGAAGCTCGAAGACTGATGTGATGTTACCGAGGGATGATACTAAGACCGATTTGAAACTAACCAAGTTTTAACCTCATTATTTATCAAACCAAAACAAATAATTACAAAATGTTTTCAGATCTGTTACAGTTTTTCGACAGTGATATTGTTACAGAGTCTTTTCACAAAATCAAAAGTGCTGCTAGTTCAGCTCTCCGAACCTTCCAGATTCCCCACTGGGAAAGCTGCGACTTTCAGATAGATGAACTATCTCTTATTTCACTTCGATGAATCTAGGACTCTGAATCTATTTTTTCATTGAATTTTATGTACAACTAATCTTCATCTACTCAGGCCTGGCTTCTTTAGGAGTGCAGGAGTGCTGCACACCTACTGCATGCCTAAAAAAATTGAGGAGGGCAATTTTCTGCACCCCTTGATTTTCTGGAATGCCAGACCTGTTTGGGACTGCCTTTAGAATCTATTATCATTTCATTCCCTGAGTTCCAATGTGTTCTCTGTGCCAGTAGGCACAGAGAACACATTGGAACTCAGCGGACAATTTGTCAATGTTGCATTGATTCGCAATAATTCAATACCCATTCTGTGTCGCATTTCGATACATTTTGAGTGCAGAAGACAGTCAAATAAGAATTGAATGCAACATTTTGAATAATGAGAAGATGTGTGGGCCAGTTTTGCCACTGTGCAATGGAATGTAGTACAATTTTTCAGTCAGAATATTAATACCTTGAAGTGAGCCAAAATAGCATACAAGTTTTTGCATTGAAAATTTCAGGTGAAATTGCACTCCCAAGCAATCTGAGGAGGGCAATAGTTTTGCACTCCTTGATTTTCTAGATTGCCAGGCCTGTCTACCTAGTCCTTGCTTGTTGTCATTTTTAATTCCTCATCATACAGTAAAACCTGTCTTGAGAGACCACATCTGCCAGGCAGACCACCTGTCTTGAGAGACCACATCTGCCAGGCACCGATTGGTTTTCCTCTATAATGGACCTGTTATGGGAGACCACCTGTCTTGAGAGACCAACTTGTATTTTAATGCCATAATGGACCTGTCTTGAGAGACCGCCACTTTGAAGACTGAAACCATGACAAAAACTTTTTACCTGTTCTGTAATTGGAAAATCCATTGTGGTTATACTAACATAATTAAAAGTATTAAAAGCTCTTAATTGGGTTTCAGTTGCTATTCAGTTACATAACTACGGAAGCGTTGAGGTGCCAGTTGAGTATTATTTCTATCTTGCACGTGCAAGATAGAAATAATACTCAACTAGTTACTATCTTGCATGTGCAGGTTAGCTATCTTGCACATACAGGATAGCTATCTTGCACCTGCAAGTTAGCTATCTTGCTTGTGCAGGTTAGCTATCTTACACGTGCGAGTTACTATCTTGCACATGCAGGTTAGCTATCTTACACGTGGAGGATAGCTATCTTGCACGTGCAGGTTAGCTATCTTGCACCTGCAAGTTACAGGTTACCTATCTTGCACCTGCAAGTTAGTTATATTTGAGGAACATCATTATAGTCATATTTGAAGTCGAGTTCCATCAAAAGTAGTATATAAGGGTCCAACCTAGCCCCAATTTGACGGACCTAGGTTCGGATTTGCCGGATCACCTCCCGTGTTATGGAAATTCCTATCGCTGAGACAACCACTATAGGCTCACTGGCCATGTCTAGCCGCCTGGATATGTACGTTTCACATCGCTTGCATCGCAGGATAGGTGTGGATGCTTTATGCTGGGGTGTGAATGGGAAAAGTCAGTCATAAAGAGTGAAAAACTGTTTGAGTTGCAATGACGTCGGTGACGTCATGGTGAGCTCGCGACGTCTTGACGATGTTGACACAGTCAATAGTCAAATTCCCTCAGGGGATAGAGTACAGGCATTTAATCTATTCTGTTTTGTTTGACAGAGTTTCAGACCAGGCTGTCAAACAAGATATAATAGAATAAATACTCAGTTTATCTCGATTCCAGATAAGTGACCACATCCATGTTATATATCTGTTAACTGAATGTATTATTATATATTCATTTATTGGTGTTTAAGGTCACATACTTATCCACAATGGCTAATCGTGACCATGACAGTTCTATGGGTGGAGGAAGCCGGAATACTCGGAGAGAACCATCGAGCATCGACGAGCAACTGTCAGCTCCTCAACATTCTAACTCTGTTCAAACTCCGCTGAAGCAGGGTAACAGCGATTGAAGACATGTGCACTATCGACAGTACGCCAGTTGCTCCCATGTAGGCAACCAGGATAAAGTGCCTTGCCTAAAGGCCACAACGCAAGTTGTCCTAGTTAACTAAATGATTTTTGCTGGCTAAGTACTATTCATATCCCATGGTTACGTTGTATTTGAATTGAACTGAGAGGCCTTATCCCCACTTTTCTCAAAACAAATATCACCAATACCCTCCCTACCCTCCCATACACACACCAGTAATGGCTCAATGAAATCACTCCACAAGAACAAGGCTTTTTGAGTGAAATTTATTGGTTTTTGTTAAAGAAGTTATCAGGTAATGTGGAAAGGAAAATTTTTCAAACCAGTTCGTATTTAAAATAAATACATTTTATATTCTGTGTTGGAATCTGTATACCTGTTTTGGTGCTAGATTTTGAAAAATGATTTTACAATGTTCGCAATGTCCATTAACACATCCCATGCTGCTGGGGGATATTCCTGTCCAGAACAGGAAATCTCTTGCAACAAAAATAAGTAAATTTGAGAACATTTAACAAACATTTCCCCTGCAAATTGTATCAACTTTTGATAAGTGACTTCCTTAACCCTTTACCCAAGGCAGACGATATCAAAATTTATTATTTTAAATATCATTTTTTCAAATTTAAAAAAAAATTTCAACAAAACTATATCATGTGACCTCTCGTTGGAACGAGCTCGTTTCAATGAGAGGTCACATAATATGGTTTTGTTGAAACTGTTTGAAAAATAATATTTTTTTAACTGCTGAATTTGCATATTACGCGGGCGGATGCGGTCGATTCTTGGGTAAAGGGTTAAGCAAATTTTCATGAATTTTTCTTCAAATCTAGTCATGGGTGCTACACAGCAGCCATGACTAGATTTAATGAACAGTATTTTAAAAATACTTAATGGATTAAGAGTTGAAGCCTACAAAGGATATTGAATTCTCATCTTTGCAGTGCTGCACTTACAGTACTGTGAGCACAAAAGTGAACAGAGTACTTCAACCTTATTGCTACTTGGTCACAATCGGGTCTAAATGTTCTGTCCCACTTTCCTCCAGACAACACCATAGAATCTCACCTGTCGAAAAAGGAAATTCATGAATACTGAACTTGATATGCTATTTTTGTTTCTTTTTCTTGATTTTGTGGTATTTTACTGGTAGAGTGCTGAAAGCCCTTATTGAGGCTTTAATCGCAAGTCCAGATTTATTTATTTATTTATTAAGGTTTATAAACCTTAATAAATAAAGGTCATATCGTATCAGTTTTATGGGTGGAGGAAGCCGGAGTACCGGGAGAAAACCACCGAGCAACGACGAGCAGCTGCCAGCTCCTTAACATCGTAACTCCTTATGCCAGCACAGGCAAGGTTAGATTGGTTGAAGACATGTGCACCATCGACGTGCAGTACGCCTTAGTACTTGGCGTCATCGTGCTCCCATGTGGACAATCAGGGTTAAGTGCCTTGCCCAAGGACACAACGCGGGAGTCTGAATCGATCACTCACAAGTCCAGATACCATATCTTGAAGGTTTCATATTCAGTGGATTTGCTACATATTACGTTTGAAGTGAAATTTCTTTGTCTATGGATTTGCCTTGTTATAATTTATAACAAGGCAAAGACATGTGAACAAATCAAGCCAGAAAATAAGCAGCCTGTCATCTACAAAATGAGGTCCCCAGAGGGTGAATTTAGTGATGCTACCCTGCATAGCAGGGTAGCATCACTAAATTTACCCTCTGTGAACCTCAATCTGAATCAGGGTCTCTAAACTAAACAGAAAGAGGTACCCAGAGGATAAATTGGCCCACTGTATGGGATAGCATCATCAAATTTACCCTCTGGGGACCTCATTCTGCAAATGTCAGACTGCATATTTTCATGCCTGGAACAAATTTTGGCAACCAAAAATAATTTAGCACTCATCAGTTTATGTATGGAATCTTGACACACTAAGTTGAGGCTCAGTCAAATCACAATTCGATTGCTAAAAAAGATGGCTTTTGTGATCACACGACTGTGTCTGTTCCATACTGATAACACAAGTGCAAGTGCCTGGGTAGAATATACACCACACACGCAAAAACACTGGACATGACCCAGATGTGGCACCAGATAAACTAGAGATGTCTGCCTCAATGCGACTAAAAATACCCACACATTCCACATTTATTAGGCTGGAAGTCAAAAAAGTAGGGATCTGCGAATCACAATTTTTTTCAAATCGCATCTCAAATCAAATCGTGTCTCTGATATCATTATCAGATCAAATCTTAACAGAAAGTTGTTTCATATTGCACCAAACGGAAAGTTACGGAACACTTTGATGACCCTTACAAGACTGACTGATCAGAGCATGGCCTGTGGATTTTCTATTGTCTATACTACTAACCTAACAATTAAACATTGTCAATTACTCAATTAAATATGAATTGAGCCTACATGGATGAATTGTCTAATGTCAATTTATCCAATTTTCTTTGGAAGTGTAACAACTTGCACTAAGCATGAGAGATTCGAAAAATTGATTCTTGAGACTGATTCAGGATCGATCTCGAAGCAGATGTGTGTTATTGATATCAAAGTTATTCTCGAATATTCGCAGGATCCTACAAAAAAGGGGCATTAACTCTGCCAAAGCAAGTACGGCCATTCTCCAAGTCACAGGATCACATGCTGGTTTATCTCTGTGCCAAGTTTTTAAAAACATAACTGAACAAGCACAGGCAAAATGGTGAAGGTTGTAAAAATATTTAAAGTCAAAAAAGGGCAATAACTCTATCTAACTGATCACAGGAGCACAGGCTTCCATGCTGATTAATCACTATGCCAAGTTTTTTTTTTTAAATATACTGGAAATTGAAGGAATACAAGTTCTGACAAAGTTTTGTCCATGGATTACAAATTCTCAGTCAAAAAAGGCAATAACTCTGCAATGCCATGTCCAATCGATATAAAAATTGCAGGTCATCAGGTTCCCATAGTAGTTAATGTGAGTGTTAAGATTAAAAAAGCAGACTCCTGAATGACTGAAAAGCTCCAGACAAAATTGTGTCCAAAGATGAATGAATATAGAGAACAGACAGACGACAGATAAAGCAATTGTAGTATAATACCAACCCACCCCTCACACAACAAAGGGGTATACAAAGTGAAAATTTTAAGTTAATCAATAATTCCAGTATAACTCCTCCTTCCCTACACACACATGCCCCCACCCACTTCCTCACACATACACATCTTTGTTGCAGGGGGTACGAAAAGTGAAAAATTTAGGTTAATCAGGAATTTTGTTTTCAAGTGTATGTCTTTGTTGTGTTGGGTAAGGGCTAATTATGACTTATTGCATCATGCACAATACTAACATTTTAGGCAGTAAGCAATTTTATTTTTAGCTCATCTTGACAAAGTCAAGCTGAGCTAATCTCATCGCTGTCCACACCATGTTTTGGTCTTCTCCTCCAAAGCCACTGGGCCAATTCAAGTGAAAGTTTGTGTGAGTGATGGTCCCAAAGGGGCATTTCCTTTTTGTTCAACTCAACAAGCCCAGCCCCATAGGGAGGGAGTGGAGGAAAAAGCTCCAAAATATTTTTAAAATCTTCTTCTCATGAACCAGTGTGTACAATGACTTGATATTTGCTATGGAGCTTCCTTTTGATGTGTAGGATCAAGTTTGTTCAAATGAAGTTCGTGAAGCAATATTTGGCTTTGTAATGGGAGGGGTAAGATTTTTGGCCCCGCCCAAAATTTCTATTTTCTGAACAGATGGTCCGGTTTGAACCAAATTTGGTATGATTTTATTGGGTCATAAGTACTTGACCCATGCAAAAAAAAAAATTCCTGCATCCCTATGGGAACCCTCGGAGCTAAAAATAGAAATATTTTCAAACACCCATATTTCCCAAACCACAAGGAACAGAGAGCTGTTATTTGGTATGAAGTATCCTTAGTACCAGTAGAATTGAATGGTAAAAAAAAAAATGCCATCGGTTATGTTAGGGTGTTCTGTAATGGGCATCGAAAAAATTCTGAGTCGGCATATTTGCAAAAATTTAAAAAAATCTTTTCTTCAGAATCAACCATCAGAATCTTTTGATATTCGGTATACAGCATTCATAGGGGGGTCAGATACAAGTTTGTGAAAATAAAGCCCATTGGTCCATATTTGGGCTCAATACAGGAGCCCAAATTTTTTACATAGGGGAATATTCTTTAAAAATCTTCTTCTTCAGAACCACCAGTCAGAATCTTTTAATGTTTGATATACATCATTGTTTTGAGGGTCAGATTCAAGATTGTTCAAACCAAGTCCCTAGGTTAATATTTGGGCTTCCTATGGAAGCCCAAATTTTAACTTTGTTCAATATGGGGGGATAATTTTAAAAAATCTTCTTCTTCAGCTCCACCAGTCAGAATGCTTTCATATTTGGTATGCAACATCTCTTGGGGGGTCAGATTCAAGTTTGTTCAAATCAGATCCCTAGGTATATATTTGGGCTTGCTATGGTAGCCCAAATATTTACTTAGTGCGATATGAGGAAATTTCTTTAAAAATCTTCTTCAGATCCACCAGTCGGAATGCTTTCATAATTGGTATACAACATCTCAAGGGGGGTCAGATTCCAGTTTGTTCAATTCGAGTGCCTGGGTTAATATTTAGGCTCCATATGGGAACCTGAAATTTAACTTAGTACAACAGTCAGAATGCATTCATATTTGGTACACAACATCTCTAGGGAAGTCAGATTCAACTGTGTTCAAATCGAGAGCCTGGGTTAATATTTGGGCTCCCTGTGGGAGCCGGAATTGGCCACTTTGCTGAAGAATTAAAAAATTTTTATTCAGTACCCTTTAGAGGTGTGTAACGAAGATTAATCCACATAGGTTGTATCCAAGGGGCTTCATAGGGGAGCTCTACATTTTACATTATGAACAACTGAAGAAAAGGCATGATGCCTGGATTATTTTTGTCACTCCTGAGGGACTCAAGGATTGACAGTGTAGCCTATGGATATGGATTGCTTAATGTAGACTTATTCTTGGACTCTGTTTATATTGTGTTCTGTTCAAGATCAGCGCTTCAAGCCCTGTGGGGCCTCTTGTTTAACAGTCTTATAGTAACTACAAGCAACAAAACTGTTGATCAGCTTTTATCTTTTCTTCCAATATTCAGGTGCAGAGCCAAGTGATTACGCAGAATGTGACGATTTGAATCCACTGAAGAAATCCTACACATGTAAACAATGCAATAAAGATTATAAATTTACAGCAACAGAAATTCTAAAACACAAGAGACTGCATTTGTGAAATTATTGGGTGGGGGGTCTTTTTCAGCTTGATGTTTCTCAGCTCCACATTTCTAGAATTCTACACTGTATATTTAAAATATATAGATACTTTCTCCCCTCCATCAAACGAAAATATTGGAAATACTTTATTAATATAGTTTTACATAAGTTGTTAACACTTTTGAAATATGTATCTTAGTAAAAATCAGAAAGCAAAACAACAATATTTATGAGATTTTTACCCTTGATACACTTTTTGTGCACTACCAAGTAGAACCAGTAAGCAACCATTTTGTGTAAAGTTTTTTCAGTGAACCAACAGTGTAACATACTGAATATGCTTGAAGACAGCTAACATTAATCTTTACCTGACTGCTGTGGTAATAAGTCTCCACACAAGATTTTGTATTGTAATTTTGACAATGTAGCTAAAACTTGTGTAAAACTCATCAATCAGATTGCAGAAACAGTTATTATGATGAATTGACAGAAAAATGGTCTGAGGTTTGTGACTTGGAGCCTATGTTCAGCCAACCGCAAAGCATCTTGGCTGAACAAAAGCTCCGAGTTGCAAACTTCAGACCATGTTACTGTTAATTTATCAGAATAACATATATGTTCCAATAAGACGTACCCATAACCCCAAACCCACATTGTGAAATGCACGAGGCAACTTGAGTGAACAAGGCAACTTTAAAGATAACAAATTTAGTAAATAAACCCCTTGTGTACCCCACAATGTCACTGGAAAAAAAAATCAATAACTTAGATTAAAGTCAAAGTTACTTCATCTCAGTTCAAATCATGAACAATTTCATGATCTGAACTAAGATGGAGTAACCTTCACCTTTTTATAAGTGGGATATGGGAATATATTCATAAAATGATCACTGACCTCGAAAAATATGATTTTATAGGCAGTATGCACTTTGAATCTCCTCCCATTGTTTTAATCTTTTCAAATATTATACTTGGTGACGTCACACAATAACACATGCCACTGGAGCCATAAACATAGAAAAACAAAAGCGAACTCTTGACTCTCGTCCGATCAGAGGGTGATGATTTTAGCCTTACTGGAACATAATTAAATATGCATCAAAACACCTGAGCATTGCACCTGGTCTAAGGACAACAGAAAGATCACCTGACAAATATGGTCTACAAAATAATCATATTTTAGTAACCCAGTTCTGAACTTAACATTCAGACATAGAATAAGACCGTTTTTTGCAACTTTTGACAATTCCTGGCAATAAAGACCATATATCATCACCCATTTGCACGTTACACTGTACAACATGGTGGTAATCTAAATTTAGTAAATAAACCCCTTGTGTACCCCACAATGTCACTGGAAAACAAAAATCAATAACTTAGATTAAGGTCAAAGTCACTTCATCTCAGTTCAAATCATGAACAATTTCATGATTTGAACTAAGATGGAGTAACCTTAACCTTTTTATAAGTGGGATATGGGAATACATTCACAGAATGATCACTGACCTCGAAAACTATGATTTTATAGGCAGTATGCACTTTGAATCTCCTCCCATTGTTATAATCTTTTGAAATATTTTACTTGTTGACGTCAGACGGTAACACATGCCACTGGAGCCATAAACATTGAAAAACAAAAGTGAACTCTTGACTCTCATCCGATTAGAGGGTGATGATTTTAGCCTTACTGGAACAATTAAATATGCATCAAAACACCTGAGCATTGCACCTGGTCTAAGGACAACAGAAAGATCACCTGACAAATATGGTCTACAAAATAATCATATTTTAGTAACCCAGTTCTGAACTTGACATTCATACTTAGAATAAGACCGTTTTTTGCAACTTCTGACAATTCCTGGAAATAAACACCATACCTCATCACTGTACAACATGGTGGTAATTTACTGGAAAAATGTGTTGTGCTCAAGCCTGAAAATAAGCAGACGGTCATCTGCAAAATGAGGTCCCCAGAGGGTGAATTTAGTGATGCTTCCCTGCACAGCAGGGTAGCATCACTAAATTTTCCCTCTGTGAACCTCAATCTGAATCAGGGTCTCAAAACTAAACAGAAAGAGGTACCCAGAGGATAAATTGGCCCACCGTATGGGATTGCATCATCAAATTCACCCTCTGGGGACTTCATTCTGCAAATGTCAGACTGCTTATTTTCAGGCCAGGTTGTGCTGCTTTTCCACCTTATGTATTTTTACTACCACCTGTCATACGTCTCAACAGAATTTACGACAAAATAATTGTTAGTTGTTGCTCTTTATTTTGGTTGAAATTTTGTTAAGGTGTAAATAACATGCCACTCTCTATTAATATGTGGATGCAATTTGCAACCGTTGAGTAGTGTTGAAACGATTACCTATTTTTCAAAGTCAACTAGTCGATGGGAGTAATCAATTCAAAATCGACTAGTCGGCTTTTCTGTTGAAAACATAATTGTTTCAGTAAATTAGGTGATAAGAAACTGTTACATGTAAGTTGATAACCCTTTCGTTTAATGACTCATTTGACAGGTGTTTGATGAAGTTTCCTTGTCGAAGTCATGAACGCAGCTGTTCTCTTTTTCGTATTTTGAGTTGTTTAAAACGTTGTGCATATTATAGCTTTAACCATTCAGTAAAAAAATTATGATACCTGGCAAGTGCGTGCCTCCTAGTCCTCTGTCGTACAGTCGAAAAAGTACCCAATGATGTTAAAACAGAAGTTTCGTGAATTTGTAAAATGTTTGAAGTGTGCCGCCATTCACACGTTGCAATTAATTAAAAACTCCTGGGTCAAATTCTGTGACAGACAGTTTCCTCACCCTCATATCTGGTCTTTGCCAGCTCGCACCCAAACCAGTGCAGTAATATCATAGAATCTGGAGCTATGGCATTGATTTACCTTTGAGGAAGACAGGGCAGTTGGATCAAAGAAGATTCACTTATATACGTGTACAAGCGTCAGTTTAAGCACGGGAACTCTGCAGAAACTGCAGAGTTACGGCACTTTAACTGACTCTTGTGTGGAATGCAGAGGACTGCAGACGAATGAGAGGAGAAAGGACTTAGCGTGCCTTAACCCTTTACCTGACGCAACGGCCCAAACCAGCCAGCGCTATTCACAAAAATCGCAATTCAATCTTTTTTATATTTTCATTTTGTGCTTTCAAAAGATAGGTTATGACCCCTCATTGGAACGAGCATGTCACTCTATAATATGCACGACGTTTTCACAGTATTTTTCTTCAACGCGTGCCAGTGATTAGATTAGGTGAAATCAGTGCTTGTTATGCTGCTAAAATCTAAGTTGTAACATTATCGGCATCAACAAACGACAATTATTGCATTTATATCCACTTCTCAATACAATTTAAAATAGGTCCACCACGAAGCAGAAACGTCTGATGTTTATAATCATTAACCCTCACTATTGGCATTTTACGACTTCATCTTTGAGTTTCCCGACTAGTCGACTGGCAGATTTCAGAGTCGATTTTTTCGAAAATCGAATCGACTTCGACTCGTTGACTAATCGTTTCAACACTACCATTGAGATGAGTTGGACCCAATGGATTGTCAGGTCTAACTGGAAAAACATGCAACATAAGGAATTTAATTTAATTATACTCCCACAAAACGAAGTTTCGGGAGGGTATATAGGAGTCAACTCGTCCGTCGGTCAGTCTGTCATCATCATCATCGGTCCGTTGCACATGTTAAGTTGTGGAGCGAACTACTTCCACAGTTTTAGTCGCACTTTCATGAAACTTCACAAAAATGATATAATCTTTTTCCAGATCGGATTCAAGATAGCCGACAGGTGGCCATATTGGATTTTGCAAAATATTTGTGGAATGAACAACTTCTGCAGTTTTGCTGCATTTTCATGAAACTCAATATAAATTGCTCGACATGATGAGGAGGGAGCAGTGCATGACATAAGTTTTTTCCAGATCGGATTCAAGATGGCCGACTGGAGGCCATATTGGATTTTGCAAAATACTTGTGGAGTGAACTACTTCCACAGTTTTAGTCGCATTTTCATGAAACTTCACCAAAATGATCAACATGATGAGGAGCAGTGTGTACCATTATCTTTTTCCCAATCGGATTCAAGATGGCCGACTGGTGGCCATATTGGATCTTTTTGTTACTTAGAAATATTAAATGCCCCTTTTCAGTCACCCACACAAGGCTGTATGTCACGGTGGTGATATACCGGGTGACCGACCGTCTCGTTTGTATTGTTTTGTCATAACCTGTAGTTCGTTCGCGCATTTTACAATTTCAGTAACCCTCACATAATCTAAACTATCATTGGCAGGTTAACTGGTAGAGTGCTAAATTTGTTTTGTCATCAAAATTTGTTCACATCTCTTTGCCTCATTACAATTTGTTGGCGAGTGCCAAGGGATACTCTCCCACAAATTGTAACAGGGCAAATCTAAGACAGATCTATACAGACTAAATAACTTCACTTCAAAGTTAATAAGAAGCACATCCACTGAATATGAAGTCTTCAAGTTATATGATACCTGCACTTCAGAATAAATCCCAAATATGGGCTCCAGCTCTCTACCATTTAATTCTGGCATTATTTAGTGAATGAGAAATCACTCTTTGGGTTCACAAATGTGATCAGAAAAGGTGCCTGAGAACTTTGATCGTATCTCGACTGCCTCACAATCTTGTAAAAATCCTCAGCTTTCCTACCTACATTGTAGAATATCACCTGTCAGAAAAGAAACGTGAAAACATTTCATTTCGATACTATTTCATTTTTTTTTTATGACTGTTTTAATTTTGCAGCGTTTTATTTGGGGAAATTTTGGTGTAAATGCAACTAGATTGAAATCCTATCATGACCTGTTCAAGAAAGATTTATTTATTTACTGGAGTATTTATTTAGGACACTTTCGCCAGCCAAGGTCACCTCATGTCGGTCAGTTTTTCCGGTGGAGGAAGTTGGAGTACCCAGGGAGAACCACTGAGCAATGGCGAGCAACTGTCAGACTCCCCAGTGTACTTACTCCACACAAGTAGGGTTAGAATTGGTTAAAGACAGGTGCCCCATCAACGTGCAGTACACCTTAGTACACACACCACGTCTCCATGTGGGCAACTGGTACTAAGCGTCTCGCTTATAGACACATCGCAGCTAGCCCTGGTGGGAATCGAACCGTGGATCTCTCAGTTTGAAGTTCAATGCTGTAACCACTGAGCCACCATGCTCCCAAATCAAGAAAGAGAAAGCTTTTGCGATTACAGCTGTGTACAATGATGATAAACCAATCACTGTGATCTAAATAAATGTGAAATCTACTCAACAGGAAAATTGGTACATGTATTACACTTTACAATTTGTCAAATTACAAAGTGTAAAATAGTAATAACTTCGAGTGTAGTAATAATCTTGAAACTCCTAACCTCTGAGCTAGGGCTGAATGTTAATCAGTATTGAATACCAATATTAGTATTTAAAAAAAATACTGCAGTACACTGGTGTATCAAAAAAGACTGTTCATTATATTTATTTATTTATTGGTGTTTAAGGTCACATACTTATGCATACTGGCTAATCATGACCGTGACAGTTTTACAGGTGGAGGAAGCCGGAGTACCCGGAGAGAACCACCGAGCAACGACAAGCAGCTGCCAGCTCCCCAACATTGTAACTCCGCACTGCAGCACAGGCAGGGTTAGATTGGTTGAAGACATGTGCACCATTGATGTGCAGTAGGCCTTAGTACACGGCGTCATTGTGCCCCCATGTGGACAATTGGGATTAAGTGCCTTGCCCAAGGACACAACGCGGGAGTCCGAATCGATCGCTCAGATGGTCACCCATCCAAGGACTAACCGGGCTTGACATTGCTCAACTTC
Source organism: Pictodentalium vernedei (assembly GCA_031216915.1). Taxonomy (NCBI): domain Eukaryota; kingdom Metazoa; phylum Mollusca; class Scaphopoda; order Dentaliida; family Dentaliidae; genus Pictodentalium; species Pictodentalium vernedei. Next base: position 418,529,259 of record CM062293.1, on the reverse strand, counting down.
GGAGATCTGATGAGAACCGGTTACCACAACGCCACTGCGCCCCCAAAAAGACTGTTTCATACCTGATACATGTCATATTCAGGACTTGAGCCATCACAGTCAGATCAAATCATCAGTGTGGCTTGACGTTACAGTTCAAATAATAAAATTTAAGTGACAGTCGTGTGATGCAACTTATTCAATTCACTGATTGGTGTGTGTGGGGGAGGGAGAGGACAGCAGTCAGTGGTGTAAACCTGATTTGCCCCGACTGTGATGGCTCAAGTTCTCTGATGAAATATTAAAACTACCTCACCAAGGCATGGCTTCAATGAATTGAGTCATCTCTGCTGGAACAAATCAACATGCCTTGATGATGCAGTTTGAATATTAATCAGTCAGGATTACAGTTAAAATGACCGGGAGAAACTTGTTTTTACCGGATTTGTGACACGTCGGGAGAGGGGTTAATTTATTAGATATGATGCCCCGGTCAGTTGATTAATTGCTGTTATTATTGAATGACCTGTGCTTTGTCTCTTACATGTGCATTGAACCAACAACACCTGCCCTGTCCATTCAGAAAATCAATCATTAAGCTTCAATAAATAACACCTTTTGTCTATAATCAGTCCTAGTCACTCCCCACTTAATTTCGGCATGTTTAATCATCGGGCAGGTCTTATCACTACATGCAGGGTGGATGAATAGCAGTGATGAGTTTACCTGGTAATTTCTCTACAAGTCACACTATTTTTTATCACGTCAGAAGAGTCATGCGAAGATAGTTCCCCATTATCTTTTCAGCTTGACATCATTCAGTTTTCCTGCGTCATTGCAAACATCATCACAAAATCTGTGTACTCCAGTGTTCCGTATTTCCCTCCCTCCACTACCCATATATTCCTTTGCCTTTACGATAGTTTTACGGTGTGTTTGGCCCAACAGAGCTTAACCCTTTACCCAACACAGACGATTTCCACACACCACAAAATTTATTATTTTAAATATAATTTTTTTAGTTTTTTCAAAACATTTCAACAAAACCATATCATGTGACCCCTCTTTGGAATGAGCTCGTTCCAAAGAGGTATCACATGATATGGTTTTGTTAAAATTTTTCGAAAAATAATATCTTTTCAGCTGCTGAATTTGCATATTACGCGGGCGGATGCGGGCGATTCGTTGGGTAAAGGATTAAACTTGTATATATATTCATTACCATTTGTAATTATTCATTGTTTTTGGCTTCGCTGTAGTTCCACCTATTGGTGTATATACTCTCATTATCATCTTTGTATTATACGGCATAGTCCACATCACACATATGTCTTTGTCTTAGTTTATTTCCTTTCCCCCCACCTGTCACAAAAATTAATGAACTCTGAGAAATTTATTTTAAGGTAAATAAAATATACATGTGTCAGTTGACTGTTCACTTCATATTACATGTAATTTAATGACATCTATCACTCATTAAACAAAATAAATTAGGCTCCACACAGTAGATTTTCTGTTTCTCTGGTCATTTTTTTGTAAAATTGCCTTTGGGTGGGGGGTTATTTTATTTTTGTAATTATTTCTTTGATGTCAAAAATTCATGTTCTTGGTTTGTTTTATGTTTTAGGCATCATAATGTACAGAATAGCATGGGTGGTGGTGTATTTTGTCCCTTGAGTGCAAGAAGGCTTTGCAATGCATTGCAAAGCCTTGTTGCACTCAGTGGACAAATTTATCAGTTTTATTAACTTTCGTAAAATATCAGACATAAACCATTTAATTATTATTTTTTAAGTTTGCATTGCTTACAAAAAAGAGCATGTGGCAGCCTAAAGGACCAGTTGGGAGGGCCTGAGAAACAGATTTTAAAGTTCTTTAGGCCTAATTGATAACTGTGTTTTGATCTTGTGGTAATTTGAGATGGAGGATGGACTTGTGCATTGCTGGATTTTTTTTGGATTGACACGCATTACTGTGTCTTGTTTCTAAATTGGGTGGAGTAAGCAAACCCCCCCCCCCCCCTGTCTTCTTTGAGATTGAATCAAGTGAAGAAAGACAAATCATAAGTTGTCATCACAATCGTTTATTGATTTTAATTGTGTTATGTAAACCAATTTGAAAAAGAATTAACAGTGCTGAAAAATAAGACAATGAACATCTTTTTTGATAAAATGTACATATACCAAATCCAAATTTATGGGTTTAATATTGTCAATAGTTCAACTTCATACTGTAAATGATGATATACCGATATTTTTGTGATTACACAGGTATTCAATCGATATTGGTTTGAATACCAGTATGTATCGGTGTATCAATTTCCTTTGCAGCCCTACTCTCAACAGCAGTAACACAATTAAATATACTTGGAAATGGCTGATTAACACGACCTGCATGTAGTCTGTGTCACACCCCACCCTCCCCAAGTGGTTTACTATTATTATTGTTATTATTTATTGGGGTTTAATGTTTGATAAACCAAACTTGGTACAGATATTATAAGTCTTAATCACTTTTAAAGATCGAAGATAAGACATGTGACACATCATGTCCTATTTTCTAAAATGTAGGTCAGCATGATATACCGTATTTACTCTATGTATTGGGACAGCTAAAAATAATTATTTTCACAGGTGTCTCAATTGTTAGAAAATGGGGAAGAACACAGCCTGGTCTTGATTTGATGCTGAATAAAGTTGTGTGTGATTCGTTTTCCATCACTATATACAAAAATCGCCGTCCAATTTTTTTTTATATTTTCATTTTTTGCTTCGAAAACATAGCTTATGATCCCTCATTGGAATGAGCGCATTGCGCTCGTTCCAATGAGGGATCATAAACTATGTTTTTCGAAGCAAAAAATGAAAACTTTTTGTTACTCAAGAATTTTTTTATGAGTGTCGTCTGCTACTGGCGATGGGCCAACTGGAAACAAATCTCCTGAATGTCCCAAACTTTGGAGCATAAAAAAAATATAGTTTTCTGGAAAAAATGTGTGTCCCAAATCATAGAGTGTCCCAATACATAGAGTAAATATGGTACCTGTTGTTTTTATCTCTCCCTCCCCATTCCTTTTCAACATGGACAGAGGTGACACATCATAACCTAATTTCTAAAAGAATTTAAAATTCGGAAAAGTATGTTAACATAACCTACTTGTTGTCCTTCCCCCAAGATGTATATGCATGTAAAGTTGTGTAAAACTAAGCCAGTATGGTAATATAAATAAGGCCTAAAAAAGTTAAAAATCTGTTACTTGGGCACTCCCACATCGTCATTTTGGCTGCTGCATGCTCTCTTTTTATAACCAATGCAATCATAAAAAAAATAATAATTAAATGGTTTAAGTCTGATATTTTACCAAAGTTAATAAAATTTATAAATTTGTTCCTTGAGTGCAACAAAGCTTTCTTGAGTGCAACAAAGCCTTCTTGCACTCACAAGATGAAATACACCACCACCCATGCTATTCTGTAGATTACGAGGCCTAAAACAAAAAACAAACCAAGAACATGAACTTTTGACGGCAAAGAAATAATTACAAAAGTAAAAAATAAAATAAAAAAATGCCTGCCCACATGTAATTTTACAAATGAAAGTGTCAATGACACTGCAGCTCCACTTATCCAAGAAGGGACTGAACTAAATAGAAAGCTCCAGCAATGCCAAGTCATTTAATCAAGTTTCTACAGAAAAGACACGACACCAAAGCAACATATCAAATCTGAAAAAGATCAGTGAGGGATGTACTTATGGAATTGTTGACAATTTATATGCCAAATCCAAGATGGCTAATGGCGGCCATGTTTTTGAACAAAGACATCACACCAAAGCTACATATGAAATTTGAAAAAAATTGGGTGAGATATGTAGCCCGTAGGGTGTGCTAATGGAATTGTTGATAATTTATATGCCAAATCCAAGATGGCTGCTGGCAGCCATGTTTCTCAAAATTAAGAAAAAATTGATAGCTTCCATCCAGATATGACTCCAAACCTGCACATGCAATTTGAAAATGATCGGGCGAGAGTTGTGCTAATGGAAATGTTGACAGTTTATTTGCCAAATCCAAGATGGCTGCTGGTGGCCATGTTTTTCATAAAAATTCTGAAGAATTTTATAGCTCCCATCTAGACATCATACCAAAGCTACATATTAAATTTGAAACTGAGCGGGTAAGAGATGCAGCCTGTAGGGTGTGCCAATGGAATTGTTGACAATTTATATACCGAATCTAAGGTCTCGTTACAGTTATTCAGGTGAAAATGTCGGCTTTTCAAGAAATGTTCAGCTTATGATTAACATGGCCGAGGATATTTCGCATTTAAATTACCTCCCATATTCACAATACTCAAAATGTATATAGTTTCTGGAAGCTCTGAATATGGCCCTTTCTGGAGACAACTGTACACAACAGAAATCTTACAATATCACTCAAAACACTCAGCCGAATGACACAGTTGATGGCTAAAAAAATGGCTCAAAATGGTCAAAATTTTCTCATTTTGGGGATAAATCTCCAATTTTCGTGCATCGATAGTGATAAATTCCTCATTCCTCCACTGAGGATTTTACAACATAACATGATCATTCTGACAAATAAAAAACATATGGGTTTCTTATTCATTTTTTCTGAAGGCTTTCTCAAAGCAAATTTACACAAAAATTGTCCCATTTGTAAACTGCAAATTGTCAGGTCCCAAACAGGTCTGGGTTTGTCATTTAACACTTCCATGTGACCTTGACCCCCAATTGAAATGCACTTGACAATACACAGTTTGAATCAAGACCATCAACAGATTATTTTGGCCATATCACCATTAACCCTTTACCTAACGTAACGGCCAAAATCGGCCAGCGCTATTCTCAAAAATCGCCAATTAATTTTCAATATTTTTTTCATTTTTTGTCTCAAAAACATAGGTTATGGCCCCTCGTTGGAATGAGTTCGTCGAGCTCGTTCCAACGAGGGGTCATAACCTATGTTTTTGAGACAAAAAATGAAAATGAAAGTGTCAATGACACTGTAGCTCAACTTGTCAAGACAAAGACATGTACATGTATAGTATGTGACACAGCAATGACAAACATCTAGGTAATGACCTGATAACAAAGGTACATATAAAGTATTGTAACGGTCTGTACATAAATACTGACCGTAGCCTGTAACAAATGTATAGGTAAAGTATTGTAAAGGTGGGTGACAGTCAGATGCTAAACTAGAAAAGAAATCTTTGAGTCCCAGAGTGGGTCTGACTGAACCCCAAAATATTTGTTCTCATAGCACAATGATAACAAAGGCACCCCAAAACACACTCGTTCCTGTCCCAAGGTGAAAACAAAAGTACTCAAGAAGTTTTGTGAAGATCAGTTCATAAATACGAGCTGTATAGAACTTGTGACAAAAAACTGATTGGACCTAATTTCGTTACAAAATGGCCACTGGCAGCCATCTTGAATTTTGGACCGTACCCAGAAACACTCATTCTCATCCCAAGGAGATAACAAAGGTACCCAAGAAGTTTTGTGAAGATCGGTTCATAAATACAGCCTCTACCCTGAGCCGTATTGACATGTGTGCTTACATTGTGTAAGTAGCACTGAATAAATCAAAGTTCATCTAATTTGCATAATTTCTGCACGAAAAAAACCCCCTTACAATATGTGATGTATTCCATGTTACTAAACATTCATACAAAAATTTATTAAAATCAGAACTTTCATACAAAAGTTCTATACAAAAGACTGATTGCACTAATTTTGGTACAAAATGGCTGCTGGTGACCATCTTGAATTTCGGACCACACCCAAAAACACTCGCTCTCATCCCACGGTGATAAGAAAGGTACCCAAGAAGTTTCGTAAAGATTGGTTCATAAATATGGCCTCTAGTCTGAGCTGTATAGAAGTTGTGTACAAAAAACTGATTAGACCTAATTTCGGTACAAAATGGCCACTAGCAGCCATCTTGAATTTTAGACCGCACCAGAAACACTCGTTCTCGTCCCAAGGTGATAACAAAGGTACCCAAGACATTTCGTGAAGATCAGTTCATAAATACAGACTCTAGTCTGAGCCGTATTGACATGTGTACTTACTGTGTGTAAGTCGCACTGAAAAAATCAAAGTTCATCTTAATTTGCATAATTTCTGCACGAGAAAAAAACCCGTATTATATGTGATGCATCCCATGGTACTAAACATTCACACACAAAAATTATTCAAATCAGGGCTTTCATATGGAAGTTCTGTGCAAAAATCTGATTGCACCTAATTTTGTACAAAATGGCTGCCATCGGCCATCTTGAATTTCGGACCGGACCCAAAAACACTCGTTCTCGTCCCACGGTGATACCAAAGGTACCCAAGGAGTTTCGTAAAGATCGGTTCATAAATACGGCCTCTAGCCCGAGCCGTATTGGCATTTGCACTTACAGTGCTGAAAGTAACCCCAAAAAACATCAAAATTAGTCTAATTTGCACAATTTACGTACGAGAAAAAAACCCGTATTATATGTGATGTATCCCATGGTACTAAACATTCATACAAAAAATTATTCAAATCAGAGCTTTCATATGGAAGTTCTGTACAAAAAACAGATTTCTGCATCGTTGGTACAAAATGGCAGCTGGCAGCCATCTTGAATTTCGGACCGCACCCAAAAACACTCGTTCTCGTCCCACGGTCATAACAAAGGTACCCAAGAAGTTTCGTAAAGATCGGTTCATAAATACGGTCTCTAGCCCGAGCCATAGCAGCTTGGCACTTACAGCTCTGAAAGTAACACTAAATAAATCAAAGTCAGTCTAATTTGCATAATTTACGCATGAGAAAAAAACCTGTATTATATGTGATGTATCCCATGGTACTAAACATTTATACAAAACTTTATTCAAATCAGAACTTTCATACAGAAGTTCTGTACAAAAAACTGATTTTTGCATCATCGGTACAAAATGGCCACTGGCAGCCATCTTGAATTTCGGACCACACCTAAAAACACTCGTTCCCGTCCCAGGGTCATAACAAAGGTACACAAGAAGTTTCGTAAAGATCGGTTCATAAATACGACCTCTAGCCCGAGCCATAGCCAATTGTTGACGTACGGACAGACGGACAGACGGACAGACGGACGACGGGCCATGACAATAGCTCAAATTTGACTTCGTCAAAGTTGAGCTAAAAATAGTTATTCAAGAATTATTTTTGCAAGTGTTGTCTGCTTTTCAGGTTAGGTAAAGGGTTAAAGAGAATTATTTACTAAATCCATACCAGCATAAACTAAAACTATAGCTCAAAATAGTCATTTGGCTGAGGATATCCAATAACCTCGGAAATTACCTTTTAATAGGAAACGAGACCTACGATGGTCACTGGCGGCCATGTTTTTGAACAAAGTTGGTGAAATTTGATAGCTCGCATCTAGACATTGCCCCAAAGCCACATATGAAATGTGGAAATGATTGAGTGAGAGCTGCGGCCTGTAGGGTGTGCAAAAGGAATTGTGGACGGACAGACATATGGATGGAAACAATTGATTGCAACCCATTGCAATAGCTCATACATGTCAAGTTGAGCTAAAAATGGCCTGAGAAACAGATCAACTTTGTGTGGCCTAATGAGCCCAAACTGTTTTGCAGACATAACATGCTGCATGACCAGTTTTCCAAAATGAAGAAGATCAGAATGACACTTATTGTCTGTGACACACACCTTTACCAGATGTTTTTTAATCTAAAGTTTGATAATCCAAACCCAAATAGTATTGGAATTATGAAACAGAGTTGTTTTGGGGGCAGACAGATGGATAGATATGATGCATGGACATGATTAATTTTCTAAATTTGAAGTTGAGCATGACCTTCTTGGTGTCTGAGCCACCCCCACCCCCTCCAAGATGTATATACATATCAAGTTTGGCAACCCCAGGCATGTGGTATAGGAATTATGACCCCAAATTATTTTTGGGATGGATGGAGTGACATTTAGAGCCAGAAGCTAATGCGTCTGCCTTGGTGGCACTGGTGAATAACAAAAAAAATCTGCTTAAAAATTTGAGTAAATTCTGAGAATCAAGTTTGTTAAATCAAGACCCTCAGTTAATATTTGGGCTCCCAATGGGCCCCAAAGTATGAGGAATACTCTTCAAAAATCTTATTCAGATCCATCAGTCAGAATTTTTTTGATATTTGATGGACAACAACTTTGGGAGGTAAGATCTACCTCAGTTCAAACCAAGTCTCTGGGTTAATATTTGGGCTCCCTATTGGAGCCTAAATTTTAACCTAGTCCAATATGAGGAATCATCTTTAAAAGTCTTCTTCTGCAGAACTACTAGTCAGAATCTTTTGATATATGACAGAATCCTTACAGGGGTTGGATTCAAGTTCATTCAAATTGAGCCCATCAGTTAATAATTGGGCTCTCAATGGGAGCCTGAATTTTAACATGGTGCAATATGGAGAATAAAAAATCTTCTTAAAGCCACTAGTCAGAATCTGTTGATATTTTGTTTACAGCATCCTTCCAGGGGTCAGCTTCAAGTTCGTTCAAATTAGGTCTCTCAATCAATATTTGGGCTCGCAATTGGAGACTGAATATTAACTTTGTGCAATATGAGGAATATTCTTGAAAAATCCTTTTCTCACAAACCCCAATATAGAATCTTTTTATATTTGATATACACCATCCTCAAGGGAGCCCGCTACAAGTCCCTGGAGCCCAAATGTTAACTTAGTCCAGTACGAGGAATAACCTTTAAAAATCTTCTCCAGAAGCACTAGTCTTTTAATATACAGAGTCAAAAAGGAAAGTGTAATAGAAACAAATGTGGAAAAATAGCGTAAAGGATGAAAGATACTAGTTCTAATATTGCATGTTTGTGGACAAGAGTCGTGCGAAGAGTTTAATGCCATGTTGTTGTTGTCCACCCAACCGTATACAATTTTGCTACAGATTTCAAAATAGCACATGCTACCAGAGAATGCCAAATTGAATGGGTGACCAACGATTTTCTTTGTGTTATGTTGTGCTAGAGAGCCTGGGTTATTGAGAAAACACGCTAGTTTTTGTCTTCCGACATTTAAAAAAAATGCCAAGGTTAACTGAAAATCAGAGGTTGCGTGCCATTAGTATGCATGAGGCTGGGATACCTCCAGATGAGCTCACTGCTGAGTTCAGAGTCACTGTGGCCACTATTTACCATCTCATTAGAAGGTATAGAACTACTGGATCTACTTCTGATCAACCACGTTCAGGCCGACAAAGAGTTACGACCCCTGCACAAGACCGACACATCAGGACGTCTCACTTGCGGAACTGCTTCCTTCCTGTCGACGAGAACAGCAGCAATTACTCCTGGTAGAACTAACAATAGAATTAGTTCACAAACTGTCCGCAACAGACTCGCTGAACACAGCATCTGAAGTAGGCATCCATACCACAGACCAATCCTTACCCAACGTCATCGTACCATCAGAATGGAATGGGTACGTCAGCGTTTTCGCTGGACTCAGCAGCGTTGGAGCAGTTTTTTTTTGTGATGAATCACGATTTCGTCTATGGTGCTTTATGGAAGGGCAAGAGTGTATTGCTGATGAGAACGGTTTTCTGATGCTTGTGTGCGGGAATGCAACAGTTTCAGCGGGGTAGTGTAATGGTTTGGGCAGGAATTTCCTTGCACCAGCGAATGCAGTTGATCTAATGATCTTCATTGATGTTAATCTGAATGGACAGCGATATAGGATATAGGGACAAAATTCTTAACGCTGTTGTTGTCCTGTTCAGCACTAATGTCGGATTGCAGTTATTCCAGTAAGACAACGCCCCATGTCACATGGTGTGTATCTGCCATGACTTTCTTGAGGAGCAAAGTATCAAACTTCTTCCCTAATCCCCACTTTCGCCAGATCTGTCGCCACTTGAGCATCTTTGGGATCAAATAGTCTATTGGGTACGACTTCATGATCTTCAGACATTAGGCGATTTACGTAATGTTCTAGGGCAGGAGTGGAACGCAATACCACAGGTGATATACAGCATCCTCAGAGGTGTCAGATTTAATTTCCAGGTTATCCCCCACAAACATACACCATTTACAAGAGCTCACGTATTGCTGAAGCAATACAATGTCCCCTACCAGACTAATGAGCATTAATAATTATACAAATGTTATAACCTAGATGTGATCAGCATGAATTCCATTGAAGCATTTCCAAAAAAAAGTCTGGAAAACTGATATTTTGGCACTTTTCCATATTTCCAAGGGCCATAACTCACACAAGAATAATGCAATCAGCATGAAAGTCAAACTTGATCTGTAAGGCATCGTTCTATAGTAGGTTACCAAAAATGAAATCATTCAGTTGAAGCATTTCCAAAAAATGTCCGGAAAACTAAAGTGTGACTGACAGACTGACGGATAGACAGAGTGCAAATGAAACTTGATTTGTAAGTCATCGTTCTATAGTAGGTTACCAAAAATGAAATCAGTCCGGAAAACTGATATTTTGGCACTTTTCCATATTTCCAAGGCCCACAACTCACATAAGAATAATACAATCAGCATGAAACTCAAACATGATCTGTAAGTCATCGTTCTATAGTAGTTTACCAAAAATGAAATCATTCCGTTGAAGCGTTTCCAAAAAAAGTTTGGAAAACTGATATTTTGGCGCTTTTCCATATTTCCAAGGGCCATAACTCACACAAGAATAATGCAATCAGCATAAAAGTCAAACTTGATCTGTAAGTCATCGTTCTAAAGTAGGTTACCAAAAATGAAATCATTCGGTTGAAGCATTTCCAAAAAAAAGTCTAGAAAACTAAAGTGTGACTGACAGACTGACGGATGGACAGAGTGCAAACCTACTGTCCCCTTCGGCGATGCCGATAGGGGACTAATAAAACACAAATCTACAGACAAAACAGCTTCACTCATAGTTACACACTTATTAAGCCGGAGGAGAGGTAAAAAATCATCCCCCCCCCCTCCCTTTTTGAAGAAATCTTAAAAAACAAAGAGGGGAGCGCTCTGGAATCAGTAGAAGCGGTACCAAATAACAATATATATTGGTCGAACAGGCACCCCGGTATTAATTATTATCAATAAATTGGTGCTTAACGCCACTTCAGAAGCTAAGGCTATAGCAGCGATCCCAGTAATTAATATTGTCCGCTTGCAATGTATACTAGAGTCGGCATATGTAGATAGGTTGAAAACCAGTGATATAACATACACATGTCCAATAGAATCACAATGGACGATCTCTGGAGAGTAAACACACTTCCGAGGTAACCCACAGGCGTACAATAAATTCCAATAAATAACACTCCCAGACATGTTCTATCCGATATCTGTGCTCCCAGAAACAAGCGAATATACGAGAGTGTAAAGACAAGTTGTATTCGATTGGGTACCCAAATTAATAGAAACCAGGATTTAGAAATGGAACAAGCTATGATAAACAGACTCATCACGGACATGAGTAAAACATACCCGTACACACACCCTCTACCCATTAAATTTTTTTTATTGGCCTGTATTTTGCCATTTTTTACTTGTTTTCATTTGTGTTCATTCATGTTCGTTTGTTTTCGTTATTTAGTAGCACCGCTGTCACAGTGCTGAAGCTGCGGCGATTCGTGCAACGCCAATGATGTTTTAAAACTAGTTGGTGACAAAAAAACTTGTTGGTGACAAAAAAACTCATTGGTGACAAGTCCATAAATGTGAAAGAAATTATCTGAATGACATGCACTATTGAGAGGGTGTAGACATCATGAAGATACACTTGCATACCAAGTATGGTGTCTTTCCATCAAGTATTTTAGGAATTATGGTGTGTTTTAAACTCATTGGTGAAAGACCGACCGACAGACAGACTGACATTGCCACATAAAGAGCTGCTCATCGCAGCTAAAAATATCTTCAGATCCACCAGTCAGAATCCTTTCATATTTGGTATACAACATCTCTAGGGGGCTCAGATTCAAGTTTGTTCAAATCGAGTCCCTGGGCTAATATTTGGGCTCCCTATGTTTCAACATAGTGCAATTTGAGGGAATTTCTTTAAAAATCGTCTCCAGAACAATCAATTGAACCTTTCGATATTTGGTATACATGTGGGGGGGGGGGGGGGGGGGGGTCAAATTCAAGTTTGTTCAAATTAAATCTCTGGGATATTTGGACTCTGAATTTTAACCTAGTGTAATATGAGGAAATTTCTTTAATAATCTTCTTCTTCAGATCCACCAGTCAGAATCCTTTCATATCTGGTATACAACATCTCTAGGGGGCTCAAATTCAGGTTTGTTCGGATCCCTGAATTAATATTTGGGCTCTCTATTGGAGCCCAAAGTTTAACTTAGTTCAATATAAGGGAATTTCTTTAAAAATATTCTTCTTCAGATTCACCAATCAGAATCCTTTCATATTTGGTTTACAAAATCTCTGGGGAGGTCAGATTCATGTTTGTTCAAATCGAGTCCCTGGGTTAATATTTGGGCTCCCTGGAATTTTAACTTAGAGCATTATGAGGAAATTTCATTAAAAATCTTCTTCAGATCCACCAGTCTCAATGCTTTCACATTTGGTATACAACATCTCGGGAGTGGGTTTGTGGGGGCAGATTCTAATTCGTTCAAATCGGGGGGAGGGTTGCAGTGACTGCAGTGACATAACAGCCCTTGAAAGTTAGGCAGTGGTTGTCTGCAGCTGATAGAATTGCAAGCAGTCAGAAACACCCATGATAATAATCATCTGACATGGACACTAGAGTTATAAATAATTTCATGACTTCATTCCTCTGTAGTGTTGTTGAACCATGACTAACTGAATGTGACCCCAAATACTTCTTTGAGCCACTTTGTCAGGTGAGCAATTAAGGCCCCTTGGGGCCTCTTGTTTTCCAGAACTCACTGAGCTCTGTCAAACAAGGTATAATAAACTAACCCTCCACAGACTGATAGCCGACACTAATTACTGAAGAAAGGTTAGATTCACTTTCCAATAGATACGAATAAAACAAATCCACATAAACTAATTCTGACATTCAAAATTCATTTTACACACAACCCTATCAATGATTATTTAGCAGAGTTTAACCCTTTACCCAATGCAGATGATATCAAAATTTATTATTTTAAATATCATTTTTTTCAATTTTTCAAAAAATTTCAGCAAAACCATATCATGTGACCTCTCACTGGAACAAGCTCGACGAGCTCGTTCCAAAGAGTGGTCATATGATATGGTTTTGTTGAAATTTTTTTAAAAGTTAAAAAATTTATAGTAATTTATATATTTTTTATACTTACCAATGACCCAGACATAGCTGGTGCTAACTCTTAAAATATAGGGCCAAACACAAATTTTGCCCCACAATCCCCAAAATTTGCATCTAAAACCAAAGAAAACATGTCCTGAATGGCCCTCCACACTTCACCTCTACTGTGCATGCTCAGTGTCAAGGACGTTCCGAAATTGGCGCCATTATTCATTCTTATAACCAGTGCCTGGTAAGCGCTATGTACTCAGCGGGGAGGTAAGAGTTCCCAACTCCTGGGAGGGCCATCCCCGTCTGGGTCATTGGTAAGTATAAAAAATATATAAATTACTATAAATTTTTTAACATTTTTATACTGTACCAATGACCCAGACATAGCTGAATAGTAAAAAGGCTGGAGGGCCAAGGACATAGAGCAAGATGGAATACACCCAATTACATAAAATAGAGTCATCCCCTCTAGGGAAAAAGAAGTATTAGGCCTTACATGTATCTTTCTTATTTATGATAAATTAGAAAGATACAACACCTTCCAAAATTGAGCATCATACATCCATGTACTCTATTAATATCCAGTATAATCCTTATACTAATAATTTTTAAAGTAAGCCAATAAATAAAGTAAGTCTAGAGAATAGAGACTCTTTATACTCCTTAAAAGTGTCTGAGGATTGTATAATAATGTCCGTTGACACATGCTATATTCAAAAGCTATACTTTAAAAACTAAGACCTGAATGAAGTTTTAAAACATAAACTTCTCACTAAACAACCATCCCAATAACAGCTCAGAATTACTAACTCCAGAGGAGGTATCCCCTTGTTTTCATAGTAAAACAGGTGACCCAAGGGAACACCCTCCCCCCCCCCCCCTTTTCTTGCCCTGGGTCAAATAGCGAAGAGGGCAGCAGAACGGAGTCAATGCCAAAACAGACAGCCTACCTAGCTATAGTAGCAACTGTTAAGTGAATGACATTCTGAGCAGTAGATAATAGACCTAACAATAGAGGCCTCCAGAAATGGACTCGATATTTCTGAGATAAAAATTCATGAATGTGGATGGCTGAGCGCAATGAGCAGCCTTCAAAAATCTATAATAGCGACACTATTAATGTAAGCCCAAGATGTAGAAGAACTCTTACTTCATGAGCCGAAATCTCAAACACAACTGCTGAGTCAATGATATACCATAAGCAGTATCGATAGTTAATTGAATCCATTAGCAATAGAATGGAGCGTAACGTCCTTCCATTAGGCATCAAAGACAGAAGAAGCTTATGCCCGTAGTAATAAACAGATATCTGTTTATAAATACATAAACTTTAACCGGACAGAGTAAAGGCCTATGCCCGTACAAAGACGGAAGGACCTTAATAACAATAGGTTCCGGATATTAATTAGGAGCCTGACTCTTATGCAAAAATCCAACCTAAATAGTAAAGGAAGTAGTGATTCCGAAACTACGAAAGTGAAAATCATCCACCGATAGTGCATGAAACTCACTGACTCTTCAGTAAAAGAGAAGCCAACAGAATTACAGGGGCGCGGTGGCTCAGTTGGTAGAGGTGCAGGCTGCAAGCCGAGAGGTCCTCGGTTCGAATCCCACCTGCGGCAACCGCGTTGTGTCCTTGGGCAAGATACTTCACCCCGACTGCCTACATGGGGGCACGATGACGCTGTGTACTGCGGTGTACTGCACGTCGATGGTGCGCATGTCTTCAACCAATCTAACCCTGCCTGTGCTGCGGTGCAGAGTTCAGAGTTACGATGTTGGGGAGCTGACAGCTGCTCGTCGTTGCTTGGTGGTTCTCTCCGGGTATTCCGGCTTCCTCCACCCATAAAACTGTCACGGTCACGATTAGCCATTGTGCATAAGTATGTGACCTTAAACACCAATAAATAAATAAATAAATACAACAGAATTACTGTCTAAAAGGTCAGAATTTGAAAACTACTGTTTCCAGAGGCTCAAATGATTACTTAGCTAAATAAGAACCGAAGTTAAATTCCGTATAGAAATTTAATCTAATGATTCTAAGTCTATTTATCGAAAAGTTACTAACTGACTTAGATAAAGAGACATAAGGCTCAATTGTAAACTATCATAGAGTGCATAGGTATGAGGTAACATAAACCTATAACCTTAATAACAGGCTGCAGTAGATCTTGTCAAACAAGTATACTAAAAAGTTGCAATGACTAGTATGGAGGGATCAACAATATCAACATAGTGATCCCTACACCAACGATGGAAGAGCCTCCACTTTAGCCGCATAGTATAGCGAAGAAGAGGTTCTCCTATAGTAAGAAATCGCGTCCAAAGCTCGTCCAGTACAATGCTTACAATGCAATAAGGACCACACAACGGAATACGTGAAGGTTGAGACCTTGCGGGTTGTGATAAAGATGACACGATTTTACCCAGCGAAAAAAGATTCTCTCATGGATGAAGATTTTGCGTTAAGTCCCACAGTAGACATCAGAGTAAATTTACCTACGGTCTCTGTGAAGACAGAGATGCTATCAACAGAAATGTATTGCGGTTGTTTATCTTAGCAATACTTGCTGAAACAACAGCGCAGGAGGATACGCATATCCTATCATTCCGTCCTATTAGATCAAAAGAGCGTTAACAACATAAGCTCAGAGATCTGGACATGTAAACACATACGTCTGCAATTGATTAGCAAGTTGTGTCGTAAATAAAATATCATTGAGCGCTCCCATTGATAGCAAATCTGATTGAATACTTGTTTGTTGAGAGTCCATTCTGACGGCAACAAGCGACCCATAAGTGAAAGGGAGTCCGGTAATACAATCAGACGACCCGGAATATGACGGACCGAAGCAGAACTTGGTGTACTATAACAAACAGAAGGATTCTTTCCATTAAATTGAATAACGGAAACGAATGAGTGCCTCCCTGGTTCCGGAGAAACGCCACTACTGTCGAATTAAAGGACAGAATTTGGACATGCTTTTCTGAATAATGTTCATCCAATGACATAAAGCAAGCCTAAAAAAACATTATTCCGTGGAAGATAAGTGCTTGCTTAGAGACTGCGGAACCCAAAGACCCTGGCACTTCGAATCCGTTGGGATCAATATTATATCCCAACCTGTTTGACTGGCAACCGTCATAATTATAAAACTCGGATCCGGCAACTGCAGTGGCACTCTCTGAGTCAACCACCGAATGTTTGCTCCAGTCTGAATCTCTTGCTACACTAGATAGACAAGAGAACATGTAAATCGAGCAATTCATGGATTGCTGAAAAGTTGCCGTCGAAGAGAAGCTTCTCCGAGAACGAAGCGACTCTGAGAGAGTTCTTCACCTTACTATCCACGCGCGTGGATGTAGCTAGGGCTGCGTCACGTCTAACCAACTCCAAGCAGCCACTGAAGGGCGGAGTTATACGTGAACAAACTACTGCCCTCAAAAGAAATCACATTGAGGATCATATCCCGGAATTCTTTCTCTTGAAGACGTAATGATAACGCCTCAGTAAGGTGGATTACGTATGATAAAGCGTCTAAGTTAAGTCCAATAGACATCATTGTCGTTTCCAACATTGTGGTTGGAAAAGACAAAGACGGCGAAAAAGATTATTTCCAGTCTTTAACCACGCCATCTAGATGCATATGAACTCTCGGTATGCCCTGTTCTGCCAAAATAAATTATTCGCATAAATGATAAAAGGCAGAAATGAGCATTGCGGACAAGAAACTAAACTATCATGCTTGGTAGCAGGCTTATATATATATAGCGTCGATAAATAATACACATGTTCTAATGACATTATTGGACTGTGTCGGTAAGTCAGGGACAATGTCCCTGAACCGATCCAAAATTCCGTGTCCAATGACTCTATAAGTCTCTTATCCAACATCGCAGCAATGTAGTCCGAAATAACAATGACTGGAAGATAATGCCGGAAGATATGTATGGCAGCTTCCGATGCTACGAAAGGGAAAACTCGAAATCTTTCGAATCCCTTTCGCCATCCTGTCGGACCCTATAAACCGTTCGGTCGTCCGTACCTGATGCAACCGCGGACCGCACCGACCCAGCGCTGTCGGATAATTCCTGATTCGACCGAGAAACTGTCGATTGCTGGGATGCTGCGAAAAAACTGTGCTAACTCGGATAGCACGTCCGTCACTGAGGCCTGTGGAGAAGGGGTCCTACGATGCATTGCCGCTGGAAGCTCCGTGATCGTTACCCCGTGCATACTACTATTATGCGAGCGAACGGAGTGTATAGGCCTCGTGTCCCTTGGCTACCGGATGGCGTGACCTGTTCGCCGTGGAATCATTGAATGACGAAACTGATCGGATACTCGAGGTCACGTAGCCAATGTGCGGTCGTGTGCACTGCTGTGAGGATGAGGAAGCATTATCAACAGTCTCTCGGACTGTCAATATAACGGAGCGTCCCGAGCGATGGACATATGCTCCGAATGTAAAATATCTGAACCACAACATGCGGTCCCCTATGTTGTTGGACGAGAGAGGGACCTCTCTCGCTCACAGCCCGGACGGACCTGGACGAGCCAGGAACTGGACTAACAGGCTTCCTCCGATCTGTCCTCAATCCGCCGTCACTGGGTGAGTACTAAAGTAATTATAGTGCTCGCATCACCCAAATCTCCTTCCTAGACCGCAACGGACGAACCCGGCAGCCGAACCATTCGATGAATGTACGCTACACCGGGTGAGCTAGCGAATGTCGATCCTACAAGGGACCTATTAGGCGATAGACATATTCCATGAGCACTTATTGCCGCTAGCTCTTCATTAACTATGACGACAGAGGCACACTTTTGAAAGACATCGCCGTAACTTTGCGAACAAGAAACCAGAAATGCTTGGTAATAGCAAGCATATAATAATAAATATATAGCGTCGTTCAATAATTCGAAAGTTTGTGTGACATTATTGGACTATGTCGGAACTGAGGGACGATGTCCCTGAACCGAACCAAAAATTTCTAAGTCCACCGACGCTATCAGTTTCTTATCCGGCATCGCAGCATTCTGGTCCGATGAAAGAACCTGTACAAGATCAAGTCAGATGACATACACAACAGCATATGTTGTTCCGAAAGGGAAAGCTCGAATCCTCCGAATCCCTTTCGGTATCCCGTCGGACCGGATGAAATTTTCGGACGTCCGTACCCGCTTCCGTGGAGCGTCCCGACCCAGCATCGTCGGATAAAACATTATGCGACAGATTCAGTTGTTGCTGGGATGCTGTGATAAGCTGTGCTATTTAGGATAGCACGTCCGTCCCCGAGGCCAGTGCAGTAGCGGTCTTACGATGCATTGCCGCCGGAAGCTCCGTGTACGTTGACTCCCACACACTTTCCTATGCGAACGTCCGGAGTCTGCAGGCCTCGTGTCCCTGGCTACCGGATGGTGTGACCTGGTCGCCGATGATTCTCTGACTGGCGAAGCTGACTGGAAATCCGAGGTCACGTAGCCAAGAGCAGTCGTGTGCGCTACCATGAGAATGAGGAAGCCTTATTGACAGTCTCTCCGGACTGACTATATGTCGGAGCGTCCCGAGCGGCGGACGTATGCTCCGAATGCGAAACATTTTGTACCACAACATCTGGGGCCAGATGTTGTTGTACGAGAGAGGGGCCTCTCTCGCTCGCCGTCCGGATGGACCAGAACGAGCTATGAACCGGACTAAAAGGCTTCCTCCGTTCTCCCTCTAATCCGCCGTCACTGGGTGTGCATTTGGTTGATTTATAGTGCTCGCATCACCCCAAAACTCCTTCTAGACCGCAACGGACGAACCCGGCTGCCGAACCATTCGATGAATGGACGCTACACCGGGCGAGCTAGCGGGCGTCAAAGGCCGTCGAACCTACTAGGGTCCTCTTAGGCAATTGGCATATTTACATGAGCACTTTTCCGCTAGCCCTTCATTAATTGTGATGACGGAGGCACACTGTTGGAAGACATCACGGATACATCACCCTAATCTTGATCGTCTGAAATAGAAATTGATAAAGTAGAGTGACCCTGCGGGGAAAGGACCGGAATGTCCAATTCCCCACTAACATACCGTGACATACGCTTCCCATGTTGTCATCGAAATCATCAGATACAGAACAGGAGTTAATGCGAGTACACTGACTACATATAGAATGATTATAAAAGTCAGAGGAAGACTTCCTCTTATTACAATTGATCAAAATCCTTTCAATGTGAAAAGAAAACAAAGTCCTGGTACTCGCACCAACCCCTGACAATCAAAATACATAATAATAATATGATCCATTAATATAGAAAAAATAATTGAAATCAAAATATTTTGAAAAAATATTTTTTCAGAACAGCCCAAGTTTCTGAAAAGTAACGTTGAGCCCCAATGGATCCCAAGCCTAAGTGTGGACAAAAAATTTAAAAATATTTTAAACAATTTATGCAACACTTACGAACAATAATAATGTATCTAGTTATGATTAAATTAACATCAAGATATTATTTTCAAGAAATCCCTCCCCCCCTCACACAGAGGGCTGTTGCAAATGTAAACAATGAGTGTAAAAACACTAAAATAAGACTCCAGGCACCCAGGCCCGAAATCAGTTACCAAAAATACACTATCTGATGCAAAACAGAGACTTCCAGGGAAGAAACTGCAGAACATCAGATGGTAGATGCAGAACACAACGCCTAACCACCCATAGGTGAAGACGTAAACATGGGGAAAAGAACAGAATTCATTCTGTTATTCAGCTAAAACTCCCAAGAAATTTTAGTAATAATAATTACAGAAACTATGCCAAAAGCATGGGAGAATAGCAAGAGGGGACTTAAAGGAAAGGGAGAGAGGAAAACACTGAAAAATCAGTGTAACTAAATAACAAGAATGACAACAAAATGGCTGCTGCCTCGAAAATAGGTAACTTAACATAATTTCATTAAAAAATTTTAAGTTACAGCCCTGATAATATTCTGTCACACATTTGTCCTCTCCTCCTTCTATATCCTCCTTAGAATCACCATTTCACTAATATTTATGTGTCTGGCATCATTTAAACTGAGATTTACAAACACAAAGATCAGTCAGATGTTAACTGATGAAGGGCCAAACTAAGAATGACACTGCGCATGCGCAGTAGAGGTGAAGTGTGGAGGGCCATTCAGGACATGTTTTCTTTGGTTTTAGATGCAAATTTTGGGGACTGAGGGGCAAAATTTGTGTTTGGCCCTATATTTTAAGAGTTAGCACCAGCTATGTCTGGGTCATTGGTGCAGTACAAAAATATAATATTTTTTCAGCTGCTCAATTTGCATATTATGCAGGCGGATGTGGCCAATTCATTGGGTAAAGGGTAATGGCCACTTTAAACATATATGCCTATATCACGATTAAAATAAGTACACACTGTTTTGAGGATGTCTCTCCCAGGCATTGGTTACTGTATCCTATTTTACCAATGAAATAGAGGTCGTTTACCACAGTAATCAAGCACTACTCCACTTCACAATAACCCAGGATTCTAGAAGCTGTGCAGAGAATCACGTCTTGGCTGCCTGTTTAGGATAATTTGCTGATATTCTAAAGTTTTATTATTTATTACGATTTCGGGTAACTTTCCACATCCATGGCTATATCGTAACAACATAATTAAAAGTTAAGTTTAGTCAATCATTCATAATATGCTGTCCATTTTTAAGGCATTCACCACAGATATTGGTTAGCGGGGCTTATAATATAGTGGAACCCACTTAACCCTTAAAGGTCTGGACATTTTTTTTTATCATTTTTGCTACACTTGTTTGACTTTGCAGTTGTTTCTGGGTAAGGGTCATCTGCCTGTATGGGCTGCCAAGACTTGCCTAGAAACAACAGCCAAGGTACTGAGAATGTAGCTTGCAAGTGTATCTAAAGAAGAAGCTGTTTTATTGCAGTATAAAGTGATCAAAGTTGGAATTGGGCCTTTAAGGGTTAATTGGATTTCTCTTAATTGAATAACCATGTTAATTGAATAACTTTCAAACACAAAACCATTTACTTTACTTTCAATACAAATCTGATCTGTTAATTGCATATAGATTAGAGAGTAAACTCCACTATATTGAATAAAATTCTTGTAATAAGTCAAGAAAGCACCCCGACAGACACCAAATTTCTGATTTATATTCCTATTTAGCCTCTGCACCACCAATACAAACATTTAATCTATTATATATGGGGGCACGGTGGCTCAGTTGGTAGAGGTGCAGGCTGCAAGCCGAGAGGTCCTCGAGTTCGAATCCCACCTGCGGCAGCCGTGTTGTGTCCTTTATTTAAAAAATCACACAAACTCAGGTACCATCGACCAATAGAACATGAAAAGAAACGTTCTAATATTATATTATATGTATAGATCTACCACAACCAAGAATTGGATAAAGAACAAAAAACATTATTCATGATTTTCACATTTTATTATATAAAATGTACATTTTAAATGGTAAAATAATTGAAGTGAAAACGATATGAGAAACATGATAGCTTTTAGTTCATTATCAAAAGCCATTTATATTCCAACAAGACTAAATTCAGTAGCAAATGTTACCATTTGATGTCACCACACAAAATATTTGAAATGATGCTGCCCTTTTCACAATTATTTTATCAACAGAGTGACTTGCAAACCACTTCATTTTTCTCGATTTTCTCACATGTAGCAGACGATGTTCCTATTTATATTTATTTACTTATTGGTGTTTAAGGTCACATATTTTTGCTCAATGGCTAATCATGACCTCAACAGTTTTACGGGTGGAGGAAGCCGGAGTACCCAGAGAGAACCACTGAGCAACTGTCAGTTCCTCAACATTAGGGCTGTCACGATTTTTTAATTTAGGAATCGATTAATCATCGCAAATAATTGATAATAATTGATTAACTGGTAGAGTGCTAAATTATTTTTGGTCATCCAAATTAGTCCATGGCTTGTTGTCTTGTTACAATTTATGGGAGAGTGCCTATCCCCACAGACTAAATAAAATGAAACAAGGCAAATGCCCACTGACTAAATAATTTCAATTCAAAAATAATATGAAGCACACCCACAGAATATGAAACCATCAGGTTGTGGCACCTGCCCTTCGGAATAAAGCCCAAATATGGGCTTCCAGCACTCTACCAGTTAATCGTACCTAGATGACCCCCCCCCCCCCCCCCCCTCTCCCTCTCTTTGAAGTTGATAAAAATGAAGTTCAAGTCAGTTGACCTACCTCAAGTAAACAACGAAGACGATCCTTTTTTAGGTACATTCAAAGCTTTGATGTTCTGAACTTCGCAACTGCCGACGGTCTTGATTATTACACTGACGGTTCAAAAGTTCAGAACATCAAAGCTTTGATGAATGTACCTGAAAGACAAATGCTTCCAATGGCTTCTTCGGGTTTAACATCGATGTTCCTAACTCTTTGCCTTTAGAAACAATAGTTTTTTCATCAAATTTTCTTTTAATTATTAAACATCTGTGATGGGATACAATTTACTGATTATTCGACAACGAAAAATACTAATCAATTTCGCTGTGACCAATCAACAATCGGTTAATCGATTAATTGTGACAGCCCTACTCGACATACTAACTCCACACAAGCAAGGTTAGTTGGTTGATGACAGGGTGCACCATTGACGTGCAGTACAGTGCACAACGCCACTGTGCCCCCACGTGGGCAATGAGGATGAAGTGTCCTGCCCAAGGATACAACGCAGTTGCCGCAGGTGGGATTTGAACTGTGGACCTCTCAGCTTGCAGTCTGCACCTCAACCTACTGAGTCCCCGGCGATGTTCCTAATGAAGAGTTTAAATTACAAATCAGTTTAATATTTGAATTAACACTTTACCCAATGTAACTGCCAAAACCGGCCAGCACTATTCACCAAAATCGCCAATTAATTTTCATTATTTTTGTCATTTTTTGTCTCAAAAACATAGGCTATGACCCCTCTTTGGAACGAGCTCGTTCCAAAGAGAGGTCATAATGTATGTTTTTGAGACAAAAAAACGTAAAAAATTAGTTATTCAATAATTTTGTTTGCAAGTGTCTGTTTTTCATATTAGGTAAAGGGTTAAGATGGAGTGACCGCAACCTTTATCTAATCTATTGATTATTTGTACAGTGAAGTCATGGGTGCATGAGAGGTTTAATTACTAAACTTGTTATCGTTAAAAGTTGCCTTGTTCATTTCATGATGTGGATTTTGTTTTATGGGTAGGGTGTTATTGGAACATATATGTTATTGTGAGGAACTGACAGTAACATGGTCTGAGGATTGCTTCTTGGAGGATATATTCAACCTCGACGTTCCATATCTCAGTTGAACATAAACTCTGAGATGTAAACCTCAGACCATGTTGCCATCAATCAGGGCTCAAAATAAGTGGTGTCGCGTCACTTTTTGCTATGCAAAACTCGCAAAAAGCTACACAATGTTAAATTATGTATAGCATTTTGTGATACAAGATAATCAACTGCAGCCTATTAGGCTGCAGTTGATTATCTTGTATCGCAAAATGTAAATGAAAATTTGCAAACAAATTTGAAAACTAGTTCACTGATGCTTTCCAGGCATAAGTCAGATTAACTCTCCATCAAGTATCATTAGCAACTTCATATGTAAGATGAGTTCTGTTGGTTTAAATACCTCCTGTTTTTACAACATTTTGCATAAAATGTCCATTAAAAATAACTACAAGCCCATCAAATTAAAAATCCCAACTTCCATTTTGAGAACTCTATTAAACAACCAAGACGCCATTTATAACAGTCTACAAGTCCATGCAACCCTTAAAGGCAGTTCAGTTAAAAAAACATAGTAAATGTTTCGTGTGTTGCAGATCATTTGGAAATGCCCAGAAATGGATGAAACTATTCTATCTACTTAGAAGAATTCAATATAAAACAGCATAACATAACTCTGGTATACAAAAATAGCAATGTAATTTTTACAAAATGCTATTCATTTTTTGGAAATGCATAGCATTTTGCTACGCAAAGAAAAAAAGTTATTTTGAGCACTGCCATCAATTCATCACAATAACTTGTTATGTGGAATAATGCCCACTCATTTAAACTGTGAAAGTTATCCAGGATGATATGAACATTGTTTATGTGGTCCACACCCAGGAGCTGGATAAAGAGAAAATGCTTTGGTGATATTAACATTTTATTGTAAAATACTCCGCATTTTTTGAATGATAATAAAAATATTGGTGACATGAATGTTCATGTAATAGCTTTGAGTTCAATATCAAAAAACAGTGTGCTGTTTGGTGGAATAGAGCCTGCTCGTTTGGTACCATACCTGAAAAGAAAACAACCATTATTTATTTATTTCTTCATCAGCAGCTAAGTTTTAGAAGCAAGCAGCAAGGAATGTGACATTTTTTCTAAAATGTTACTGGAAGTATTTTTAAAAGCAGTGTTGTATAACTGCTTATTTTATAAATTTAACATACAGAAAAGACTGCCGTGGTTGAAAGAAACCTGTACATTAGCTAAAAGTAAAAAAGTGTATGTAGTTTGTCTAAATTATTTATCGTAGTTCACTAAGGCCTAAAAAATTAAAAATCTGTTTCTCAGGCCCTCTTGCATGGTCCTTTTGGATGTCGCATGCTCTCTTTTTTTACCAAAGTAAACTTTAAAAAAATTAAAATTAAATGGTTTATGTCGGATATTTTACCGAAGATAAAAAAAATGATAAATTTGTCCCTTGAGTGCAGGAAGGCTTTGCAATGCTTTAGCATTGCAAAGCCTTCTTGCTCTCAAGGGACGAAATACACCACCACCCATGCTATTCCGTATATTATGAGGTCTAAAAGATAAACCACGATCATGAACTTTTGATGGCCAAGAAATAATTACAGAAATAATAAAATAAAAAAAACTCTCGCCTGCATGCAATTTTACAATGGCCTGAGAAACATGAGATCTACTTTGTGTGGCCTAATATACAAATATTCCGCCAATTTTTATATCTGGTAGTCGAAAGAAACCTGTACATTAACTAGGAGTAAAAAAAAGTGGATGTGGTTTGACTAAACTATTTATCATGGTTCACTAATATACAAATATGCCGCCAATTTTTATATCTCATTGTACGGCAGGACGACAGTACATTTTAAAAATTCTACGACTTTTCAAAAATTACCCTGCATTTTGTTGTTTTCCTAGACTTTTCAAGACCGGGAAACATAATTTTAAAATTCTATAACTTTTCCAAGTCTCCACGACCCATACGAACTCAGTCAATTGAAAGGCTGATACTGTCAAACCAGAACATTTCATCAGATGGATACTTAAAATGACAGTGTACTGTGCAGGTAAAGACACACTACATGTAGGTTAATTTGTCACCCAACACAGAAGACATCAAAATTTATTATTTTAAATATTGTTTCAAATATGTATTTATTTATTGGTGTTTGAGGACACATATTTCTGCACAACGGCTAATTGTGACAACATGGAGATAAAGTAAAGTTTTTTCAATCATTTATACCCATGCCGCCCATTTTAGAGGATTTACACCCCAAGCATTGGTGAATGGGTCCTATTCCTATTTTACCAGTAAAACAGAGCTTGTTTACCACATAAAACAAGCACCGCTTCACTTCCACAGATTTCTACAGGAGAAAATTGTGGCATAACAGCTGACCGATCGTGACCAAAATACGCCGGTAGCATCTGAACATCATACAAAGTTATCCTTCCAAGTTACAATGAAATTGCTTCATAAATATGAAATGTAGACTGTGCTAAACAAATCTAGGTCACATGCCTGTATGGCTGTCACAATTGTCCAATCATGGCCAAAATAGGATGTTCTCATCTAGACATTATACAGAGTCATCCTACCTGCAGACTGTGCTATAGGTTTTTGGCTCTTGCAGCCGTCAAGGTTGACCCATCGCGACCAAAAGTGGAAAGTTATCATCTAGACATTATACAGAGTCATCCTACCAAGTTACAATGAAATCCCTTCATAAATACAACCTGTAGACCGTGGTAAAGGTTTTCAGATTTTGGGCTCTCGCAGCCATCATGGTTGACTGATCATGACCAAAAGGGGAGGTTCTCATCTAGACATTATAGAGTCATCCTACCAAATATCTTCACAAATACAATCTGTAGACTGTGCTAATGGTTTTCAGATTTCGGCCTCTCACAGCCGACCAATCGCTACCAAGAGGGGGACATTCTCCTCTAGACATGACCTTGAACCTGCATGTGAAATTTTGTGCTGATCAGACAAGAACTACTGGGTGTAGCCTGTGCCAAAGAAAATGTGCACAGACTCGCAGACTTCTGCTCCGCACATGTGATGGCAATATCTTATCTTGTCTTTGTCAAGTTCCTCTAATTAAAATAAAAACCTTCCTCCCTCCCTCAATGATTTGAAAAAAATTCTCTTGAGAATCAAAACTATTTTTTGGGAGGCTTCTTTTTTGTCATAGTTAATGATCACAAAAGATGCCACTCTTAGTTACTCTATATACCACTGCCATCAAACTACGATAATAACTACTAGAAACATGTACACAGCTGTAAATGACTTCACAGCGTTTCTACATCACTGTTGGCTGTCTGCAGAGAGCCAGCCATGATGTAAAACACTGACAAGAAAAATGCAGTCTATCAGTAGAGTTATCAAATAAAAATCTGATTGGGGGCCAACTTTTTCAAAACAATACCAAAGTAGCACTTAATGGCTGTGTGGAGACATAAATGTTAACTGATTGAATGTTAGAAGCCACTACAGTAGATTCCTCTTAATTGAATATCCATTTTGCCAGTGAAAATTATTCAGTTAACAGGAGTATACAATTAACAGGGATTTGGTCAGTTTCCTGTGTTACTGAGCATTTATTCTATTATATCTTGTTTGACAGAGCTCATAGAGCACTGTAAAACAAGATATAATAGAATAAATGCCTGTATTGGATGTAGTGAGGCAAAAAAGGTTGATAAATAAGGGGAATTTGGTGCGTGTCACAGCAGTTTTTTCAACATATTACAAATATTTATATACAATTAACAGGAGTTTACTCTACAACCCATATGCAATTAACAGATCAAATTTGTACTGAAGGTATGGTAAATGGTTTTGTGTTTGAAAATTATATTCGATTAACAGGGATATGCAAATAAGGGATATACAAATAAGAGATATCCAATTAAGTGGGCTCCACTGTATTAAGGTTCGACTGAAAAATGCTGAATTCCCCTTTAGTGGCTTTACACTGTATTGCTTAGCCTGTTCACACAGCAGTAAAAATATATAAAATTATTTTGTTACAATTTATTGGAGTGCCAACAGAAACTTTCCAATAAATTGTACCAAAACAATTATTCATGAACAAAATCTTGATAAACTAAGGCCATACTTGCTGATAGCGTTGTATCTTTGAAAAAAAATACTCATGTTTCAAATCACCTAATTTTGCACTCGACCAGTTAACCCTTTACCCAACGTAACGACCAAAACCGGCCAGCGTTATTCTCAAAAATCGCCAATTAATTTTCAAAATATTTTCATTTTTTGTCTCAAAAACATAGGTTATGACCCCTCATTGGAACGAGCTCATCGAGCTCGTTCCAACGAGGGGTCATAACCTATGTTTTTGAGACAAAAAATGAAAAAAATTAATTATTCAAGAATTTTTTTTGCAAGTGTCGTCTGCTTTTCATGTTAGGTAAAGGGTTAAACAAATTTTTGTCATTATAATGCAGAAAACAAGTATCTTTCACTTAGCATTGTTATTTGAAAAAAAAGTAATCTTACCCATTATGAGAATGACAGATATGGAAATGACAGTTTGCCCAATATGGAATGGCTGGTTTGAAGATGAAAATATTATAGCTGGTTTGAAGATGAAAATAAAACAAAAGAAACTTACCCCTTTGCACCCTGGTGTCAAAATTCAAGCAACAAGTTTTTTTTCTATAATGCAACTACGAATTTAAACAATTCAATCTTGTTTGACAAAAGTTAGTAAGCTCGGTCAAACAAGAATGAATTGATTAAAGTCCTCGAAGTGTGGGAAAAATCTGTTTGCACTTTTGGTATTTTGATATCAGTATGCAACGGGTTCATTTGAAATTTTCAGTTGAGACACTAGAATTGCATTTGTTCAAAATTTATTATTTTAAATATTATTTTTTTCAAATTTTTTCTACAAAACCATATCATGTGAACAATAAATGAAACTAGCTTGATGAGCTCTCCCAATGAGAGAGTCATGTGATATGGTTTTCGAGAAATGTTTTGAAAATTTGAATTGCATTTGATCAAAATTTATTATTTTAAATATTATTTTTTTCAAAAATTTTCAACAAAACCATATCATCATCACATGTCACCTATAATTGGAATGAGTTCGATGAGCTAGTCCCAATGAGGTAGTCCCATGATATGGTTTACAAGAAATGTTTTGAAAAATACTATTTTTTTCAACTGCTCAATTTGTAAATTGTGCAGGCAGATGCAGCCGATTCTTTATGTAAGTTTAGGTAAAGGGTCTTCTGCATCAAATAAATATGAATACAGGACTGGTAATTCAGTGAATTAAGTCTTATTTGACAACGTCCATTGTGCTTTAATCAGTTAAGCCCCCACAAAGTAGATCTTCTGTTTCTCAGGCCATGTTTTTGTAAAATTGCACGTGGGCGGGCAGGTTTTTATTTTATTTTTTTATTCTTGTAATTATTCTTTGCCATCAAAAGTTC
Organism: Pictodentalium vernedei; assembly: GCA_031216915.1. Lineage (NCBI taxonomy): Eukaryota > Metazoa > Mollusca > Scaphopoda > Dentaliida > Dentaliidae > Pictodentalium > Pictodentalium vernedei. The sequence goes on along the minus strand of CM062293.1, from coordinate 418,500,239 downwards.
TTGGTTTGTTTTATCTACAGAATCTAATCAACAGAATTGCATGGCTGGTGGTGTATTTTGCTCCTCGAGTGCAAGAAGGATTTGAAACGCAAAAGCATTGCAAAGCCTTGTTGCACTCAAGGGACAAATTTATCAATTTTATTAACGTGGGTAAAATTTCTGACATAAACCATTTAATTTTTATTTTTTTGAAGTTTGTATTGCTTATAAAAATAGAGCATGCGGCAGCCAAAATGACCATGCAGAAGGGCCTGAGAAACAGATTTTTAACTTTTTTAAGCCTAATTATCAAGATCTTATTTTACACCCTTAGAATACCTGACAGAACAATAGACTTGGTATTCAAGTGATATTAATTGAATATCTCTGGTAGATTGAGAATATCCAGGTTCAGGAATTTGTTGTTTGAACAAATGACAGGGAGGAGATAAGTTACCTACCTTGCTGTTGGTAGTTTATGAATCTTTACAACCCACTCTGTGCTGTAATACCTTGCTGCTACATGGTTCGGTGTCACTCAATGCAAGGCAAAGGTTGTTCACATTCATGAAATACCTCCAGCTCAGTTCGTAACCATTATAGAGATACCTTCATATTCTATTGTCATGCCCCATATCCAGGTGGAAACAAGCAGCATCTTGTTCACACAGCTTTGTTTTGTTACTGTTTATATAAGAGAGTCTGAAAACAATTTCCAATTGCAACTGAAATAAAGATTGCACTCTATCTGTTAAGTGCTCAACTCGACATCTGAAACAAATTTCACAAAGACTATCCAGTCTTATGTGATTCCCTGCCCGCTAACCCACTCAAGAACACAAGGGATATCTTTGTGAAACAAATGTGGTTGCTGCTTCTTGGATCTAGGATCAAATCCCACTTGTTCCAGTTCAACCTGACAAAGTTTCTGATGTTGCAAATTTGAGAACATACGTAATTGGGCTTATCAGCTTTATTTCCAAAGATGTATATTTATCCATACTGGTAACTTTTAAACCAAAACCCAAATATTTTTTCTGCCTAAAGCCGCTGAATTTTCAGTCCGACATCAACCTTTTTTCCCTTTATCTTCAGTTAAGAACCCTAAAAATATTCTATACTAGAGGTCCTGAGTTCAATCCCCGTCCAGGACGACCCACCTGGTGTCCTTGGGCAAGGCACTTTATCCCGGTTGCCTACATGGGGGACACAATGATGCCGTGTACTATGGTGTACTGCACGTCGATGGTGCACATGTCATCAACCGCTGTAACCCTGCTTGAGCAGAGCTTGAACAGAGTTAGAATGTTGAGAAGCTGACAGTTGCTCGTCGATGCTCGGTGGTTCTCTCCGGGTACTCCAGCTTCCTCCACAGTAAAACTGTCAGGGTCATGATTAGCCATTGTGCATAAGGAGGCAACCTTAAAACACCAATAAATAAATAAATAAATAAATAAATAAATAAATAAATAAATAAATAAGATGGAGTTTATTGATTACGTACAGACACAAACTGGTGAATGTTAAAAGAGTACTCAGTATATTTTATGTTTCTTTTCATCGTAGTACATACCCTTGACTAGCTGGAACTTTTACTGTTCTCTTTCCTCCAACTTTCATACCTGTGAAAAATACGATGTACAAAGATAAAGGACTATTAACATGAACAAAAGAGTAGGACCCCCCAACATTATGTTTTTCTCAAATCCATTGGATTCTTTCAAATTAGAAGACGTAAAGCAGTTTAACCGATTCAGCTTGAAAACAAAATTTGGGCTTTGTAGAATAGTCTGTGTTCTACAGTAAAATTCTCATCCTATTATTTAATTATTTATTAGTGTTTAAGGCCACATCTGCATCTAAGGCTATATCATGGCGATTCTCATCTTATTAACCGGTAGAGTGCTGGAAGCTCATATTTGGGCTTTACTCGGAAGGCACTGCAACTTGAAGGCTTCATACTCAATGGATGTGCTTCGTATTATCTTTGAAGTAATATTATTTAGTCTGTAGGGACTTGTCTTGTTACAATTTATGGGAGAGTGCCTGTAGGCACTCTCCCATAAATTGTAACAAGGCAAAGACATGTGAACAAAAGACATGTGAAAAAATAATTCCTCACTCTATCATATTATTATTATTTATTGGTGTTTGAGGTCACATATTTTTGCACAATGGCTAATCATGACCACAACATGAGTATCAACTCAAGACCAGGGGTGAGTGTTAATAAGCCACGTTGCCAATTTTAGAGAGGGTTTGCACCTCCCAAGCATTGGTGACTGGGTCCTATTTTACCAGTAAAACAGAGCAGGTTTACCTCAGTGAACAGGCACTGCTTCACTTCCCGGGGTTCCCGCGGGGACCTCACTCTATCAGTTAACAGATGTCCGTTATTCAGTTTGAAGTGAAGGATATTTTGTTAAAATGGATTTGTGGCAACACAATTTATTGGATGTAGCTGATCTCCAATAAATTGCAACAGAACAAATATTAACAAACTAATTTTGATTACCAAAAATATTCAAGCACTTTACATGTTAACCCTTTGAAGCCTGGTGGTATCTTCCATGTCAGTCCAAAGGCGACTATTGGAATGGGCAACAATCTTTATTTGGGGGTAGACTCACAAATATTTTCAACATGCAGCCCTAAGGCAGCTCTTTGAAAATGTTGATTGATCTACCCCACACATTCACTTAGCATCCATCCCACTATTGAAATAATGTCAACTGAGGATGCAACAGCTGAAGTTTCATGATGAACCAAGTTACTTCAGTCCAACTGAGATGTGATCTTTGATACTGTATTTACTCTATGTATTCGGACACTCTATGATTTGGGACACACTTTTTTCCCAGAAAACTATATTTTTTTTATGCTCCAAAGTTTGGGACATTCAGGAGATTTGTTTCCAGTTGACCCGTCGCTAGTAGCAGACGACACTCATAAAAAAAATTCTTGAGTAACTAAAAATTTTCATTTTTTGCTTCCAAAACATAGCTTATGATCCCTCATTGGAACGTGCGCAATGCGCACGTTCCAATGAGGGATCATAAGCTATGTTTTGGAAGCAATTTTCATGTATAGTGATGGAAAACGAATCACACACAATTTTATTCAGCATCAAATGAAGACCAGGCTGTGTTCTTTCCCCATTTTCTAAGAATTGGGACACCTGTGAAAATAATTATTTTTATCTGTCCCAACACATAGAGTAAATACGGTATATCAAGATCTCTCTTAATTACGGTTCTTGGGCATTGAATAGCACTAGATTTATACTGTGCTGACCTAAAAACTTAGCAGTCACTTTTAACCTTTTTACGCAGGGTTATGGCTAAAACTGGCCAGTGCTGTTCACAAAAATCTCCATTCAAATTTTTATTAATTTTTAAATATTTGCCTGAAATCATTGCTTATGACCACCTCATTGGTATGAGATTGGAACACTTAACGCAATGATGGATCAGAAGCTACATGTATGTATTTTAGGCAAAAAGATAATTTTTTACTAGTTCAAGACTTTTTTTTGCAAATGCCGTCTTCTAATAGTAAGGTAATGTTAGGTAAAGGGTTAAATGTAAAGCTCATTCCACACAAAGCTTGAAGACAATTTTCATAATCTGGAATTATTTAAGGTCACTTTTAGCATCTTTGGCTATATCATGATCGTAACATAGGTACAAGTCAAGTTTAGGCAATCATTTATAGTGATGAACCGATAATCGGAATCGGCAATCGAAACCGGCCGGTTATGGGCCATCGGCCAATTATGATAACCAGCAGTTAAAAAAAGGCAGTTTCCGGTTATTCTATATTTAACTCAGACTATTAAAATCTCTTTGATATCTGGCCATTTCAATAAAGTTTCCCCATTAAAAACGTGGGTAGTGCATATCAGAATATTTAGGGATTTGCAGAGCCGTGATATTACAGAATTTACCATCTGCAATCGGTACGAGATCGCCACTATTCCCAGCTGATTGTTGTCACCGGTCTTCAATCAACATGCTGTACAACGTTGCATTGGGTACATGTACAAATAAAATGTGTTCAGCCGCTAGTCTGTAGTACTTCATGATGCAAGCATCACAATACAATAAGAAATGAAAATTGGAGAAAAAACTAAAAAAACACTCTTTTTTCGATGGTAGATGATTGTTACACAACATGCAAGTCACAAACACGTTTTCAGTTTGTCAAGTTCATTTTTTAATTCAGTTACCTCCCTTGGTGTAAACACTGAAGAAACACACCAAGGTAGGTAACATGTTGAACAATGAGCATTAAATAATATATTCTGACGTCACATGAACAATGTGCCATACAACTTCACAACACACATTAACATTAAAGTTATTATTCAATTAAGACACAAAGTATGTGTGCTCAGTATCTTCCTGGTTAATATAGCCAAGTGTATTGTATTCTTACACAAAACAGTATTAACACTATTTACCAGAATAACACACAATCATCACAAGAGAACAATATCGTGTGATTGTATCGTTTAAAACGATCTTCCCCCAACCCAGCTTCCAATGAAAGTGTCAATGACACTGTAGCTCAACTTGTTTAGGACATGAACACGTATAGTATGTGACACTAGGGCTGGACGGTTTTGAAATTTGCATTTCGGTTCGGTTTCGGTTTCGGTTTTGTACAAAAACTCGGTTTTCGGTTCGGTTTTCGGTTTTTCATAATATATTGTAGAAATCCACATTTTAGAGGGTAATGTACACATAAAATCTGTCTGTATTTGTCATCAAAGTCATGAGGCTCATATAGCGAGTTGAGTCATTCGGGTTAATCAGTGTTCACCACTCTTCTCAGCAAATGGACATAATGTGTTGGGCTGCTGTAGTGGGCAACAGTGGCGGAGCGGTGGAGCCATGAGGTATCTACTATCTAGGGAGACCAGCCCCCCCCCCCCCACCCTCCACTCAAAATCCCACTTGCTTCTCCCATCCCCAAATTTGAAAAAATTATTTTTGATTTCCTGTCCTCAGTACAAGTACAGTACCCTCAGTTCTGAGATTCCCACCCCCCCCCCCCCCCCCCCCCCCCCCCAAAAAAAAAAAAATCTCCACTAGCATGGTCCACAGGATTTCAAACCATGGCTCCACCACTGGTGGGAGCTGCCTTGTTCTGTCAGTGAGATTTGGGACCTTGTCAAGACAAGATGCAGAAATTCACAAGAAAAGCTACATTTTAGCAAAAATCAACATTTCCTTATTTTTTATGGAGTCGCAATGCTCTCACCCTGGTTTTGGTGGATAATGTGCAATTGTTGTGCTTATTTCGGTAATTATCACATCGCTTGAAAATAGACGTGCCCCGTGTTTCTTGATGGTTCCTGCTTCAAATGACAGTGGAATAAGAGGAACACAAATCATATTTTTTCTGATTTTGATAACTATTGTTGAAGTAAGTCGTGATATACGAATCAGTTTTATTGGTAACTCACTCCAATGCTTTCACAATATCTCTCTTAATTTCGACTGTAGATGTTCGTTTTTTACTTTGATTCTGCCCAAACATAGAAATTGGGCGAAATGGGCGGTGCCAAGGCAAAGATATTACCAACTTTACTTTGCCCTCTTGGCTTATCCCTGCGTTGATTTCATCTTATTCAAGACAGGCGATTGATGATTTTGAAGGGAGGGGAGACTGCTGCATAATGGGGGTTGAAAGAAAGTTTGCAATATTGCATCTTGCGATTTGTTGTGTTTACAAAGTACACATGGTCATGACACGTGTTGATTATAACATCTTCGTATTGGGAATGCAGCGTGTGTACCTGACAGACCTGCAGTACTGCGCGATTCCTTAAAGTAAGTTCAAATAGTAAAACAATTCCCAATAAGTTTTAAAAAAACTTTCAATAGTTACCTGCCATCCATTTAATTGGATGTGTTCTATTTTAATTTAACCATTTTATTGTTGACAAAAAACATAACTGCCAATGCGCAGCGTTATCTCTGAGCATGTGACTTCAGAGAACGTGCCAGTGGTCGGTTAATTAACATAATTTACTCGTCATTTTTCCCATGTGAACTTTGAGGTTTTAAAACTCAATAAATTCTATGTTTACCACCAATCTAATTTACAACGTGCTGTACGCAGATGATTTTAGGTCAAAGGTAATTTATAATACTTTTACACCACATATTGTCAGGTAACTTGCAATACCTCTTTGGTCGAATATGCCCGGTTCAGTAAATTTACTTAACAATTCTTGAATTGCATGTGTGGATTTTTACGTACGACTTTTTAATTTTTCATATTCCATCTGCTGGTGGTTCTGTAGATATTGTTTAAGATACAAGAAATTTGCTACCACTATTTGTGGGGGGAGGGTGGGGGGATTTGTTGTCAGTCCTCTCGAAGTAAGCATAAATGGCACAGCATTTACCTTTGCCTGACATTTAAGCCTTTGGCGTGCTGAAAGCAAGTGATTGAGTGGTCATAAACTTAACCAATTCTGGGAAATTTGTTGAAACCGAAAGTCTCGGTTTTTTGTTAAGGCGGCGGTTCGGTTTCGGTTTAAAAAAAAAAAAACCGAACCGAACCGAAAAACCGATAAACCGCCCAGCCCTATGTGACACAGTAATGACACACATCTAAGAAATGACCTGATAACAAAGGTACGGTCTGTACATAAATACTGGCCATAGCCTGTAACAAATGTTCAGGTAAAGTATTGTAAAGGTGGGTGACAGTTAGATGCTAAACTAGAAAAGAAATCTCCACGGTGTTAATGTTACAATGGGGATCCTTGTATGGTGCATCATAAGCCAAATGTTAGCAACTGTTTTGGACTGTTTGATTCAAACCCTGCTACGGTTGATTCCTACTAATTAATAAATATTTGTCCAGTCCTTCGTAAAATATAGGTATTTGAATTTTTTATCTTTAGCTCATAGGGTGAGGAGGTTATATTTTTCTCATTGGAAACAGAAAACTTGGTTGTGCTAATAATGTTTAACCTCCCCAAACACCACCAAATATTAACACAGCCAAGCCTAAAAGCACTCGTTACCGTCCCATGATGATAACAAATGTAGTCCTAGAAGTTCTGTACAAAAAACTGATTGCACCTAATTTTGGTATAAAATGACCGTCGGCAGCAATCTTGAATTTCAGACCGCATAAATTGTAACAAGGCAAAACACTCGTTCTCGTCCCAAAGGGTACCCAAGAAGTTTCGTGAAGATCGGTTCATAAATACAGCCTCTAGCCCAAGCCGTATTGACATGTGCACTTACAGTGTATAAGTAGCACTGAATAAATCAAAGTTCATCTAATTTGCATAATTTCTGCATGAGAAAAAAACCTGAATTATATGTAATGTATTCCATGTTACTAAACATTCATATAAAACTTTATTCAAATCAGAACTTTCAAACAGAAGTTCTGTACAAAAAACTGATTGCACTAATTTCAGTACAAAATGGCTGCTGGTGGCCATCTTGAATTTTGGACTGCACCCAAAAACACTCGTTCTCATTCAACGGTGATAGCAAAGGTACCCAAGAAGTTTCGTAAAGATTGGTTCATAAATACGGCCTCTAGCCCTAGCCGTATTGAATTGTTGATGGACAGGCGGGTCATGGCATAAGCTCAAATTTGACTATTTCAAAGTTGAGCTAAAAATGCAAATATTATTTTGGCTAATATTACCCAGCACTAAACATGCATACTTTGAGAACTTATGTGGTATTAAGCTTTCGTAATTGGCGATTTATCAACGAAATACTGCAGTATGATAGGCACTAACAGATTTTCTTCTGGGTCCTATTTCAACCATCGGAATCGGCAGAGAAATAATCAGTAATCGATTCATAGCAAGTTTTGATAATCGGTTCATCACTAATCATTTATACCTATGCTGTCCACTTTAAGAAAATTAGGTGTTGGTTCAGGTCCTATTTTACCAGTAAGGTACAACTTGTTTTCCACTAGTGTGATGCGAGCAAGAAAGAGAATGCCTTTCACTTCACAGTACTGCACTAGCTACAGATAGCTTACCTATCAAACCTGTATCCCATCCTTTAATAACTTCTCCTTTTCCCAATCTGAAAGCAAATGGCTTTCCAGCCTCACATGCGTCAAACTGTTTTCCATTTTCAAGACGTCCTTTGTAAAATACATGTACCTGGAGAATAAGATATAGTGTACAATATGTAAGATGAAGATATCAACATATATTATGTGACTTTCACAAATAGCTCTATAATACTGCTGTAGTTTGCCCATCAATTCTGGGAAACCTGAGCCTCAATAAATTCATATCATGCCAGTCTCAAAACGAAACATGAATGACATGTACTCAATTCCAAGGTGACAATATTACAATCGCGAAATAAAAACTTGTGTCTGTCCTGAATAGTCTGGACAAATATTTCATAATTTCTTTACTGTTTATTCTTCAGATGTTGTATTCACGATTCAATTAACCACTGTCATATAAATAAAAAATATTCCAACGGTCAATCAATCTGGGTTGTGATATTCAGTCTATTTGAACAGACTAGATCACAGAGCAAACACGATGCCATCTGGTAGAGAAGGGCAATATACAGTAAAAACGAACTGATACCGATATCATGGGAATATCGAAAAACCGAACAAAACCAATAGCTGAATACCAAAACCGTCTGAATTTTCAAATTTTCCTACAATTGCTATTTATAAGACCCTGTCGAGGCTTGATAACAGTTAAGAGGTTCATTTTAATAAAAGGAGTGACAGATTTCCTTTTCAGTCTCGTTAACCCTCAATGGTCTGGCAATTTTCCTCAATTCTCACTAGACTACATCCTGTACATGTCCAGATGCTTAGCAGTTATTTCTTGTCAAGTCTTGGCCGCCTATTAAGGCAGCCAAGACCAGACTAGAAATCACTGTCCAGGTGATTTGTCTATTGAAATTAGTGCATGGCGTTTTTTTTTCCAGGTTTGGTTTCGGTTTTATTTTTTTTTAAACCTCGGTTTCAGTTCAGTTTTTCGGTATTATTTCCAGGCCCTTCAATTAATCTAAATCACTATCGTCTTACTAGAAAAGGCCATAGAGATGTCACAAGAGAGCTATTTGAAGCGTGCTACGTCCTACTGGCAATACTGAGACATAGCACACTTCACTAGCATTCAGACGGTTGACGAAGGGTTAATATGAATTTGGGGTAGATTGTATGTGATTTGATTATTTTCCTGTTGTATTTGTTCTATTTGGTAAATGCTATACATCAGTGGCAGCGTCCCCCTCCCCCCCCCCCCCCCCCCCCCCCCCCAAAAAAAAAACAAACTTCAAATTGCTATCTGACACAACGTGGGCGCCTTTGAAGACAACGTTAGGCATTGTAGAAACGCTCCAATATTGCTCCGATGGCGTCCAAATTATTCAAATGTGATTTTTTTCTAGGGCATGGCCCACAGATCCCAAACCAACAGTGGGGGCACACTCTCCCATGCCCACACCACTGGCTCAGGCCTACGACCTTCGGGAGATGCCATAAGCATCTCGACCTTGGACCCCCATATCTTACTTAGCACCTCCCCCCCCTCGATCGAAATTCTGGCGCCGCCACTACTATACATTATATAACTGCTTTGTTATTTTGTGTTCAGTTTTAATTTCGATAAAATAAATAATTTTCACTTGTAACTTTTCTGTTATGTTTAACATCGCCATAAAACAGGGACTCCATTCACTGTCCTGTTCCTCGATCCCTCACTGGACCTCTCACCTCCTTTCGAAGTACAGAGTATGAACTCTCCCTCATGTTGTTATGTGCAAAATAAAATGGATTTACGGCATCAATGAGTATCACATGGGGAATAAATGGTCAAAGTAAATAATCCTATATAATTTTGATTATTATTTTATTTCATGCATTTAATGTGAGATAAATATGACTGAAATGAAAAATATAAAAAACAGGAGGCCCCAAGGGGCCTTAATCGCTCACCGGGCAAAGTCATTCAAACAAAGTGGTTCAAAGAAGTATATGGGGTCACATTCAGTTAGACATGGTTCATCAACACTACAAAGGAATGAAGTCATGAGAGACAAATTTTATGGAACTAGGGACATGGCTTGAATATACTTGAATCTTACCCCCCTAAGGATGCTGCATACCAAATATCAAAAGCATTCATCTGCTGGATCTGAAGAAGAAGATTTTTAAAGAAAATTCCTCATTTTGAACTAAGTTATCATTCGGGCTCCCACAGTGACCCCAAATATGAACCCAGGGACTTGGCTTGAAAAAACTTGAATCTCACCCCCCTAAGGATGCTGCATGCTAAATATCAAAACATTCTGACTGCTGAATCTGAAGAAGATTTTTGAAGAAAAATTCCTCATATTGACTAAGTTATAATTCGGGCTCCTACAGGAGCCCAAATATGGACCCAGGGACTTGGCTTTAACAAACTTGAATCTCACCCCCCTAAGGATGCCACACCACATATCAAAACATTCTGACTGCTGGATCTGAAGAAGAAGATTTTTTAAGAAAATTCCTCATTTTGAACTAAGTTATCATTCAGGCTCCCACAGTGAGCCCAAATATGGACTTAGGGACATGGTTTCAACAAACGTGAATCCCACCCCCCTAAAGATGCTGCATACCAAGTATCAAATCATTCCAACTGCTGGATCTGAAGAAGAAGATTTTTAAAGAAAATTCCTCATTTTGAACTAAGTTATAATTTGGGCTACCACAGTGAACACAAATGTGAACCCAGGGACTTGGCTTGAACAAACTTGAATCTCACCCCCCTAAGCATGGTGCATACCCAATATCAAAAGATTCTGCCTGCTGGATCTTGAGAAGATTTTTAAAGAAATTTGCCTGAAATGCACTAAATTCAAATTTGGGCTACTATACCGAGTCCAAATATGAACCCAGGGGGCCGATTTGAACAAACTTGAATCAGAGCCACCCCACAATGTTGCATACCAAATATCAAAAGATTCTGCCTGCTGGATCTGGAGAAGAAGATTTTTTTAAGAAATTTGCCTGAAATGCACTAAGTTCCAATTCGAGCTTCTATAATGACCCCAAATATGAATCCAGGGGGCCGATTTGAACAAACTTAAATCAGATCCACCCCACAATGTTGCATACCAAATACCAAAAGATTCTGCCTGCTCGATCTGGAGAAGAAGATTTTTTAAGAAATTTGCCTGAAATGCACTACGTTCGAATTTGGGCTTCTATAGTGAGCCCAAATATGAATCCAGGGAGCCGATTTGAACAAACTTGAATCAGATCCACCCCATAATGCTGTATACCAAATATCAAATGATTCTGCCCACTGGTTCTGGAGAAGATTTTTTAATAATTTTTCTATAATTCATATGGTGCTATCAGAGTTATGCCCCATACAGAGCCCCCAGGGGACGTGGCCATTTCATTTGAACAAACATGAATTGCCATATAGTAATGAACATCCACATGAAGTTTTGTGAAAATCGGACCAGTGGTTTCAGAGGAGAAGTCGTTTGAAAAATGTTCACGATGACTCACGACGACAGTGATAAGTTGAGCTCCCTTCGGTGAGCTAAAAAACAAAAAACGTTCACGTGTGCCGACACTCACCTAATTTCGTGCAGTAAAAGCCCATACTCACTGGCCATTTCCGTTCTTGTGTAGGCCCCACCAGCTATTCTCACAGTCAGGGTGTGACTTACAAAGGTAAGTCGCAGGGGAGGTATTTTGGCTGAAAATAATGGGTGCGACTTATACGTGGGAGCGACTAAAACACGGACATAATTATATGGAAATAATTGCTTTTGGATTTGCCCACTCTGCTGATGTTTATTGTCATTTTCAAAATGAGGTTACGAGGGGGGTCATTGTAAATTTCGAAGTTTAATATCAAAGTATGCAAAAACTGTATGGACGTTTTTTTTGGCCCCTGTCAGTCCGGTTTTTCGGTTTGCAGCAAAAACCGAAACCAAACCGAAAAACCTCCATGCTCGAATTGAAAGCAAGACTTCCTAATGATGACATGATCAGGGCACATGCTCTGAAATTGCAAAAACCTGAAAAAAGGTCTTTAAACATTAAGGTGCATTTAGAATAAGTCACAGTCTCAGTGATGTCTTAGTCAGTCTGCTTGAGCACTGATGCCGTTCCGCGGCCCTCTTCGTTTTGAGGATTTTGCCTTCAGAACAAGGGGAGGGAGGGGGGGGATGGTTTTTCCCTTAGTATTATCTGGCTTTACAGTGAAAAGCAAGGGAATGCCTCCTCCAAGGTCAGTAGTCTGGAGTCAGTGCTGGGTGGTTTTAATGTGTAGCTTGGTGTGAAACAAAAATAATGTCTCATTATGTATTGTGCTTTTAAAGTGTAGCTCATTGTCAAGCATTATGTATATGTCATGTGTCATACGAGCATTTATATACAATCCCCGGACACTTTTAACTTAGTGTAAAGTGCCTCATTCTCTGGACTTGCTTTATAATTGGTTTCCTTCACCGAATTAGCATAAGGGTTTATGCTGGCATTAAAAGGAGAAATTATTATATATTACTCCTTTATATTGTTGGTGTTATGTCATTCTCTTTTCGCTATAATAATTCAGCGGGGAGGTATGAGTGCCCACTTATGGGAGAGCCATCTCTGTCTGGGCCATTGGTAAGTATAAAAATATACAAATTACTATGAATTTATAATATTTTTACACTGGAAACCAATGGCCCAGACTTAGGTGAATCGTAAAAAGGTGGTGGGCCTAGGACTTCTGAAATAGTAGGTCAACATAGTTCTAATCCTACAATCCAAGATGAAGGAAAATAAAACGAGCTGTTGCTGAAGGCAATTATACCCCCACTGCAGTGCTGCATTGATGAAGCATAAATGAACAATAAAAAAAAAAAATAATCTGACAACACCGAAAATCATTCTAGTCTTGGGAAATGTTACAATTTAATTACATACCAAGTTCCATAATAATTTATAATTAGGAATTACATGTATGTCTCTCTATACATTAATAGAGGAGACATATCCTAAATAAGGAGCCCAATTTAAGTAATTCCTTATTCTAAGCATGAAGACTATGCTAATTAGTATGTAACAAGTTCGTAATTTTTAAGGCTAGTCCGGACTAAGCCCCAAAAATTAGGATGGCGTATCTGAGAATGAGAGAAAATCCCCCACAAACATACACCATACAATAACACTATAGCTGTATGCAGGATATAATTACGGACAAAACAGTTTCCTTCATAGTTACATACCTATCAAGCCAGAGAAGAGGTACCCCCCCCCCCCCCTTTCTTTTGAAGGAATCTTCAAAAGAAAGAGGGAAGAGCTCTGGAATCAGTAACAGCGGTACCAAAAAAAAACAATATAAATAATCGTCGAATAGGCACTCAGGTATTAATCCATGATTAATAAATGGTGCTTAATGCCAGTTCAGAAGTTAAGGCTATAGCGATGATCCTGGTAATTAATATTGCCCGCTATATAAGGTACACCGCAGACGGCATACACAGATACGTCGAAAACTGGTGATATAAAATATAACATACACATGTCCAATCGAGCCACACGGAATGATCTCTGGAGAGAAAACACACTTCCAAGGTAACCCACAGGGGACCTCTGTAGAATGAATTCCAGTAACAACACTCTCCAACGTGTACTATCCGATATCTATGACTGTAAACACATGTGAATACGCGATTTGAGTACTGACATAATAGAAACCTGGATCTAGAAAAAGAAGTAGGTATGATTAACAGGCTCCGACACAGACTGCCCCTGAAATAGGTTATAATTTCAAGGTCCACAAAATACAATAAAGCGTTAGCCTAATATTTATAATGCGCGAGAGCATTAAAATCCAGCATGTAATCATCTGAATACCAGTCAACTGGTTATGCAGCCTCCGAGGTACTCAAAGAGTAGCAATTAATTATGATGATTTTTAATAAGCGCTCGTATATAACAAATCAACAAATAATCACAGGAAACTAATTCAACTAAAAAGTGGATGTGCCCATGAGGTCGCCATAGAACACGACCCAAATGCATAGTATGTATTAAGAAAACTACGTCTTGCCCGGTAATTGCATCTGAACACATAGACAGTGTTTGTGGGGGATTTTCTCTCATTCACAGATACGCCATCCTAATTTTTGGGGCTTAGTCCGGACTCGCCTTTATTATTCGCCTAACGCTTTATTGTATTTTGTGGACCTTGAAATTATAACCTATTTTGGGGGCAGTCCGTGTCGGAGCCTGTTAATCATACCTACAACAAGCTATTAATTGAAAATAGAATATGTTTTCATTTTTGGAAATCATTTTAAAAAAATTTCCACAATCCAATATAAGTATTTCCATTAGTTACTTGAATCCTGCACCCTATGTAACATGTAACCAACTTACCCTGTGTATTTTTACAGCCTTGGTCAGTGTATTTTTTCATGTAGTGTGTGATATGGCAGTTACCAATTTTTTTTATAACCAGAAAGTGTGACTAACCCTGTGCATTGCACAGGGTTAGTCACACTTTCTGGTTATAAACAATTAATTTTTATTATTAACTGAGTACCTAACCCTGTTCACTGTACACCTTTTATGTAAATCTATATCAACTCTTTACCCAACGTAATGATCAAACTCAGCTAGTACTATTCTCAAAAAGCATTCATACTCAGCTTTAACACCCTATTTGTTTTTTTAGTGAATTCCAAAAATGAAAACATATTCTATTTTCAATTAATAGTTTGTTCTACTTCTTTTTCTAGATCCAGGTTTCTATTATGTCAGTGTGGGGTGGGGGGGAAAATTCGAAGTCATATCGAAATCTCCTCACCCGCATTATTTAATCGTACCTCTGCCAGTTATCAAATAAATGACAACAGAGGTGCTACTAATAAGAGTCACAATGAGACTTTGATCTTAAACATAATCTACTGAATAAAATGAATTGGAGGATACGTTTATCCCCATCTGACCCCATGAGATCGGCAGAGCGTCAACTGCATGCACACAATGGTCTGGGCATGGCGACACAAATGATGGTAACTATTTGTTCCGGTCCATCGCAAGCTGATCTATCATGTCCAAATACTTGCTTGTTGAGCGTCCATTCCAAATGCAACAGGCGACCTTTCCGAGGAGCAGTCTGCTAGAACGTTCAGACAACCTGGTATATGACAGATAGAGAGATGAACATGATGATACATGATGAAATAGAAAAAACTTCTCCGTTGGCATAATGGAAATGAATGGGTGCCGCCCTGGTTCCTGATGTACGCTACCACTGTCGAGTTGTACGACAATATTTGAACATGCGCGTCTGCTATAATGTGAATCCACTGATGTAGCACTAACAATATTGACATCATTTTTTTGATGTTTATGTGTTTCTCCGGGAAGCGAGGGACCCAAGACCCCTACATTTCGACTCTGTCGGACCCAGGGTCACACCCCAAACTGTTGACTCACATCCGTCATAATCGTGAAAGCCAGATCCAGTAGCTGCAGCGGAACTCTCGGAGTTAACCACTAAATATCTGCCCAAACCTTCACCTTTTGTTACTAGATCTGTTAAAACAATACTGGTCTTGAGCGAATGTGTCTTCACACTCCAGTTCTGAGTCAAGAATAACTGGAGGGGACGTGTGCGTAAGCGACCCATCAGAATAAGATCCGCAGCCGCTCCGTACAACCCCATCAGTCGCATAAATTCCCTCGCTGTTAATGCGTCTGAGTGTAGACAAAAGCAAGCATAACTACTGACTAATTTCGCTCTGGGTAACGGCAGACGAACCAGATTGTTGTGAGACATTGCCGAGTTCATAATTCCGAGTGAATGCCCAGGGCGCTAGATTCAAACAGAAGCACATCACTCGGAACAGAAATACTATCTCTTGAACGAGGAACCATAAGTACTTTCTGAATGCCAGATATACCAGGACATGAAAGAACGGATCCTTAGATCTATGCTTGCTGCATAGTCGATCACTCGAACGCTCACTTTTACCAACTGAATGATTACCATAAATGAACTTTCAGAGTCATGATAAACTTGTTATCCAGCTCCAGTCTATTACCGGTTGGAACGAGCTGTCTGGCTTCAGTATGAGGAACAGGCGACTGTAGAATCCTAGAGAATCTTGATTCTCGACGACCTCTGTTACTTTCATTGTCAAGAGAACCTTTACCTCCGATTGGAGAGACTCTTTTGCAAGGATCTGACAGAAGCGTTGTCCATCACAGACATCATCATGTTGGTGGTGGTTTCTCTCGGAAAGATAGTTGTAGGCCGTCCGAGACCACACTTCTCGCCTACTGGCCTTCTGTAATAGTTATCCAGTTTGATGCGAATCTTGATAACCATCTACCAACTGCTAAGCAATAGAGGTCCTAACCCTCACCTGTAGAACCTGCGAGGCTTATGGGAGGAGAAACTACATCCCCCTCATGAAGACTCTCGACCCACCAGCTTAGGGGCATCTGACCGGGAGTCTCGATCAGACCTACACCCCATTTCCGAGTTGCTGTATAGACGATGACTAGAGTAATTATAGGAGGGTTTCCTATACCCTCGCGAGGAGTCTTTTTTAGACGATTTTCTGGCTAGGACGTCCTCCCTTACTCTTTTCTGCTGCGGGTTGATTAGATGCCTACTTAAAGAGCAGAGTATTGATGCTTTCTTTGTAGCTTGGTCATAAACCAATGAAAGCTTATCATCAAAAACTTAGTGACCAGATACCGGAGCGATCCGTAGAGTTTTTCACCTGGTCGTCTATTAAAGATGACGAAGCAAGGGCTCCGTCACGTCTGATTAACTCCAAATTAGCCACTGTTAAGAAAGAGGTATATGTGAAAAACACAATAGCCCTGGAAAGGACTCTTAAAGAGGTACGAACGTTCTCAAATTCCTTTCCATTGAGACGTTGCACCACAGTTCTTAAAGGTGATCTGCATAAGACACTGCGTCTAAATTTGCCCCAAATGAAGAAACAACTGTCTCAATTGTGTCCGAGCGAATAGTGAATGACGAAGGTAATGCCATGACTAGGTCCTCAGCCTGCTCATCCAAATGCAGATGAACTCTCCATACATCTTCCCCAACAGTTTTAAATGAACGTAGTTAAACAATCGAAAAAATTATGGAAGATGACGACAAGAATCCACCTTTCTTCTTCCCACTGGAAAGTTAAATATGGCATTGTCTAAATGGCCGAAGGCTTGCGACACCTGTCTAGATTGAACCTGAAAAGACATGACCTCCTTTTTGTCCGGATAAAGTCAGGGTCCAATGACACCAGAGGTTTCTTCCTAGTAGTCGCAGCATTCTGATTCGCTGGAACAAATTCATCGCAACCATGTGTTGTTCCAAAAGGGAAGGGTAATCCGTCTCCGTATCCCTTTCATCATCCGTCTGAATCAGTTGAAATTCATGGTCAGCGGCATCTGAACTTGCAGATCACTCTTTTCTCCGGATGTCCCAATGAATGAGGCCTCATCTCCTTAGCTACTGAATAGTGCTTCTTACGAGCGGTCACAGCATTCTGATTCTCAGGAACGAACTCAGGGAAGTATTGATGAATTAGATCCATTGCCACCATGTGTTATTCCGAAAGGGAAGGGTAATTCTCCTCCAAATCCCTTTCACCATCCGACTGAATCAGATTAGACTCTCGGTCATCGGCATCTGAATGTGCAGATGTCTGGACCGACCCAGCACCATCCGACAGCTCAGGTTCCGAGACTGCTGTAGGCTGCTCCTGCACTTGCAATGGATGCTGTGCAATCTGCGACAGCAAGTCCGTTACGGAGGCCTGAGGAGCAGTGGTCATCTGTTGCTTGGCCGCCAGTTGCTCCTGGGACAGTGTGTCCAAGATGGCTCTTCCTGCGGATGTCCTGATGAATGAGGCCTCATCTCCTTGGCTACTGGATGGTGTGACTTCTTTGACGAAGAGTGGCCCTTTCTCGGCGATGCAGGCTGGATATCAGAAGGCACGTAGCCAAGGTGCGGTCATGTGTGCTTGGTAGACGCTGAGGAAGAAGCCGTAACTGTAGCCGACCCCAGCTGTGAACTGAACGGAGCTTCCCGGACGGGAGGCATGGACATATGCTCCGACTGATGCAAGTTCTGAACCACAACTGCCCCCAGATGTTGTAGTGAATAGAGGAGGCTCTCTCGCTCGCAGTCCTTTCAGACCTCGCTGAGCTTACTGCTGAACTTGCCGGCTTCTTCCTCTCCATCGTCGCAGGGTGAGCCTGTTTATATTTATAGTGCTCGCTCTACCCTTTCTAGTCTCCTCAACCGCAACGGACACACCTGGCGCCACGGTACCCACGGACGGAGTAACTGCTTCACCGGTCGAGCTAGCTGGCGACAGGGAGCTGAAACCACGGGTGTGTGGTTTATTGCCCTCCCTAATATTTAAGAGCACTTTAGCTGCTAGCTCTGTTTGACTGTCTAAATGCAATGACGGAAGCACACTCTGACTGCGTCACGTAAACATCACACATTCTTGTTCCTCTGAAATAGAAACTGAAAAACTAGAGTAACTTTGTGGCGAGAGGAATGGCAGTGGCCTCTCGCCGCTAACAATGTACCGTGACACCCGTCTCCAACGTTTGTCATCCCATCCGACACATGTTGAGCAAGAATTAATGGGAGTACATCGACTACAAGCAAGGAAACCAACATGTAAAATAGAGGAAAGGCTTCCCCGTCTTGCATTTGGGCAATATGCTTACATATTAAAGCAAAATAAAGTCAATCATACTCCCACCAACTCCACCAAAATTTGGACATGAGCCCAAGTCCCCAAAGGGAACGATGAGCCCAAATGTATCCCGATGGAGCCTAAGTGTGGAAAAAATTATTTTGCTATCCAAAAAATTAATTGCTACACTACCGGAATATTTAATGTATCTTACAACAGTCCTACCATAATAATAAATAGGAAACTACATATATAACTAGAGCATTGTCAATGTAAACAACGTCAGAATGAAAACTGGAAACAAGACCCCAGGCAACACGGCCCGAAGTCAGTAACAGATTTTGAACTATCCAATGTAAAGCAACATCTTCATCAGAAGAAAAAATGATACATCGGATGTATGATGCATGACCAATACGCCTTTACACCACGGAGGTGAGGTCGTAACCATGGGGATATACAGAATAAACATTCTGTGTAACATGTTAAACTCCCAAGAAATTTATAAAAAAATTTTTTTAATAAAACAAGCCAAAAAGCTTGGGAGTTTAACTGAGGGGCTTCAAGGAAGGATAGGGAGGGAACACTTAACAAACAGTGGAAACATCATTAACAAGAATGATGACATCAGGTCCATGTCCCGAAAGTTAAAAAATTTATAGTAATTTATATATTTTTTATACTTACCAATGACCCAGACTTAGCTGGTGCTAACTCTAACAAAACCAGGGCCAAACACAAATTTTGCCCCCCAATCCCCAAAATTTGCATCCAAAACAAAAAGAAATCATGTCCTAAAGGACCTCCATACTACGCCTCTACTGCGCATGCGCAGTGACGCAGACGTCCCGAAATTGGCGCCAATTATCATTCTTACTGGCAGTGTCTGGTCAGCGCTATGTACTCAGCGGGGAGGCAAGAGTTCCCAACTCCAGGGAGGGCCATCCCCGTCTGGGTCATTGGTAAGTATAAAAAATATATAAATTACTATAAATTTTTTAACATTTTTATACTGTACCAATGACCCAGACTTAGCTGAATAGTAAACAGGCTGGTGGGCCTAGGACATAGAGGAAAATCCAATAAGCTCAACTATATAGTAAAGAGGTAACCCCTTAAGGAGAAAAGGAGTATTAGGCTTTACATGTATCTTTCTTATTTAATATTAAATTAGAAAGATACACTACCCTTAATAATTGAGCACAATAACATTCATGTTCTCTATTAACATCCAGTATAACCCTTATACTAATTATTTTTAAAGCAAGCCAATAAATAAAGTAGTCCAGAGAATTGAGACTCTTTATAATCATTTAAAAGTGTCCGAGTATTGTATATTAAAGCCCGTTTGACACTTGACATATACAAATGCTTCACACCGAGCTACACTTTAAAAATAAGACATGAATGAATTTAAACATTAATATTACACTTTAAAACCATCCTGGAAGCGACTCAGAAATACTGACTTGGAGGAGGCATTCCCTTGCTTTTCACTATAAAGCAGGTGACCTAAGGGAACACCCCCCCCCCCCCCCCTTCCCCTTGCCCTGGGTCAAATAGCCCAGAGCGAAGAGGGCAGCCGGACGGAGTCACTGCCGGAACAGAAAGCCTGCATAACTATAGTTGCAACTGTTTAGTGGACGACATTCTGAGCAACAGATAACGGACCTAAACAATGCAGGTCTCCAGAAATGGACTCAATATTTCTGAGATAAAAATTCGTAAATGTGGATGGCTGAGACCAATAAGCAGCCTTCATTAAATCTGTAATAGCAACACTATTAGCATAAGCCCAGGAAGTAGAAAGAGCTCTTACTTCATGAGCAGAAATCTTAAGCACAGACTGCTGAGAAGAAGATAAATCTTCATAAGCAGTACGGATAGTTAACTGAATCCATCTAGCAATAGAATGGACTGAAATATCCTTTCTATTAGGCATTAAAGACAGAAAGAAACGTTTCCGTCCCTTTCTGATAAACGGAGATCTCTGTTTATAGATACGTAATGCTCTAACAGGACAGAGTAAAGGCCTATGCCCGTCTGAAGACGGAAGAGCCTTAATAACAATAGGTTCCGGATATTTATTAGGAGCCTGATTCTTAGCTAAAAAAACCCACATTAGTAGTGAAGGTGATAGGGTTCCCAACACTACGATAATGAGAATCATCCACCGATAGTGCATGAAGCTCACTGACTCTTCTAGCAGAAGAGAAAGCTAAGAGAAAAGCTGTCTTATAAGATAAGAATTTGAAATCTACTGTCCCAAGAGGTTCAAATGGCTTTTCCTTCAATTTAAGAAGAACCCAAGCTAAATTCCACTTAGGAATTAATCTAAGAGTTCTGGGTCTATTTATCGAAAAGTTTCTAACCAACTTCGATAAAGAGACATTAGATCCAATTTGTAAACTATCATGATGTGCATAGGTATCAGATAACATGGATCTATAACCCTTTATAGTAACAGGCTGCAGTTTGATTTCGTCAAACAAGTATACTAGAAAGTTTGCAATGTCTGGTATAGAGGGATCGAATATATCTACAGAATGATCTCTACACCAACGACGAAAAACCTTCCACTTAGCCGCATAGTTTAGCGAAGAGGAGGTCCTCCTACAGTTAGAAATCGCATCCACTGCTCGTCCTGTAAAGTGCTTGCCATGCAAGAAGGACCGCACAACGGAAAAACGTGAAGGTTGAGACCTTGCGGGTTGTGATGGAGTTGGCGCGATTTCCCCTGCCAAAGAAGATCCTCCCGTGGAGGAAGCTTCCGCGGTAGGTCCCACAACAGACACCTGAGTAGATTTATCCACGGTCTCTGTGGCGACAGAGATGCTACCAACAGAATCTTGCATTGAGATTGTTTTATCTTTAGCAATACTTGTTGAATTAACGGCGCTGGAGGATACGCATATCCTATCATTCCGTCCCAAGGGATCGACAGAGCGTCTACTGCAAATGCTCTTGGATCCGGACACGGAGACACATACGTCTGCAACTGATTGTTGAGATGTGTCGCAAATAAGTCTATCATTGGCCGTTCCCATTGGTAGCAAATCTGATTGAATACTTGTTTGTTGAGAGTCCACTCCGACGGCAACAAGCGACCCTTTCGTGAAAGGGAGTCTGCTAGCACATTCAGACGACCCGGTATGTGACGGACCGAAAGAAGAACGTGATGTTCTAGCGCAAACAGAAGGATTCTTTCCGTTAGATTGAACAACGGAACTGAATGAGTGCCTCCCTGATTCCGTATATACGCCACTACTGTCGTATTGTCGGATAGGATTTGGACATGAGCATCGTGAATAATGTCCATCCAGTGACGTAACGCAAGCCAAATTGACATCATTTCCTTCCTATCAGTCTCATAAATTCTCTCGCCGTAACTTTGTCTGCGTGCAGACAATAGCGAGCGTAACAACTGACTAATTTCGCTCTGGTTAACGGCAGACGAACGAGATTGTTGTGCATCTCGAAGCTCATTCCCAGATGAGTGAATGACTTGGACGGCACCAGATCCGACTTCTCCTCATTTACTATAAAACCGAGACGTCGGAGCAATAGAAGAAGATTCTGAACATCGTTCTGAAGCGTTAACTCGTTGCCGTACCTCTGAAGAATGTCGTCCAGGTAGGCCGACGTTACCGCAGCCGAATGAGCTCGGAAGTAGATCATTACCGAGTTCATTACCCGAGTGAAAGCCCAGGGTGCTAGATTCAATCTGAAGCACATCGCCCGGAATTGATACACCACTCCTAGGACTGCGAAGCGTAGATACTTTCGGAATGTCGGATGTACCATGACGTGAAAGTACGCATCTTTGAGATCTATGCTCGTTGCATAATCGTTCACCCGAATACTCGCTCTGACCGATCGAATCGTCTCCATATAAAACTTCGGAGCGACGATCAGCTTGTTTATCCAGCTCAAATCTATGACTGGACGGAACGAGCCGTCTGGTTTCGAAACCAGAAACAGATGGCTGTAGAATCCCGGAGATTCCTGGTTTTCTACGACCTCTACCGCGTTCTTCATTAAAAGAGACTGCACCTCTGATAACAGAGCGTCTCTTTTCTGCGGATTTGACGGAAGATGAGTCCACTTTGGACTTCGAGTTAATGGAGGCTTTCGTTTGAAGGATATCTTTAGACCTTCCGAAGTCACTCCTCTCACCCAAGGGTCGTCCGTAATCGACGCCCATTCTTGTGAAAAGTTCGACAACCTTCCGCCAACCCAAACGCGATAGAGGTTTAAGCCATCACCTCCTGGACCTGCGAGGCCTGCGGTAGGAGAAACCACGTCTTCCACGACCCGCACCTCGCCCCGTCGACCTCGGGGCGTCCGACCGATTGTCCCGGCCTGAAGGACGTCCCGAACGAGAGTCGCTATCCTGACGGTCTCTTGAATAAGACCAAGAGGACGCACCGGAACCTCTATAGGAACCTCTCTTGGGCGCATTAGACCCAGAAGTGCCTGTCTTATTCGTGTCTGCTGTATCCGACTTCTTAGGAGCAGATTTGAACAACAGAGAATCCTTAGCTTTCTTTGTAATTTTATCATAAATAGCGGAAAGCTTGCCGTCAAAGAGAAGTTCTCCTGAGACCGAAGCGACTCTAAGAGAGTTCTTCACCTTAGAATCCACTAGTGTGGATGTAGCTAGGGCTGCGTCACATCTAACCAACTCCAGATTTGCCACTGAAAGGGCGGAGTTACACGTGGAATAAGCTACTGCCCTTGAAAGAAGTCTTAAAGAGGATTGTATATCCTGAAACTCTTTCCCCTGAAGGCGCAGTGATAACGCCTTAGTAAGGTGATCTGCGTAAGATAAGGCATCTAAATTGGCTCTGTTAGACGCAATAGCTGTTTCCAACACCGCGGTTGGAATAGAAGCTGACGACGGTAATGATAGCTCTAAGTCTTCCGCCTCGTCGTCCATACGCAGAGGAACTCTCGGTATACCCTGTCCTGCCGAATCGAATTTATTCCTTGCATTAATGAAAGGCAGGTTGAGAGTATTAGCGGACAAGACACCTGCTTTCCCCGTCCTGGAAGCAAGTTTAAATATAGCGTCGTTCAATAATTCAAATGTTCTTGCAACATTATTGGACTGCGACGGAAACTCGGGAGCGATGTCCCTGAACCGCTCAAAAAATTCAGAGTCCAATGACGCTATAATTCTCTTGTCCGGAAGCGCAGCAGTCTGGCCCGACGGAACAACTTGAGGGAGAAAGTGCCGGATGAAGTCCACGGCAGCTTTATGTTGTTCCAAAAGGGATAGCTCCAAGTCATCCGTATCCCTTTCACCATCCGGTCGGACCTCATGATGTTCCCGGTCGTCCGCCCCCGATGCTTCGGCGGAGCGTACCGACCCAGCGCCGTCGGATAATTCTCGATCCGACACCGTTTCTGTCGGCTGCTGGGATGCTGCGATAAGCTGTGCTATCTGCACAAGAATGTCCGAGGGCAGCTCCGCATCGGATGGCTCCCGCATACTTTTCCTATGCGAACGTCCGGAGTCCATCGGTCTCGAATCCCTGGCTGCCGGATGGTGTGACCTGGTCGCTGAAGAATCCTTGATCGGCGAAGCTGGTAATATATCGGCGGTCACGCAGCCAAGGTGCGGTCGTGTGCGCTGACGAGAAGAGGAAGCCTTAACAGTCTCTGCGGACTGCTTATACAACGGAGCGTCCCGAGCGACGGACGTATGCTCCGCTAAAGACACATTTTGTACCACAACATCTGGTCCCAGATGTTGTTGTACGAGAGAGGGGCCTCTCTCGCTCGCGGCCCGGCTGGACCTGGACGAGCTAGGAACCGGACTCAAAGGCTTCCTCCGTTCTCGCTTACTATCCGCCGTCACTGGGTGTGCATCTATTATGTTTATAGTGCTCGCATCACCCAAAATTTCCTCTTGGACCGCATCGGACGAACCCGGCTGCCGAACCATTCGGTGAATGGACGCTACACCGGGCGAGCTAGCGGACGACATTTGTCTAATCTCCATGAGCACTTTTGCCGCTAGCTCTGAATTCATTTGTGACGACGGACGCACACTTGAAGAAGATAACATGGAAACATCACCCTGTTCTGGTTCCTCTGAAATAGAAACTGAGAGAGTAGAGTGACCTTGCGGAGAAAGAGCCGGCATCGCTCTTTCTCCAGAAACAACATATCGTGACACACGTTTCCAATGTTTCTCATCCCAATGTTCACATATAGGACAGGGATTAATGCGAGAACACTGACTACAATTAATACAATGATCATGAAAGTCAGAGGAAGATTTCTTCCTATTACAATTTGAACAACGTCCCTTCATTGTGAAAGAACAACAATAAGTCCTAGTTACTCGCAAAAACCCCTGACACAAAGATACATAATAACATGATCCATTAATAAATGAAAAAACAATTGCAAAACAAAATAACTTTGAAAAAATATTTTTTCAGCGAAGCCCAAGTTGCTGAAAAGTAACATTGAGCCCCGATGGATCCGATGGCAAAGTGTGGTCAAAAATTTTAAATTTATATTAAATAATTAATGAGACACTTCCGGATAATATAAATGTATCTTATAGTGAGATAAACTACAGCAAAGGCAAACAGCCCCCCTCAAAAAAGGCTGTTGCCAATGAAAACAAACAGTGTAAAAACACCAGAAAACATGACTCCAGGCACTGAAAAAACTGGCCCGGAATCAGTCATCAATTACACTCTATCTGATGCAAAACAGAGACTCCCAGGGGAGAATCTGTAGAACATCAGATGGAAGATGCAGAACACAAACGTTATACACCCATGGGTGAAAACGTAACTATGGGGAAAATAACAGAAAACATTCTGTAACCAAGCAACTCTCCCAGGAAATTTTAGAAATGAAATTTCTCAAAAATATGCCAAAAGCATGGGAGAATTGCAAGGGGGGACTTTAGAAGGCTAGGGGAGAGGAAACACTGAATAAGCAGTGCAACAATTAGCAAGAATGACAACAAGAGGCCCATGCCTCGAAAATAGGCAACTTAACATAATTTCATCAAAAAATTTTAAGTACAGCCCTGATTATTTTTTGTCACTTCTTTTTCCTCTCCTCCTTCTATCCTCCTTAGAATCACATTTTCTCCAAAAATTACGTGTCTGGCATCCTTTAAACTGAGATTTACAAGCACAAAGATCAGTGAGATGTTGACTGATGAAGGGCCAAACAGAGAATGATAATTGGCGCCAATTTCGGGACGTCTGCGTCACTGCGCATGCGCAGTAGAGGCGTAGTATGGAGGTCCTTTAGGACATGATTTCTTTTTGTTTTGGATGCAAATTTTGGGGATTGGGGGGCAAAATTTGTGTTTGGCCCTGGTTTTGTTAGAGTTAGCACCAGCTAAGTCTGGGTCATTGGTACAGTATAAAAATATGGGTAACATAAAATAATTTTTATAAAAATTATAAAGTTACAGCCCTGAACGTTTCAAACCACCATTTCTTCCTTCCTTCATCCAGGTGTGTCCTTGGATCCACCAAATTAACCATTGATTTGTGTCTGGCATCCTTAAAACTGAGATTTAAAAGCACAGATGTCAGTTTGTTATTATCTGACTGAGGGCCAAACAAAGAATGATGATGGCGCCAATTCCGGTCACTTCCTGGCATCTGCACATGAGCGGAGAGTAAATGTATGGAGGGTCAGATAGGACTTCTAATTTTCGATTTTGCATGCAAATTTGGGGGGTGGGGGGGCGGGCAAAATTTGTGTTTGGCCCTAGATATTTTTGAGTTAGCACCAGCTAAGTCTGGGTCATTGATTTACAGTGTAAAAATATACATATCTATGGCCTATTTAATACTGAAAACACTGTATAACGTGAGGTGTGCTTTATACCTTTCTAAACATTTCTGGTCCTTACAGAAAATACTTATCTGTTACCTAGTTCAATAATGATTACTAACATCAAAGTATCACCAGTATATTCATTGTGTCAAGGGAGTGTGAACAAACAGCTGTAAAACTGAAGACATTGAGAACCTGGAGTTATTGCTGAGTACAATTCATACCCCAATGCAGTGTTGTGCAAGAGCTTAAAGGAATTGGCAAACAATGCATTGTAAACATGGATTGTTGTGCAGTAGGGAACATACCCACCAGATTTGGATAAATCTGAGGCACTAGCTTTACAAGAGAAACAAACTGTATGAATGTCAAAAAATATGAAACTTTTTTTGCAAGTTACCTCCGATTACGGAATTTAGCATGGAACATATACTTGATGTACTAACATTTTGAACAGTGTAAATAACCAAGTGACATCAAAACAAAACAATTGCAATTTTGTTGAGTCTGACAAGTTTCGGGCTCTCAAAATTAGCTCAAATATGGACAACTAAACTTAGCTTGTACAAAATTGAATGTATATGAGTGGAAGATGCTGCCTGCAAAAAATAACTTTCAGTACAGTTATTTATCACAAAAAAATTGAAGTTTTCAAAAGTTGAAATCGGACAACATTTGCTAAACTTTAAATATCCAAGTCACATGCTGAAAAAAACCCAAGAAAATATCAGAAGTCACTTAACTGGTAAGTGCTAAATTATTTTCGGTCATCAGAATTTGTTCACATGTCTTTGCCACGTTAAAATTTATGAGAGAGTGCCACAAGGCACTCTCCCATAAATTGTAACATGGCAAATCCTCAGACTAAATATTTCACTTCAAAGACAATACACAGCACACCAACAGAATATCAGTCCATTGAATTGCAGTATAGATACTTCAGAATAAAGACCAAATATGGGCTTTCAGCATTCTATCAGTTAATTCAAGAGCAACCCGAGTGTCACTCTGAAATATGAATGACACCCTTCAGGTCATGAGCAACCATTAAGTCAAGTATGAACAAGACCTGTCCATTGAATCAATTTTTCTGGACCAGACAAAGATAGAACACACACATAGTCTCTGACCTTGACTTTGAACAAAGTATTTCAGCTAGGACTTTGCATCAAGGTAATGACACACTCTGAAGTAATAAGCAATCATTCAATGAGCATCATCATGACCTTTGAGCTGTGACCTTGGGTTAAGGACATGTCACACCCTTGGGTCATTAGCAATCATTGTTTGAAAAATGAAGAAGATTAATCCATTGAATAATTTCATATTGAATGGACAATGTTAGCATGGAAGATCAAACAAATGGTTAGTGACCTTGACTTGGAATTGTGAACTTGCGTCAAGGTCATGATATGCCCTTGGGTCATAAGCAATCATTATGTTAAGTATGAACAAGATCAGTCCTTTAAATAATTTTTTATAGACAAAGTTAGAATAGATTAAGATCATGACACACCCAGGGATCATTAGTAATCTCTGAAGTAGGGCTGAAACGGTTGACTCATTTTCAAAACCGATTAACCTGAGAGCTATAACCGGATAATATCTGGTTAACCATAGCCATTATTTCACCGAATCTGGGATCAAAACTATAGGAATTGGAAAGCAGTATTCTCAGAAACTATTCCGTAGTTTGTATACAAACATACATTGTCGAGTACTCGACAATGTTCGTTTGTATACATACTACGGAATAGTTTCTGCGGTCACTCAGTACTCACAGAAATTGCCGATCATTACCGATGTCTTGAAGGGGAAAGTCAATTATTTCTCAATATATACAACGCTGCTTCGAGGTGTATTGTAATCTATTTCAAAGGAGAAGCGGCAGATTTACTACGTTTCAACTGTGGAATGACGATCACTATCGATATTTCAGATAACTGGTTAATCGGTTAGGTAGGTAACCGGTTTCAAATCGGTTATCCGGTTAACCATTTCAGTACTACTCTGAAGTATGCCCAAGATCAGTTCATTAAATATTTTATGGACTGGACAAAATTAGAATGAAGAAACACAGAAATGAATGGTATGTGACCTTCACCTTGATGTTATGACCTTCAGTCAAGGTCATGACACATCCTTGGGTCATAAAAAATCTGTGTGAAGTATGACCAAAGAACAAAACTGGTCCACTGAATGATCTTTTATGGGCAGACACCGCTAGAATGGAGGAATAAACAAATGGCCTGTGATAGTGAACTTGGTGTTATGACTTTGGATCAAGTTCATGCTACATCAATGGTATCATAAGCAATCAGTGTGTGAAGTATGAACATGATCAGTCCATTGAATAATTTTTTTTATGGACAGGACAAGTTAGGACAGATGCACAGACTGACAACCACCAATGTTCATCAAAACACAGGTTGAATTGAGACAACTCGACCCAAAATACTGCTTTTGTGATCAAAGTACATGTACTGTTTGCACAAAAATGTAAGATGATGGATCTACACTAGAGTGTGAAAGAAATGAACTGAATTCAGTAAAATTATATTTTTAGTGCACATACCATTTTCCCAGGTTTTGCCTCTGGGCCACTTCCAAGCTTTGTGTCCTCAATCATTGTTCCACCTGCTCGAACCTTTTTCTCTTTTTTTGCACTGCTCTGAGGTGTATCACCATTCTATGAGAATACAAAATGGTAAAAAAAAATAAGCACTAAGGTCATTACATTTCTACAAAGGCACTTTAACCCAATTAATGCTGGATTTAAGATTACTTTAACAATTCTATAAGTAAGAAAAACAAGATTTTTCAGCATCATATAAGAACTCACATAGATTCTTGATTGCACTAGCAAGCTGTTCCTTAAGGCACCTGAGATCATGGTCGTTTTCTCGTTTAACACACTTGAGTGACAATTGGGATTTACGAATATTGAATTATACCACCGAGGTAACTGCGATCAAGTATCTTGCCCAAGGACACAATGAAGATGATGTGGATCAGTATATAACTTATGACCCTCCGATCTGAAGTACAATGCTTTAACTGGTGGAGTGCTAGAAGCCCATTTATTTACTGGGGTTTAACGACACTTTTGACAGCCAGGGTCACCTCATATTGGACAGTTTTACGGGTGAAGGAAGCCGGAGTACCCAGAGAAAACTACTGAGCAACAACAAGCAACTATCAGGCTCATCCCATTCAAGCAGGGTTAGCAATGGTTGAAGACAAGTGCACCATCGATGTGCAGTATGCCCTAGTACACAGTGCAACCGTGCCCCCACGGGGGAAATTAGGATTAAGTGCCTTGCTCAAGGGCACCACACAGTTGCCCCTGGTGGGGATCGAACAGTGGACCTTTCGGATTGAAGTCAAATGTTGTAATCGCTGAGCCACTGCGATCTGCTTGAAGCCCATACTTGGCCTTTATTCTGGGGTATTTATTTATTGTTGTTTAAGGTCACATACTTCTGCACAATGGCTAATCATGACCACAACATGGAGATAAAGTCAAGGTCAGTCAATCGTTTATACCCCATGTTGCCTATTTTAGAGGACTTGCACCCCAAGCATGAGTGACTGGGTCCTATTTTACCAGTGAAACAGAGCTTGTTTACCATGGTAAACAAGCACTGCTTCACTTCCCGGGGTTCCCACGGGGGGGCTTATTCTGGGGTGCTGCAGCTAAATGGTATCAAATTCTGTAGAATTGCTTCTTGTTACATTTGAAGTGAAATAACTTATTCTGCATGGATTTTCCTTATTACAATTTATAGGCACTCTCCCATAAATTGTAAAAAGATAAAGACATGAAAAATCCTGAGGACCAAAAATAATTTAGTAAACTTGTAATCAACAATAACTCTAACAGGTGTCTACCCAACGCAATCAATGCACTCTCTGTTTTTATCTGGAACCCTCGTCCTGGTCAAACTTGCTGCTCACCCCAACAAGTACACCATAAATATGTTCAACACCCCAATAGGAATCTGATCTGCTGTTGGTAATATCGAAGAGCACTTGCCGATCGCTGGCAGTGATGCATTTCATCATTCTTTATGGGCGAGGTCCATGAAGTGAGATTATTATGATCCCCGATGAGTCTGGAGGTGGGGTGGGGAAATCTTACCCGAGGGGCAAGATATTTTAACTAGACCTGAGGCTTGCCGAGGGTCTGGTTCAAATATCTTGCCCTGAGGGTGAGATTTCGCCATTCCCACCTTCAGACTCATCGAGGATGATTTTTCTCCCCATACACGAGGATTATGTCATCATAGATAATTGGCAGTCACGTGCTGACATACCCAATTTATCAAGTAGTGGTCCTTTCGAAAAACGAACAATTTCATCGGAAAGATCGTACAAAAGTTAGGTATATACTAGAGGTATATACTAAAAAATTGATTTATAACACTGTCCGTCAAGGGGTTAATGAATTTGCACGTGTCAAACTCTAATGTAAAGGGCATTGTGAGATTATTGATCGATCGATAAATTCGAGCAGTGATATTATTAAATCTGCAGAGAAACATGGGGTTGAAACAAATCAAGTTCACTACTTGAATAATAATTAAATATTGAGTCTATATCAACAAGGAACAGATAAATAGGTAATAAAAGAACACAATCGTGAAGCCATTTTGTTTATTTACAATTGTGCAGACGATGATGAAATAGTTCCGGCGACCTAATAAAATATGCAAATGAGTATGTCACGTGGGGTGGGTGGGATAGAAATATCCCACCCTGCTGTCTCACCCGGGACATGCGTATGTTTCACGTATAGTGGGGGGAGAAAAGCTGCATCACTGCTGGCGCTTAGTGAGTGGTCCAAGCACAATAAAGATGCAAGACTTGTCTTCAGGCGCATTCATAGAGCACCACAAACATGATGCCCTCTGAATGTGCTGGCCAACATTGATACTCACATAGATTTATCCCCTTATCGCTCTCCGATCGACTTCAAGTGCTTGATGGGACTTGGCACAGAGTGATGGAGCGACTGCCAAGAGCGGCTAGTTTTGTACCAATGTATCAATCCCTAACCACTGATCTCCCACTGGCTTTTGTGCCGGAAAAACATCCTGCAAATATATCTTAGCAATGAAGAAATTCGAACCCCAGTTCCAACTTAGCGTCACATACATTTTTTCCCCCTAACCATTTGGTCAGAGTCTATTTGCAACTACACTTCCTTCCAGGGGGTGACAGGTAGACAACCAATCTGGCTATGCCACCCCCTACAGTATACTATTTACTACACTTATGAATATATATGTATTTGTAACCATTATTTATGTATAATGTGAATAAAATTATCTGAATCTGAATTTAGTACTCTACAATTTAATCAATGAGCCACCCTACTCCCTTTGTGTCTGATGTAGATCAGGCAGAGTTTAATTTAGGCCCTTTTTGAGGCTGAAATATGCCCGCTATCTCAATGAGGTACATGCTATAAAATTCCCAATTTCGGACACAAAACACTATTATCCCCAAACTAAAACAACATAATCAGGTTACATAGCCATTGTGCTCTTCTGTAAGTTAATCTTTTACCCTTTACCCAACGCAGACGATATCAAAATTTATTATTTTAAATATCATTTTTTTTAATTTTTCAAAACATTTCAACAAAACCATATCATGTGACCCCTCGTTGGAACAAGGGGTCACATGATATGGTTTTGTTGAAATTTTTTGAAAAATATTTTTTCAACTGCTAAATTTGCATTTACGTGGGAGGATGCGGCCGATTCGTTGGGTAAAGGGTTAAATACAGGAATACCCATTTTAATCTGCATTTTCGCTGGTATAAAGCTTCCAGGTGGATTTATGTTTGGATGACCAATTGAACAATTTTCCCCAAGACCAAGAAAAAGGCCCCTTTCCAAATCTACTTTGATCAAATGCATTAGGTGATGAATCTATGGCCTCTGGCTGCACATCTTTTAAATGTAACTTGGGTAGGAAGTGCTCAACTAGCGACTCTTTTTATCCCTTA
Organism: Pictodentalium vernedei; assembly: GCA_031216915.1. NCBI lineage: Eukaryota > Metazoa > Mollusca > Scaphopoda > Dentaliida > Dentaliidae > Pictodentalium > Pictodentalium vernedei. The sequence continues at coordinate 418,467,707 of CM062293.1, read as the reverse complement.
TCCCACAGTTGTGTCTTCTGTGTGGAAGCACATAAGTCCTAAGTTTTACATTACATTATCCAGATGGGTCTAAAATGTTCACCTGCATCATGCTTACTACAAGAAAATGGAGGGTGGCTAAAGGGAGGGAGGGGATAAGTGAGGGAGAGTGAAAACTTTTCTTGATTTGTTTTTTGGCAAATTACCGTTTCTTGGAATTCAAAAGTATAAACATTAGGCTATTGAAAAAAATTTATTTCTCAGGCATAATCCTCATCATTGAACATATGTTATATCATTTTTTTAGAAGAAATCAATTTTTTCAATTAAACTCATTTGCCTTTGTGGAAATAAAAATTTCACCAAATATATCTTATTTGACAATGCTCACAGAACTTTGTCAAACAAGGTAAAGTTGGTTAAATTTGCAATTGCATTTTGGGAAATTTTTACTAATTAAGTCATTGTTTTATCACATAATGGTTAAGTTTCCAATTCATTATCAGGACTATTTGGTGGATGAACAAAAAGAGCCTCCCTTCCTCTCTACTAAATTAATTGGGGAAAAACTTTCTAAGGAACAAAAAAATTTTTTATATGCCTTGTAAGTATATTATTATTTATCATATGTCTCGTCCGTTTTGTTCACTTTAAAACATTTGATATTTTGTTTTCGTATTAATCAGTGATAAATAAAGCCTTCCGTCAATTGCATTGGTCAATTTCAAAACTAGACAATTTGATTGGCTGAACAAAATAAAACTGGGCCACATTTTCATAATTTGCATAATTAGAGTTTGGAGCTTTCATTGGTCAATTTCAAAACTGGACAATTTGATTGGCTAAACAAAATACAACTGGGTGACATTTGCATAATTTCAGTGGGGACAATTTACGTTATCTGTCCTATTTAGGGTTGGTTATATTGTATTAATCTTTTACCTACAAGAAAAACGCTATTCATTTTTTTTTTATATTTTCAACTTTTGCTTCCAAAACATAGGTTATGACCCCTCATTGGAACGAGCTCGTTCCAATGAGAGGTCAAAACCTATGTTTTGGAAGCAAAAAATGAAATTTTTTAGTTATATGAGGATGTTTTTTCCAAGTGCCGTCTGCAACTCAAGTTAGGTGATATGGTAAAAAAAAGTCATACTAAGTGGCTAATTTGTGTGTGTGTGTGTCATATGATAAGTAGAATATGAAATGAGTGTTTTTCTCATATAATATTTATGAAACTCGTCTGAATTTTCCGTTTGCGCTCGCCAGAGGCTCACCAAAACGGAAAATTCTTAGACTCGTTTCATAAATATTATATGAGAAAAACACTCATTCCATATCCTCTATATATGCCTTGTAATCGCTGCTTATTTTGAATTCACTGTCTGTCATATCAAACATTCAAGTAGAGGATTGGGGATCAATATCTCTTCTAACAAATAATAACAGGGTTCCTGCAGGCAAGGACTGATAAAATTCAAGGCTATTCAAGGCAGTTTCTTGACATATTTCAGTATCTTTCAAGGTCCACAATAGCCAAATTCAAGGATTTTCAAGGCCTGCCTCAGGGTTCATACACTTTACAGAGAATCAAATTCCAAGACTTTTCCACGACTTTTCAAAAACATTCCATGGTTAGTTCGCACCCAAACATAAAAGCTTCGTTTTTTGAATAATTTTTGATCAAGTAGCGCATAATGTTTACACAAAATCAATCCCTTTTAAACCTGGTTACGATTTCCATGACATTTCAAAAACTTTAACCCTTCTAGCTCATTTTCCAAAACTTTTTAAAAAAATTCTATGACTTTTCCAGGATTCCATGACCCGTACAAACCCTGTTGCCTCCACAGGTCCTAATTTGGACCCTCCAGTCATTACTCCCCTCCTCCTACTCTGCAAGAGAAGTGGGAGGTGGAGGTAATGACCAGAGGCTCCAAGTTAGGCCTATGTATTCACCAACTCTGGCATTTTAAACCATATACCGTATTTACTCTATGTATTGGGACACTCTATGATTTGGGACCAGCATTTTTTCCAGAAAACTATATTTTTTTTATGCTCCAAAGTTTGGGACAGTCAGGCGATTTGTTTCCAGTTGGCCCGTTGCTAGTAGCAGACGACACTCATAAAAAAAAATTCTTGAGTAACTAAAAATTTTCATTTTTCGCTTCCAAAACATAGCTTATGATCCCTCATTGGAACGAGCGCAATGCGCCCATTCCAATGAGGGATCATAAACTATGTTTTGGAAGCAAAAAATGTAAATATAAAAAAAATTGGACGGCGATTTTTGTATATAGTGATGAAAAACGAATCACACACAACTTTATTCAGCATCAAATCAAGACCAGGCTGTGTTCTTTCCCCATTTTCTAAAAATTGGGACACCTGTGAAAATAATTATTTTTAGCTGTCCCAATACATAGAGTAAATACGGTAGTTTTGATTAGGTGCTTCATCAACATTTTTATTTTGTGAATATTCAAGACATTTCAAGGTCTCATGGAACATTTTACAGGATTTCAAGGCATTGAATGTCCCTTAGTCAAACTGGAGACCATTCCTTGAATTCATGGCCCGGTGGTAACCCTGAATAAGTATCTACAAACAAACGACTAGACCAAAGCCACTATAAAGATGAAGAGACCTGGTGTAAAAAAAAACATGTAATTAATCAATACCATATTACATTTAAAATTTTTGAGCATTTGAATAGGCTGCATACAAACCAAATAACAATCATCTGTATTGTAATTAGTTTAGTAACAAGAGGCCCAACAAGGCCTGAAATGCTCATCTTGTACAGAACACACATAAACAGAGTCCAAGAATGAGTCTACATTAAGCAATCCATTTCCACAGGATACACCGTCAATCCTTGAGCCCCGCAGGAGTGACAAAAATAATCCGGCATCATGCCTTTTCTTCAGTTGATCATAATGCAAAATGTAGAGCTCCCCTATGAAGCCCCTTGATACAATCTATGTGGATTAATCTTAGTTACACACCTCTAGAGGGTACTGAATACAAAATTTTTAATTCTTCAGCAACATAGCCAATTCCGGCTCCCACAGGGAGCCCAAATATACTACTCAAAGTTTGCTAAGCACCAAGTATATCCAACTACCTGTTTTACATTTTAGTTGAAATATTGTAATGAAAAGTGTATATATTTTTTATTTAATTATACCCTTAATGATTTAAGTACAGAAATTAAGATTTTATTTGTGTTTGACATTATTTTTTAGCTTTTGAATACGATAACCAAGGAAAATGGATATTATTGGTAAAAGAGGAAATTTTTCAATTTGCCAAAAAGTGTATCGAGTATGAGACCCATTACTGTTAATTACAGCCTGACAGCGCCTTCTCATGCTCCCAATCAGGTTCCTGGTGGTCCTTCGTGGGATATTGTTCCATTCTTGGACCAGCATAGCACCAAGCTCCTGGACATTTCTTGGCTGGTCTGGACGGGCTGAAATTGCAAGCTGCAACTCATTCCAGACATGTTCGATTGGATTGAGGTCAGGGGATCTTGCTGGCCAGTCCATACGTTCAATCCCCTCCCTCTGTCGGTACTCCCTGACAGCATGGGCAATATTAGGACGTGCATTATCGTCCATCAGAATGAATTTATCACCCACTGCACCTGCATACAATCTGACGTGGACATCCAGGATCTCATCAATATACCGCTGTGCAGTCAATGTATCACGTTCAAGGACACAGAGCTTTGTACATCGAACCCTGCTGCTGCCGCCCCAGACCATTACTGACCCTTCACCATAGCGGTCATCCTCAGCAATGTTGGCTGCATGGAATCACTCTCCTGGTCTTCTCCATACCCTAGACCACCTATCTGTATGGTCTAGACAGTGCCTTGAGTCATCTGTAAAAAGGACCGGTTGCCAATATTCTCTGGTTCATCCAACGTGGTCCATGGCCCATTCATATCGTGCCTGGCAGTGGTTCTGGGACAGCAGAATGCGAATACATGGTCTTTTCAATCAGAGACCACCTCTGTGCAACCTTGCCCGGATAGTCTGCATCGGAACATTTACCCCGGATGCATTCTGAAGGTCACTGTGAAGCTGGGTTGCTGTGGCAAAGCGGTTCCTACGGGCCTGAATGATCAAAAACCGGTCTTCAGCTGCAGATGTTGCCCTGTCTCTGCAACCAACATGCCGTCTTACTGGCGTGCCATACTCCTTAAATCTTGCCTAGGCTCTGGTGATCACAGTTTGGTGCACATCAAGGGCTTCACCAACCTGACGATGGGTAGCCCTCTGCTCCACCATCCCTACAGCCTGCCACATTTCTGCTTCAGACAAGTGTCTTCTTATATTTGCATTTGGCATATTCAATCATTAAATCATTGCCATATTCAATCATTAAATCACAAGGGTTTGTGTTGAAGTGAAGACTGAATACCCTACACATGTCATGTACATGTAGACAGTACACGAGAACATCATGAAAGTTAAAAAATTTATAGTAATTTATATATTTTTTATACTTACCAATGACCCAGACTTAGCTGGTGCTAACTCTAACAAAACCAGGGCCAAACACAAATTTTGCCCCCCAATCCCCAAAATTTGCATCCAAAACAAAAAGAAATCATGTCCTAAAGGACCTCCATACTACGCCTCTACTGTGCATGCGCAGTGACGCAGACGTCCCGAAATTGGCGCCAATTATCATTCTTACTCGCAGTGCCTGGTCAGCGCTATGTACTCAGCGGGGAGGCAAGAGTTCCCAACTCCAGGGAGGGCCATCCCCGTCTGGGTCATTGGTAAGTATAAAAAATATATAAATTACTATAAATTTTTAAACATTTTTATACTGTACCAATGACCCAGACTTAGCTGAATAGTAAACAGGCTGGAGGGCCTAGGACATAGAGGAAAATCCAATAAGCTCAACTATATAGTAAAGAGGTAACCCCTTAAGGAGAAAAGGAGTATTAGGCTTTACATGTATCTTTCTTATTTAATATTAAATTAGAAAGATACACTACCCTTAATAATTGAGCACAATAACATTCATGTTCTCTATTAACATCCAGTATAACCCTTATACTAATTATTTTTAAAGCAAGCCAATAAATAAAGTAGTCCAGAGAATCGAGACTCTTTATAGTCATTTAAAAGTGTCCGAGTATTGTATATTAAAGCCCGTTTGACACTTGACATATACAAATGCTTCACACCGAGCTACACTTTAAAAATAAGACATGAATGAATTTAAACATTAATATTACACTTTAAAACCATCCCAGAAGCGACTCAGAAATACTGACTTGGAGGAGGCATTCCCTTGCTTTTCACTATAAAGCAGGTGACCTAAGGGAACACCCGCCCCCCCCCCCCCCCCCCTTCCCCTTGCCCTGGGTCAAATAGCCCAGAGCGAAGAGGGCAGCCGGACGGAGTCACTGCCGGAACAGAATGCCTGCATAACTATAGTTGCAACTGTTTAGTGGACGACATTCTGAGCAACAGATAACGGACCTAAACAATGCAGGTCTCCAGAAATGGACTCAATATTTCTGAGATAAAAATTCGTAAATGTGGATGGCTGAGACCAATAAGCAGCCTTCATTAAATCTGTAATAGCAACACTATTAGCATAAGCCCAGGAAGTAGAAAGAGCTCTTACTTCATGAGCAGAAATCTTAAGCACAGACTGCTGAGAAGAAGATAAATCTTCATAAGCAGTACGGATAGTTAACTGAATCCATCTAGCAATAGAATGGACTGAAATATCCTTTCTATTAGGCATCAAAGACAGAAAGAAACGTTTCCGTCCTTTTCTGATAAACTGAGATCTCTGTTTATAGATACGTAATGCTCTAACAGGACAGAGTAAAGGCCTACACCCGTCTGAAGACGGAAGAGCCTTAATAACAATAGGTTCCGGATATTTATTAGGAGCCTGATTCTTAGCTAAAAAACCCACATTAGTAGTGAAGGTGATAGTGTTCCCAACACTACGATAATGAGAATCATCCACCGATAGTGCATGAAGCTCACTGACTCTTCTAGCAGAAGAGAAAGCTAAGAGAAAAGCTGTCTTATAAGATAAGAATTTGAAATCTACTGTCCCAAGAGGTTCAAATGGCTTTTCCTTCAATTTAAGAAGAACCCAAGCTAAAATCCACTTAGGAATTAATCTAAGAGTTCTGGGTCTATTTATCGAAAAGTTTCTAACCAACTTCGATAAAGAGACATTAGATCCAATTTGTAAACTATCATGATGTGCATAGGTATCAGATAACATAGATCTATAACCCTTTATAGTAACAGGCTGCAGTTTGATTCCGTCAAACAAGTATACTAGAAAGTTTGCAATGTCTGGTATAGAGGGATGGAATATATCTACAGAATGATCCCTACACCAACGACGAAAAACCTTCCACTTAGCCGCATAGTTTAGCGAAGATGAGGTCCTCATACAGTTAGAAATCGCGTCCACTGCTCGTCCTGTAAAGTGCTTGCCATGCAAGAAGGACCGCAAAACGGAAAAACGTGAAGGTTGAGACCTTGCGGGTTGTGATGGAGTTGGCGCGATTTCCCCTGCGAAAGAAGATCCTCCCGTGGAGGAAGCTTCCGCGGTAGGTCCCACAACAGACACCTGAGTAGATTTATCCACGGTCTCTGTGGCGACAGAGATGCTACCAACAGAATCTTGCATTGAGATTGTTTTATCTTTAGCAATACTTGTTGAATTAACGGCGCTGGAGGATACGCATATCCTATCATTCCGTCCCAAGGGATCGACAGAGCGTCTACTGCAAATGCTCTTGGATCCGGACACGGAGACACATACGTCTGCAACTGATTGTTGAGATGTGTCGCAAATAAGTCTATCATTGGCCGTTCCCATTGGTAGCAAATCTGATTGAATACTTGTTTGTTGAGAGTCCACTCCTACGGCAACAAGCGACCCTTTCGTGAAAGGGAGTCTGCTAGCACATTCAGACGACCCGGTATGTGACGGACCGAAAGAAGAACGTGATGTTCTAACGCAAACAGAAGGATTCTTTCCGTTAGATTGAACAACGGAACTGAATGAGTGCCTCCCTGATTCCGTATATACACCACTACTGTCGTATTGTCGGATAGGATTTGGACATGAGCATCGTGAATAATGTCCATCCAGTGACGTAACGCAAGCCAAATTGACATCATTTCCTTGATGTTTATGTGCTTGCACAGGAATTGCGGATCCCAAAGACCCTGGCATCTCGAATCCGTTGGGATTAATGATGCACCCCAACCTGTTTGACTGGCATCCGTCATAACGGTAAAACTCGGATCCGGCAACTGCAGCGGAACTCCTTGAGTTAACCACTGAATGTTTGCCCAAGTCTGAATCTCTTGTTTCACTTGATCTGACAAGAGAACGTCTACATCGAGCGAATGAATTTTCACACTCCAATTCTGAGTCAGGAAAATTTGAAGAGGACGTGTGAGTAACCGCCCCATCGGAATGAGATCCGCGGCGGCTCCGCACAGACCTATCAGTCTCATAAATTCTCTCGCCGTGACTTTGTCTGCGTGCAGACAATAGCGAGCGTAACAACTGACTAATTTCGCTCTGGTTAACGGCAGACGAACGAGATTGTTGTGCGTCTCGAAGCTCATTCCCAGATGAGTGAATGACTTGGACGGCACCAGATCCGACTTCTCCTCGTTTACTATAAAACTGAGACGTCGGAGCAATAGAAGAAGATTCTGAACATCGTTCTGAAGCATTAACTCGTTGCCGTACCTCTGAAGAATGACGTCCAGGTAGGCCGACGTTACCGCAGACGAATGAGCTCGGAAGTAGATCATTACAGAGTTCATTACCCGAGTGAAAGCCCAGGGTGCTAGATTCAATCCGAAGCACATCGCCCGGAATTGATACACCACTCCTAGGACTGCGAAGCATAGATACTTTCGGAATGTCGGATGTACCATGACGTGAAAGTACGCATCTTTGAGATCTATGCTCGTTGCATAATCGTTCACCCGAATACTCGCTCTGACCGATCGAATCGTCTCCATATAAAACTTCGGAGCGACGATCAGCTTGTTTATCCAGCTCAAATCTATGACTGGACGGAACGAGCCGTCTGGTTTCGGAACCAGAAACAGATGGCTGTAGAATCCCGGAGATTCCTGGTTTTCTACGACCTCTACCGCGTTCTTCATTAAAAGAGACTGCACCTCTGATAACAGAGCATCTCTTTTCTGCGGATTTGACGGAAGATGAGTCCACTTTGGACTTCGAGTTAATGGAGGCTTTCGTTTGAAGGATATCTTTAGACCTTCCGAAGTCACTCCTCTCACCCAAGGGTCGTCCGTAATCGACGCCCATTCTTGTGAAAAGCTTGACAACCTTCCGCCAACCGGAACGCGATAGAGGTTTAAGCCATCACCTCCCGGACCTGCGAGGCCTGCGGTAGGAGAAACCACGTCTTCCACGACCCGCACCTCGCCCCGTCGACCTCGGGGCGTCCGACCGATTGTCCCGGCCTGAAGGACGTCCCGAACGAGAGTCGCTATCCTGAAGGTCTCTCGAATAAGACCAAGAGGATACACCGGAACCTCTATAGGAACCTCTCTTGGGCGCATTAGACCCAGAAGTGCCTGTCTTATTCGTGTCTGCTGTATCCGACTTCTTAGGAGCAGATTTGAACAACAGAGAATCCTTAGCTTTCTTTGTAATTTTATCATAAATAGCGGAAAGCTTGCCGTCAAAGAGAAGTTCTCCTGAGACCGAAGCGACTCTAAGAGAGTTCTTCACCTTAGAATCCACTAGTGTGGATGTAGCTAGGGCTGCGCCACATCTAACCAACTCCAGATTTGCCACTGAAAGGGCGGAGTTACACGTGGAATAAGCTACTGCCCTTGAAAGAAGTCTTAAAGAGGATTGTATATCCTGAAACTCTTTCCCCTGAAGGCGCAGTGATAACGCCTTAGTAAGGTGATCTGCGTAAGATAAGGCATCTAAATTGGCTCTGTTAGACGCAATAGCTGTTTCCAACACCGCGGTTGGAATAGAAGCTGACGACGGTAATGATAGCTCTAAGTCTTCCGCCTCGTCGTCCATACGCAGAGGAGCTCTCGGTATACCCTGTCCTGCCGTATCGAATTTATTCCTTGCATTAATGAAAGACAGGTTGAGAGTATTAGCGGACAAGAAACCTGCTTTCCCCGTCCTGGAAGCAAGTTTAAATATAGCGTCGTTCAATAATTCAAATGTTCTTGCAACATTATTGGACTGCGACGGAAACTCGGGAGCGATGTCCCTGAACCGCTCAAAAAATTCAGAGTCCAATGACGCTATAATTCTCTTGTCCGGAAGCACAGCAGTCTGGCCCGACGGAACAACTTGAGGGAGAAAGTGCCGGATGAAGTCCACGGCAGCTTTATGTTGTTCCGAAAGGGATAGCTCCAAGTCATCCTTATCCCTTTCACCATCCGGTCGGACCTCATGATGTTCCCGGTCGTCCGCCCCCGATGCTTCGGCAGAGCGTACCGACCCAGCGCCGTCGGATAATTCTCGATCCGACACCGTTTCTGTCGGCTGCTGGGATGCTGCGATAAGCTGTGCTATCTGCACAAGAATATCCGGCGTCGAGACCTGCGGAGGCGCAGTCTTTCGCTGCTTCGTCGAGGGCAGCTCCGCATCAGATGGCTCCCGCATACTTTTCCTATGCGAACGTCCGGAGTCCATCGGTCTCGAATCCCTGGCTGCCGGATGGTGTGACCTGGTCGCCGAAGAATCCTTGATCGGCGAAGCTGGTAATATATCAGCGGTCACGCAGCCAAGGTGCGGTCGTGTGCGCTGACGAGAAGAGGAAGCCTTAACAGTCTCTGCGGACTGCTTATACAACGGAGCGTCCCGAGCGACGGACGTATGCTCCGCTAAAGACACATTTTGTACCACAACATCTGGTCCCAGATGTTGTTGTACGAGAGAGGGGCCTCTCTCGCTCGCGGCCCGGCTGGACCTGGACGAGCTAGGAACCGGACTCAAAGGCTTCCTCCGTTCTCGCTTACTATCCGCCGTCACTGGGTGTGCATCTATTATGTTTATAGTGCTCGCATCACCCAAAATTTCCTCTTGGACCGCATCGGACGAACCCGGCTGCCGAACCATTCGGTGAATGGACGCTACACCGGGCGAGCTAGCGGACGACATTTGTCTAATCTCCATGAGCACTTTTGCCGCTAGCTCTGAATTCATTTGTGACGACGGACGCACACTTGAAGAAGATAACATGGAAACATCACCCTGTTCTGGTTCCTCTGAAATAGAAACTGAGAGAGTCGAGTGACCTTGCGGAGAAAGAGCCGGTATCGCTCTTTCTCCAGAAACAACATATCGTGACACACGTTTCCAATGTTTCTCATCCCAATGTTCACATATAGGACAGGGATTAATGCGAGAACACTGACTACAATTAATACAATTATCATGAAAGTCAGAGGAAGATTTCTTCCTATTACAATTGAACAACGTCCCTTCATTGTGAAAGAACAACAATAAGTCCTAGTTACTCGCAAAAACCCCTGACACAAAGATACATAATAACATGATCCATTAATAAATGAAAAAACAATTGCAAAACAAAATAATTTTGAAAAAATATTTTTTCAGCGAAGCCCAAGTTGCTGAAAAGTAACGTTGAGCCCCGATGGATCCGATGGTAAAGTGTGGTCAAAAATTTTAAATTTATATTAAATAATTAATGAGACACTTTCGGATAATATAAATGTATCTTATAGTGAGATAAACTACAGCAAAGACAAACAGCCCCCCCTCAAAAAAGGCTGTTGCCAATGAAAACAAACAGTGTAAAAACACCAGAAAACATGACTCCAGGCACTGAAAAAACTGGCCCGGAATCAGTCATCAATTACACTCTATCTGATGCAAAATAGAGACTCCCAGGGGAGAATCTGTAGAACATCAGATGGAAGATGCAGAACACAAACGTTATACACCCATGGGTGAAAACGTAACTATGGGGAAAATAACAGAAAACATTCTGTAACCAAGCAACTCTCCCAGGAAATTTTAGAAATAAAATTTCTCAAAAATATGCCAAAAGCATGGGAGAATTGCAAGGGGGGACTTTAGAAGGCTAGGGGAGAGGAAACACTGAATAAGCAGTGCAACAATTAGCAAGAATGACAACAAGAGGCCCATGCCTCGAAAATAGGCAACTTAACATAATTTCATCAAAAAGTTAAAAAATTTATAGTAATTTATATATTTTTTATACTTACCAATGACCCAGACATAGCTGGTGCTAACTCTTAAAATATAGGGCCAAACACAAATTTTGCCCCCCAATCCCCAAAATTTGCATCTAAAACTAAAGAATACATGTCCTGAAAGGCCCTCCACACTTCGCCCCTACTGCGCATGCGCAGTGTCAAGGACATTCCGAAATTGGCGCCATTAATCATTCTAATAACCAGTGCCTGGTAAGCGCTATGTACTCAGCGGGGAGGCAAGAGTTCCCAACTCCTGGGAGGGCCATCCCCGTCTGGGTCATTGGTAAGTATAAAAAATATATAAATTACTATAAATTTTTTAACATTTTTATACTGTACCAATGACCCAGACATAGCTGAATAGTAAAAAGGCTGGAGGGCCAAGGACATAGAGCAAAATGGAATACGCTCAATAAAATAAAATAGAGTCATCCCCTGTAGGGAAAAAGAAGTAATAGGCCTTACATGTATCTTTCTTATTTATGATAAATTAGAAAGATACAACACCTTCTAAAATTGAGCTTCATACATCCATGTACTCTATTAATATCCAATATAATCCTTATACTAATAATTTATAAAGTAAGCCAATAAATAAAGTAAGTCTAGAGAATAGAGACTCTTATACTCCTAAAAGTGTCTGAGGATTGCATAATCATGTCCGTTGACATATGCAATATTCAAAAGCTATACTTTAAAAACTAAGACTTGAATGAATTTTAAAAACCTAAACTTCTCACTAAACAACCATCCCAATAACAGCTCAGAATTACTAACTCCGGAGGAGGTATCCCCTTGTTTTCATAGTAAAACAGGTGACCCAAGGGAACACCCTCCCCCCCCCCCCCCCCCTTTTTCTTGCCCTGGGTCAAATAGCCCAGAGCGAAGAGGGCAGCCGAACGGAGACACTGCCGAAACAGACAGCCTACCTAGCTATAGTAGCAACTGTTAAGTGAATGACATTCTGAGCAGTAGATAATAGACCTAACAATAGAGGCCTCCAGAAATGGACTCGATATTTCTGAGATAAAATTCATGAATGTGGATGGCTGAGCGCAATGAGCGGCCTTCAAAAATCTATAATAGCGACACTATTAATGTAAGCCCAAGAAGTAGAAGAACTCTTACTTCATGAGCCGAAATCTTGAGCACAACTGCTAAGTCAATGATATACTATAAGCAGTACCGATAGTTAATAGAATCCATTAACAATAAAATGGAGCGTAACGTCCTTCTACTAGACATCAAAGACAGAAGAAGCTTACGCCCATAGTAATAAACAGAAATCTGTTTATAAATACATAAACTGTACCCGGAAAGAGTAAAGGCCTATGCCCATACGAAGACGGAAGGACCTTAAAATAATAGGTTCCGGATAATAGGAGCCTAACTCTTATGCAACAATCCAACCTAAATAGTAACGGAAGTATTGATTCCGAAACTATGAAAGTGAAAATCATCCATTGATAGTGCATGAAACTCACTGACTCTACAGTAAAAGAGAAACCAACAGAATTACTGTCTAAAAGGTCAGAATTTGAAAACTACTGTTTCCAGAGGCTCAAATGATTACTTAGCTAAATAAGAACCGAAGTTAAAATCCGTATAGGAATTTAACCTAAAGATTCTAAGTCTATTTATCAAAAAGTTACTAACTGACTTTAGATAAAGAGACAAAAGACTCAATTGTAAACTATCGTAGAGTGCATAGGTATGAGGTAATATAAACCTATAACCTAAATAATAACAGGTTGCAGTAGATCTTGTGAAACAAGTATACTAAAAAATAGCAATGAGTAGTATGGAGGGATCAACAATATGAACATAATGATCCCTACACCACGACGGAAGAGCCTCCACTTTAGCCGCATAGAATAGCGAAGAAGAGGATCTCCTATAGTAAGAAATCGCGTCCAAAGCTCGTCCAGTACAGTGTTTAGAATGCAATACGGACCACACAACGGAATACATGAAGGTTGCGACCTTGCAGGTTGTGATAAAGATGACACGATTTACCCAGTGAAAAAGATCCTCACATAGAGGAAGATTTCACGTTAAAACCCACAGTAGACAAGAGAGAAAATTACTCATGATCTCTGTGAAGATAGAGATGCTATCAACAGAAATGTATTGTGGTTGTTTATCTTAGCAATACCTGCTAAAACAACAGCGCCGGAGGATACGCGTATCCTATCATTCCGTCCTATAGATCAATAGAGCGTTAAGAATATTAGCTCAGAGATCTGGACAAGCCAACACATACGTCTGCAATTGATTAGCAAGCTGTGTCATAAATAAATCATCATTGGGTGCTCCCATGATAGCAAATCTGATTGAATACTTGTTTGTTGAGAGTCCATTCTGACAGCAACAAGCGACCCGTAAGAGAACGGGAGTCCGATAAAACAAACAGACGACCCGGAATATGACGGACCAAAACTGAACTTGGTGTACTATAACCAACAGACGGATTCCTTCCATTAAATTGAATAACGGAAACGAAAGAGTGCCTCCCTGGTTCCGGAGATACGCCACTACTGTCGAATTAAAGGACAGGAATTTGGGCATGCGTTTCTGAATAATGTTCATGCAATGACATAAAGCAAGCCTAAAAAACATTATTCCGCGGAAGAAAACTGATTGCTAAAAGACTGCGGAACCCAAAGACCCAGGCACTTCGAATCCGTAGGGATCAGTATAATATCCCAATCTGTATGACTGGCAACCGTCATAACAGCCACACTCGGGTCCGGCAACTGCGGCGGCACTCTCTGAGTCAACCACCGAATGTTTGCCCCAGTCTGAATCTCTTGTAACACTAGATAGACAAGAGAACGTGTAAATCGAGCAATTCATGGATTGCCGAAAAGTTGCCGTCGAAGAGAAGCTCCTCCGAGAACGAAGCGACTCTGAGAGAGTTCTTAACCTTACTATCCACGCGAGTGGATGTAGCTAGGGCTGCGTCACGTCTAACTAACTCCAATCAGCCACTGAAGGGCGGAGTTATACGTGAACAAACTACTTCCCTCAAAAGAAATTACATTGAGAATAATATCCCGTAAATCTTTTCTTGAAGACGTAATGATAACGCCTCAGTAAGGCGGATTACGTATAATAAAGCGTCTAAGTTAAGTCTACTATACATAATGTCGTTCCCAACATTGAAATTGGAAAAGACATAAACGGCGAAAAAGAATATATGCAGTTTTTAATCACACCGTCTAGACGCATATGAACTCTCGGTATGCCCTGCTCTGCCAAAATAAACTATTTGTATAAATGATAAAATGGCAGAAATGAGCAACGCGGACAAGAAACTAAACTATCATGCTTAGTAGCAGACTTGTATATATATATATAGCGTCGAAAAATAAAACACATGTTGTAATGACAATATTGGACTACGTCGGTAAGTCAGGGACAATGTCCCCGAACCGATCGAAAAATCCGAGTCCAATGACGCTATAAGTCTCTTATCCAAGATCGCAGCAATGAAGTCCGAAATAATAATCACTGGAAGATAATGCCAAAAGATATGAAAGGCATCTTCCGATACTACTAAAGGGAAAACTCGAAATCTTTCGAATCCCTTTCGCCATCCTGTCGGATCCTATAAAGCGTTCGGTCGTCCGTACCTGATGCAACCGTGGACCGCACCGACCCAGCGCCGTCGGATAATTCCTGATTCGACCGAGAAACTGTCAATTGCTGGGATGCTGCAAAACAACTGTGCTAACTCGGATAGCATGTCCGTCACTGAGGCCTGAGGAGAAGCGGTCTTACGATGCATTGCCGCTGGAAGCTCCGTGATCGTTACCCCGTGCATACTACCAATATGCGAGCGAACGGAGTGTATAGGCCTCGTGTCCCTTGGCTACCGGATGGCGCGACCTATTCGCCGTGGAATCACTGAATGCCGAAACTGATCGGATACTCGAGGTCACGTAGCCAATGTGCGGTCGTGTGCCCTGCTGTGAGGATGAGGAAGCATTAAAGACAGTCTCTCGGACTGTCAATATAACGGAGCGTCCCGACCAACGGACATATGCTCCGAATGTAAAATATCTGAACCACAACATGCGGTCCCCTATGTTGTTGGGCGAGAGAGGGACCTCTCTCGCTCACAGCCCGGACGGACCTGGACCAGCCAGGAACCGGACTAACAGGCTTCCTCCGATCTGTCCTCAATCTGCCGTCACTGGGTGAGTACTAAAGTAATTAAAGTGCTCGCATCACCCAAATCTCCTTCCTAGACCGCAACGGACGAACCCGGCAGCCGAACCATTCGATGAATGTACGCTACACCGGGTGAGCTAGCGAATGTCACTCCATAGGCGATAGACATATTCCATGAGCACTTATTGCCGCTAACTCTTCATTAACTATGACGACAGAGGCACACTTTTGAAAGACATCTCCATAACTCTTCGAACAAGAAACCAGAAATGCTTGGTTAGCAAGCATAAAATAATAATATATATAGCGTCGTTCAATAATTCAAAAGTTTGTGTGACATTATTGGACTATGTCGGAACTGAGGGACGATGTCCCTGAACCGAACCAAAAATTTCTAAGTCCACCGACGCTATCAGTTTCTTATCCGGCATCGCAGCATTCTGGTCCGACGAAAGAAGCTGGAGAAGACCAAGTCAGATGACATACACAACAGCATATGTTGTTCCGAAAGGGAAAGCTCGAAATCCTCCGAATCCCTTTCGGTATCCCGTCGGACCGGATGAAACTTTCGGACGCCCGTACCCGCTTCCGCGGAGCGTCCCGACCCAGCATCGGCGGATAAAATATATGCGACAGATTCAGTTGATGCTGGGATGCTGCGATAAACTGTGCTATTAAGGAAAGCACGTCCGTTCCCGAGGCCTGTGCAGTAGCGGTCTTACGATGCATTGCCGCCGGAAGCTCCGTGTATGTTGACTCCCGCACACTTCCTATGCGAACGTCCGGAGTCTGCAGGCCTCGTGTCCCTGGCTACCGGATGGTGTGACCTGGTCGCCGAAGAATCCTTGATCGGCGAAGCTGGCAATATATCGGCGGTCACGCAGCCAAGGTGCGGTCGTGTGCGCTGACGAGAACAGGAAGCCTTAGCAGTCTCAGCGGACTGCCTATACAACGGAGCGTCCCGAGCGACGGACGTATGCTCCGCTTACGACACATTTTGTACCACAACATCTGGGGCCAGATGTTGTTGAACGAGAGAGGGGCCTCTCTCGCTTGCCGTCCGGATGGACCGGAACGAGCTATGAACCGGACTAAAAGGCTTCCTGCGTTCTTCCTCCGATCCGCCGTCACTGGGTGTGCATTAGGTTAGTTTATAGTGCTCGCATCACCCCAAAATTCCTTCTAGACCGCAACGGACGAACCCGGCTGCCGAACCATTCGGTGAATGGACGCTACACCGGGCGAGCTAGCGGACGTCAAAGGCCGTCGAACCTACTAGGGTCCTCTTAGGCAATTGGCGTATTTACATGAGCACTTTTCCGCTAGCCCTTCATTAATTGTGACGACGGAGGCACACTGTTGGAAGACATCACAGATACATCACCCTAATCTTGATCGTCTGAAATAGAAATTGATAAAGTAGAGTGACCCTGCGGGGAAAGGACCGGAGTGTCCAAATCCCCAACAACATACCGTGACATACGCTTCCCATATTGTCATCGAAATCATACGATACAGAACAGGAGTTAATGCGAGTACACTGACCACATATAGAATGATAATAAAGTCAGAGGAAGACTTCCTCTTAAAACAATTGATCAATATCCTTTCAATGTGAAAAGAAAACAAGTCCTGGTACTCGCACTAACCCCTGGCAATCAAAATACATAATAATAATATGATCCATTAATATAGAAAAAATAATTGAAATCAAAATATTTTGAAAAAATATTTTTTCAGAACAGCCCAAGTTTCTGAAAAGTAACGTTGAGCCCCAATGGATCCCAAGCCTAAGTGTGGACAAAAATTTTAAAAATATTTTAAACAATTTATTCAACACTTACGAACAATAATAATGTATCTAGTTATGATTAAAATAACATCAAGATATTATTTTTTAGAAATCCCCCCCTCACACAGAGGGCTGTTGAAAATGTAAACAATGAGTGTAAAAACACTAAAATAAGACTCCAGGCACCCAGGCCCGAAATCAGTTACCAAAAATACACTATCTGATGCAAAACAGAGACTTCCAGGGAAGAAACTGCAGAACATCAGATGGTAGATGCAGAACACAACGCCTAACCACCCCTAGGTGAAGACGTAAACATGGGGAAAGAACAGAATTCATTCTGTTATTCAGCTAAAACTCCCAAGAAAATTTAGTAATAATAATTACAAAAACTATGCCAAAAGCATGGGAGAATAGCAAGGGGGAACTTAAAGGACAGGGAGAGAGGAAAACACTTAAAAAAACAGTGTAACTAAATAATCAGAATGACAACAAAATGGCTGCTGCCTTGAAAATAGGTAACTTAACATAATTTCATTAAAAATTTTTAAGTTACAGCCCTGATAATATTCTGTCACACATTCTTTTCCTCTCCTCCTTCTCTATCCTCCTTAGAATCACCATTTCACTAATATTTATGTGTCTGGCATCATTTAAACTGAGATTTATAAGCACAAAGATCAGTCAGATGTTAACTGATGAAGGGCCAAACTTAGAATGATTAATGGCGCCAATTTCGGAATGTCCTTGACACTGTGCATGCGCAGTAGGGGCGAAGTGTGGAGGGCCTTTCAGGACATGTTTTCTTTAGTTTTAGATGCAAATTTTGGGGATTGGGGGGCAAAATTTGTGTTTGGCCCTATATTTTAAGAGTTAGCACCAGCTATGTCTGGGTCATTGGTACAGTATAAAAATATTTTAAGTACAGCCCTGATTATTTTTTGTCACTTCTTTTTCCTCTCCTCCTTCTATCCTCCTTAGAATCACATTTTCTCCAAAAATTACGTGTCTGGCATCCTTTAAACTGAGATTTACAAGCACAAAGATCAGTGAGATGTTGACTGATGAAGGGCCAAACAGAGAATGATAATTGGCGCCAATTTCGGGACGTCTGCGTCACTGCGCATGCGCAGTCGAGGCGTAGTATGGAGGTCCTTTAGGACATGATTTCTTTTTGTTTTGGATGCAAATTTTGGGGATTGGGGGGCAAAATTTGTGTTTGGCCCTGGTTTTGTTAGAGTTAGCACCAGCTAAGTCTGGGTCATTGGTACAGTATAAAAATATCAAGGGGTACATGCTTTCCATACTGTCATGAAAAGTCTGCCTGTCAAGAGAGCTAATGTAAACAGTGGGGACCATCTCAATAATTTCCTCCATCATATCCACCAAAAATATCGCAAATATGTCACAAGCAAATTTCACAATGATGTGTCAAATATTTGGTGCTTAGCAAACTTTGAGTAGTATATTAACTCAGGTTCTCAATTTGAACACAGTTGAATCTGACTTCCCTAGAGATGTTGTGTACCAAATATAAAGGCATTCTGACTGTGGGATCTGAAGAAGAGAAATTGTAAAGAAATTTCTTCGAATTGCACTAAGTTCAAATTTGGGCTACCATGGCGAGCCCAAATATTAACCTATGGATCCGATTTGAACAAACTTGAATCTGACCCCTCTAGAGATGTTGTATACCAAATATGAAAGCATTCTGCCTAGTGGATCTGAAGAAAAAGATTTTTGAAGAAATTCCCTCATATTGTATTAAGTTAAATTTCAGATTCCCATATGGAGCCCAAATATTAACCCAGGCACTCAAATTGAACAAACTTGAATCTGACGCCCCTAGAGATGTTGTAGACAAATATGAAAGCATTCCGACTGGTGGATCTGAAGAAGAAGATTTTTAAAGAAATTTCCTCATATCGTACGAAGTAAAAATTTGGGCTACCATAGCGAGCCCAAATATATACCTAGGGATTCGATTTAAACAAACTTGAATCTGACCCCTCTAGAGATGTTGCATACCAAATATGAAAGCATTCTGACTGGTGGATCTGAAGAAGAAGACTTTTTAAAATTATCCCCCATATTGAACAAAGTTAAAATTTGGGCTTCCGTAGGAAGCCCAAATATTAACATACGGAATTGGTTGGAACAATCTGGAATCTGACCCTCATAACAATGATGTATACCAAACATTAAAAGATTCTGACTGGTGGTTCTGAAGAATTATATTTTTAAAAATATTCCCCATATTACCCTATGTTAAAAATTTGGGCTCCTGTTTTGAGCCCAAATATGAACGAATGGGCTTTATTTTAACAAACTTGTATTTTTATATCAATATCAAAAGATTCTGATGATTGGTTCTGGAGAAAAGATTTTTTCCAATTTTCGCAAATATGCTGACTCAGGCATTTTTTCAATGCCCATTACAGAACACCCTAACATAACCGATGGCAATTATTTTTACCATTCAATTCTACTGGTCCTAAGGATACTTCATACCAAATAACAGCTCTCTGTTCCATGTGGTTTGGGAATTATGGGCGTTTGAAAATATTTCTATTTTTAGCTTCCAGGGTTCCCATGGGGAAGCAGGAATTTTTTTTTTTTTGCATGAGTCAAGTACTTATGACCCAATAATACCACATACCAAATTTGGTTCAAACCAGACCATGGGTTCAGAAAATAGAAATTTTGGGCGGGGCCAAAAATCTTACCCCTCCCATTACAAAGCCAAATATTGCTTCATGAACTTCGTTTGAACAAACTTGATTCTACACCTCAAAAGGAAACGCCATAGCAAATATCAAGTCATTGTACACACTGGTTCATGAGAAGATTTTAAAATATTTTGGAGCATTTTTCCACTCCCTCCCTATGGGGCTGGGCATTCTGAGTTGAACAAAAATGCAATGCCCCTTCGGGACCAATACTTACACAAACTTTCACTTGAATTGGCCTAGTGGCTTTGAAGGAGAAGACCAAAACGTAGTGTTGATGGACGACGGACGGAGAGCGATGGGATGAGCTCAGCTTGACTTTGTCAAGATGAGCTAAAAAAAAATATACTTGAATTTTTTTTCTGGTTTCTGTCTATTTGGTGACTCACTGGGCAATGGGCATTTTTTTTTACTTACATTAAGCCTACAACCCAAGATGCTTGATTTGGTTAAACTTATAACTCATCATAGCACAGATGTTATATGTATGAAGCATTTGAGCAGTGGTTCATGCAAAGAAACCCTTTCAGAGATTTTCAAATTACAAAGAGTGTCAAAATGGGGGTTTCCATATGGTGTCTCATTCTGCAACTGAGAACATTTTATTACACATTTGCTCAACTACTTCTAAAGATGTTTTAACACTTAGATGGCCTAATTCTGAATTTGATTACTTTTTCCTGCAACAGTGGCCCAACATACAGTCTATGGGTAAACTAGCAATGTACATTTATAGAATATACTGGTAAAAGGTTCTAGACAAGTCTTGGCTACCAGGGATTCCTATGTTTTATGGTAAAAAGTTACATTGAATTAATTTCACCCCAGTCTCAGTAGTCTCTATTAACACTTTACCTAACGGGTTGCCTGCATCCGCCCGCGTAATATGCAAATTCAGCAGTTGAAAAAATATTATTTTTCAAAAACTGTCAACAAAACCATATTATGTGACCCCTTGTTGGAACGAGCTTGTGGAGCTCGTTCCAATGAGGGGGTCACGTGATATGGTTTTGTTAACAATTTTTTAAAAAACTAAAAAAATAATATTCAAAATAATAAATTTTGATATTGACTGCGTTGAGTAAAGGGTTAAACAGTTGTTATACAATTTAAAAAGACCTTGTCATTTGCCTTTGAAATCAGACACCGTCTAAGCTTTGTCAGGTAACTAATTTAAATTTAATGCACAGTTGGTGAGCTGAACTGGGTGGTCAAAAGGCCCTAGAAAAACCAAGGTTTTTCTGAGGTCGGATTTCATCCGTGCATTTCACATCTGACTTCAGAGCGTGAACAACACCTAGATAGCCATGGAACTTCCAGATAGACTAGTGAAAGCCATTTCAGCTCTAGGCGTCTCATGCCCTGTCTCCTGGACTATCCAGGAAATAGGCTTGAGCGTCCACCTGAAAGTGGAGTTTGAAATTGAAAAGACCACTACCACACCAACCCCTTCGGGAGAGGTAGTACCTTTGGAGAGAGGATCCCCTCTCCCACTGGTCCTCACCTGAAGGGGCACGGAGGCCCTGAAAAGGAAAAGAGACAGATCAAGAGAAAGAAGAAGAGCCCATCGACCAAGCGCAGGGACGCCCGGTGCTTGGAGGCCTTCCGGAATAGGAAGAAAGAGTTGAGTGAGGGGGTGGAGGCTCTGGAGGCAGCCGCCAGTTCCCCTCCCAGTCCCACTGGTACACCCAATCAACTGCCGGCTCCTGAGCCGATACAGTTGGATGAGGAACGTCCAGTGGAGACTGAGGAGGAACTGGAAGTTGCTTTTTCACCGCCTCCCACCCCTCACTCCCCTCTTCCTTCACTACCGGAAAGCCCGGGAGCCACAGCAGAACAGCCACCGGAGTCCTCACTCGCCATCGTGATAGAGATGGCCAAGAAAGCATCAGAGGAGGGAAGAAGAACAATAGAGCAAACTCGATATCTAGATCCAACACCGCCACCCAAATCACCATCTCAACCATTACCATCTCAACCACCTCCCAAGAAAAGAGCCGAAAGAAACACAGAAGGGGATAAGCTACCTCCTTCCTACCTTTTCCTCCTTTGACACGCCTAGACATACGAAAACCAATCATTTACAGCCACTGAGGGTCGAAAGGGGCTTGTCCTCCAAATCGTCCCTGCACGCCCTCGGGGCGCAAAACCATTTCCTTTGAGGCCGGATAACAGATAACAGGTGCCAACAGATTGTACTAAGCTGCTATAAGGTAAGTTAAAAATGTATAAACAATAACCTCTTGTAATTGTTTGTCTTTTTTCTTCTCACTCTTTTTTGTGCTACCACTTGTCTGTTGCTGGTGACCTCCATCTGTCTTAGGAGTTCCAAATATTTTACTTGAAGTGGGTGTTTTCTGTTGTTCTGTTGAGAATTTAGGTGTATTTTCGGAGCTCAACCTGCTTGTATTTGGAGTATTCTGAAAAACAAAACATAATTTTTCAACCAAAAGCAAAGTCCACCTTTGTAAAAAACAAGCTTGATTTGGTTAAACTCATAACTCAGCAAAGCACAGATGTTATATGTACAAAACAAGCTTGATTTGGTTAAATTTATAACTCATCAAAGCACAGATGTCATATGTATGAAGCATTTGAGCAGTGGTTCATGCAAAGAAACCCTTTCAGAGATTTTCAATTTACAAAGAGTGTCAAAATGGGGGTTTCCATATGGTGTCTCATTCCGCAACTGAGAACATTTTATGACACACTTGATTCAACTACTTCTAAAGATGATTTAACACTTAGATGGCCTAATTCCAAATTTGATTACTTTTTACTGCAACAGTGGCCCAACATATATTTGGGTAAACTAGCAATGTACATTATAGAATATACTGGTAATTGGTTCTAGACAAGTCTTGGCTACCAGGGATTTCTATGCCCTCATTGCCCTCTGGGTCGGGGGCCCCTGCAAATGGGAACATTTGTTTCAAGGGCTCAAGTTGGTAACAAGCCTTAAAATAATTTTCTTTGTGCTTCCAGACAAAATGTCAGACACCAAATGAATCATGTCTGTCATTTAAGAATGACATCTGACATATTACAAAATGGAATTTGAGTATTAGTCAAAATAATGTGTTTTGGGTGTACATGTACCTTCATCTTATAACTGCTCAGAATTCATCCAACCATGCGTTGTTTGGCACGGCTCAATGAGCCCTGCCAAACAAGGTATGATTGGTTTCATTCTGAATTGGAACTGAATTACCTGTCAGACATAATTTAGATACATGTATGGCTATGTCAAATCGTTTTTCTTCACATGTTGTTAATACTGATGAGTTGTGCAGTCACTTTCTTCACACTTCCCAGGACCAGAAATCACAATAATCATTAATTTTAGGCTTGCTAGTTATGACCATGATTTCCAGCATGCATGATCTTCTGATCACTAAACTTCATTGATAATTTTGCATCAGACATTTTGACTGATGATTTTAAACCTCAGTCTTACATTGGCCTTTTTGTTCCTGACATTGTCCTTGTCTGACCACTTATTTTCTGGTATGGTTGGTAATATATTTTAGAGAGGAAGAAACATACAAAGATGAAAATATTTTGCATTTGAAGTGAACAGAGGACATAAGACTGATACCTAAGTGACTACATGTATACTACAAGTAAGTTTTAGAATAAAAAGTTACATGGAATCAAGTTCACCCCCAGTCTCAGTAGTCTGTATTAAACAGTTGTTATACAATTTAAAAAGACCTTGTCATTTGCCTTTGAAATCAGACACCATATAGGCTTTGTCAGGTAACTAATTTAAATTTAATGCACAGCTGGTGTCCTGAACTGGGTGGTCATAAGGCCTTAGAAAACCAAGGTTTTTCTTAAGGCCATATGTCTACCCAGTTCAGGACACCAATTGTGTGTTAACCCTTTGAACTCATAAGACCGATTTTTTGGTCCAATGCAAAACTTCGTCCAATATTTGTCTTATTATAAGACGTCTATACACAGGGCATTGATGATAAAAAATTTTACTGCAGTCTGCAGCCAGACAGCTGCAGACTGCAGTTATTATTTCATCCTCCCTCTATATTGATATTGGACTGACTCATCCAAGCCAGAAAATAAGCAGAATGTCATCTGCAAAATGAGGTCCCCAGAGGGTGAATTTAGTGATGCTACCCTGCATAGCAGGGTAGCACCACTATAATTTACCCTATGTGAACCTCAATCTGAATCAGGGTCTCAAAACTAAACAGAAAAAGGTACCCAGAGGTTAAATTGGCCCACTGTTTGGGATAGCATCATCAAATTCACCCTCTGGGGACCCCATTCTGCAACGTCAGACTGCTTATTTTCAGGCCTGGACTCATCTCATTTTAAGTGTATACAAAGGTGATAGGATTCCAGGAAACGAGGGTTCAAAGGGTTTAATTTTTGTTCAAATGGCTACTGGTATTGTGAAAAATCATACCCAAATTTCATTGAGAAATGGTCCCATATTCAGTCCCTATAGACCCCTAAAATAATTCCTGGCTGCCAATACTTGCCAACAAATGATTGCAAACCCACAGGATGTAAACTGTTAAAGTATACAAAATATAAACAAAAGATTTCCAGGCCCTTAAGGGCCAAAGAAAATAACAAATATCTGTCCCAAGAAAACTGGGAAATATGGGCATTCAAAATTCTTTTTCAATTGTACTCCTTGGAAAAATACAACTATTGCCCAAGAAACTTTCTTTAAACGAACAACACTAAAGGAAGTTGAATACATCAAAGAACTGTGACTAGTGGTTCAAGAGAAGATTTTTGAAGAATTATGGGCATTTGGGGCATTACCACCACCCCATGTGTGGATGCAATTTCATTGGAGCAAAACTAGCATGCGGTGACTCAGTGGTAGACTGTTGGACTTCTATGCTAGAGGCCCTGAGTTCAATCCCTGTCCGGGACGACACATGCTGTGTCCTTGGGCAAGGCACTTTATCCCAGTTGCCTACATGGGGCACGATGATATTGTGTACTAAGGCGTACTGCACGTCGATGGTGCACATGTCTTCAACCGCTGTAACCCTGCTTGAGCTTAAACAGAGTTAGAATGTTGAGCAGACAGTTGCTCGTCGATGCTCGGTGGTTCTCTCCGGGTACTCCGGCTTCCTCCACCCATAAAACTGTCACGGTCACGATCAGCCATTGTGTATACAGTTAAAACTAGAAGTCCTGTCATGAAATGCGCACAAATAGCACGTCGATCTGCGAGTTAATCTACGCGTTACAACCATAGTAAGGCTATCAAATTCTGTACATATGGCCTGTGCACAAGCAATGTTTCAGCCAATGGACCTCCGGGTAACCTGGAGGTTCATTGGCAGAACATTGCCTGTGTTTTCTATGAGTAATCAGGAGAACCTGCCGTGCTTTGGATGCCATTCGATATGGCAATTGCGGGCAATTCCTACGCGCAATTAAGCCTAGATAAGTGCACAATTCAGGACAGGACTTCTAGTTTTAACTGTAAGTATGTGACCTTAAATACCAATAAATAAATAAATTCGAACAAAACTGAAAGAGTATTCCCCAAAGTGTTTGTGTGTGCCAAATTTCTATGGATCTCGACTAGTGTTCCAGAAAAAGATGACTGAAATATTAAAGTCAACGAACAACAGGTGCCAACAGATTGTACCAAGCTGCTATAAGGTAGATTAAAAATTACCTCTTGTAATTGTTTATGTTTGTTTTTTTTCTTCTCACTCTTTTTTGTGCTACCACTTGTCTGTTGCTGGAGACCTCCAGTCTTAGGAGTTCCAAATATTTTACTTGAAGTGGGTGTTTTCTGTTGTTCTGTTGAGATTTTAGGTGTATTTTCGGAGCTCAACCTGCTTGTATTTGGAGTATTCTGAAAAACAAAACATAATTTTTCAACCAAAAGCAAAGTCCACATTTGTACGAAACAAGCTAGTAACTGAAATAGAATGTTTTCATTTTTGGAATTCACTGGGAAAAAAAACAATGAGGGGTCTTGAGCTGAATTCGAATGCTTTTTGAGAATAGTAAGGGCTGGTTTTGGCCTTTACTTTGGGCAAAGAGTTGATTTAAATGAGATTTATACTAAAGTTGTACAGTGCACAGTCGGTTACTCAGTTTCACTCAGTTAACCCTTTACCTAAAATGAAAGGCAGACAACACTTGCAAACAAAATTCCTGAATAACTAATTTTGTTCATTTTGTGTCTCTTCTTTTTTCCAATTTTGGGAAGCAATAACTCCCATAATTTTCATCGGATATCACTGGTCCTCAAACTTGACGTAGTCACTGTTGCTATTGAGACATATACCAAAAAGAATTGAAATCTGGTTATTATTGGTAAAGTCATGCCATAATCAAATAGCAATAACTCCCATAATTTTCATAAGATATTGGAAGTCATTGAACTTGATGTAGACATTTTTGCTACAAGTTTTACAGGATACTTTTTTACAAAGGGCCATAACTCCCATAATTTTCAAGAGATATCGATGGTCATCGAACTTATTTATTACTATTTATTTATTGGTGTTTAAGGTCACATACTTATGCACAATGGCTAATCACCACCATGACAGTTTTACGGGTGGAGGAAGCCGGAGTACCCGGAGAGAACCACCAAGATTCGACGAGCAACTGTCAGCTCCTCAACATTCTAACTCTGTTCAAACTCTGCTCAAGCAGGGTTTTAGCGGTTGAAGACATATGCACCATAAACGTGCAGTACGCCTTACTACACAGCATCATCGTGCCCCCATGTGGGCAACCGGCATAAAGTGCCTTGCCCAAGGACAGAATGCAGGTCGTTCCAGACGGAGATCGAACTCGGGACCTCTAGCACAGATGTCGAACAGTCCACTACTGAGACACCGCGTCGGATGGAGGCCCTTGCAGGGGGATAATAAACTATTGTAAAATCAAGACAGGGTCTTGAAAAAACGAATGAATTTAGCCTCTCAGATTCGGTGTTCTCATATTTCTTTTCTGTCTGCTGAGATTCTACGGTGTTATGGGGGAAAAAGTGGGAAGCATATTTTGACCAGATTGCGATGTAGTTGCGAAACTTTCGAAAAGTTCATGTTCTTGATTTGTTTTATGTTTTAGGCCTCATAATCTACAGAATAGCATGGGTGGTGGTATATTTCATCCCTTGAGTTCAAGAAGGCTTTGCAATGCTAAAGCACTGTTGATCTCAAGGGAAAAATTTATCACTTTTATTAACTTGGGTAAAATATCGAGCATAAACCATTTAATATTTTTATTTTTTTAAGTTTACATTTTTTATAAAAAGAGAGCATGTAGCAGGCAAAAGGACCATGTGGGAGGGTCTGAGAGGCAGATTTTCAACTTTTTTTAGGCCTAAGGTTTATTGTTGTTTACTATGGACTATATGTACAGGTTGCACTCACAAAGTTATAACAGTACTCTCAGATTCTAAATTTACTAACTTATAATTGATTCTCGCAGGAGTTTACTAGAAACAAAACTAACTCTTGTGAATTGAAAGAAATTTTATGGCCTGAAATTTATTTTAATTAAAAACATATTTGCACACCGCCAAATTAATTTCAATGCTTTGTGCTTAAAATCCATATAAATATTGCAGCATCTGATTGGCTAAATGACTTCTTTGACACAATACAGTTAATAAACTTCTGTGTATCAAGAGGCTTCAGAGATACAGAAGCTAACAGGTAGATGTCACTTTAACCCTTTACCTAACATGAAGAGCAGACGACTCTTGCAAAAAAAAATTCTTGAATAATTAATTTTTTCATTTTTTTGTTTCAAAAACATAGGTTATGACCCTTCAATGGAACAAGTTTGATGAGCTCGTTCCAACGAAGGGTCATAACCTATATTTTTGAGACAAATTTTTTTTAAAATAATGAAAATTAATTGGCGATCTTTGAGAATGATGCTGGCCGGTTTTGACCATTACTTTGTATAAAGGGTTAATGACTTCCAGGAGGATTTTGTCTCGCAGTCACTGATCCACATCAATTATAAATCATATGTCATACATCTCTTAATTTCTGGAAATTTGTTCTCTCAAGGGCTGGAGTAATAATAAACTATATTCCACTCCACTGAAGTAAAATGCAGAAAATAATCCGTAATGCAATTGATTATGTTTTCAAAGTAATTGTAATCAAACTCTTTACTTTTCAAAATGCAGTAACTGTAATTGTAATCATGAAATTGTAAAATAATTGTAATCATAATCATTACATTTTCAAAGTAATCACTCCAGGCCTGGCAGTCAGACCAATGATTCCAGACAAATTCACTATCCACCACCGCAACCCCATCTCAAAAACATCTGATTTGTGGGAATTACATGACCTGTTCTGGCTGATCAAAAATAAGTAATTCTGCTGAAACACAGAGAAGTCATATCTCTGAGGCAGAGGATTATTACATCCGACCAAGCATGAAAATAAACAGACTGTCGTCTTCAAAATGAGGTCCCCAGAGGGTGAATTTGGTGATGCTACCCTGCACAGCAGGTAGCATCACAAAATTTACCCTCTGTGAACCTCAGTCTGAATCAAGGTCTCAAGCCAAAACACAAAGATGTACCTAGAGGATAAATTGGCCCTCTGTATGGGATAGCATCAGCAAATTC
The DNA here is from genome assembly GCA_031216915.1 of Pictodentalium vernedei. Lineage (NCBI taxonomy): Eukaryota > Metazoa > Mollusca > Scaphopoda > Dentaliida > Dentaliidae > Pictodentalium > Pictodentalium vernedei. The sequence goes on along the minus strand of CM062293.1, from coordinate 418,439,141 downwards.
ACACTCTGGAGACCTTGTTTTGCAAATGACAGGTTGCTTATAATCAGGCTTGCATCCAACATGACATTTTATCCCTGCATGTTTTATGCCTATCTAAATCTTTCTGAGAAAACATTGCACCAATCAAATGTATGTTGGAATAGTCAGATGATACTTACAGGTGTTTCTTTCCTTTTATTCTTTTTCTTTTTGCTCTTTTTTGCCGATTCTGAAGATGGTTCTTGTTTATTCACTGGAGTTTTGATATTTTCTGGCTTTTGAATTGATGGGGTCTTGGATATTTCCTAGAAGATTACAAAATGATGTAGACTTAAATCATCAAATTCAGCCTTTTTTTAATCCATTCAGGACATACTGGCATATGGCACAGCAGTAACTCAGTCAAAACGTGGACTGTACTGTATGCTAATAACAGCTTACACCAATTACATTTCCTCCGCAAAAAACATATACATGGAACAAAAAGAATTTTCTCTACTTCATCATGCATAGCCTGCTGAATAGTCAACCTTTACGCAATGCATGGAGGGAAAGGTGATTTTTTTTCTAATGTTCATAAAAAGGATCATTACTGTTATGTTCAGTGATACCCCTGAACTAACCCAATAGTGGGGCCAAGAGTTCCATGACAATGCTCATGCTCCCCGACAGGGGGTTAGGATGCCCCCACCAAAGGAGATAGTCTCCCCAACATGGGCACCGTACCTCCCCAACAGGGGTGGGTGGGAGGCTCTATCCCAAACACCCCCACCCCCCCCCTCCCCCCCCACTCTTCACACCTCCACTGATTACTGTTTATGGGAGAATGCCTACAGGCACTCTCCCATTAATTTTATCAAGGCAAGAACTTATCAACCAAACAATCTCGTTTTTTTGGCAACTCCAAAATTCTGCTAAGAAATTTGTTACCTGTTTATTTTTAACGAGTCAAAATGTATACTAAGCCAGTTCTTTTCAAACTGTGATGTGTAACATATATGATGGGTAAACTCACAAGTTACAATCTAAATACTTTGGCAGATTCTTTCTAGGCAAGTCTTGGCTGCCTACATAGGCAGACAAGACTTCTCTAGAAACTGCAAAGTAGCGGGAAGTATTTTGTCAGTGTAGCAAAAATGTATAACAAGAGGCGCCAGGGGGGCTGAGGACGCTCATCTGATGTGGTAGTCTAAATATCAAACCAGGGACTTGACTTGAATAAGCTGCATACGCCCCTTCTAAGAAAAGCATATACCAACTAGATGAAGCAGTTGTGCCCACACAACACACAGGATTTTCCTTCTATTTTCAGTTCCTGCACTTTTACGACCTAAAATTGAGATAAACGCATAAAAAACAGATTTTTTTTTTATTTTTGTTCGGAAATTTCCACGATCCCTAAATTTCCAGTGTAAAAAAAAAAAATTTTTTGTCTTAAAATTGACCAAAAACGCATAAAAAAAACAAAAAAAAGATTTCTGGATTTTGGTCCAAAATTTCTAAGTCCGGAACAGGACCCCAAATTTTCAGTCTAAATATGAACCCAGGGACTTGGCTTGAACAAACTTGAATCTCACCCCCCTAAGGATGCTGCATACCAAATATCAAATGATTCTTATTGGTAGATCTGAAGAAGAAGATTTTTAAAGAATATTCCTCATACTGCACTAATTTAAACATTTGGGCTCCCATATAGAGCCCAAATATGGACCCAGGGAATTGATTTCAATAAACATGTGAAACAATCTTCCAAAGATGTTATATGTGCAGTGGTTTTGGAGAAAAGTAGTCTTAAATGTTTTTCCCATTACCCACAGTGTTAAAAAATGCTGACTCAGCACTTTTTCAAATGTCCCGGAAAAGTACCCCATGATAAAACCGATAGCAATTTTTTTTTACCATTCCATTCTGTTGGTCCTAAGGAAGCTTCACACCAAATAAGGATTCTCAGTGCCCTGTAGTTTTGGAGATATGGGCATTTGTTTTCTTTCTATTTTTAGCTCCTGCGGTTCCCATGGTGCGACGGGAAAAAAAATTGGGCATAAATCAAGTACTTATGACCCAATAAGCCCTCATATCAAATTTGGTCCAAATCTGCCTTTCGGTTTGGAAAATAGAAAAACGACGGCAAATATAGCCCCACAAACTTCTCTTGAACATATCTGAGTGTACACCTCAAAAGGAAGCTGCACACCAAATATCAAGTCTCTGCTACTGCTGGTTCATGAGAAGATTTTTTAAGATTTAAGCACACTTTTTGGTCATGGCCCTACCATGGGGCGAGGGGGGGCACGGTGGGCGCGGTGGCTCAGTAGGTAGAGGTGCCTGCTGCAAGCCGAGAGGTCCTCGGTTCGAATCCCACCTGCGGCAACCACGTTGTGTCCTTGGGCAAGACACTTCACCCCCATTGCATACATGGGAGCACAGTGACGTGTACTAAGGCGTACTGCATGTCGATGGTGCACCGGTCTTCAACCAATGCTAACCCTGCTTGTGTGAAGTTCATATGTTGGGGAGCTGACAGTTGCTCGCCATTGCTCGGTGGTTCTCTCTGGGTACTCCGGCTTCCTCCACCCGTAAAACTTTCGTGGTCCTGATTAGCCATTGTGCAGAAATATGTGTCCTTAAAAACACCAATAAATAAATAAATACCAAGGGGAGAGGCAACTTGATTTGAACAAAATCAAATTGCGATATCATAACAAACTATTATCTCAAATATCAATTAAATTGGTTCAACGGTTTGGGAGAAGAAGACGCAAACACGTTCAAGGACGACGACAAAGGGACGAAGGACGACGGACGGTGAATGATCACTATAGCTCTCCTGACTGAAAATCAGGTGAGCTAAAAATCCTCAGGCCCCTTAAGTGTTAAAAAAGAAAAGTAAAAACCCTTCCATTCAGAGGAAACATTGCCTGAGAAACAAAATAAAAATTTGTAATAGCCTTTTAAAAAATTTTGTTGCTGCCAATCTAGCTATTTAATGAATAGTGGTCCAAGATAAACAGGTCCAAACTCAGTCAACAGAAAACAACCAAAGTGACATGATTTATTTAAGCATCGACAATAAGATGGCTCTCTTACTGGTGAACTTTGCTGTTTTATTTGAACAGATACCATTTAAAGGAACAAGAAACCATTAATTTGAAAATAAATATCGTAAAGTGTAAAACATCATTTCCAAATACACAGAGTTTCTAATTTTGCTGCTGCCGCAAACAATTGTGCATTATTTTAGCAATAATTGGGCATTACAGTGGAATCCTGTTAATCGAATAGCCATTTTGCCAATGAAAATTATTCAATTAACAGGAGTATTCAATTAACAGGGATTATGTCACTTTCCTGTATTCTTGAGTTAAACTTAGTATTTATTCTATTATATCTTGTTTGACAGAGCTCTTTGAGCTCTATCCAACAAGATATAATAGGTTAAATGCCTGTATTGGATGTACTGAGGCCAAATAGGGCTATAAACAAAGGAAAACTGGGGACAGTCAAAGTAATTTCTTGACAGGTTACAAGATTTTTTATTCAATTAACAGGAGTTTACTCTGTAACATATATTCAATTAACAGGTCAAAAATGTACTGGATGTATGGTAAATGGTTTTGTGTTGGGAAATTATATCCAACTAACAGGGTTATTCAGTTAACTGGTAGAGTGCTAAATTATTTTTGGTCATCAAAGTTTGTTCAGAAGTCTTTGCCTTGTCGCAGTTTATGAGAGAGTGCCAAAAGGCACTCTCTCATAAATTGCAACAAAGCAAATCCTTACAGACTAAATTATTTCCCTTCAATAGTAATATGAAGCACATCCACAGAGTATGAAACCTTAAAGTTATGGTACCGGTTCTTCAGAATAAAGCCCAAATATGGGCTTTCAGCACTCTACCAGTTAAGAGATATCCAATTAAGTGGGCTCCACTGTATTAGATAAAAACATTGTATTATTCCAAATAAATTGCAGTATGTATCCAATACAAGGCGCAGCAACAAATACAAATCAACAACAGGAATCGGAAATAGATTTTATTTACACATGCGCTACAAGCAGAACCTGGTGATCATAAACTTCACCTTTGTCATTCTAAGAAAGATAATTTTGACGAATACAGAAAATAAAATTGCACAGAGTTTTCAGTGAGTGATCGGCTAATCAGTTAAGGTTGAAAAACTAGTGCATGCCATTTTCAAATATCCATTAAATTCTTGCCTTCAAGTTACTTTATTTAATTGAATCAGACGCTTTCATATGAATGATTTATATAAAATACAAAGGAACTTTTGCATAACATAAATTTGAGTTTTATTAAAGGGTAACTGATTTTTTTTATAATCTCTAATAATGGTCTCTTTAATGTTCAAAGTTTATGACCACACTGAATTTTAGTAATGAGCTGATAACATAAATGACCCATCATCCGAATGCTGATGTTTTTGATATGAAATCGGTCAACCTCTGATGCCATTGTCAGATGGTCAGTGTTTTATGTTTAATTGATGGTAATCACCAGGCAATGTACATTGTAAACCCCCAATCCCGGCATCGATTTGAGTGGTGTTTGTTATCGATGTTATAGGCTTTAATTAATGATGAAGAACACATTTATTTTACTAATGGGTCCTGCTATCCTGCATATATAATATTTGATAAACTGGAATCATGGCTGAATAAAACGAAACGAAAGAAATATAAACCCAAACACTACAGTTTTATCTTTTATGGAAGCTGTTGCCAAAATGCATCAAAGTTAAATATACACAATGTCGCAAGCAAGTTCATGCAATTTCTTGCTGTCGTTTTCAGATTTCTTTGATACAGGGTTCTCACACCTACCAAGAAAAAAAATTCCAGACTTTTTCCAGACCCTCCCTTATTTATTCCATGCCCTTAGCAGCCATCGGAGCTTTGTTTTTTTAACTCAAGGGATGCTACTCTGGTGTCCGACATCACAGGAATGTTTGCCAGAACTGTCAAGAACTTACAATGATTTCCACACCAGATCAGCTGTTTTGAATCAAGTTTACATCTATAAACAAGATATTATTGGGAAATTAAGATAATTATGTTCATTAATAAATAATAGTGTGATATTTTATGGAAAAGTCAGAAAAATGCAAGTTATTTTCTGAAAATTTGTAAATAAATTAAAATTCATGAACCGTGAGGTTGTGAAAAGATCTAGGGGATCGATTTTGTGATAGCTCTCTATAAAATGGAGATAAAAAATAAAAAAAGTATTATTTATTTGAAAAGCACTTATTAATTATTTTTATCTCCATTTTAGCTTTCCTATATCGATTTTGTGTTGTATGATTACTGTTAAATCAACATGGGAGCTCTAGTATTTATTTTTAGGCTCTCAAAACTGGATTTTTGGCATCGGCTACCATTCCATCAGGAATAAAAAATAAAAATACAAGAGGCCCCAGGGGGCCTTAGGCTTTCACCGAATGTTCCATACTGTTAAGACACAAATTTTATCAAAAGCTATTCTTAAGGTTCTAAAGAGTAAATCTATACTCTCTGTGGAACTAAAACTTCAACAGGACTGAATGGGACAATGCTGCTTATCAAATATCAAAAGATTCTGCATGATGGTTCTGAAAAAGATTTTTAAAGAATTTTCCTTGAATTGCACAAAGTAAACATTCACGCCCCCATCGTGAGCCCCAATATTGATCAAAAGACTCAATTTGAACAAACGGGAATCCAACCCATACCAAGATGCTGCATACCAAATATCTAAAGATTCTGCCCACTGGTTCTGGTGAAGAAGATTGTTAAAGATTTGTTCTTAAATTGCACTAAGTAAATATTCACCCCCATTTTGATCCCCAATATTGAACGGGGCATTCAATTTGAACAAACTTGAATCAGACCCATACCAAGATGCTGTATACCAAATATCAAAAGATTCTGCCCATCGGTTCCGAAAAAGAAGATTTTTAAAGAAATTTTCTTAAACTACACTAAGTAAAAATTCACACCCCTTTAGTGAGCCCCAATATTGATCGAGGGACTCAATTTGAACAAATCTGAATCAGACCCATACCAAGATGCTGTATACCAAATATCAAAAGATCCTGCCCATTGGTTCTGGAGAAAATTTTAACAAATTTTTTCTTAAACTGCACTACTCGGTAAGTAAAAATTCAGGTCCCCATAGTGAGCCCCAAAATTGATCAAGGGACTCCATTTGAACAAACTTGAATCAGACCCATACCAAGATGCTGTATACCAAAGATCAAAAGATTCTGCCTACTGGTTCTGGAAAAGAAGATTTTTCCTTAAATTGCACTAAGGAAAAATTCATGCCCCTATAGGGAGCAACAATATTGATCAAGGGACTTGATTTGAACACACTTGAATCAGACTCACACCAAGATGCTGCATACCAAATATCAAAAGATTTTGCCCATTGGTTCTGGAGAAGAAGATTTTTAAGAATTTTTCTTAAATTGCACTAAGTAAAAATTCACGCCCCCATAGTGAGTCCCAATATTGGTTGAGGGACTCGATTTGAACAAACTTGAATCAGACCCATACCAAGATGCTGTATACCAAATATCAAAAGATTCTGCCCAATGGTTCTAGAGAAGAAGAATTTTTCTTAAATTGCACTAAGTAAAAATTCACCCCCCCCCCCCCCATAGTGAGCCCCAATATTGGTTGAGGGACTCGATTTGAACAAACTTGAATCAGACCCATACAAAGATGCAGCATACCAAGTACCAAAAGATTCTGCCCACTGGTTCTGGAGAAGATATTTTAATAATTTTTCTGTAATTCATACGGTGCTATCAGAGTTATGCCCCATACAGAGCCCCCAAGGGACGTGGCCATTTCATTTGAACAAACCTGAATTGCCATATAGTAATGAACATCCACATGAAGTTTCGTGAAAATCGGCCCAGTGGTTTCAGAGGAGAAGTCGCTTGAAAAATGTTCACGACAACGACGGACGGCAAGTGATAAGTTAAGCTCCCTTCGGTGAGCTAAAAAAACGCCCTCCTTCATTCATTTTAAAAAAAAAAAATTGCCTGACAATCAATGATTTAATTTTGTTTGGCTTAATCCAACCAGGCTTTTACCCACTTCCATCGTGTTTGATGGAATTGGTTAAATTTCTTGTTGTATTATGGTAAAATTTTGTCGGAAAAACCCAAACCTTATCAGCGTTATTGTAAGAGGCTTGTTGTTGTGCATGTCAATATAAGTTTCTTATAACCTTTTGCACTTACTGGTTTCTGAGGGGTCTTTTTTATTTCATTTTTCTTCACAGACTTCTTAAATTTTATTTCTTCTTTCTTGGATTCTGAATTTGAAAAATCATTAATGAATCAATAAAGTACCTCATCTAACACATCTTTTTGTGGGATTAACCCTTTACATAACACGAAAAGCAGACGATACTTGCAAATAAAATTCTTGAAGCACTAATTTTTTTGATTTTTTGCGTCAAAAACATAGCTTAGGACCCTCAATGAGATCTGACTACTATCAGCAAAGTTATGAACTTGTACAGACACAAAATGCCTATATCTCAACAGAAAAATTATAAATTTAAAGTAATTTGTATATTTTCTATACTTACCAATGGCCCAGACATAGCTGGTTCAAAATTGATAAAATCCAGGGCCAAACACAAATTTTGAACCCCCAATTCCCCAAATTTGCAAACAAATCCAAAAAAATGAAGTCCTATCTGGTCTTCCATCATTTGTTTACTGCGCATGCGCGGTAACCAGGAAGGTACCAGAATTGGCGCCAAGCATCATTCTTTCTATAGTGCCTGCTAAATGTTATAATCAGTGGGGAGGAATGAGTGCCCACTCATGGGAGGGCCATCCCCGCCTGGCCCATTGGTAAGTATAAAAAATATATAAATAACTTTAAATTTATCATATTTTTATACTACAACCAATGGCCCAGATTTCGCTGAATAGTAAATAGGCTGGAAGGCCTAGGACTTAGAGGAAAATCCAATCTCTCAATTACTTTGATAAAGAATAGCTCCTACAGGAGAACAGAAGACATAGGAATAACATATGTACTTCTCTTATAAAAAAAAAAGTGAATGACATAACACCCACAATGTAATTGAGAATTACATAATTTCTCCATTTAATGCCAGCATAACCCCTTATGCTAATTCGGTGAAGGAAACCAATTATAAAACTAGTCCAGAAAATGAGACACTTTCTACTCATTTAAAAGTTTTCCGAGGATTGTATAGAAATGCTCATTTGACACGTGACATATACAAATGCTTCACAGTGAGCTACACTTTAAAAACAGTACATAAATGAGATATAGTTATTGCTTCACACCAAGCTACACAGTAAAACCACCCAGCACCGATGCTGGACTACTGTCTGTGGAGGAGGTATTCCCTTGCTTTTCACAATAAAGCCAGATAACATAAGGGACAAACCGTCACACCCCCCTTCCCCTTGTTCTGAAGGAAAATTCCTCAGAACGAAAAGGGCAGCGGAATGGCATCAGTGCTCGAGCAGCCTTCATAAGATCAGTAATGGCTATACTGTTAGAATAAGCCCAAGAAGCAGACAGTGTTCTAACCTCATGTGCTGAAATCTTGTTGACAGGACGTTGATCCGAAGATAGACTTTATTGCCAGCTAATTCTATCTAGTGATATAATGAACAGATATATCCTTTCTGTCAGGAATCAAGGAAAGAAAGAATCTTTTTCTTCCCTTTCTAATAAAACTCGACTGGCATTTATAAACGCGCATTGCTCTAACTGGACACAGCAAAGGTTTACAGTTGTCTGAGGACAGTAAAGCGTTAATGATAATAGGCTCTGGCCGCTTATCCAGAATCTGATTCTTAGCCAAGAATCCCACTTCTGTAGAGAGGGTAACAGTTTTACCCATACTACGGTAATGGGAATCATCAACAGATAATGCATGAAGTTCACTCACTCTTCTGGTAGACGCAAAGGCTAAGAGAGAGGCCATTTTATAGCTTTCTAACGGCTCAAGCGGAGTTTCTTGAAGCTTCAACAGAACCAAAGACAAATTCCATTTAGGAATTATTCTGAGGGTTCTAGGTCTATTAATAGAGAAATTTCAAACTAGCTTGGATAAAGAAGAATCTGATCCAATAGCCAAGTTATCAAGATGACCATAAGTGTCTGATAACATAGACCTATAGCCCTTAATTGTGACAGGCTGCAACTTTAATACGTCAAACAAGTAGACCAGGAAATTGGCAATCTGAGGAATGGACGGATCATAAATGTCTACAGACTGGTCCGTACACCAACGGAAGAAAACCCTTCTCTGCATAATTCAATGAAGAGGTGGTCCTCCTACAGTTAGAAATTGCATCCACTGCTCATCCTGTAAAATGTTTTCCATGCAAGAAGGACCGCACAACGGAAATATAAATTTTATAGTATATTTCCTTTCTTATTATACCTACCGCAATTGTTTACTACAGGCTTGCACTACAGTGGAAGACCCTAACTCAGATAAAATACTCTCTATTTTAATCTTTCCCAAGAGATTTGGGAAAGAAAAGTGGTGTAAAAACACCACGAAAAAATAAGCCAAAACTGAGTCGAGTGCCATCGGCGCACACCCAGTAAGGGACGCTCTTCTCTTAGTACAATTCCATGACGTCCGTTAACCAGTGCGCACACAGTCATCAAACCATTCTTTTGAGTCCGCCAACATAAGAGGTATGTGATCAGTGGGGAGGAAGGATTCTTACCTGAATGAGAAGACGGGAGGGCCTCCATGGAAACAACTGCGGTAGGTATAATAAGAAAGGAAATTTACTATAAAATTTATATTTCTTATCAACCTACCTTATAATTGTTTACTACAGGCTTTATAGACAATAGGATGGAGGGAATCACATAACCAACCCACACATAACTCAATTGCACTGGAACAGCGGACAGAGGAAGAGATCCCTTGGCCTATCAATCCATAGCATCACAAACATTAGTAAAAGACAATGAAAGATGAGGTATGGTGATGTGCGACGCACAGACAGAAAGGGCAGTAACAGCATGGAGCTGGAACTGACCCAGTAAAAAGCTGAATGGCTGGGAGAGACAACAGCCTGAGCCAAAGAAAGAGGGCCCTTAGGACAGAGGTCCTGTGTCGGCTCCAGCAACTGTCGCGGATAAATGGAGAAGGTAGCATTTCTCCAGTAGACTGCCAGTTTAACATCCGACAACATGACGGAGTTAGTAAAAGCCCTGAGAGGAAGACGGTGCACACACCTCGTGGCAGAAAAAACAATTGGTTATACAATCACCAGTAGCTAGACGAGCGGAAGCTGCACGAATACCAAGACAAATCCATCGAGAAATGGATACAGGAGAGATATGGCATGTGAGAAAACGTATATCCATCTGGGATAAAGGCGCGAACGCCCCCCCCCCCCCTCCCCCAAGCAGAGTAGCACCCAAGAAAGTGTCCATCTTGGAGTAAACTGCAAAGTCCTAGGCCTTTTCAAGGAAAAGAGCTGAACAAGCTGGGAGAGGCAAGGATGATTGTCGAAACAATGCAGTACCACATATGAAAAAGGTCTCCGAAGCATGGACATGTACCCATTGCTGGAGACCCCCAGAAACAAACATATACCAGAAACTCTGCAATCGGTGTAATCGAAGAAGTGACAGAAGCAACAGAGTGATCGCACACCATTGACAGAAGAACCTTCTACTGAGCCACAGAGGCTAAATCAGTGGAGTGAGTGCCTCCTTGAAGAAGAAAAGCAACTCCACTGCTTGTCTCTAAAACCACTATGAAGGAGACAGGACCCAATAAAAGACATGCGCGAAGGCACAATGAAGTCAGGTCAACTTGAAACCTCCTCGGGCGACTTTGGCAAAGAAAGTCACGATGAAGGGGGAGACATGACGGAACCGCCGCTAATAGAGAGCAGAGTAGATTGATCCACACCCAGAGGTGTGATCGAAAGGATTCAATGACTGCAGGTTCATATCTGGACTAGAACCTGAGGCAGAATCGGAACCGGCAGGAAGGCGTAGCCGACAAGACCGTCCCAAAGGAGGGCCAGAGCGTCCACAGCGAAAGCCAGAGCATCTGGACACGGGGACACGAAAGTGTCCACCTGATGGTTCCAACGAGTCACAAAGAGATCGATGGAACACCGCCATGTGGAGCAACCACTCGGAAAAGAACCTGCCCCGTCGGGACAGGGAGTTGGCTAAGACGTTCAGACGACCAGGAATGTGACTAACGAATAACCCCGGCGTTGACACCCTGAGCGAGCAGTAGATCCCGAGCCAATTTGTACATTGGAACTGAGTGCGTGCCACCCTGGTTCCGAATGTAAGCAACCACTGTCAAATTGTCGGACAACAGAAGGACCTGGCGATTCGACAGGTGAGGGATCCACTGCCTGAAACTCAGAAGAAGAGCAAGAAGCCTGATCCTGGTCCCACATCCCGTGAAGGGAAAGACCTAGAGGATCTAACGTCGCACCCCATCTGAGATCGTTGGCATCTGCCGTCAGAACGCGATCGGACGTGGGTAAGTCCAACGGGACACCCTGCGTGATCCACTGAACATGCTCCAGTGGAGAAGGCGAGGATGAAGAGATTCTGGTAATTGAAGCACCAGATCCAGAGAATAGACATTCGGCCTTCAACGACTGAGCAGAAAGTGTTGGAGAGGTCTGACATGCAGCCGACCTAGAGGAATGAGATCCGTCACCGAACCGCAGAGACCGAGCAGCCGGAGAATACCCCGTGCTGTCACGGATGTGGACTGGGACAGAGTCAGAGCAAAAGCTGAGACAATCACAGCCCTGGCCTGGGGAACTGCCACCGTATTGAACGGAGTGCGGAAGGCCATCCCCAGATGACAAAACGACTGAGAAGGGACCAGATCCGACTTCTCCTCGTTGACGTCCTAGCGACGCGAGCAAGCTCAACAGAGTGTTGACATCCAACTCCAGTAAGGCAGCACTGGAATGCCTCTGGAGGATATCGTCTAGATATGCCGAAGTAGTCACCCTGGACTGTGTGTGATGGAAGGCTATCACATGCGACATCAGTTGGGTGAAGGCCGAAGGAGCCAGGTTGAGGCCGAAAGGCATGGCCTTAAACTGGTAAACTCTAGAAAAGCGAAACTGAGATACTACGGCGACGCCCAATGAATCGGAACGTGAAAGTAAGCGGCTCGTAGGTCGCTGCTGGAAGCGAAATCTCCCTGGTGAATGGAACGCCGGAATGACCTGAAAGTCTCCATGCTGCACCTGGGAGCAATGATAGACTGGTTCAGGATACTCAGATTGATAACCGGTCGGAGACTGCCATCCTTCTTCGGCACCAAGAACAGGCGGGAATAAAACCCCACTGACTGAATGTTCTTGACGACCTCGATCACACCCTTTGCCAGAAGATTGTCTATCTCCGTGGACAAAAGTTCCCGACGTAAAACGTCTGAAGAAACTGTGGTTGGAAGAGGCACTCTGGACAGAGTGGGGTGCCTCCGGAAGGATATTCGCAGCCCAGACCGAACAACATCTAACACCCAAGGATCGGATGTGATGGTGGCCCAACGGTCTGCGAACCATGCTATCCTTCCTCCAACCTGGGACGAATCGAGGTGAGGACCTTCAGTTCGAGCCCCGACGAGGCCCGCGAGGGGAGAAACCACCTCATCTACTGAATGAAGAATCCTGAGACTTCACTCTAGCCTGCTGACGCTTACCCTTACCCCGTGAGTAAGAAGAAGAAGCGGTGGCAGAAGGATCAGCCCTTTGCTTCGCAGAGGAAGGTACTTGTTAGGCTTTGGACGGCCCTTGCCTCCCCTAGAAGGCTGATCAAGCTGACGAAGCAGCAGGTGATCTTTGGAATGACGTAGGACGTCATCCCGGACCGTCGACACGGAACCATGCAACAGCAGCGGACCTGCCAAAGAAGCCGATTGAAGAGCAGCGCGCTGCCCCTCAGGAAGGGATCAGCCTGTGTCCAGCACAAAGTCCCTTCAAACTAGTTCCAAAATAGCCGTGTCACAGGCATGCATGTGAGAAAGATGCATGAGCGCCTTGGACAGCAAACGCTGTTTTAGCTGTTCTATTCCCAAAAGACAGCGGTCTGAGCCTAGCTAACATAGCTAGAAGTCTTCATCTCCGTGAAGACAGATATCTCGGTGTAATTTTTGCGACTTTAGAAAGCTCACTAAACAGAGACTTACAATGTTAGTCGCTCAAGTTAAGGGAAAATGGGCTGCACTTGATTCTAATAAGGTGTAAACAAAAGGACTAAAAGCCTCAAGCACCTAAGAATACAACACTGAGAAGGAAACAATGTACTCTTCTTTTTAACGGCCCTAATTAAAAAGAGACAGCAGTCTCAGATTAGCTAGCGTAGCTAAGAAGTCTTCATTTCCGTGAAGACAGATATCTTGGTGTAACTTGGACCTTGAAAGCTCAGTAAATGGAGACTCAGTTAGTCGCTCAAGGTAACGAATAAAGGGCCGCACTTGTAATGGCCGTAATTCTAAAGAGGCAGTAGTCTCAGCTTAGCTAATGCAGCTTATTCGTCTTCATCTCCATGATATCCGTGTCACCTGTGGCCTTGGAAAGCTCACTAAACGGAGACTTACGACGTCAGCCACAATGTATAAGAAAATACTGCTGTAAAGTATATAAGGCCACTATGATGTTAGCCGCTAATGTTATATAAATAGACCGCTCTTAATTCACACAAGACATACTAAGGTGACAACAATAGGACTAAATGCCTGTGACACCTAGGAATACCACACCGAAAAGGAAAGAATGTAATCTTTCCTTCTAACGGCCATATTCCAAAAAGATAGCAGTCTCAGCGTAGCTAAAACAGCCTAAAAATCATATATCGGTGAAGACAGATATCTGTGTGTTACCCTGCAGCCTTAGACAGCTTACTAAATGGAGACTTATGACATTAGCCACTAATGTATAAGAAAAGATCACTCTAACAGAACATAAAGCTACTATGGCGTCAACAATAGAACTAAATGCCTCTGATGCCTGGGAATACAACAGCGAGAAGGAAGAGACATACTTTACCCTTCTAACGGCTCTATTCCAAATAAGAGAGCTGTCTCAGCATAACAATGAGCTATTGATCTTCTAATCGTAAAGAATAGATCATTGCCTTTCTTGTACTATTGCTATGCCAAGGGAGGCATCGAAAAGTAGACCAAAGGCCTTCGACACCTGAGCAGAAAGATCTGGGAAGGAAAGATCTCCATTTTTCCTTCGGCCGGTACCTTAAGCTGTTTTCTACCTAGCAAATGCAGACTTTTGTTCAAATGGACAGATGTAACAGATCACAAATCAATTCATCTACAACCAAAATGTTATCACTGGGGCAACATAGGGATTTATAAAACTAAGAATCCTCCATGCAAATCTATGAACCCTATCATAACATATGAAAACACCTTAAACATTTCAAATAATACTCCCTTGAGGCCTTTTGCCGGAAACTGATTCTAGAAGAACAAAAGTGGTGTGATTGATGTGGAGCTACAGGGTAGGATAAAAATCCCAAACCTTTATGCACATCTAGAGACCCCCACCTGAACACAATTTCAATGTCTTGAATTAAAACCCCAAGGAGACTTTCGCCGGAGACTGATTCTCTAACGACAAAAGGGGCACTATGGACACCACATGAAGCAAAATAAAAAATCCCAAACCTTTATGCACATCTATACACTCTACCTGAACACACTTTCAACGTTTCAAATTAAAACCTCTAGTAGCCTTTTACTGGAAACCGATTCTCTGACAAAAGTGGTGCTATGGGCACCACATGGGGGCCAAATCAAAAATACCAAACCTTTATGCACATCTAGAGACCCTACCTGAATAATATGAACACTCTTTCAACGTTTCGAATTATAACACCTTGGAGCCTTTTGATGGAAACCGATTCTCTAATGACAAAAGTGGCACTACGTGTGCCGCATGGGGCCGAATAAATAATCTGAAACCTTTATGCACATCTAGAGAACCTAAATGAACATTTTAACAGAGGAGTCTTTCGCAGAAAACTAATTTTCTAACAGAAGTGCCGTTATGCACACCACAAGGGGCTGAATAAAAAATCCCAAGCATTTATGCACATCTAGAAACTATGAACACACTTTCAATGTTTCGAATTAAACCCCCTAGGAGCCTTTTGCCATAAACCGATACTCTTAAAGACAAAAGTGGCGCTACAGGCACCGCATGGGGCCGAATCAAAAATCTGAAACATTTATAAAAATCATGAGACCCTACCTGAACATATGAGCACACTTTCAACATTTCAAATTAAAACCCCAAGGAGACTTTTGCCAGAGACCGATTCTCTAATCACAAAAGTGGCGCTGCGGGAGCTACTTGAGGCTGAATCAAAATCCGAAACCTTTATGCACATCTAGAGACCCTACCTGAACATATGAATACACTTTCAATGTTTCGATTTAAAACCCCAAGAAGCCTTTTACCAAAAACCGATTCTGTAAAGGCAAAAGTGGCACTATGGTCGCCACATGGAGCCGAGTAAAAAATTTGAGACATTTTTGCACATCTAGAGACCCTACCTGAACATATGGATAAACTTTGAACATTTCGAATTAAAACTCCTCAAAGCCTTTCACTGGAAACTGATTCTCTAATGACAAAAGTGGTGCTACAGGCACCACATGGGCCAAATCAAAAATCTGAAACCTTTATGCACATTTAGAGACCTGACCTGAACACTTTCAACATTTTGAATTGAAACCCCTAGGAGCCATTCTCCAGAAACCGATTCTCTAATGACAAAAGTGGTGCTATGGGGTCCACATGGGGCTGAATCAAAAATCATTTATGCACTTCTAGAGACCCTACCTGAATATATAAACACATTTTAAACAAGAGGCCCCAGGGGGCCTTAGGGCACTCACCTGACATGGTAGTCCAAATATCAAACCAGGGACTTGACTTGAATAAGCTGCATACGCCCCTCCTAAGAAAAGCATATACCAACTAGATGAAGTGATTGTGCCCACACAATACATAGGATTTTCCTTCTATTTTCAGTTCCTGCACTTTTACATGTCAAAATTGAGATAAACGCATAAAAAACAGATTTTGTTTTATTTCTGCTCGGAAATTTTCGAAGTCCCAAACAAAATATTTTCAGATAAAATTTTTTTTTCTTCTTCATAAAATTGACCAAAACGCATAAAAAAACAAAAACTAATTTCCGGATTTTGGGACACCCCCAAATTTTCAGTGTAAAAAAAATTTTTTTTTTTGTCTTAAAATGCACAAAAAAACCCAACTCATTTCTGGATTTTGGTCCCAAATTTTCCAAGTCCCACCCGGACCTCAAATTTTCAGTCTAAAAAAAAAAAAAATTTTTTTTGTCTTAAAATTGACCAAAACGCATAAAAAACCTAAAAACTAATTTCCGAATTTTGGTCCAAAATTTCTCAGTCCAGACCGGGACCCCAAATTTTCAGCCTAAATATGAACCCAGGGATTTGGCTTGAACAAACTTGAATCTCACCAACCTAAGCATGCTGCATACCAAATATCAAAAGATTCTTATTGGTAGATCTGAAGAAGAAGATTTTTAAAGAATATTCCTCATACTGCACCAATTTAAACATTTGGGTTCCCATAGAGAGCCCAAATATGGACCCAGGGAACTGATTTCAACAAACACGTGAAACAATCTTCCAAAGATGTTAAATGTGAAATTTGAAAGTTTTTGGAGCAGTGGTTTGGGAGAAAAGTAGTCTTAAATGTTTTTCCCATTACCCACAGTGTTAAAAAAATGCTGACTCAGCACTTTTTCAAAGTCCCAAAAAAGTACCCCATGATAAAACCGATAGCAATTTTTTTTTTTACCATTCCATTCTGTTGGTCCTAAGGAAGCTTCACACCAAATAAGAATTCTCAGTGCCGTGTAGTTTTGGAGATACGGGAATTTTAGTTTTTTTCTATTTTTAGTTCCTGTGGTTCCCATGGGGTGACAGGAAAAAAAAAAAATTGGGGCATAAATTAAGTACTTATGACCCAATAAGCCCTCATATCAAATTTGGTTCAAATCTGCCTCTCGGTTTGGAAAATAGAAATTTTGGGCTTGGCGAAAATTCTTGCCCCTCCCAGAACGAAGGCAAATATTGCCCGTCAAACTTCTCTTGAACAAACTTGAGTCTACACCTCAAATGGAAGCTGCATACCAAATATCAAGTCTCTGCTACAGCTGGTTCATGAGAAGATTTTTTAAAATTTTGTGCATTTTGGCCCCACCCCACTCCTTAATATGAGATGAGCAGAAACCCAGTTTGAAGAAAAACCCAAATGCCCCTATATAACCACTACTCATGTGAATTTTCATTGAACTGTAGCCAGTGGCTTGGGAGAAAATGACCCAAGCACCACCTTCACGACGTACGACAGACGACAGACAAAAAGTGATCAGAAAAGCTCACCCTGACTTTCAGTGAGGTGAGCTAACAATCAAAATTACATATGCTAGGAGCCTTTCGTCAGAAAGCATTATTTCAACTGAGTTTTTAAGTGGCACCATTTGGTGACAAAAATTCAAACTAAACTTATTTTTGTCATCTCTATACCATACTAAAGAAGTATAGACAAATTACAACTAAACAAAACCGTACAGATGTTGATCATCATTTTTGAAAATGTGGGGATAGAAATGTTTGTACAAACGAATGGACGAACTTGACTATATACCCACAAAATCTCTTAAAGAAGTCAGGGCCTTAATAAACAGGGGCATTCAGTTAATATATATACAATTAAGTGAGATCCACTGTTACAAAAAAATATAATATTCAATTGCTCATTATTTACCAGATTTATTTATTGGGATTTAATGATACTTTTGACAGCCAGGGTTACCTTGTGTCAGATAGTTTCACAGGTGGAGGAAGCCAGGGTACCTGGCAAGAACCGCTGTGCAGCGACAAGCGAATGTCAGACTCCTGAGCCTACTAACTTTGCACAAGTCGGGTTAGCATTGGTTGAAGGCAAGTGCACCATTCATGTGCAGTAGGCCCCAGCACACAGCACTACTATGCACTCAAGTGGCTTGCCCAAGCACACAATGCAGTTACTCTCCAACATGACACTGGGTATCAGGCCCAAAAAAGATAAAAAAAATCTGTTTTCCAGGTCCTCACACAAGGTCCTTTGGCTGTTGCATGCTCTCATTTTATAAACAATGCAACCTTAAAAAAAATAAAAATTAAATGGTTTATGTCTGATATTTTACCCAAGTTAATAAAATAGATAAATTTGTCCCGGAGTGAAACAAGGCTTTGCAATGCTTTAGCATTGGAAAGACTTCTTGCACTCAACAGACGAAATACACCATCACCCATGCTATTCTGTGGACCTGCGAATTGTCAGGGTATTTTTTGTTTTTAAAAATTTTATTAGCAGTTTCCATCTTTGTTTCAAAGAGTGATGGTAAATAGTGAATATAAAGCCAATATGAAAGAAAAATGCTTAGCATTTGGACATGTTTGAATAGCATTTTGCGATGCGAATCCAGTCATCAAATATCCTGATTGTTGATTTTGAGCAAATCAAATATCGAATCGTATTGGCAAAAATGAAACTAATTTTAAATCGAACTTCAGATCGAATCACAGTTAATGGATACGCTGTCAACAGAAAATGTTTTTTCAAGAATAATACCCCCGATTATTAAAAGGCACACAGTTATGTAGAGAGCATTTTTTGCCTCACCACTTCCCAAGCTATACACTGAGATATAAACCAATATACTAGCTATTGATTGAAACTATTCAAATTGTTCACTTTGTAGCTTCGAAACTGCAGCAATAAACATTTATAAGTGAACCTGGCTGATGCCTCACTTTTATCATGTTTTCTTGGAAAAAAACTTTGTTTCAAATTGGATCGACTCCTTTCGGTCGTGAAGCCATTTGATTAAATAAAAAGATGGAATGACTAAA
Organism: Pictodentalium vernedei; assembly: GCA_031216915.1. Classification (NCBI taxonomy): domain Eukaryota; kingdom Metazoa; phylum Mollusca; class Scaphopoda; order Dentaliida; family Dentaliidae; genus Pictodentalium; species Pictodentalium vernedei. The sequence goes on along the minus strand of CM062293.1, from coordinate 418,420,162 downwards.
ACAAAACGATAATTCTACTCTGAATGGTGTCGATCCGCTTGTAACTTTTAGCCTGCTCTACTTCTGTTTATATATACTACTCAAAGTTTGATGAGCATCAAATATTTGACACATCATTGTGAAATTTGCTTGTGACATATTTGCAATATTTTGGGTGGATATGATTGAGGAATGTATTGAGATGGTCCCCAGTGTTTCCATTAGCTCTCTTGACAGGCAGACTTTTCATGACAGTCATGAAATGCATGTACCCCTTGATTTTCAGGATGATGATGTTTTTGTGTACTGTCTACATGTACTTGACATGTGTAGGGTATTCAATCTTCATTTCAACGCAAACCTTTGTGATTTTATGATTGAATATGGCAAATGCAAATGTAAGAAGACATTTGTCTGAAGCAGAAATGTGGTGGGCTGTAGGGATGGCGGAGCAAGGGGCTACCCATCGTCAGGTTGGTGAAGCCCTTGGTGTGCACCATACGGTGATCACCAGAGCCTGGGCAAGATTTCAGCAGTATGGCACACCAGTATGACAGCATGCTGGTGGCAGAGACAGGGCAACATCTGCAGCTGAAGACTGGTTTTTGATCATTTAGGCCCATAGGAACCCAGCTTCACAGTGACCTTCAGAATGCATCCAGGGTAAATGTTTCGATGCAGACCATACTGGCATTGTTGCACCAAGGTGGTCTCCGATCGAGAAGACCATGTATTCACATTCCGCTGTTCCAGAACCACTGCCAGGCACGATATGAATGGGCCATGGACCAAGTTGGATGGACCAGAGAAGATTGGCGACCTGTCCTTTTTACAGATGAGTCATGGTACTGCCTAGACTACGCAGATAGGCATTCTAGGGTATGGGGAAGACAAGGAGAGTGATTCCATGCAGCCAACATTGCTGAGCATGACCGCTGTGGTGGAGGGTCAATCATGGTCTGGGGCGGCATCAGCTGGGATGGACGTACAGAGCTCTGTGTCCTTGAACGAGGTACATTGACTGCACAACGGTATTTTGATGAGATCCTGGATGTCCACGTCAGATTGTATGCAAGTGCAGTGGGTGAGAGATTCATTCTGATGGATGATAATGCCCGTCCTCACATTGCCAATGCTGTCGGGGAGTACCGACAGAGGGAAGGGATTGAGCGTATGGACTGGCCAGCAAGATTCCCTGACCTCAATCCAATCGAACATGTCGGGAATGAGTTGCAGCTTGCAATTTCAGCCCGTCCAGTCCAACCAAGAAGTGTCCAGGAGCTTAGTGCCATGCTGGTCCAAGAATGGAACAACATCCCACAAAGGACTACAAGGAACCTGATTGGGAGCATGAGAAGGTGTTGTCAAGCTGTAATTAGCAGTAATGGGTCTCATACTCGATACTGAAACCATACCAGTTCGCCCCGTCAACTTTTTGGCACATTGAAAAATTTCCTCTTTTACCAAAAATATCCATTTTCCATGGTTATCGTATTCAAAAGCTAAAAAATAATGTCAAATACAAATAAAATGTTAATTTCTGTACTTAAATCATTAAAGATATAATTAAATAAAAAATATATACACTTTTCATTACAATATTTCAACTAAAACGTATAACAGGTAGTTGGATGCACTTGGTGCTTAGCCAACTTTGAGTAGTATAATAATCTGAGGTATTCTTTTAGAAAACATTTGCTTTTGACACTGTATCCAGTAACTGAGTCAAATGAGTTTCTACACAGAACAATACTCAATACAAAATAATGTCATCAAATACAATCTGTAAAAACATTCACGGTTATGGCCGAAGTACATTTGAAAATATTTGAATTTATGATTTTGAATTCAATTGAATTGAATATTGGCTTTCGAATCGAATTTTGAATCAAATTTCGATTTTTCACAGGAGCCTATGCTATTCTGTTGATTATGAGGCCTAAACCCTAAAACAAACCAAGAACATAAACTTTTGATGGCAAAGAAATAATTACAAAAATAAAATTAAAAAAATGCCCGCCCACATGCAATGTTACAAAAATGAAAGTGTCAATGACACTGTAGCTCAACTTGTTAAGACATGTACATGTATAGTATGTGACACAGCAATGACAAACATCTACGTAATGACCTGATAACAAAGGTACATGTAAAGTATTGTAACGGTCTTACATAAATACTGACCGTAGCCTGTAACAAATGTATAGGTAAAGTATTGTAAAGGTGGGTGACAGTCAGATGCTAAACTAGAAAAGAAATCTTTGAGTCCCAGAGTGGGACTTCACCACAAAATATTTGTTCTAATAGCACAGTGATAACAAAGGCACCACAAAACACACTCGTTCCTGTTCCAAAGTGAAAACAAAGGTACCCAAGAAATTTCGTAAAGATCAGTTCATAAATACGAGCTGTATAGAAGTTGTGACAAAAAACTGATTGGACCTAATTTCGGTACAAAACGGCCACTGGCAGCCATCTTGAATTTTGGACCGCACCCAGAAACAACTCGTTCTCGTCCAAAGGTGATAACAAAGGTACCCAAGAAGTTGCGTGAAGATCGGTTGATAAATACAGCCTCTAGCCCGAGCTGTATTGACATGTGCACTTACAGTGAATAAGTAGCACTGAATAAATCAAAGTTCATCTAATTTGCATAATTTCTGCACGAGAAAAAAACCTGTACTATATGTGATGTATTCATGTTTCTAAACATTCATACAAAAATTTATTCAAATCAGAACTTTCACACAGAAGTTCTGTACAAAAAACTGATTGCACTAATTTTGGTACAAAAAGACTGCTGGTGGCCATCCTGAATTTCGGACCACACCCAAAAACACTCGTTCTCATCCCACGGTGATAACAAAGGTACCCAAGAAGTTTCGTAAAGATTGGTTCATAAATACAGCCTCTAGCCTGAGCCGTATAGAAGTTGTGTACAAAAAACAGATTAGACCTAATTTTGGTACAAAATGGCCACTGGCAACCATCTTGAATTTTGGACGGCACCCAGAAACACTCGTTCTCGTCCCAAGGTGATAACAAAGGTACCCAAGACGTTTCGTGAAGATTGGCTCATAAATACAGACTCTAGCCCGAGCCGTATTGACATGTGTACTTACAGTGTGTAAGTAGCACTGAAAAAATCAAAGTTCATCTAATTTGCATAATTTCTGCACGAGAAAAAAACTGTATTATATGTGATGTATCCCATGGTACTAAACATTCACACAAAAAATTATTCAAATCAGTGCTTTCAAATGGAAGTTCTGTGCAAAAATCTGATTGCACCTAATTTTGTACAAAATGGCTGCCATCGACCATCTTGAATATCGGACCGGACCCCAAAACACTCGTTCTCGTCCCACGGTGATACCAAAGGTACACAAGAAGTTTCATAAAGATCGGTTCATAAATACGGCCTCTAGCCCGAGCCGTATTGGCATTTGCACTTACAGTGCTGAAAGTAACACTAAATACATCAAAATTAGTCTAATTTTCATAATTTACGCATGAGAAAAAAACCTGTATTATATGTGATGTATCCCATGGTACTAAACATTCACACACAAAATTATTCAAATCAGCTCTTTCATATGGAAGTTCTGCGCAAAAATCTGATTACACCTAATTTTGTACAAAATGGCTGCCAGCGGCCAACATAAATTTGGGATCGGACCTCAAAACACTTGTTCTCGTCCCACAGTCATAACAAAGGTACCCAAGAAGTTTCGTAAAGATCGGTTCATAAATACAGCCTCTAGCCCGAGCCGTATTGAATTGTTGATGGACAGACGGCCAGATGGACAGATGGCCAGACGGATGACGGACAACTGGCCATGGCATAAGCTCAAATTTGGCTTCGCCAAAGTTGAGCTAAAAATATGGTTTTGTAGATATTTTTTGAAAAATATGGGTTTTTTTTAACTGCTCAATTTGCATATTTCAAGGGCAGATGTGGCCGTTTTGTTGCGTAAGTGGTTACATACCTTCTTCTTCTGACTCCTCTTCTGACTCATCATCCATAAACTTGAAATGAAATAAAAATACAAAGAAATAAATGCACTCTCTCAACCCTAAATGGTATTGTCTTTTGCACTACTCTATACAGCAAAATGGACAAGTCTATCTTGCATTTGTGGGGCGATTCAGTAAAATTTAATCTTGGAGCTCAAATGGACTGTAGGGAGTATATCATTACTGATCCTCCTGTTCAGTTAGGTGTTTATTGTGATGTCTGTTTATAGCCTGTCACCTTTTGCTTCACGCAAAAATGTATGATGCCAGATTCTAAAGGCTACATAATCAGAGACAGGCTTTAAAATGACTCTTCAAACACAATGTTGTACTGCATGGAAATTTCAGGCATCAGTTCTGGGTCTTATTTTGCCAGTAAAGCAGAACATGTTACTGAAGTAAAACAACCACTGCTACACTTACTAGAATCCCACGCGGTATTTCCCAGTCATAAACAGAGCATTTATTCTAATATATCTTGTTTGACAGAGCTAACTGAGCTCTGTCAAACAAGATATTGTAGATTAAATGTCTACATGGGATGTACAGAGGCCAAAAAAATGTCTATAAATGTTGGAAATTACTTGGATGTTGAAATAATTCACAGACTACAAGATTTTTAATCAAATGACAGGCTTTTTTTCCCTAACCTACATGTAAGCAAGTTTCTACTGAAAGTATGGTGAACAGTACGGTGTTTTTTAAGTTATATACAATTACAGTATTCAATTAAAATATATTTAATACGACTACGTGGGCTCCCCTGTATTACCCCACTATCAAGCCTGCAAATAAGCAGACTGCCATTTGCATAATGAGGTCCCCAGAAAGTGAATTTGGTGATGCAACCCTGCACAGCATGTTAGCATTATTAAATTTACCCTCTCTGAACCTCAATCTGATTCAAGGGCTCAGGCCTAAACAGAAAGAGGTACCCAGAAGATAAATAGGGGGTTTCTAGCAGAATGTGTGGGATACCATCAGCAAATTCCCCCTCTGGGGACCCCATTCTGCAAATGACAAGGTTGCTTATTTCCAGGATTGCTCAGTATGAGTGAGGGTAATTTCTCAAGGTATTACGTTTCAGTACAGTATTTGTTATCAGACCATGCTTGATTGTGGTGATGGGAACAGGTGTAATTTTCAGCAAATTACAGTAAATAGAACTTGCCTGTTTCCATTCTGACTTGGAAGAGTTGTGATCTTGTTACTTTTTGTAATTATGTTCTAGATGCTTATTTAGATAAGGAATAACAGAATCAACATTTATTGATGCACAAATGACTCATGGTCAATTATTGGTTTATTATTATTTATTTATTGATGTTTAAGGTCACATATTTATGCACAATGGCTAATCATGACCGTGACAGTTTTACGAGTGGAGGAAGCCGGAGTACCTGGAAAGAACCACCGAGCAACGACGAGCAGCTGCCAGCTCCCCAACATCGTAACTCTGCACTGCAGCACAGGCAGGGTTAGATTGGTTGAAGACATGCGTACCATCGACGTGCAGTATGCCTTTGTACACGGAGTCATCGTGCTCCCAAGCGGGCAATGGAGATGAAGTGTCTTGCCCAAGGACACAACGCGGTTGCCGCAGGTGGGATTCGATCCGAGAACCTCTCAGCATGCTGCCTGCACTTCTACCTACTGAGCCAGTGCGCTCCCAATTATTGGTTTATGAATCAACGCAACAACTAAAGAGTTCATTCACTGTAAAGTCAACAAAATGAACCAGGATTTTCAGTATGTTGGAATAAATATTTGAATTCCCATTCATGGAGGGTAACATACGAATACAGTGGTGACCACTTGACCCTTTACTTAACAAATCGGCTGCATTCGGCCACATAATTTACAAATTGAACAATCAAAAATATATATATTAGGCCTAAAAAAATAAAAAATCTGTTTCTCAGGCCCTCCCACATGGTCCTTTTGGCTGCCGCATGCTCTTTTTATAACCAATTTAAACTTAAAAAAACTTAAAATGAAATGGTTTATGTCTGATATTTTACCCAAGTTAAAAAAATTGATGAATTTGTCCCTTGAGTGCAAGAAGGCTTTGCAATGCTTTAGATTGCAAATCCTTCTTGCACTCAAGGGATGAAATACACCACCAACCATGCTATTCTGTAGATTATGAGGCCTAAAACTTGAACCAAGAACATGAACTTTTGATGGCTAAGAAGTAATTACTGAAATAAAAAATAAAATAAAAAGACGCTCGCCCGCATGCAATTTCACAAATAATGGCCTGAGAAACAGAAGATCTACTTTGTGTGGCCTTATTTTTCCAAAAAATTTCAACAAAACCATGATCGGAATTGCCAGCAGTCATCTCCTCAGTCTGGTGTCCAGTCCAGGCATTGCATCTGTGCACTTGCAGCTACACTGGGGTGAGACGATGACTTACCTCAAAACCAAATCAATATGGTGTTTGACCACTTGCCCTGGCCTCCAGACGGTGATGTGTGAATCCATTTGTTCTATACCCCCTTTTTGAGTAATTGTATGTATGATTCTGGGAGATGACTTACAAAAGATACAAGATTCCTGTCAAATCTCCCCATCATTCGGCAATCTGATTACAGTACATGTATGTAATATTTTGAGCTATTGCACTATTACTGTTATTCTTCTGGTATTCAAAGCTGTAACATTTTGCATATTCCTTCAATAATATTATTTAAACTAAAGATTCTCCTTAAAAAAATTACCAGATGAGATAAAATTAAACTAAGCTGATGATACTGACTAGTAAGACAGAAAATACACTTACATTGTAATCATCAGAATCAAACTCCATATCATCTTCTGATTCATCTTCTGAATCATCTTCATCACTTTCAAAAGGGTTAAATTTCTGTTTTTTCTGCTGTTTTATATTGGATTCTGATATTTTCCTCTTTGACACTATTGGAAAAACAAGTGTAAAAAAAAAGAAAGAAAAAAAACTAAAATGAACGACGACACACTAGGGCTGCACGGTATATCGATAAACCGATATATACCGGTATTCAAACCAATATCGATTGAATATCGGTGTAATTACAAAAATATTGATTTATCATCATTATTTATTTACCCTCAATTTAATTTTCAAGATGTTTTGAGTTTTTTTATAACTGTAGCTCCAAATGAATAGTATTATCCCTTTATCCAAGGAATCGTCTGCTTGAGACCTCGTAACACACAAATTCAAAAGTTTCAACAAAACTAAATCATGTGACCCCTCATTGGAACGAGCTCGTTCCAATGAGGGGTCACATGATATAGTTTTGTTGAAATCTTTGGTTAAAGTCTGATAAACTAATTTTAAAAATAATAAATTTTGATATTGTCTGTGTTGGGTAAAGGTTTTTCGAACTGCATTATCACGCGTGCTTAATTCGTTTCATTGATTATTGGTGTTTTCTAAGGTCACATATTTCTGCACAATGGCTAATCATGACCACGACAGTTTTACAGGTGGAGGAAGCCGGAGTACCCGGAGAGAACCACCGAGCAACGGTGAGCAACTGTCAGCTCCTCAACATACTAACTCCACACAAGCAAGGTTAGCATTGGTTGAAGGCAGGTGCACCATCGACGTGCAGTACGCCTTAGTACACAGCATCACCGTGCCCCCACGTAGGCAATGGGGGTGAAGTGTCTTGCCCAAGGACACAACGTGATTGCCGCAGGTGGGATTCAAACCGAGGACCTCTCGGCTTGCAGCCAGCACCTCTACCTACTGAGCCACTGCACCCCCACACTATTTATGAAACAAGTCTAAGAATTTTCCATTTTGTTGATCCTCTAGTGAGGCAAAACAGGAAATTCATAGACCAGTTTCAAAAATAGAGTAGGACCAAAATACAAATTTCATATTCTGTTTATTATATGACACCACAGTTACCAAAAACACATCTTTTAGATAGAAAAGAAAGGTTAAAGAATGGAATTTCACCTTGAAAGTTGTGCATTTGACTGTGATGCATCACAGCTGCACACAGTTACGTGTCAAAACTGTGATAAATTATGGTTCCGCCATTCGGCATAAAAAATACTATTTTGTTTTTCAAGTATTTATGCTTTTCTTATCATTGGGATTTTAATGAATGTTTATAACAAATAAAATCAGACATCGTGGCCTTGTTGATGTTTTGAAATAGTTTTATTTATACGAGCATTAATTTATTTTTTTTTTGGAAGACAAGCATTTGTACAGGAAATTTACCTATTACTAAGGGCCGTAACTGCGAAAAATTGTCAAATAAAAAAACTCCTACCAACCTGACATCTACACTTCATACTGATACTTCACACCAAGTTTCAGAAAATTCTTATGAAAAATGTAGGAGCAATTGAGTGAACAAATATTTTTTGCTGGAAATGTACTTATTACCAAGGGCCATAGCTGTGCATAATTTGATGAACATTCCTACCTACATGCACTGCACATCTATGCTTCATACAGATACTTCATACTAAGTCTCATAAAAATCCGAAAAAAAATTTAGTAGGATTTAAGAAGACAAACTTTTGTGATGGCTGGATGGATGAGCAGATGGTCAGACTAAGGAAGAACATTTCAAATAATATTTCAACAGCCCCTCTCGACTTCGTCGGCGATGGATAAAAATTCTCATAGCCAAAAACTTTAGCACCCAGAACTATGACTTTTTCGTAGAAATCACTTTTATCTTCCATAGCTGGTGATACAGATATCAGGCATAATTAAAATGTTTTGGTTGTTTTAGAAGTATAATAAAATTGTGATGAAGTATCTGAAGCTGCAAAACACGAAAGTCCAACAGTGACTTTCCACACAACGTTAAATCATTCAAAAAGAGAGAGAGAGGAAAAAAAAACAAAACGCACCTCCCAACACTTTACAAATTGGGCCTGGTTAGTTTTTTTTACCATTTTTAACCACTCACAAAGACTGGAGTCACATAATTTTCACAGAAATGAAATGAGTGTTCTGAGATGTTGTGCCCAAAAGAGGAACATTTTGCTTTATGTCCAATATGTTACTTTCAAAATCTATAAAGAGAAGGTAATGCTTGGTATAATGATGATGTTTGATTGTGAGGTATATTTAATCCAACTGAAATATTTTAAAAAATCTGGATACCTTTTGGTTTGGAATCTTCATCATCATCTGATTCTTCTGAATCCTGGTCACCTGACTTTATAGCTTTCAGTTTTGGTATATCTGTTAAGAAATAAAAGGTCAATAAAACAACATTAGAAACTTATGATGCGCAATTATTTTACCTGCTGTATTATTGGCATGGGGAATAGAATACATGAACTTATATCATATATATCAATGCATCAACAGTGACATACAGTTTGGACAACAATTGGAACTAGGAATTTGGAAAAGGGTATTTTTTTCAATTATATATCAAGTTTCCATACAGTGAAGACTATGTATTCCTTTCACCAGCCCATTTTTGTGGAATAGTAACCCTTGAGTCCTGATACAAGCCCAAACAGACACCTTTGCATTGCTTCGAAAAAAAATAGCTCCCAACCACCCTCACCAACCCACCCCTCCCACCACATGTATTCTTCCTCAAGAACTCAGGACTTATCTTGGCAGTGATTATATATCACTGTTGGCTGCCTATAGCTATATGGGCAGCCAACAATGATGTAGAAGCACTATCAAGTTGCCTGCAGCTGTGTGTATGATATATGGTAGTTTTTTACTGTTTTATTGTAAAACTAATTTGAAGGGTTAACCCTTTACCTAACATGAAAAGCAGACGACACTTGCAAAAAAAAAAAAAAAAAAATTCTTGAATAACTAATTTTTTTTCATTTTTTGTCTCAAAAACATAGGTTATGACCCCTCATTGGAACGAGTTTGACGAGCTCGTTCCAATGAGATGTCATAACCTATGTTTTTGGGACAAAATTTTTTAAAAATAATGAAAATTAGTTGAGAATAGCGCTGGCCGGTTTTGTTCATTACGTTGGGTAAAGGGTTAAATTATAATATAGCTAGAGGTGTGACTGTCACAGATGGGCCTGTCCATAATCACTGCCACCATGATCATTCAAAACTCTGGCAAAAAAAAGTCTGATCAAAACTATAATTGCATGTGCACCGTTTCCCATGGTAGTAAACATCCATACCAAGTTTCAAAGGAATCAACTCATAAACATCTGAGAAAATCTCCGGACAAAAATCTAGGCCTGCTTTTTCAAGTCGAAAAGGGGCATACTTCTGGCAAAAATAATCCAACCACAACTGAAATCGCAGGTGCAAAGGTTCCCATGGTGGTAAACATTCACACTATGTTTCAAGCAGACTCGTCCATAAATGTCTGAGAAAATCTCTGGACAAACTTGTCTACGGACGGACAAAAAGATGGATGGACAGAGATGATTTCAGTATACCCACATCTCATTGCTGGGGATATAAAAATAACATGGAGTGATCTCCTCAGCTCTTTAATTATTTAAAATCCATTATGAGGATCGTAAATCTATAAGCTGACTTGCTGCCTGGAAACAATTTTTTAACACAGTTCTATTTATAGTACAGTCACATGATCTTTAACCTTATGGCGACAGACTTTGAAAAGTTCCTTTTTCACATATCCTGTGCAAATAGTATGTTGTACAAACATCAAATTTCAACTTAATCTGCATTTTCTGTGGATAAACCCATATACGGTGGAGCCCACTTAATTGGATATCTCTTAATTGTATATCCCTGTTAATTGAATATAATTTCCCAACACAAAACCATTTACCATATCTCCAGTACAAATTTGACCTGTTAATTGAATATAGGTTATAGAGTAAACTCCTGTTAATAGAATAAAAAATCTTGTAGCATTTTGAGAAATTACCCCGACTCTCCCCAGTTTTCCTTTGGTTATAGACCTATTTGGCCTCAGTACATATGATACAGGCATTTAATCTATTATATCTTGTTTGACAGAGCTCATGGAGCTCTGTCAAACAAGATATAATAGAATAAATGCTAAGTTTATCTCTAGAATGCAGGAAAGTGACACAATCCCTGTTAATTGAATACTCCTGTTAATTGAATAATTTTCATTGGCAAAGTGGCTATTCAATTAACAGGGTTTCACTGTACTGAATATGGGTTGGCTGTATCATGTCCGACTGAAGTTAGCATCTGGAAATCTAAAATCCTGGAAACTTGAAGAAAATAAAAAGCCAATAACTTCTCAACAACAGAATGTCACAAAAACTTCAAACTTTTCTGAGAGTAGAGATGTATGCAAACTAAAGAATGGCTATGACAACTATACATAAAGTTACAATTCAGAAACTTAGTCACATAAACACAAGCCAATAAAGGGCAATAACTCCCTACCAAAATGTCAGACAATTGTCAAATTTGAACCTCACCTGCATATTCTTTGGATAAGGCCATATACCAAAAATGGATTGGATGGAACAATTATAACACAAGTGATCATCTGGAAACCCAAAAGTATGATGAACAGACAGAAGTATGGGTGGACACATCAATCACATAATACAACCTGTTTTCAATGCGCGTATAATTATCCATTTTAACGATCTGGAAGATTTAGCTGACAGCATGGATTTCTGTAAGCTGGGGGCAAACTTGCAATGACCTTCACCTAGAAGTGAACATTCAGGCTAAATGCATTGAAGAACGATGAAGGATGTTCATGCATTGAATCATACATTCTCAATAGTTTGAACACGCTCAACTTTCCATTCTTTTGTATTATTTTTTTTAAATTAGCTTTCAAATAAGACAGAACCATCTGAAAGTTTAACAAAAGTACAGTGGAACCACTTAATTTGATACCCCTTAATTGAATAGCCTGGTCAATTAATTAGGATATGATTTTCAAACACAAACTCATTTCTCATACTTTTAATTCAAATTAGACCTGTTAGGCCCCACCCGGTAGATCTTCTGTTTCTCAGGCCATATTTTGTAAACTGCATGGGCAGTTTTTATTTTATTTATTTTTTTTTTGTAATTATTTCTTTGCCTTCAAAACGTTCAAGTTCTTGTGGTTTTTTTTAATGTTTTAGGCCTAATAATCTACAGAATGGCAGTGTATTTCATCCCTTGAGTGCAAGAAGGCTTTGCAATGCTAAAGCGCTGCAAACTCTTTTTGCACTCTAGGAACAAATTTATCAATTTTACTAACTTGGGTAAAATATCAGATATAAACCATTTAATTTTTATATTATTTATATAAGTTTGCATTGGTTATTGATAAGAGAGCATCCAAAAGGACCACATGGGGGGCCTGAGAAACAGATTTTTACCTTTTTTTTAAATAGAGTGAACCTTCTGTTAATCAAGTAAAACAGCTTGTGATATATCAGGTCTTTAGATTCGCCTAATTTGGGGAGGCGTAGACATGTCAAGTCAGATACAGTTCAGCCCCATTGAAGAACATTTCTTGCAATACAAACTGTACGAAATGTCATTTTCTGTTTTTTCAAGGCTTGTTATGGCCTCGTATTATATAAGAATTGATATGTCCTTGTTTGAGAATTGATACACATTTTAATATTTTCTAAAATTATTTTTTAATTAGAATAAGCAAACTCTGGCTGACCACTTATTTGCACTGAGTGATCTTTGAATGTACCTAACCTGTTTACAGATATGGTTACACAGAATCTATTTTTAGCTCACTGATTGTTTATTTGGGTCACAGTTGTTCACTTGAAATAAGACAGAATCATCTCAAAACTTAATGAGGTTATTTAATTCAACCAATCAGCAACTGGTGGAATAAACAAGAGGCCCCACAGGCCTGAAGCGCTCATCTTGAAAACAATACAATATAAACAGAGCCCAAGAATGAGTCTACATTAAGCAATCCATATCCATAGGCTACACTCTCAATCTTTGAGTCCCTCAGGAGTGACAAAAATAATCCAGGCATTCTTCAGCTGATCATGATGTAAAATGAAGAGCTCCCCTATGAAGCCCCTTGATACAACCTTTGTGGATTAATCTTAGTGACACACCTCTAGAGGGTACTGAATACAAAATTTTTAATTCTTCAGCAAAATGGCCAATTCCGGCTCCCACAGGGAGCCCAAATATTAACCCAGGCTCTCGATTTGAACACAGTTGAATCTGACTTCCCTAGAGATGTTGTGTACCAAATATGAATGCATTCTGACTGTTGCATCTGAAGAAGAGAAATTTTAAAGAAATTTCTTCATATTGCATTAAGTTAAAATATGGCCTACCATAGCAAGCCCAAATATTAACCTATGGATCCGATTTGAACAAACATGAATCTGACCCCCCTAGAGATGTTGTATACCAAACATGAAAGCATTCTGTCTAGTGGATCTGAAGAAGAAGATTTTTTAAGAAATTCTCTCATATTGTATTAAGTTAAATTTCAGGTTCCCATATGGAGCCCAAATATCAACCCAGGCACTCGAATTGAAAAAAACTGGAATCTGACCCCCCTAGAGATGTTGTATACCAAATATGAAAGCATTCTGACTGGTGGATCTGAAGAAGAAGATTTTTAAGAAATTTCCTCATATTGCACTAAGTAAAAATTTGGGCTACTATAGCAAGCTCAAATATAAACCTAGGGATCTGATTTGAACAAACTTGTATATGACCCCCCAAGAGATGTTGCATACCAAATATGAAAGCATTCTGACTGGTGGAACTGAAGATTTTTTAAAATTATCCCCCGTATTGAACAAAGCTAAAATTTGGGCTTCCGTAGGAAGCCTAAATATTAACCTAGGGACTTGGTTTGAACAATCTTGAATCTCACCCTCATAACAATAATATACATCAAGCATTAAAAGATTCTGAGTGGTGGATTGGAAGAAGATTTTTAAAGAATATTCCCCATATAACCCTGTGTAAAAAGTCTATAATGAGCCCGAACCAATGGGTTTTATTTTAACAAACTTGTATCTGACCCCCCTATGAATGTTGTATACAGAATGTCAAAAGAATGTCAAAAGATTCTGATGATTGGTTCTGGAGAAAAGTTTTTTTTAAATTTTTGCAAATATGCTGACTCAGCATTTTTTCGATGCCCATTACAGAACACCCTAACATAAACGATAGCAATTTTTTTTACCATTCAATTCTCCTGGTCCTAAGGATTCTTCATACCAAATAACAGCTCTCTGTTCCATGTGGTTTTGGAAATACGGGTGTTTGAAAATATTTCTATTTTTAGCTCCCAGGGTTCCCATGGGGAAGGGGAAATTTTTTTTTTTTTTTTGCATGGGTCAAGTACTTATGACCCAATAATACGACATACCAAATTTGGTTTAAACCGGACCAACAGTTCAGAAAATAGAAATTTTGGGCGGGGCCAAAAATCTTACCCCTCCCATTACAAAGCCAAATATTGCTTCTCGAACTTCGATTGAACAAACTTGATTCTACACCTCAAAAGGAAGTTCCATACCAAATATCAAGTCATTATACACACTGGTTCATGAGAAGAAGATTTTAAAAATATTTTGGAGCTCCCCCCCCCCCCCCCTCCACTCCCACCCTATGGGGCTGGGCATGTTGAGTTGAACAAAAATGCAATGCCCCTTTGGGATCATCACTCACACAAACTTTCACTTGAATTGGCCCAGTGGCTTTGGAGGAGAAGACCAACATGGTGTTGACGGACGACGGATGGACGGCGGACAGAGAGTGATGAGCTTAGCTCAGCTTGACTTTGTCAAGATGAGCTAAAAACAGTGAAATTTCTCATTCTGGAACCTTCTATCTGAAGACTATATAAATAAACTTTGTCAACAGAATTCTAGCATTCTATTCATCTCACAAAGCATTGAGAAGTGACTTGTTTATTCAGCACTCGCTGACCATTCGAGATTATTATTACAGTGCAGTGCATTACTATTAGATAGCAGCAGAGTTTATATATATTCTGCAGAATATCTTTGTGTATTGGAAAAGTGTTTCCAAATTTTTTAAGAGAATTTATCCAAGCTGTGAACCATAATTTACTTTACTTTTTCATAAAAAAACAGGATTCTACAGGATCAGAGATCAAAAAAGTGGTATCGCATTGCATTTCATTATGCAAAATTCAGGAAATGCTATGCAATCATTAAATATGCATAGCAAATTGTGATGCACGTTCTCAAGTTCTATATCATGGTGGACAGTGGTCATCAGTCCTAACTAGTAACTGCTTGTCTGGTAGAAATAGGATGGCTCAATGGCAAAGCAGCAGTTCATCAACTGCCAGGTAGAATACCTGGTGGTCTATGAACTGCCAATTCTCCTCCAAGTTTTTAAGTATCCACTCAAGAAAACGAGAGCAATGCTAACGCGTGTGCTAATGCCCCTGAAGGTAGCCAAGTCGTACTCACATGTGGATAATCAGACAACAGCTTCACTGCTGCTACATTGCAGAACAACACTACATTGCAGAAAAACAGTAAGGAATGGCAAAGTGCCAATAAAATTATTATTACTTATATTTTGTTAATATGTTTTGTAACAACAGACAACAGCTTCACTGCTGCTACATTACAGAACAGCACTAAGGAGTCAGTAATAGAGAAAAAGTTATAAAAATAATTGCAGATGACTTGAATGGTGCCATATTGAATAATAACTGAAAGAGGCAAAAATAGGAATAGTACATACCTTTGTTAAAAATTCTCAAACCAGTGAAAAAGTAGAACTGGTCTTGCATCTTTTCCAAGTGAAAAAAGGGGCATAACTGCATCAAAAATTGCCGAGTCAAACCTCAAATTGAAACCGGCCTGTACTTTGACATGAGTAATCAACATATAAAATTTGAAACTCATCGGTTCAGCCAAACAATTTTAATTGGTAGGAAACCAAAAAATCATCAATATTCAAAGTAAATAAGGGACATAACTCCTGTAAGATTTGTCGGACGAAACCCTAGGTACAAGAGCATCCGTTCCCCCAAGCTGCCCTATCACCATACCAAAGGACATTAAAATCCGACAACTGATGTTTGAGTTATAATACAAAATGTTTGTACGGAGGGACGGACGGAAAAAGTAAATAAGGGACATAACTCCTGTAAGATTTCTTGGACAAAACCCTAGGTACAAGGGCATCCGTTCCCCCAAGCTGCCCTATCACCATACCATAGAACATTAAAATCCGACAACTGATGTTCGAGTTATGATACAAAATGTTCGTACGGACGGACAGAGACCTCCACTATATACCCCTCGAAAAAAAAATTTTTTTCGGGGGCACAAAAAGGTAATTGAGAATAGATGCCCACTCACACGATGGCATAGTACCAAATCAGTATGTATATACTGTATTTGTTTTTCAAGTTGGCCTACCACTAATATACATGTAACTGAGTGTCAAATGTTTTCTGGGGAAGAAATAGAGGATATGGAATGAGTGTTTTTCTCATATAATATTTATGAAACGAGTCTAAGAATTTTCCGTTTTGGCAAGCTTCTGGCGAGCACAAACGGAAAATTCAGACGAGTTTCATAAATATTATATGAGAAAAACACTTGTTTCATATTCTATTTATCATATGACACACACACGCACAAATTAGCCAGTTGGTATGACTTTTTAACCCATCACCTAACATGAGTTGCAGACAGCACCTGGAAAAAACATCATCCTATAACTAAAACATTTCATTTTTTGGCTTCCAAAACATAGGTTATGACCTCTCATTGGAACGAGCAATGAACGGCATTTTTCTTGTAGGTAAAAGATTAATACGATATTATCCACCCTAAATAGAACAGATAACATAAATTCTCCCTACTGAAATTATGCAAATGTGACCCAGTTGTATTTTGTTTAGCCAATCAAATTATCCAGTTTTGAAATTGACCAATCAAAGCTCCCAACTCTAATTATGCAAATTATGAAAATGTGGCCCAGTTGTATTTTGTCCAGCCAATCAAATTGTCTAGATTTGAAACTGACCAATGAAATTGAAGGAAGGCTTTATTTATCACTGATTAATATGAAAGCAAAATATCAAATGTTTTAAAGTGAACAAAACGGACGAGTCATATGATAAAAGCACTTATTATTGTGCATTGAATTTGAAACATAAAAATTCTATGCAATTGTCAAAAAATGCTATACATTTTTTTAAAATGTATAGCATTTCGCTAAGCAAATAAAAAAAGTAGTTTGATCCCTGTATGGGATTATTCTAAAACTTCTTGTGGAGCCAATACTTATTGGATATTAATTGCAGTTGAATTTTGCTGAGTACATTATTGGAATTTATTGGAGACAGCTGAATTTTTAAGTGAACATTTCATTACAGTTTACAGTTTACTGGATACTGTTTCTGCAGACACAATCTTGGGCATTATAAATTTTCAGCTCTTGTACCATCACAAGCACAAGGTTGCAACCAGTGGTTCACAGGGAAAAAATTTTCCTGATGCCCTTTATGCCAAGTTGAAACCGATGCCCCCTCCCTTGCTGTGCCCCCGACCCAATCACTTCGCCTACGGTCCAAAATGTACCAAGCCTACACTTCCCTTCTGGAACAGAAATAAAGTGTAGATAATTGATCAAGCTTGGGATATTATAAAAGAAAACCCCCGAAACCGAACCATTTTTCAGTTATCCCATCCATCTCTGAGGGGGGAGGGGGGAGATGCACACTATCAGAGAATGTTGCTTGTGTTGTATACTGTATATTGCCATATACATTAACATCGCATCACAGGTCCATACCAAGGGCTCACAGAAAGCCTTTTGTATCAAAGAGTGCCTTTTGTTACAATCTCAGTATTTCAGAAAGGTGAAGCCCATCTGCTCGAAATCTGTCTGTCTGCCTGCACAATAACTTCATCAAACTATAGATCAAGTTTTAAAAAAAAAACTCGAGCAAAAATAAACTGATCACACCCCTCTACATGAAATTTTAATTTCAGCAACAGTAGCCTTATTTTTTCTTGACATATTGGCTTAAAGGTGAGGAGGGGGAATAACCATATCAAATTTCACAAGCTGTCTTGAACGGTTCAAAAATTATAACCCATTGTTCATGGCCATCACCTTCGGAATTAGTAATACCTATGTCTCACCTCTGCTAAATCAGCGAGACAAAAATTATATCCAAACCTTCATCAGTAGATTCCTCCTCCTCATCCTCATCATCCATTTCAAAGTCTTCATCATTATCATCATCACTACTGCCTTCAAAACTGTAACAATCACCATCCCTACCAAGATGACTTGAGTCTAAATCTTCCAATATATATCCTGTTAAATGCACAACACCTGGAAATACACAATTATAATGTTGGCACATTTTCTCTTGTAAAATATTAGGATTATTTCCATAGACGTAATAATATCAGATTCCAACACAAATTATAGGAATAATCATCAAAAATCTAATTAATAAAGCACTGGGTACAACCTGGTGCTTCATTAATTAAAATTTAGCTGAGGCTGATTATTATTACATGATAAGTGCATGCATGGACATCACTGCCCACACCTGGATTATGACCAGTCCAAAGCGACTGTACTGTAATGTTTTGTGGAGACATAATAAAAGAACAAGAGTAATGCAAAGTGTGGCATATGCCCCCTCCTGCAGTATCATGGATAGAATTACAAAAAAAACCAAGATCAGTCTTGCAGAACTTTATAGAGCGGAAACCAATTTCAAGTGTATTTAACATTGGAGGTCACTGTGACCTTGACCTTTGGTACATCATGGTCAAAATAAATAGGCTTCTTCCACTCATCATACGCAACCCGCATATGAAGTTTGGTAAAGATCGGTTGGTAGAACTTTAGTTAATTGACGGAATGCAAAAAGTTAATGGATGGATGACGAGGGACGCCGGACATGTTAATAACATAATGCCCCCTCCTCAAAGAGGCAAGGGGCATAAAAAACAGATGTAAAAAGTCTATGGCTACATTTATCAGTTAACATTCTTTATTACAGAATGAAAGTGTCAATGACACTGTTGCTCACCTTGACTTTATATGGCTTTTATGATATCACTGTCATAATTACTTAATTTATGTTGCATTTGAAGTAAACTGTATTTTAATTATTGATTTGTTTTCTATCAAAGGAAAACACTTAAAGCCAATGAAAATTATACAGTTAACAGGAGTATTCAATTAACAGGGATTGTGTCACTTTCCAGTATTCAAGAGATAAACTTGGCATTTATTTTACTATATCTTGTTTGACAGAGCTCCATGAGCTCTTTCAAACAAGATATAATAAATTAAATGCCCCTGGATGTACTGAGGCCAAATATGTCTATAAACAAAGGAAAAATGGAGAGAGTAAGGGTAATTTCTTGAGAAGTTGCAAGATTTTTTATTCAATTAACAGGAGTTTATTCTTTAAGCTATATTTGATTAACAGGTCAAATTTGAACTGGAGGTATGGTAAATGGTTTTGTGTTGGGAAATCTAAATTTTATAGTAAATTTCCTTTCTTATTATACCTACCACAATTGTTTACTACAGGCTTGCACTACAGTGGAAGTCCCTAACTCGGATAAAATACTCTCTATTTTTGTCTTTCCCAAGCAAGTTGGGAAAGAAAAGTGGTGCAAAAGCACCAATAAAAATAAGCCAAAACTGGGTCGAGTGCAACCGGCGCAGACCCAGTACGGGACGCTCTCTCCCAAGTACAACTCCACGACTTCCGTTGCCAGTGCGCATACCGTCTCTAAAGACTCATTCTTTTTGAATCCGTAAACGTTAGAGTTATGTGATCAGCGGGGAGGAAAGATTCTTTACCCGTAAAGAAGACGGGAGGGCCTCCATGTAAACAATTGTGGTAGGTATAATAAGAAAGGAAATTTACTATAAAATTTAGATTTCTTATCAACCTACTCACAATTGTTTACTACAGGCTGAATAGACAAAAGGCTGGAGGGAATCGCATAACCAACCCCCACATAACCCTAGTGCACTGGAACCGTGAAGCAGAAGGAAGAGGTCCCGAGGCTTATCAACCATAATGTCGCAATCATTGGTAAAGGACAATGAAAAGAGACATATGAGCCTGTGTGACACACAGACAGAAAAAAGGGGCAGTAACAGCACAAGGCTGAAACTGACCTTCAAGAAGCCTAATGGCTATGGCAGACAACAGCCTGAGCAGAAGAAAGAGGACCCAAGGCAAAAAGGTCCTCCGACTGCTCCTGCAACTGGCGTAAATAAAAGGTGGAGAAAGTAGAAGCATTTCTCCAGTAGGCTGCCTGCATAACATCCGACAACTTGACGGAGTTAGAATAAGCCCAAGAGGTAGACAGTGCCCGCACCTCGTGGGCAGAAATACGATTGGTAATACAATCGCCAGCTGCTAAACGACTATAAGCCGTACGAATAGCAAGACAAATCCATCGAGAAATGGATTGAGGAGAGATCTTCTGTCGACCCGGAATGAGAGACAGAAAAAACCGTTTTCTGCCCTTCCGTATGAAGCGTGTCCGATCAAGATAAATGCGAATAGCACGGACCGGACAGAGCAAAGGGCGAGTACCCTCAACAGAGGGAAGAGCCCTGATACAGATAGGAGGAGGAGTAGTATCTGGTAACTGATTCTTAGCCAAAAAGGAGCAATCAGTGGTAAAAGTAACACTGTTGGGAGAACTCCTAAAAAAGGCCGGGTCAACCGAGAGGGCGTGAAGCTCACTAACCCGTCTGGCCGAAGCAAATGCCATCAGAAAAGCCGTCTTGTATGTGAGAAATTGCATATCCACCTGGGATAAAGGTTCGAACGGCGCCCCCCCCAAGCAAAGCAGCACCCACGAAAGATTCCATCGTGGAGTGAGCTGCAAAGTCCGAGGCCTTTTCAAAGAAAAGTGCCGAACAAGCTTGGAGAGGTAAGGATTAGTGCCGATACGACGCTTCCCCACATAAGAAAAAGTCTCTGAAAGCATAGACCTGTAACCTTTGATGGTAACAGGCTGGAGACCCCGAGAATCAAACAGATATACCAGAAACTCCGCAATCTGTGAAATCGAAGGATTGGCATAATCAACAGAGTGATCAGCACACCATCGACAGAAGACCTTCCATTTAGCTGCATAAGCTAAACCAGTGGAGTGCCTCCTTGAAGAAGAAATGCACTCCACTGCTCGTCTCGAAAAACCTCTACGGAGGAGACAGGACCTGACAAAAGATATGCGTGAAGGCACAATGAAGTCGGGTCGACGTGAAACCTCCTCGGGCGACCTTGACAAAGAAGGTCGCGACGTAGCGGGAGACGTGCCGGAACCGCCGCCATCAGCGAGCGGAGCTGATTGATCCACACCCGCTGAGGCGACAGGGGAGCGATCAGAATGATTCGACAACTGCAGGTTCGAATTTTGGCGAGAACCTGAGGAAGAATCGGAACCGGCGGGAAGGCGTAGCCGACTAGACCGTTCCAATCGAGTGACAGAGCGTCCACGGCAAAAGCCAGAGGATCTGGACACGGGGACACGAAAGTGTCCACCTGATGGTTCCAACGAGTCGCAAAGAGATCGATGTGGGGACGTCCCCAGAGATCGCAAAGCGACTGGAACACTGCCCTGTGAAGCATCCACTCGGTGGAAATAACCCTGCCCTGTCGGGACAGGGAGTCGGCTAGGACGTTCAGACGACCGGGAATGTGACGAACAACCACCCCGGCGTGAACCTCCTGAGCGAGCAGTAAAAGATCCCGAGCGAACTCGTACATCGGAAGCGAGTGCGTGCCGCCCTGGTTCCGAATGTAAGCAACCACTGTCGAATTGTCGGATAGTAGAAGGACCTGGCGAGTCGACAAGTGAGGGATCCACTGCCTGAAACTCAGAAGAAGAGCAAGAAGCTCCTTCTGGTTGATGTGTAGAGCTGCTTGATCCTGGTCCCACATCCCGTGTAGGGAAAGACCGAGAGGATCCAACGTCGCACCCCATCCGAGATCGCTGGCATCTGCCGTCAGGACGCGATCGGACGTGGGTAAGTCCAGCGGAACACCCTGCGTAATCCACTGAACATCTGTCCAGGGAAGAAGGTGAGGATACAGAGAGTCCGGAAACGGAAGCACCTGATCCAGAGAATCTACATTCGGTCTCCAACGACTGAGCAGAAAGTGTTGGAGAGGTCCGACACGCAGCCGACCTAGAGGAATGAGATCCGTCACCGAACCGCAGAGACCGATCAGCCGGAGAAAACTCCGAGCGGTCGCGGACCTGGACTGGGACAGAGTCAGAGTAAAAGCTGAGAGAATCACAGCCTTGGCCTGGGGAACAGCCACCAAATTGAATTTGGTTTGGAAAGACATCCCCAGATGACAAAACGACTGAGAAGGGACCAGGTCCGACTTCTCCTCGTTGACTCTGAATCCTAGCGACGTGAGCAAGCTCAACAGAGTGGCGACATCCGATTCCAGTAAGGCAGCATTGGAATGCCTCTGGAGGATATCGTCCAGATATGCCGAAGTAGTCACCCTGGACTGTGTGCGATGGAACGCTATCACATGCGACATCAGTCTGGTGAACGCCCAAGGAGCCAGGTTGAGGCCGAAAGGCATGGCCTTGAACTGGTAAACTCGCCCCAGAAAAGCGAACCTGAGATACTTCCGTGACGCCCGATGCATCGGAACGTGGAAGTAAGCGTCTCGCAGGTCGATGCTGGCGGCGAAATCTCCCTGGTGAATTGAATGGCGGACCGACCTGAAAGTCTCCATGCTGAACTTGGGAGCAATGATAGACTGGTTCAGGATGCTCAGATCGATAACCGGTCGGAGTCGGCCGTCCTTCTTCGGCACCAAGAACAGGCGGGAATAGAAACCCACTGACTGAACGTTCTTGACGACCTCGATCGCCCCCTTTGCCAGGAGATTGGCAATCTCCGTGGACAAAAGTTCCCGACGTAAAACATCTGAAGGAACTGTGGTTGGAAGAGGCACCCTTGACAGAGTGGGGTGCCGTCGGAAGGATATGCGCAGCCCGGACCGAACAACATCTAACACCCATGGATCGGATGTGATGGTGGTCCAATGGTCTGCAAACTCTGCTATCCTTCCTCCAACCTGGGACGAGTCGAGGTGAGGACCTTCATTTCGAGCCCCGACGAGGCCCGCGAGAGGAGAAACCACCTCCTCTGCTAAATGAAGAATCCTGAGACTTCCCTCGATTCTGCCGACCCCTACCTTTACCCCGTGAGTAAGAAGCAGAGGAGGCGGCAGAAGGACCAGCCTTTTGCTTCACAGAGGAAGCAGAAGGGTACTTGTTAGGCTTGGAACGGCCCTTGCCTCCCCGAGAAGGCTGATCAAGCTGACGAAACAGCAGCTGATCTTTGGAATGACGTAGGACGTCATCCCGGACCGTCGACACGGAGCCATGGAAAAGTTGCGGACCTGCCAAAGAAGCAGATCGAAGAGTAGCACGCTGCTCCTCGGGAAGGGATCGTCCTGTGTCCAGCACAGCGTCCCTTCGAACTAATTCCAAATTGGCCGTGTTACAGGCATGCGTGTGAGTAAGGTGCATAAGCGCCTTGGACAGCACACGCAAAGGAGCCTGTACCTCGTCAAACTTATCTGGAGGCAGATAAGCAGCCAAAGCTGAGACGACGTGATCTGAGAGAGAAAGCATGCCAAGCATCTCTCTAGATAAGCCCAACGTGGACTCCAGAGTCGTCATTGGAATGACGGCAGACTTGGGCTTGGAAAGCCCGAGGGAAGTGGAGTCCTGATCCAGAACCGTCAAAGTCTGGCAGTCTGACGGATTGGCGGAATCGTAGGAACGATAACGCACAGGAGGCAAAAAGGTGTCAACCCTGGTGAAGAACGAAGTCTTCAAAGCCTTGGAATTCAGCTTGGCATCCAATGCTGAAAAAGCTTCAACCACCTGTACCGACTGGCACGGTCGAAGGCGCCCAGAAGCAGGTTGCTCCATAGGCTGTTGGCGCGCGACCGAAGATCGCGGCCAGGCTGACACTGTCGGCTGGTTAGCAGGTTTGAGCTCAGGCAGAAACCCAAACACAAAGTCAAGAGCCGCCCCCAAGTCCGAAGACTGCTGGCCCTCGACCTCAAGCATGTCGGACTCCTCCCCAGAGTCGGAAGACACATAGCCCATCGTGGGCAAACCAGCCGACGCCCCCCATGGTGTCGGGACACCAGAGGAATCGGAAACCGGCCTGTTTCCAATCCCGGGAGGCGGCGCCATAGGAGGCGCCTGGAAACCACCCATAGCCTCGCTGGAAGCAACAGGAAGGCTCTTTGAGAGAACCTGAGTGAGTAAGGAGAGGGCCTCCCTAAGCTCACTGCCTGTACCGACCGGTTCGACAGGGGAGCGAACCGGCAAAGTGGCTTCACCTCTGACCCTCTTAACCAGCGAAGGGTCACGATCCTCCAAAACACCCGACGCGGGACGACGGGCGGCAGCCGAAACATCTGAAGGCAGACGTGTATAGGGGTACGATGCACCCCGAGGATCAATATTGCGAGAACTCATGAGAGTCACCGCGGACCTCTGCGGGGCAGAAGGTCCAGGCTGCACAAAAGGCGTTGGTCCCCCAAAACTGGCCGTGTGACCAGAGTGAGCGGACGGAAACGCCCCGGAGTTCATAGTGTTTCCACTATGAACATCCGAATCCAAAGACACAACTGTGGTACTCGACGGCGACGAGACCACAGCGATGGGCTCGGCCGGCAGCCCCTTCCGACTTCGCCGAGTTGAAGTCAGGGAAGGCTGGGGCCGATATCCCACGTCTACAGTATCGGACAGTTCTGCAGTCCCCTGCAGCGAAAAGCCGAGGCCGGCTGAAACAGACAACGAAGCAGACGGACCAGCAGCAGTAGTAGATACGTCGAGAGTCGTTGAGGCTGGTGAAATAATGGAGAGAGCACACCGGCTCGGCTCCGAAGGAGGAGTCACAACCCTAGTGACAGCCTCAGATGTCGACTGGAGGGGGACCGTAGTCCCGGAACCAGGCATCTCTACACCAGAACACTCAACGGCTCCCGCAGTATCCACCACAGGAAAAGACTGCACATCCCCCACGGAGGAGGAATAACTCTCACCAGACAGAGTCGGTTCGGGAGGCCCCGAACGACCACGTTCTCCTTTCCCGCGGGAGCGGGAGGCACGGCCACGAGAACGAACGACACGATTTACAGACGCCCAAAAGGTGGAAGACCATGTTCCACAGACACCACACGGCCGCTCGGCCGAACACCCATTACAGGAGGAACACGACGAATGTACATCGTCCACATGCTTAGGCAGCAGACACTGCCCACAAGGAATTGTCCTAGGCATGAAAGAGGTGAGAGGAGCAGAGAAGGTGAGATCAGAAAACAGAACACCCCCAAAGAGAGAAAGGTGACAGAAACAAAGACCCCAGACGGCCGACCGGGAACCACCCAACAGGAAGACTACTCTCAACAGAAAGAAGAAACACTGAAGGAGTGGTACCCCGCTGACACCTAACTCTAACACAATTAAAAAATTTTGCAAAAAAAGCATTAACAATAATTGTGAAATAATCTAAGTCCGAACCGCGTGGCCCGCGAAATTCGCGCGCGACTCGAGAGAGAGCAAATAAATATACATGATGGACATATAATAGAAAAAAGAGAATATAAAACACTGTTCCTGAGAATACAAAGGATACACTGCGGTATAATGAATCAGGAAACATCAAACATCGAGTTGGTGGAACACTGATAAGCGTGCAAAAACATCTCGACACGAAGCGGATTTTAAAAAGAATGAGTCTTTAGAGACGGTATGCGCACTGGCAACGGAAGTCGTGGAGTTGTACTTGGGAGAGAGCGTCCCGTACTGGGTCTGCGCCGGTTGCACTCGACCCAGTTTTGGCTTATTTTTATTGGTGCTTTTGCACCACTTTTCTTTCCCAACTTGCTTGGGAAAGACAAAAATAGAGAGTATTTTATCCGAGTTAGGGACTTCCACTGTAGTGCAAGCCTGTAGTAAACAATTGTGAGTAGGTTGATAAGAAATTATATTCAATTAACAGGGTTATTCAGTTAAGAGATATACAATTAAGTGGGTTCCACTGTTCCACTGTATCACCATTTCACTCATATCAATTCGTCCTGCAAAATTTGAAGAAAAGTGATCAGTAAATGCAACCTGTGGAATGTGCTGAAAAAATCAAGATAGCTGGCATGATGGCCACTGAGGGTGACAGACCTTGAATGAAAGTTGACATTCTTATTTACTCATCATTCAAGTCGTCCTGCCAAATTGCAATATAACTAATGAACAAATGCTGCCTGGAGGGTGTGTTGAAGAAATCCAAAGTAAATGTCATGGTAGCCATTGTGTTTGTTTGTTTGTTTGTTGGTGGTTAACGTCACATATTTATGCACCATGGCTAATCGTGACACAACATGGAGATGAAGTCAAGTTTAGTCAATCGTTGATCTACATGTTGCCCATTTTAGAGGACTCACACCCCAAGCACTGGTGACTGGGTCCTATTTTACTAGTAAAGCGGAACTGGTTTACCACAGTAAACAAGTGCTGCTTACTTCCCGGGGTTCCCACGGGGAGGTAGCCATTGTGTGTGACCGACCGTAACCAATATCAGGCCTATTTTAATGAAAGTGTCAATGAAACTGTAGCTTAACTTGTGTGTTGTGTTTGATGAAAATGATAATGTTCAATGTTTATGAAAGGATTATGAAATAAGACAAGAATTGTGATCATTGGGAATATGTTTATTTCTGTTCCCTGTATGCTATGTTTTTGATAAAAATAATAGGTGTACACTGTACTAAAGAGCTGAGGGGTGGGTTAATATGACCTCACAGTTAATATATGTCGCCCTCACAGTTAACATATATCAACGAAAGTTACCAAGTTACAGTGAAATTATTCCAAAACGAGTCATCCTATCAAGTTACGTTGAAATCCCTTCATAAATATGGCCTGTAGATTGTGCTAAAGGTTTTCAGGCTTCGGGCTCCTGTAGCCGTCAGTTTCCCAATTGCGTCCAAAGGGGACGTTCTCATCTAGACATTATATGAAGTCAACCTACCAAGTTACAATGAAATCCCTTCATAAATATGACCTGTAGACTGTGCTAAAGGTTTTTGGGCTTTGGGCTCGGGCAGCTATCATGGTTGAATGATCGCAACCAAAAGGGGACATTCTCATTTGGGCATCATCTGGAGGGATCCTACGAAGTTACAATGAAATCCCTTCATAAATATGACCTGTAGACTGTGCTCAAGGTTTTCGGGCTTCGGACCCCTGATGCCATCACAGTTGACCAATCACGACCAAAAGGGGATGTCATCATCTAGGCATTATATGGAGTCAAACTAACAGGTTACAATGAAATCCTTCCATAAATATGACCTATAGACTATGCTAAAGGTTTGGGGGTTTTGGGCTTGGGCAGCCATCAAGGCTGAATGATCGCGACCAAAAGAGGGCGTTCTCATCTAGACATTATTTGGAGTCATCTTACCAAACTACAATGAAATCCCTTCATAAATATCACCTGTAGACTGTGCTCAAAGTTTTCGGGCTTCAGGCCCCTGTAGCCATCACAGTTGGCTAATGGTGTCCAAAAGGGGCTCTTCTAATCTAGACATTATATGAAGTCAACCTACCAAGCTACAATGAAATCTCTTCGCAAATATGACCTGTAGACTGCGCTGAAGGTATTCGGGCTTCAGGCTCGGGCAGCCATAATGGTTGAATGATTGCAACCAAAAGAAGACATTCTCATCTGGGCACCATTTGGAGTGATCCTACGAAGTTATTATGAAATCCCTTCATAAATATGACCTGTAGACTGTGCTTAAGGTTTTCGGGCTTTGGGCACCTGTAGCCATCACAGTTGACCAATCATGACCAAAAGGGGATGTCATCATCTAGGCATTATATGGAGTCAACCTAACAGGTTACAATGACATCCTTCCATAAATATGACCTTTTGCCTATGCTAAAGGTTTTTGGGCTCGGGCACCCAACAAGGCTGAATGATCGCGATCATAATGGGACGTTCTCATCTAGACATTATTTGGAGTCATCCTATGTACCATGGTACAATGAAATCCCTTCATAAATATGACCTGTAGACTGTTCTAAAGGTTTTCAGGCTTCGGGCCCCTGTAGCCGTCACAGTTGCCGAATCACATCCAAAAGGGGACTTTCTCATCTAGACATCATATGAAGTCAACATACCAAGTTACAATGAAATTCCTTAATATGACCTGTAGACTGTGCTAAAGGTTTTCGGGTTTTGGGCTCGGGCAGTCATCACAGTTGGCAGATCACACCCAAATGGGGAATTTCTCATCTAGACATCATAAGGAGTCATCCTACCAAGTTACAATGAAATCCCTCCATATTAAACATGACCTGCAGACTGTGCTAAAAGTTTTTGAGTTTCGGGCTTGGGCAGCCATCACGGGTGACAGATCATGCCCAAAAGGGGACGTTCTCAACTAGGCATTATACAGAGGCATCCTACCAAGTTACAATGAAATCCCTTCATAAATACGACCTGTACACTGTGCTAATTGTTTTCGAGTTTTGGGCGCAGGCAGCCATACCGGTTGACCGATCGCGACCAAAAGAGGACATTCTCATCTCGACATGACACCAAACCTGCATATGAAATTTCATGACGATCAGACAAGAACTGTTGGGTGTAGCCCGTGCTAAAGAAAAATGTGAACAGACTCACAGACTAACAGACTTCCGCATGCGTGATGGCAATAGCTTATCTTGACTTTGTCAAGTTAAGCTAAAAATTTTGTGAAACTCCTTTATCATTCACCTGGTCTGAGGTTTGGTAGCTTACTGTTCATTCCCTTGTAGCTGATTCAGGTAACCTATTAGGTAACCCAAATATACATGTATATGTATCGCAACTATGCAGATATATGAGCTGTTGTATCTAGGGCTGCACAGTATACCGGTAATTGGTAATTACCAGTATTGAGAACTATACCAGATGAATACCGGTATTATTTTAAAAGTACCGGTATATCGCAGGAAATGGTATTGGATCAAATTCTCGAAGTTGAAGTTGATATATTATTAGGAAAAAACAGTCAATGTATTCATCATGTCTGTCAACTCCTGTGATAAAGTACACGTCAATCAATCTTCATTTGACCAATAAAAATGGAAAAATTTAAAGTAATTTATACATTTTTTATACTTACCAATGACCCAGACTTAGCTGGTGCTAACCCAAAAATATCTAGGGCCAAACACAAATTTTGCCCCCCACTTCCCAAAATTTGCATACCAGGAAGTCACCGAATCTGGTGCTAATCATCATTCTTATAAAAAAGATTATAATAATTCAGCGGAGAGGTATGAGTGCCCAGTACTGCCCACTCATGGGAGGGGCATTACCGTCTGGGTCATTGGTAAGTATAAAAAATATATAAATTACTTTAAATTTTTTCATATATTTATACTGTAACCAATGACACAGACTTAGCTGAATCGTAAAAAGGTGGAGGGCCTAGAACTTCCGAAATAGTAGATCAACATACATCAAATCCTTCAATGCATGATGAAGAAAATTTGAATAATTAGAATTTACATGTATGTCTCTTTATATCATAATAGAAGAGACATATCCTAATGTGGATCCCAATTATGTAAATCCTAAATACAAGCATGAAATCATGTTAATTAGGATGTAAGAAATAAACAATTTTTAAGACTAGTCTGGACTGAGCCCTAAAAATATAAATTTTATAGTAAATTTCCTTTCTTATTATACCTACCGAAATTGTTTACTACAGGCTTGCACTACAGTGGAAGAGCCTAACTCGGATAAAATACTCTCTATTTTAATCTTTCCCAAGATTTGGGAAAGAAAAGTGGTGTAAAAACACCATGAAAAAATAAGCCAAAACTGGGTCAAGCGCCATCGGCGCACACCCAGTATGGGATGCTCTTCCATAGTACAAATCCACGACTTCCGTAAAACAGTGCGCAATGCATCAATTCGTCATTCTGTTGATTCCGAACAACACAGGAGTTATGTGATCAGCGGGGAGGAAGGATTCTTACCCGAATAAGAAGACAGGAGGGCCTCCATGTAAACAATTTCGGTAGGTATAATAAGAAAGGAAATTTACTATAAAATTTATATTTCTTATCAACCTACCTCAATTGTTTACTACAGGCTGAACAGATAAAAGGCTGGAGGGAATCACATAACCAACCCACACATAACTCAATAGCACTGGGACCACGGACAGAAGAAGAGATCCCTAGGCCTAACAAACCATAGCATCACAAACATTAGAAAAGACAAGGAAAGATGAGGCGTATGGTGAAGTGCGACACACAGACAGAAAGGGCAGTAACAGCACAAAGCTGGAACTGACCCTGAAAAAACTGAAAGGCTGGGATAGACAACAGTCCGAGCCAAAGAAAGAGGACCCCAAGGTTCTCTGTTGGTTCCTGCAACTGTCGCACAGAAAAGGAGAATGTAGCATTTCTCCAGAAGGCTGCCAGAATAACATCCGTCATCCGACAACATGACAGAGTTATTAAAAGAGGAAGACAATGCACGCACCTCGTGGCAGAAAAAACAATTGGTAAAACAATCACCAGTACCTAGACGAGCGGAAGCTGCACGATTAGCAAGACAAATCCATCAAGAAATGGATGCAGGAGAGATCTGGCATGTGAGAGAACACATATTCATCCAGGATAAAGACGTGAACGCCCCCCACCCCCAAGCAGAGCTGCGCCCAAGAAAGTGACCATCTTGGAGAAAACTGCAAAGTCCTAGGCCTTTTCAAGGAAAAGAGCTGAACAAGCTTGGAGAGGCAAGGATGAGTGTCGAAACAATGCGGTATCACATATGTAAAAATGTCTCCGAAGCATGGACATGTACCCATTGCTGGAGACCCCTAGAAACAAACATATACCAGAAACTCTGCAAGCGGTGTGATCGAAGGAGTGACAGAAGCAACAGAGTGATCGCACACCATCGACAGAAGAACCTTCCCCTTAGCCACAGAGGCTAAACCAGTGGAGTGAGTACCTCCTTGAAGAAGAAAAGCAACTCCACTGCATGTCTCGAAAAACCACTACGGAGGAGACAGGACCTGATAAAAGACATGTGCAAAGGCACAATGAAGTCGGGTCAACGTAAAACCTCCTCGGGCGACTTTGGCAAAGAAAGTCGCGAGGTAGAGGGAGACATGCCGGAACCGCCGCTAACAGAGAGCGGAGTAGATTGATCCTCACCCACCGAGGCGACGGGTGTGATCGAAAGGAACTCGACGACTGCAGGTTCATATCTCGGCGAGAACCTGAGGCGGAATCGGAACTAGTAGGAAGGCGTAGCCGGCAAGACCATCCCAAAGGAGGGCCAGAGCGTCCACGGCGAAAGCCAGAGCATCTGGACACAGGGACACAAAAGTGTCCACCGGATGGTTCCAATGAGTCGCAAAAGAGCGATGGAACCCGCCATGTGGAGCATCCACCTGGTGGAAATGACCCTGCCCCGACGGGACAGGGAGTCGGCTAGGACGTTCAGACGACCGGGAATGTGACGAACAGCCACCCCAGCGTGGACATCCTGAGCGAGCAGTAGAAGATCCCAAGCCAATTCGTACATTGGAACAGAGTGCGTGCCGCCCTGGTTCCGAATGTAAACAACCACCGTCGAATGGTCGGACAACAGAAGGACCTGGCGATTCGACAGGTGAGGGATCCACTGCCTGAAACTCAGAAGAGCAAGAAGCTCCTTCTGGGTGATGTGTAGAGCTGCATGATCTTGGTCCCACATCCCGTGAATGGAAAGACCTAGAGGATCCAACGTCGCACCCCATCCGAGATCGCAGGCATCTGCCATCAGAACGTGATCGGACGTGGGTAAGTCCAACGGAACACCCTGCGAAAGCCACTGGACATCTGCCCAGAGGAGAAGGTGAGGATAAAGATATTCTGGAAACTGAAGCACCAGATCCAGAAAATCGACATTCGGCCTCCAACCACTGAGCAGAAAGTGTTGGAGAGGTCTGACACGCAGCCGACATAGAGGAATGAGATCCATCACCGAACAGCAGAGACCGCGCAGCCAGAGAATACTCCGAGCCGTCGCGGAAGTGGACTGGGACAGAGTCAGAGCAAAAGCTGAGAGAATCACAGCCTTGGCCTGGGGAACCGCCACCAAATTGAAATGTGTGCGGAAACCCATCCCCAGATGATAAAACGACTGAGAAAGGACAAGGTCCGACTTCTCGTTGACTCTGAAACCTAGCGACGTGAGCAAGCTCAACAGAGTGGAGACATCCGACTCCAGTAAGGCAGCATTGGAATGCCCCTGGAGGATATCGTCCAGATATGCTGAAGTAGTCACCCTGGACTGTGTGTTATGGAAAGCTTTCACATGCGACATCAGTCTGGTGAAGGCCCAAGGAACCTGGTTGAGGCCAAAAGGCATGGCCTTGAACTGGTAAACTCACCCCAGAAAAACGAACCCGAGATACTTCCGTAACGCCCAATGAGTCGGAACGTGAAAGTAAGCGTCTCGCAGGTCGAAGCTGGAAGCGAAAACTCCCTGGTGAATTGAACGGAGGACCGACCTGAAAGTCTCCATGCTGAACTTGGGAGCAATGACAGACTGGTTCAGGAAACCCAGATTGATAACCGGTCAGAGTCGGCCGTCCTTCTTCGGCACCAAGAACAGGCGGGAATAGAAACCCACTGACCTAATGTTCTTGATGACCTCAATCGCCCCCTTTGTCAGGAGATTGTCTATCTCCGTGGACAAAAGTTCCCGACGTAAAATGTCTGAAGGAACTGCGGTTGGAAGAGGCACCCTGGACAGAGTGGGGTGCCTTCGGATGGATATTCGCAGCCCGGACCAAACAACATATAACACCCAAGGATCGGATGTGATGGTGGCCCAACGGTCTGCGAACTCTGCTATCCTTCCTCCAACCTGGGATGGGTCGAGGTGAGGACCTTCATTTCGAACCCCGACGAGGCTCATGAGAGGAGAAAACACCTCCTCCACTGAATGAAGAATCCTGGGACTTCCCTCAAGACTACCGACGCTTACCCATACCCCTTGAGCAAGAAGTAGAAGCGGAGGAAGAAGGATCAGGCCCTTTGCTTCGCAGAGGAAGCAGAGGGTACTTGTTAGGCTTGGAATGGCCCATGGCTACCCTAGAAGCTGATCAAGCTGAAGAAACAGCAGCTGATCGTTGGAATGATGTAGGACGTCATCCCGGACCATCAACACAGAACCATGGAAAAGTTGCGGACCTGCCAAAGAAGCAGATCGAAGAGTAGCGCACTGCTCCTCAGGAAGGGATCGGCCTGTGTCCAGCACAGAGTCCCTTCGAACTAATTCCAGATTAGCCGTGTTACAGGCAAGCGTGTGAGTAAGATGCATGAGCGCCTTGGACAGCACACGCGAAGGAGCCTGTACCTCGTCAAACTTATCTGGGGGCAGATAAGCAGCTAAAGCTGAGACGATGTGATAAGAGAGACAAAGCATATCAAGCATCTCTCTCGATAAGCCCAATGTGGACTCCAGAGTCATCATCGGAATGACGGCAGACTTGGACTTGGAAAGCCCGAGGGAATTGGAGTCAAAAAGGTGTCAACCCTGGTGAAGAACGCCTTCATAGCCTTGGAACTTAGCTTAGAGTCCAAGGCTGAAAATGCTTCAACCAACTGTACCGACTGGCACGGTCGAAGATGCCCAGAAGCGGGTTGCTCCATAGGCTGTTGGCGCGCGACCGACGATGGCGGCCTGGCTGACACTGTCGACTGGTTAGATGGTTTGAAATCCGGAAGGAACCCAAACACGAAATCAAGAGCTGCCCCCAAGTCCAAAGACTGCTGGCTCTTGACATCAAGCATGTCTGACTCTTCCCCTGAGTCGGAAGACACCTAGCCCATCGTGGGCAAACCAGCCGACGCCTCCCATGGTGTCGGAACACCAGAGGGATCAGAAAGTGGCCCGTTTCCAATCCCGGGAGGCGGCGCCACAGGGGGCGCCTGGAAACCACTCGCTGCCTCACTGGAAGCAATGGGAAGGCTCTTTGACAGAACCTGAGTGAGTAAGGAAAGGGCCTCCCTAAGCTCACTGCCCGTACTGGCCGGTTCGACAGAGGAACAAACCGGCAAAGTGGCTTCACCTCTGACCCTCTTAACCAGCGAAGGGTCATAATCCTCCAAAACACCCGACGTGGGACGACGGGCGGCAGCCGAAACGTCTGAAGGCAGACGTGTATAGGGGTGTGACACAACATAGCGGGAACTCATGAGAGTCACCGCGGACCTCTGCAGGGCAGAAAGGTCCAGGCTGCACAAAAGACGTTGGTCCCCTAAAACTGGTTGTGGCCGGAATGAGAGGACGGAAACGCCACGGAGTTCATAGTGTCCCACTAAGAACATCCGAATCCAATGACAACTGTGGTGCACGACAGCGCAGAGACCACAGTAGAGGGTCCGTCCGGCAGCCACTTCCAACTTCGCCGAGTTGAAGTCAGGGAAGGCTGAGGCCGATACCCCCACGTCTACACAACCAGACCACTGCAGGTATAAAACTACTGTGCTCAATGGCTGAGAGGACACAGTAGGGGGTTCAGTCGGCAACCCCATCCGACTTCGCCGAGTGGAAGTCGGGGAAGGCTGAGGCCGATACCCCACAACCACACTACAGACATCCCTGCAGATCCTGGCAGGGATAAGCCGAGGCCAGCTAAAAACGGTGCCCAATGACATTGTAGACGGAACAGCAGTAGCAGCAGATACGACGAGAGCTGTTAGAAATGGCGGAAAAGTGGAGAGAGCCACCAAGCTCGGCCTCCAAAGGAGGAGTCACAACCCTAGGGACAGCCTCAGATGTCGACTGGAGAGGGTGCATAGTCCCGGAACCAGACATCTCTTCACCAGAAATCCAACAGCTCCCGCAGTATCCACCACGGTAAAAAACTGCACATTCCCCACGGAAGGGGAATAACTCTCACCAGACATGGTCGAGTCAGGAAGCCCCGAAACTACAGCGTCCGTCCCCCCCTCCCCTCACCCCCTCCCCTGCTGATGCAGAAGGAGCTGCACATCCCCCACGGAGGGGGAGCAATTTTCACCAGACGTGGTTGAATCGGGCGACCCCGAAACGACAGTGTCCCCCCCCCCCCATGGGGGTGGGAGAAGCTGCACATCCCCCACGGGGGGGGCGGGGTATAACTCACACCAGACGTGGTCGAGTCGGGAGGCTCCCGAAACGACAGCGTTCCACACCACCCGCAGGTGCGGAAGAAACGGCCACGAGAACGCACCAAGGCGATGGCAAAAGGAATTGCCCTAAAGGAACCGAACTGGAAATAACAGAGGTGAGAACAGTAGAAGAAGAAGGTGAACTCAACAGAAACAGAAAGTAGAAGAACACCCTCAACTACGAGAAGGTGGCAGAAAAAAAAAACGGTGGGTACATGACAGAACCCAGACGGTCGACAGAGACCGAAAAAACAAAAATTCACCCCTCAACAGAGTGAAGAAATCCTGTCCAGACAGTCCCAGATTGACACCTAACTCCAAAAATTAATTCATCAACCGAAAAAATTCATTGTCGAATCGTGTGAAGTCAAAAAGAAAACATTCGCGAAAACGGAATAGCAAATAATATACAATGAGAATGTGGTTGAAAATACTAACGAGAATATATAAAACACAGTCCTGTTATTATACAATCTTCAGATCCATAATTCCAGTCACAGGAAAACCATTATCCATGAGTTGAATTATCACTGTGTCATAATGCATATGGCGGAGACACATCCTTCACGTGGCTCGGACAAACAAAGAATGACGAATTGACGCATTGCGCACTGTTTTACGGAAGTCGTGGATTTGTACTATGGAAGAGTGTCCCATACTGGGTGTGCGCCGATGGCGCTCAACCCAGTTTTGGCTTATTTTTTCGTGGTGTTTTTACACCACTTTTCTTTCCCAAATCGGGGGAAAGATTAAAAAAGAGAGTATTTTATCCGAGTTAGGTTCTTCCACTGTAGTGCAAGCCTGTAGTAAACAATTGAGGTAGGTTGATAAGAAATTAGAATGGCATATTGAGAATGAGAGAAACATTGCCCATAAACCTACGCCAAACAATAATACTACAACTGATCACCGAATACAGTTCAGACAAAACAGCTTCCTTTATAGTTACATACCCAATAAGCCAGAGAAGTGGACAAAATGACACCTCCCCCCTTTTTGAACATATCTTCAAAAGAAAGAGGGGAGAGCTCTGGAATCAATAATCAGAACTCGGAAACAATATAAATAAATATCGATCAGGCACTCAAAAATTAACTCATGAATAATAAATGGTGCTTAATGCCACTTCACAAGCCAAGGCTATAGTGATGATTTTGGTAAATAACATTATCCGCTACAAAATATGCACAGCAGACGGTATATACAGTTACGACGAAATCAGTGAAATAATAATCTACCTTACACATCCAAAAGTGAGATAAGATGAACAATCTCTGCAGAGAAAACATGCTTCAAGACCATTCACGGGAGGCCTCTGTTATATTAAATCTGGTAAGAACACTCATCAACGTGTACTATTTGGTATCGACAACTATAAACACGTGAGAATATGCGATTTGAGAACTGACAAAATAGAGATCAGGATCTAGAAATGGAGGTAGGTATGATTAACTGGCTACTAATGCAACAGAACTGCATATATTCCAATGAGGGCACCATCCAACACGACCGAAATGCATAGTATGTATGTAATAAGATATATATACGCGACAGTGTGTGAGTGTGTGTGTGTGTGTGTGTGGGGGGGGGGGGGGGGGGATTCAAATATATATCGAAACCTCCTCACCCCACATTTTATTAATCATTGCTGTTACAGACAGCAATAATATAGTGACCACAAAGCTCTTTCACGTCTGACATACTCTGTAATGCCACTGAGAGTGGAGAATGACGTGAAAAACAAAACTTCCCTTGAAGAAGAAAACCCTCCTGTGGGGGAAGCTTCGGGTGTATGTACAATAACAGACACTATAACCTCAATGTAATCAATAGAAACAAATGAATTGAGGAATACACATATCCTATCATTCATTCCCATGAAAATGGCCGAGCGTCAATTACGCTCAAATGCCTATTACTGGCGACACAAATAATGGAAACTATTATTCCTGTGCGTCGCAAACTTAACTATCTTGAAGTGATCCTCTATAACATCATGTAATATTCATACAGTTAGAATAAGCCCAAGATGTAGCCAGCGCTTTACTTCATGCACTGAAATCTTAAGCACTGACTGCCGATTGGAAGATAAATTTACCTTAGCAGTACGAATAGCTAACTGACTTATTAAACAATAGAATTAACGTAAACGTCCCTTCTATTGGAAATTAATGACAAAAGAAGAGGTCTTCTCTTCTGATAAACTCTGATTTGCATCTAAAATACATGAACTGTAATAATTCAATGATGTAGCATATATGTGGTTTCCAAGAACCGAGGGTCCCAAGATCCCAGCATAGGGAGACCATCTGACTCAGGACTGTAACGCAATATATGAACTCACGTCCGTAATAATTGAGAAAACTGTTGAATATATGTCCAAACTTGACCTTATGTTAAAAGATTCTCTAAAACAAAACAGGTCTAGAGCGAAAAACGTCTACCACTACAGTTAAGAATAACTGGAGGGGACGTGTGAGTAAGCGAACCATCGAAATAACATTCATAGCCACTCTACACAACCATGTCCGGCGCATAAAATTTCCGCTGTTAATGCGTCAGATAACAGATAAAAGTGAGCAAACAGCTGGCTAATTCACTCTGTGAAACAACAGATGAACCAGCCAGATGAAAAAGAATTGTGGGATATGTGTATCCTATCATTAATCCCAAGAGACATTATCTAGTTCACAAAACAAGTGATCTAATGAACTATACACGCTATATTGCCGAACGCTCGCTTTTCGACTGAAAGATAATCATAAATAACCTAATTATCCAGCTCCAGCCAAAAACGGTCGGAAAAAGCCTCAAGCCATCGGCTCAGGGGTGTCTGATCAGTAACTCAAACAGACATAAACCCCCTTTCCAAGTGGCTGTATAGACAATCCTAAAGAAATACATAGAAGAGATACCTATACTTTCGCTATGAGTCCTTATAGACGAACTGATTCTAGGACAACCTCTCCTACTTTTTCTGTTGGTGTGGTCGATTAGACCCCAACTTAAAGAGTCAAGTATTGATGCTTTCTTGTAGCTTAATCCTACAATAATGAAGACTTACCATCAAAGACTTAGGTATACCTATACCTTCACTATGAGTCCTATAGACGATCTGAGTCTGGACAACCTCTCCTTTAATGAAAGCTTACCATCAAAGACTGGAAAACTAAAGCGACTGTAGCAAGTTTTCCACCTTGTCAAATGTTAAACATCAGAATAACTCTCACTTAAAATTAGTTAAGACAGAGTGATATATATATAGGTCTGGAAAGAATTTTAAAAAGGTACAAACGACCACAAAATTCCTTTCCATATTGACGTTGTGTCACAGTACTTATAATTGAATTACATAAGACCATGAGTCTAAATTCGCTCTAAATAAGAAATTATTTTCTCAATTGTGTCCGAGCGAACAGCAAATGATGAAGAAAAGGCTACAACTAAGATCTTACCAGGCTCATTAACGCAGAGAAACTCTCAACACATCTTCTCCTGTTGTTTTGAAAAGTATGTGAACAAACACAATCAGTTAAAATTACATAAGATGATAAGAAACCGAATTACTTCTTCCAGCAGGAAGTTAAATATGGTGTTGTCTACACAATCAAAGACCTGTGACACCCCTGTAAACTTAACCAGAAAGAGATCATATTATCCTGCTCTTTGTCTGGATGAAGTCAGCATCTAACTACACCAGCGGTTTCTCATAATTACTCGCAGTATTGTAATTTACTTGAACAAGTAAATTACAAAACTGCGAGTAATTATGAGAAACCGCTGGTGCAGTTAGATGCTGACTCATCATCCATGAGCTGTTCGGAAAGAGAAAGTTGCTGTATCCCTTTCATCATTCGTCAAAATCAGTTAGAATCACGGTCACCAGCATCTGAAGAGGCAGATGACTGGACCGGTCAAGCACCATTCAACAGCTCAAGTTTTGAGACTGACATTGAGCGCTTCTGTCTTAGCAGGAATACTGCGATTAGCTACGCAATATGCGACAGCAAGTTCGTTACGGAGGCCTGAGGAGCAGCGGTCATGTATTGCTTATCTGCCAGCTGCTCCTGGGACAGTGTGTCCGAGTTGGCTCTTAACTGCGGACGTCCCGATGAAAGATGCTTCATCTCCTTGGCTACTAGATGGTGCGACTTTCTTAACAAAGATGGACCTCTGACGATGCATACTAGATATCCTAAGTCAGTATGCCAAGGTGCGGTAGGGAGTGATTGGTAGACGCTAAAGAAGCCAAACTGTAGACGTCCTCTGCTAAGAATTGAACTAAGCGTACCAGACAATAGCTATGTACGTAAGCTCTGACTGACGCAAGTTCCTGCCAACAACACCCGGCCCCAGATGTTGTTAAAATAGAGAGAGAGGGGTCTCCCTCTTACTCGCAGTCCGGAGAGACCTGAACGAGCGTACCTCAGAACTTGCCGGCTTCTTCCTTCCATCAACACAGGGTGAGCATGAATGGATTAAATAGTGCTCGCTACACCCTTCTTCTCTCTCGACCGCTACAGACATACCCGGTGTCACACCACTAGTCTACGTGATAGATCTGCCGGTTGAGCTAGCTGGAGACAAGGAACGTAAACCTCTTTTGAAGCCTAGCCCTTGTCTAATATCATTGAGCACTTTTCCACTTGCTCTGAATACAATGCACATACCAAGTTTGGAACCAATTGGAAAAAAAATAATAAAAGTTATCGTCCGGAAACCAAATATTTGATGCATTCTATGTCCAACAAGGGCCATAATCCAGTGGAACTTTGAAGTTCAAACTGACCCAATATTCGAACTTGACCTGTCTTTTGTTTTGATTAAACCACATACCAAATTTAGGAGTCAATCGAAAAAAAAAATACTCAAGTTATCATCTGGAAACAAAATGCTGATGAACGGACAGACCGACGGATGGACAAATGGATGGACAAATGGACAGACAGACAGGCTGATTCCATAATTCGACGGTTTTTCAACAGGCATATAAAAAATCAGTCAGGCCATACTAAAGTTATAATCCGGAAAACACAAAATACACAAATTCAAGAGGAATAACTCTGGAAAGGTACATAGATTTTGGCCGAAAGTGAACTTGAGCTGTGCTTTGTGGTCACAAACAAAATCTGAGAATTTGAAACAAATTAGTCAAGGCAAACTAAAGTTATCATCTGGAAACCACATAATTCACAAATTTGCAATCATTCAAGGGGAATAACTATGGAACGGTACATGTGATTATGGCCAAAGGTGAACTTGAGCTGTGCTTTGTGGTCAAAAACAAAATCTGAGAATTTGAAAAAAATCGGTCAATCAAACTAAAATTATCATCTTATCGTATTTTGTCATACTAAATCCACATGCCAAATTTAACTCAGCTCAAACCATTACAACTAAAGTTATCGTCCGGAAACAATATGTGTCCATGGACGGACAGACAGACAGATGGGTGGAGAGACCATTCACATAATACGTCCCATCTTTATAAAGACAACATCTGAAAAATTTGGTGTCAAGGCGTTAGGCTTTAAATGAACGGAAGCCAAATTGTTTATGGACAGACAGATGGACAGACAGACTGATAACATAATACAACCGTTTTTATAAACGGGCGTATAAAAAACTATAGTGACCTTTTGACGAGTGGACCAGTAGTGTCCCCTCGCCTAACACAAACCATGACACCCGTCATCCAATGGAACAAGAATTAGTGGTAGTACATCAACTATACTCAAGACAACAACCAAGTAAATAGAGGAAAGGCTTCCTCCATTTGCCCTTCTATTAGATAAATATTATTTCCTAAATTCCAATATATGTCATTGTACCACCACCAAATCTACATATAATATAAGATAACATTAAAATACGATCGATGAAATAAATATATCCAAAAGAAAAATTCCTTCAAAAATAAAATAAAAATTTCTGAAAATTTTTTTTTTTATATAAGAGCCCAATTTCCCAAAGGGAATGATGAGCCCAAAAAAGCCTAAGTGTGGACAAAATTATAAAAATCTGCTGTAAAATTAACTACCACACTTTCAGAATATTTAATGTTACTTACAACTGTCGTTCCTAAACAAAAATAGGAAACTACCTAGAGCATTGTAAAAGTAAACAAAAACCAGAAACAAGACCCCAGGCAACACAGCCCAAAACAAGGGCAATGCCCCCGGTCCCCCGACCAAGATGGCAAATTCAAGGGAGCTGTTAGGATGCAATTTGTTCCAAGAGCATGGTCTTTATGAGAGGTTAAGGGTGTTAATTTCAATCAAATGATCAAAAGTAAAGTTATCATCCGGACAACACAAAAAGTGTATTTTATAAGTCGAAAAAGGGGAATAACTCCTGTAAAAATAGACAGAGCATGGCCATTTTTTAACTTGACCTGTATTTCCAACCAATTAAACCACATACTTAGTTTCGTTTCAATCAAATGATCCAAAATAAAGTTATCATCCGGAAAACACAAAAAACGTATTTTCTAAGTCGAAAAAGGGGAATAAATCCAGTAAAAATCAGTGGAGCGTGCCCATTTTTGAACTTGACCTGCATTTCCAAGCCAAATAAGGGGCATACTAAATTTCGTTTCAATCAAATGATCCTAACTAAAGTTATCATCTGGACAACACAAAAACTGTATTTTTTAAATCGAAAAAGGGGAATAAATCCAGTAGAAATCAGTGGAGCGAGCCCATTTTCGAACTTGACCTGCATTTCCACCCAAGTAAGACACATACCAAATTTAGTTTCAATAAAATCATCCAAACTAAAGTTATCATCCAGACAAGGGTGTGATGGACGGACGCACGCACGGACAGACGGACGGACGGATGGACACTGCTGATTACAATAGTCCCCCGAAGGGTCGGGGGACAATCAGTAACAAAAACAAGACTATCCGATGTAAAGCAAGATCTTCATCAGAAGAAAAAACGATACATTGGATGTATGATGCATGAGCAAAAATGCCCAAACACCCCAAGGGTGCGGACGTAACCATGGGGATATACAGAATAATCTTCTGTTTTATACATTAAACTCCCAAGAAATTTTTATAAAAAATTTCAATAAAACAAGCCAAAAAGCTTGGGAGCTTAACTGGGGGATCAAGGGAAGGTAGGGAAGGAATACTAAATAAACAGTGGCTAGATCATACTCAATTAGTGATAACGTCAGGCCCATGTCCCAAAATTAGGGAACATGAACTAATTTTTATAAATATTATAAAATTACAGCCCTGAACGTTTCAAACCAGAGTTTCTTCCTTCATCCCGTTGTGTCCTTGGATCCAAGAATTAACCATTGATTTGTGTCTGGCATCATCATTAATTGAGATTTAAAAAGCACAAATGTCAGTTTGATGTTATCTGACAAGGGCCAAACAAAATATAATGATTGGTGCCAGATTCGGTGACTTCCTGGCATCTGCGCATGCACAGAGGGTAAATGTATGGAGGGCCAGATAGGACTTCTAATTTTCGGTTTTGCATGCAAATTTTGGGGATTGGGGGCAAAATTTGTGTTTGACCCTAGATATTTTGGGGTTAGCACCAGCTAAGTCAGGGTCATTGGTTAAAGTATAAAAATACATAGTTTGCAGTGCACTTGAGCTGCGTAAGTTACAAGTAAATATACACATGCCAACAATATGAAACTTAGAAATTTGAATATTTCGGGAGTCCGTCAAATTTGGGAATGAATACTTTGACACATTTGTGTATGTAATCTCATGTTTTCCTGTGTGGATAATAAAATTACTCACAAAATCGTTATAGGGATTGTTTATTTTATTTACTCTATTCCTCTCAAAAACAGATAAAACTTGAAGCCACGTAGATCAACATTTCCATCAACACTGTCATTATGAACTTTGAACTTATGAATATTAATAAGCTGTTCAATGGCAATCAAGGTGTGGGTTGGACGTCCCTGTCGCTTTTCATCATAGTTTTAAAACGACAACCAGCAATCTACAGGGTTCCCCCAGAATATTGAAAAAAAAATTCAAGGACTTTCAAGGACCTTTTTGAAGAAAATTCAAGGACATTCAAGGACCTTTTACAATAAGTAGTCAATTTTGCCTCGGTTCACAACTTGTTAACCGCGGTAAAATTGACTACTTATTGTTTGTCAAGCACACATGTGCACACACACTTTACCAATATTTGTTAATATACTTCAACTCACCTGTTGTAATAGTGTAACTGTCACTAGTCTAGAAGTGCTGCTTTTATTTAGCTTCAAATGAATTCAAATTCCAAAACATCAACAGACGCAACAGTTGCTGATGCGATGGCTTTACTACTTTCTTTCTTTTGATCACCATTCTTTTCAATTTTATCTGACTGAGTTGAAATGAAGTCAAGCATTGTCAAAGTTGGAGTAGTCTTTTTTACGTTATTAAGAGATAGTGCCTTATGATTTTTGGAC
Organism: Pictodentalium vernedei; assembly: GCA_031216915.1. Classification (NCBI taxonomy): domain Eukaryota; kingdom Metazoa; phylum Mollusca; class Scaphopoda; order Dentaliida; family Dentaliidae; genus Pictodentalium; species Pictodentalium vernedei. Next base: position 418,376,533 of record CM062293.1, on the reverse strand, counting down.
AACATGTGCGACCGTAAAGCCACCTCACCCATATTCTGAACGCTAAAGTTTTTTGGGGCACAAGCGACAATGTGCGCTGTGATTGTCCTTTTTTACAGGCATAACCCACAGCTTATATTCGCTGTGGTCGATCCAATGGTCCTGAAATGTGCACTTCCCAGGCATAATTGTTACTTGTAATGTGTTTGTGTTTGCACAGACGCTCCAATTTTATTAATAAACGAAAACCAAGTCCACGAAACACTTCAGTAAACACGTGTGCGACTGGCCACATTAATTTACCTAAAAGAGAGACTACTGCAACAAACTTCCAATCAGAATGCGGCTTACATAGAATGTTTTGTGGGAGAATGCCAACTGTGTAAAAATTCGGAACATTGCCACACATTACGGACGTTTCATCACCAGGTCAATTCGTACTAAATCATTTCGTCACACAAATACAGTTCACTACAAGCACAATGAAATGCAACAAAAATCACATACTCGATTTTTCGAAGTTTAGGACAACAGCGAAATGTCTATTTGCGACTAAAGTCCCTAGTCATTATGCCCCAACCACCTTCACTCCGCCTGACGGGATCACTTTCCCCGGATCATTTCGACCAAGATCTGAACGTGGGTAGTTCGGGGCCCCAAAGTATAACTGATAAGGACTAAATTTAATTTACTGTTGTAAGTACCTTTTAGAAATTAGAACCGAGAATGCTACGGCCCTTCTGTTTACCAGTTTGGTCCCAGGCATTCGAGTTTGGGACGGTTCGGCCTCTATTTTAATAATAACATCTATTTGTTTGGACTTGTCAACGAAGTTATTCGTTCCCTTTTGGACCGCTATTATGCTTGTGATAAATCGGCTATCAAATTCAAGGAAATTCAAGGACCTTTTACTGATATACCTCGTTTTCAAGAACTTTCGAGGCCTTGAAAATAGCGGTTCAAATTCAAGGACATTCCCTGTGTAAACTTTAATACATCTAAAATTGAGAAAAAAAACTGTTAGCATATTTAATATAAAGTTCCGTCAGCACCTGAAAAAATGGTTTGAATTAATTATTGTGCCCTGGATAGGTTATACATATATACCTCTAAATTGAAAAAAAATGTTACCAAAAGCTCCATCATCACAAGATACACAGTCAATAACCAAAGAAAACAATCGTAGCATTCCATTTAATTCATTATGTTCTCCAGGTGAATTTGGGAAAAACCCAAAACCCAACTCATACAGCGGATCCGGTAAAAATCAAATAGCAAAAACTCGGAAATAGCACATCTTTGCTAAGTCACCCTGCTAAGTTTCCAGAAATCTGATGCATAAATGTGACCCGCAACCAGAGCTAAAGAATGTAAGGATGGCTGCTATGGGGGCCACTGTAGGCAACCAACCGGTATTAATAAAGAGATTTTCTCATCCAGGTATGTACATGAACAAGCACTACCCCACACTTTCTTTATTCGGGTCTGCATGTTTATTTTTCCAGTATTTTGTATCCAGCCACTTAACTGGAGTACGCAATACAGAATATCTCAAGAAATATAAATCCAAGTGAGGTATGCTTGTCACTGATGGATTTATACCAGTAATAGTATATTTTAATCTAAGCAAGACTCCTTACCACCTCAGGCTAAGAGCCTGGGCTCTTAGCCTGAGGTGGTAAGGAGTCTTACAGAGATTAAGTATATTTAGTCTGGTAACTCCAGTATTTTACGACTCTGCTCTTTCATTTGGAACTAAAAAGTATTATTTTTCTATAAGGCTTTCACCACTACTGAAAGCAGACAATTTAAACCAGAAAGGGTGTGTGGATAGATGCACCCCAGCAAGTTCTGTAATTTGGGAACATTTTTGTATTTTGGGCGCAGCGTTTATCGCCTCGGCTTAGGAGTAATTTAAAGCCCTGCTCTTCAGAATGGATTTTGATGCCCTGAATGTAACATAGAGCTCAACCAAATGGAAGAGAAATACAGATTAACTCTTTGCATGCTGCTGGCAGATATTCCTGCCCAGCACAGGATTTCTCTTGTCACTGAAATATGTATAATTTAAGCATATTTAATTCAATTTCCACCCTGTAAATTGAATGCATTTCTTCACAAATGATTTCTCGAGTTAACCTTAGATGAATTTTTATTCAAATCTAGTCATGACGGCTTTAAAGCAGCCATGACTAGATTTGATGAAAAATATCTCAAATATACTCAGCGGGATAAGAGTTAAACACCAATTACTCACAGGGCACAGAGGGTTGGTGGTGTGAAAAATGTAACAACTTCAATGTTGCTTTTGTAATACAGAAGGTTTATGGGCTGTTTCCTTGAAACAAAAAGAGCTCTTTCTCAAAAGTACAAGGAAAGACTTGTTTCTCTTCGGGGAGGGGGGAGTGTTGATAATCAATTAACTGGGAGGCATCTCTCCTCAGAGGCAAATAATACTAACAGCTGAGAAATATTCAAACTAGATGTGTCAGTATGACACCTATACCCTGTGACTCCAAAAAAGGCAGGAAAACTGATTCTCTTGATTTTCACATCAAAAACTAAGTCAATAACTCGGAAAAAATAGGCCGATGAAATCGTCAGATGTGTACCCATACGTGCAACTAGTAGAAAGCTGTATGACGGAGGGCCATCACAGATGCTGCCATTATGTACACCATACATGGTATGGGTACATATAGAAATGGATTGGAGGAGTGTCTAATTTGATGGATAAAGGGTTAATATCTCCGGATCAAATTATCAGATTTACATAAAAAACTATACAGCACAGCACATCAGTAACCTGAATAAATATATAAAGTAACATGGCAATCGGATTGATATTTTTTGAGTTATCTCATGCCAAAGGGATTGGAGGAATTTTCAATTTGAAGAATAAAGGGTTAATATCTCAGGATCAAATTATCAGATTTACACCAAAAACTATACAGCTCGGCACATCAATAACCTGAACACAAATATAAAGTAACTTGACAATCCAAGCAATATTTTTCAAGTTATCGAATGCCAAAGGGATTGGAGGATTTTAATTTGAAGGATAAAGGGTTAATATCTCAGGATCAAATTATCAGATTTACACCAAAAAGTATACAGCTCGGTACATCAGTAACCTGAACACAAATATAAAGTAACTTGACAATCCAAGCAGTATTTTTCAAGTTATCGAATGCCAAAGGGATTGGAGGAATTTTCAATTTGAAGGATAAAGGATTAATATCTCAGAGTTAAATTATCAGATTTACACCAAAAATTATACAGCTCAGAATATCAGTAACCTGAAAACAAATATAAAGTAACTTGACAATCCAAGCAATATTTTTCAAGTTATCGAATGCCAAAGGGATTGGAGGAATTTTCAATTTGAAGGATAAAGGGTTAAGATCTCGGGATCAAATCATCAAATTTACACCAAAAATTAAAAATTTTTAGTAAATTTTGTTTCTTAATGTAACCCGTATTTTAATAAATCGCTTGTATATAGGCTAGCTATAGGCTAACTGTCTGTAGGCTTGTGCTGTATTTGGTAAAGGGTTGACTGTGGAAGTATGACTGTATTGGGTGATTGAGCACTACTCGGCATGTGACTAACACCTTATTTTTCCCGTGACATTTCTGACCTTTCGGGTCAGTGGAGATTAAGATAGTTTTAGAAGTATGGAGTGATCGCAAGTTCAGTTGACAACATTGATTCAGTGCAATCTTATATATTTGCAAAGATATATTTGTAGTACATGTAAATGGACTGAATAATATTATTCCACAATGCAAATATGATGGACGTTGTATATATATTGTGAAGAGATCGAGCCGTGTAAATAAATATTTTGAACCATATATATTGAGTTTAACTTTTCAAACCCAATAAGGGTTACAAATGGCACCTCCGGTGAATTAGGCTTGGATGGCAACGATGGGAATAAAAACAACACATGTGAACAAGTGTAATCTTTTGTGAGACAAAGCACCGCAAGCTGCAAATTGTCAGAGAGACTTCTTTAGGACATGTTAAATATTCATCTGTGCAAGCATATGTTTTTACGTCACTTGAGTGTTTCGACGACAACGGTACCGACATGACATTCTCATTATATTTCGGGGTGTGTTGATTCGCAACACGATGGAGAATCATCAGGACGCGTCAAATGAATTCGTTTTGTAGGCCTACACGTCACGTAAGTCGACTTCTTCGCCAACTCTTCTCCAACAACTCCTATGATTCAGCTTTCTACGAACTGAACTGTATTGCAATACATCGCAGAAACGTCACATCTTCAATAAACCTATCCTGGTCCGTGTTTACGTACTTGATATGCTGGTTGCTGGATGCAACTTGTCATCGGTGGATCGCAGCATTAGCTAACTATAATTTTACAATCACCTACAGATCTGGCAAACAGAATGCAGATGCTGATGGACTTTCCAGAAAGCAACAAGTTTTTAATGAGGAAATTGAAGCTATTTGCCAAGCTGCAATGACTGGTAAACCCTTAGTGGAAAGTGTGTCTACTGGTAATTCCCTCCATTCGGCCGGTGGGGAGGAATTAACTGTGGATCACATTGATTGGGCTAAGAAACAAAAAGAAGATACGACATCAGCCAGGGTTATTTATCTTTTAAAAAAGAATAATCAGCCTAGACAGGCCAGAATCTGTGATGAATCAGATGAGGTACAGAAGTACAAAAGGGAGTGGAGTCGACTCTATCTTGAAAATGATATTTTGTACAGATTGACACACATTGATGGCCAGAAGATTGAGCAGATTGTTATTCCAGCCGCTTTTAGAAGTAGAGCCCTTAGAGGAGTTCATGATGAGGCTGGTCATCAAGAAAAAGAGAAATCTTTATGGTTAGCACAGCAGCGATTTTATTGGCCTGGACTAATCAAAGATGTGACAGACAAGGTTGAGAACTGTGGACGCTGTATACGTCGCAAGAAACCAGTCAAGCCAACAGCTGGTCTTGTTCCAATCCACACTTCTAGACCCATGGAATTAGTGGGTATAGATTTTTTATCTCTGGAAAGGTCAAAAGGAGGTTTTGAGCATATACTTGTAATTACAGATCACTTCACAAGATATGCTCAGGCCTTTCCTTGCCATAACCAAACTGCCAAGACTACTGCCAAAGCACTGTATGAAAATTTCATTGTTTACTACAGTTTCCCAGAGAAACTGCACAGTGATCAGGGGAGAAACTTTGAAAGTCGGCTGATCAAAGAGTTGTGTAAATTAGCACACACACAGAGATCCAGGACCACTCCATACCACCCAATGGGAAATGGGTCAGTGGAATGATTCAATCGGACTTTACTCAATATGTTAGGCACTCTGCAAGATCATCAGAAAGCTGATTGGAGAGCATAAGTTGCACCTCTTGTTCAGGCATATAATGCGACAAAGAGTGATGCCACAGGTTTTTCACCTCATTATTTAATGTTTGGGTGGCATCCTCATTTGTCGGTTGATGCCTTCCTAGGTATAGATCGTGAAGCTGAAGCTGAACAATGGCCTGCGGCATACATAAAGAAACTGAAAGAAAGATTGCAGTATGCTTATCGTGCAGCAAGTAGAGAAGCCATCAAAAATGCTGAAAGGAATAAGGAAAGGTATGATAGGAAGGTGACCGAGAAGAAGCTGGAGGTAGGAGATACTGTTTTGGTTCAGAATGTTGGTCTTCGGGGAAAACAGAAGCTAGCAGTTAAGTGGGAACGGGAACCCTATTTGGTCACAAAAATTCCAAATAGAGATATTCCTGTTTTCCATGTAAAGCCAGTTTCAAGAAATGGCCCGATCCATATCCTTCATAGGAACATGCTGCTTCCTTTCAACGCTATTACTTCAGAAACATGGAATATACCAACCGCAAGTGTTAAGAACCCTACCAGATCCCGAACCAGACAACGTAGTCCACATCAGAGTACGTCTACCAGTAGTTCCAGTGACTCGGAAGACAGTAGGTTGGGTATTTATATAATACCACAGAGACGTAATAGACTTAATCCTAATGCAGATCCTTGGGTGCCCAGATCAAATGTTGAGCGGACTAGTTTCCAGACTCCTGATGGGAATGATCAGCCCAAGATGGCTGTACCCATTACAGAATCCACTCACATGAACAGCAGAGAGGCCAGTGGATCCATTCATGACTCTGTACCTGAGAGAAATACTAATCCAGTTGATGTACAGATTAGCCAAGATTCTGTGATTAGTCCGCCTTCAAGGCCATAGCGTCAGGTTAAACCTTCAGACAGATATGGTGAATGGGTACAGCCTCAGATTGTGTCAATGGATCCACAGGAGTGTGAAATATTTTTTGTATGAATCATGTACAACAAATATTGGATGCTGCATTAATTTGTAAAACTTTAATTCGCACAATATTTGACTGTAACAAATCAAATCATGTACTTTTGACCAAGTACCAAAATATGTACTTTTAAAGCTGCTGATGCGAGAATTATGTAGATCTTAAGCTGTAAATTTAATTTTTTTCTGCCACTTCTTGGTAGATATTAGCATGTTTTAGACATATACTCTTATAGCATAGAGTTAATCAATTTCAGATACATGTTTGTCTGAATGTTTTTGGCTGGTGTGGTGCTGAAAAGCCAATTTTAGGCGTTAAAATAATTATTAAGAGTACAAAGGTAAATTGCACATTTTTATAGCTTTCGCTTACTATTCACTTTAAGTGAAATATTTATCAAGGTATTGACTTATCTAGTTGCATATTATTGAAGAGTGCCAGAGGGTACTCTCCAGTGATTTGTAATAAAATAAATGTCTGTGCAAGTATTTTTGTGCAAGTGTTTGTCTAAAATTTATCTAGCACTCAGACAGTTAATGTCAGGAGTCATTTCTCTGCAAGGAGGGGATGATGTAACCCATATTTTAATAAATCGCTTGTATATAGGGTAGCTATAGGCTAACTGTCTGTAGACTTGTGCTGTATTTGGTAAAGGGTTGACTGTGGAAGTATGACTGTATTGGGTGATTTAGCACTACTCATCCAGCACTGCACTTAACTCGGCATGTGACTAACACCTTATTTTTCCCGAGACATTCCTGACCTTTCGGGTCAGTGGAGATCAAGATAGTTTTAGAAGTATGGAGTGATCGCAAGTTCAGTTGACAACATTGATTCAGTGCAATCTTATATATTTGCAAAGATATATTTGTAGTAAATGGATTGAATAATATTATTCCACAATGCAAATATGATGGACGTTGTACATATATTGTGAAGAGATCGAGCCGTGTAAATAAATATTTTGAACCATATATATTGAGTTTAACTTTTCAAACCCAATAAGGTTTACATTAACATACCTACCACAATTGTTTACAATTGGCTGTAACATAAGTGCAAGCCCTACTTCGGAACTAACTCAAGCTTTTAGAATCTTTTCCAAACGAGTTGGAAAAGTACTAGAGTGCAAAAGCACGAAAAAGATCGAAAAAAGGGTCGAGCAAGACCAGCGCTCGAAATTACAGGTACTCTCTCTGCACACCTCTTGCGTTTACCAAGCGCATGCGCAACAACCGTGACGTCAACGAGAAGTTTGTGATTTAGCGGGGAGGCATCGATATCAAAGATATCCCTAAGGAGGTTGGGCCTCCGGTAAACAATTGTGGTAGGTATGTTAAGAAACAAAATTTACTAAAAAATTTTAATTTCTTTTCAACGTACTCACAATTGTTTACAATTGGCTGAATAAACAATAGGAGGAGGTGAATCAATACCAACAAGAGTAGCAGAACGAAAGCAAGGATGGCAGAGAACAAAAACGAAAATCTGTAATGAAGATAGAGAGAAGGCACCTGAAAAGAACAAGGCTGAGCGAAGCGCAATCTCGACAAAAACAATTTTAACGAGGGTGCACAACAGCCTGAGCGGCAACGAGAGGGCCTAAAGAATAAAGGTCCTCAGATTGCTGCTGAAGGTGGCCGAGATAAAAGGAGGAGAAGGTAGAAGCATTCCTCCAGTAAGCCACATTCATAACATCCCGGAGCGAAACAGAATTGGAAAACGCCCAGGATGTAGAAATGGCACGAACCTCATGAGCATTAAGCCGGTTCGAAACAAGATCCGACGCAGACAAGCGAGAATAAGCCAGCTTGATTGCAAGACAGATCCACCTGGAAATAGAATGGTAAGAGATAGACTGCCTCTTAGGAATGAGAGACAGAAAGAATCTCTTCCGACCCCTCCTAATGAACTGAGTGCGAGTAATGTAAGTCTTGATCGCACGAACAGGACAAAGAAGAGGCCTCCGGCCATCTACAGCAGGGAGAGCCCGAATGCAGATGGGAGGAGGTACCGAATCAGGAAGTTGATTCTTAGCCAGAAAAGAGCAATCAGTAGTGAATGTGACACTGTTAGCCTCATTTCTGAAGAAAGCAGAATCAACAAAAAGTGCATGAAGCTCACTGATACATCGGGCAGAAGCAAACGCTAGAAGGAAAGCCATCTTATAGGTGAGAGAATGCATATCGGTCTCAGATAAAGGCTCGAATGGCTCCCCCTCCAAACAGTGCAACACCCATGCCAAGTTCCACTTGGGTGTAAGACGCAAAACCCGAGGCCTCTTCAAAGAAAAGTGCCAAATAAGTTTGGAGAGAAAAAGATTACGACCGATGCACCGCTTTCCCACATAAGAGAAAGTATCAGACAGCATAGACCGATAGCCCTTAATCGTAATAGGCTGGAGGCCCTTGGAGTCAAAAAGAAAAACCAGAAAATCCACAATTTGAGCGATTGACGGATCACGGTAATTCACATTGTGATCTGAACACCAGCGGCAGAAAACCTTCCACTTGGCGGCATAAGTCATTCCAGTGGAATGTCGCCGCGATGCAGAAATGCACTCCACTGATCGTCTCGAAAAACCTTTACGTCAGAGACTGGACCTGATAAAAGACAGGCGTGAAGGGACAGGCTCGCCAGGTTGTTGTGATACTTCCTGGGACGACCCTGTGAAAGAAGATCGTGACGTAGAGGTAGACGAATCAGTCGATCGGCCAATAGAGGCCGCAGCAGATTGAACCACACCCTCTGTGGAGACAGGGGTGTGATCAGAATGATCCTGCAACTGCAAGCTCGAATCTTCGCTAATACTTGAGGAAGAATCGGTGCAGGAGGAAAGGCATAGCCGATCCAACCTGTCCAGTCCAGAGACAGAGCATCTACTGCAAATGCCAGAGGATCTGGACAAGGGGACACAAAGGTCTCTACCCAGACATGTTAACTCTCCCGGAATGCCCGGGATTCTCCCGGAATTAGCTATCCCCTCCCACCCTCCCGCCCGGGAGTCAATTTGGGCCAAAATCTCCCGGAAAGTCGTTGTTGTTTACAAATACAAAAGCATGTGCTCTACTCTCAATGGCAAGGTCATTAAGTTTGTGTGAAACGTCACCACTTACGTAAGAACTGGTGACCAATCTCATTTCTGTCAATGGCCGTGTTGTGATTATTTGCAACACGTTTGACGGGCGGATTAAATGAATTTGAGATGCAGGATAATTGCTGAAACTGATTATATTTTAAAGGCACACCTTTGCTTGTATACAGGTAGCAGTCAAATCGAAAAATAAGTTCCATACGCATAAATTTTGTCCTATCGAACATGTGCAAAAATACGCACAAATTTATTATTGTGCATTTTGGATTTCACTTTCACTTCAGATAATTATAGCCAATTTTGCAGACAAACGGCTCAAACATATGAGTTGCCGTAATTTTCAATATATTGGGAAAAATTTCCGATTCGCAATTTTCTAAAGCAGGCTGTGAAAAAAATTATGTTTTTGGTGAAAAAAATCTCTAAAAAGTTGCTAATTTACGGCACTTGGACGTTTTTTCATTCGTTGTGATAAATGGACAACAAAATAAATTAAATATCCCGGAGATGTTTCGTCCTGGGCTGGCTGTGGCATAATGTTCACGTTTCACTGAAAAATGATCACCCCCATTCCAAATCCCCTTCGTAAATGACCAACTACTTCCAGTGAGTACCCGGTGTGGTTAGGTGGGGCGCTGGGCTTTGGCAGATCGAATTACCACAACAACCGGGCTCGGGGTGTGCCTAAACACCACAGATCGCCGCAGGTTACCGCAGGTCGCCGCAAGTACCCATAATTTCCCAAATAGATCCAAAACTTTCAACACAGCGTCAAAACTGATATAGTGCTGAAAAGGTCGAAAATATCTGGAAACATTTTGTACATAAAACCATTGAAATATGGATGTCATTGGAACAACTCAGATATTGGCACATGACCACATCCATATTTTTGATTTCTGTTTTTCTCTATATTTCTATGTTTTGGCTTTTGAAAGGACAAATTGTTCAAATAAAACACATTAGGGTGGAATGTTTAATGTATGTGTGTGTGTGTGGGGGGGGGTGGGGGGGGGGGGGGGGGGGGGGTGGTAACATGGAAATTATTGATGTGCTGCCCACGTGCAAAAATCTCACTGACAAGCATCCGAGTCTCACTGGGAGCTCATCAAAATCTCACTGACAGTCACCTCGAGAGGTTAACAGGTCTGGGTCACTCACCACCGGTTAGTAGAACATTGGCGTATGTTCCTTTGATGTATTGTTGTTGGACTGTTTCCTGTGTCTGTGTGTGTGGGGGTGGGGGGGGGGGGGGGTATTTGGTATTAATTTGTATTTAAAATTGATCCACATGTGGCTTCTACGTGCAAAAAAAAATCTCCCTGAAAATCATGTCATCTCCCTGAAAATTTTCTTCAATCTCCCTGAAAACATTTTTGGAAGGTTAACATGTCTGTCTCTACCTGATGATTCCAGCGAGTAGCGAAAAGGTCGACCTGAAGACGGCCCCACTGCTCGCAAATCGCCTGAAACACCGACCGATGTAGCATCCATTCAGTTGGAAGGACACTGTCGCGTCGGGACAGGGAGTCTGCTAGGACGTTGAGACGCCCGGGAATGTGTCAAATGGACACCCAAGCGTTCACATCCAGCGCCAACAGAAGATCGCGAGACAGCCGATACATGGGAATCGAATGTGCGCCTCCTTCATTCCGTATGTAGGCCACTACTGTCGAATTGTCCGAAAGAAGTAGGACAACATGGTCCGACAGATGAGGGATCCAAAGCCGAAAACTCAACAGAAGAGCAAGGAGCTCCTTCTGGTTGATATGAAGGCCCACTTGCTCACTGTCCCACTCTCCGTGAGTAGACAGACCGAGAGGATCCAACGTCGCACCCCAGCCCCAATCGCTGGCATCCGCAGTAAGGATGCGATCGGCCAATGGAAGATCCAACGGAACACCCTGTGTAAGCCAGGGAATATCTGCCCAAGGGCGGAGGTGACAAAGCAGAGACCAAGGAATAGTGAGTTCCAGGAGGTCCAACGGATCTACATTCGGATGCCAATGATCCAACAGGAAGTGTTAGAGAGGTCGGACAAACAAGCGACCGAGCGGAATGAGATCTGTCACCGAACCGCAAAGGCCCAGCATCCGAAGGAAAGTCCTGGCTGAGACCGAGGAAGATTGAAGCAGGTCCCGAGTCAAGGCGGAAAGAATCGTCGCCCAAGCCTGGGGGACCAACACTACATTGTGAAGAGTGTCGAAATCCATGCCCAAATGACGGAATCGCTGAGAAGGAAGAAGCTCCGACTTCTCGTGATTGACTCTGAAACCCAGCGACGCTAGCAGGCAAAGAAACTGCCGGACATCGAACTCCAGAACAGCAGCATCGTGGTGCCGTTGGAGGATGTCGTCTAGGTAGGCTGATGAAGTCACTGCCGACTGAGTGCGGTGGAAAGCAAGCACCTGTGACATCAGTCGGGTGAAGGCCCAAGGAGCCAGGTTCAAACCGAACGGGAGAGCTCTGAATTGAAAAACTTGATCCCGAAACGAGAACCGAAGGTATTTCCGTGACGCCAGATGAATGGGTACATGGAAGTAGGCATCCTTAAGGTCGATGCTGGCCGCAAAATCGCCCTGATGAACTGAACGTCGAACCGACCGGAAAGTCTCCATACTGAAACGAGGAGCTATTATGTACTCGTTCAGGGTACTCAGATCGATGACAGGATGATATTGGCCATTTTTCTTCGGCACCAAGAAAAGTCTCGAGTAAAACCCCAGTGAAAGGGTGTTCCTGACCACCTCGATCGCCCCTTTGGTGAGGAGATTGTCGATCTCCTGCACCAGAAGGTCCCGACGCAGAGAATCGGAAGGGACCTGATTCGGAAAGGGCACCCGAGATAAATTGGGGTGCCGATGGAAGGACAGTCGCAGACCGGATTGAATGACGTCGAGAACCCAAGAGTGCGACGTTATCTCTGTCCAACGGTCATAAAACAGCGACAGCCTTCCCCTGACTGGAGGCGAATCGAGGTGAGAACCTTCACTTGCGGCCTCAACGAGGCCCCCGAGAGAAGAAACCACCTCGGGAAGTGACAGAGTCCTGAGACTTTCCAGCCTGAGGCTGCCAGCGAGCCTGGCCACGTCGGCGCTTCTTATGAGCAGAAGGAGCAGACGGAGCCGAAGGCGTAGCCGACGAGGCAGACGCAGCCTGGAACGACCCCCACCCGCAGCAGCAGGTTGGTCAAGCTGTCTCAGCAAAAGCTGGTCCTTCGAATGACGAAGAACTTCGCCACGAACAGCTTCCACAGAACCATGGAACAACTGAGGTCCCACCAAAGAGGCAGACCTCAGAACAGCACGTTGCTCAGAAGGAAGGGATGGTAAAGAATCCAACACCGCATCCCGGCGTGCCAGCTCCAAATTAGCCATGTTACAGACGTGAGCGTGTGTCAAGTTCATAAGAGCCTGTGACAAAATGCACCTGAGCATCATCAAACTCCCCTGGTGGAAAATATTCAGCCAGAGCAGCGACGACAGCGAGAGATAACATACCCAGCATCTCTCGGGACAGGCCCACCATAGACTCAACTACCGACATCGGGAGAACTGCCGACTTAGGCTTAGTCAACCCGAGGGAAGAAGAATCCTCATCCACAGTAGTCATCCCTTGGAAGACTGGTGGAGAGACGGAATCGTACACACGAAACCGCGATGGAGGCAGAAAGGCATCAGCTCTAGGAAAGAAGGAACCCTTGAGGGCCTTAGAACGCATTTTGGCGTCTAAGCCCTGGAAGGACTCAACAATCTGAGCCGATTGCAGAGGACGCAATGCCCCGGAGCTAGAAGGATCAACAGGGTTACGGCGCTCCACAGTGGACCGCGGCCGGACGGTCACAGAAGGCTGATCGGAAGGTTGAACGTCCGACAATAAGCCAAAGACGAAATCCAAAGCCTGCCCCAAGGCTGACGAGGGGGGCCCATCACCTTCAAGATACTCGTCATCCTCCGTAGCAGAGGAGACGTAGCCCAACTCGGGCTGACCAGCAAACCTCCTGTGAATACTGTGCAGTATCCAAGGGGCCAGGCGAGACATCTCGGCGACCGACCAAAGGAGGTTGTGCCTCAGGAGGCACAGGGAGGCCAACTTGAGGGTTGCCAGAAAGCAACCGGGTGAGCACCAAAACGGCCTGGTGCAGGTCACCCTGAGAATCCGTCGCAGCAGAATCGCCCGACGGAGTGTCCTCCTAATGGACCCTTCTGGTAGAAGAACCCAAATCCTCAGAAGAGACCGACGTCGAACGTCGATCTGCAGACAGAATAGGGACACGGTGAGAAGACACCGGAGGATAGTCCCGATTGTGACGCCCAGGGGTCATCATTGACCTCTGCGAAACAGAAGGTCCTGCCTGCAAATCCTCTAAAGAGACCGACGGCGCACGTCGATCGGTAGCTGGACCTAGGACATGGTGAGAAGACACCGGAGGATTGTCCCAAGAATGACAGGAACCTGTCATTGGCCTCTGCGCAGCAGACGGCCCCAACTGCCTATCCTCTGAGACCGACAGCAAGCATCGATCGACACCCAGACTCAGAACACAGTGTGGAATCACCGGAGGAAGGTTCCGAGAGTGACAGCTAACAGGGGCTGTCACTGACCGCTGCCGAACAGCAGGCCCTGGATGCCAACGTCCCAACACCATCCTGCTAGGCAGCACACTAGCAGGGGAAGGTGGAACGATAAACGATTCACTCGAGGGACGAGGAATCGCTGCCGAAGCGACCGGTCGGCTCAACCGACTAGGAGCAAACCTAGCCAGATGAGACGGAGCAGACAGCAAACCCGCACAGACCCGCCGCGAGGCTGGGGGAGGCTGAGAACACACAGACACACCAGCAGATACAGCCTCGGTCCCCCGAGACTGTAGACCATCCCCAGAGGAGATGGAAGAGCCACCATCAGACAGAATAGGATCTGGAGTAGCAACTTCCTCAACAACGGTCGACGGTGTAGGAGGCAGATCGGAGAGGGTCACCGAGTTGACCTCGGAAAAGCTCTCAATGAAAACAGACGCCTCAATAGTGACATCAGAAGACAAAGAGACCACAGTCTCCTCGTCAGGTATCACTGAACTAACACCGCCAACAGTTGCAGAGGAACTCGCCACAGAAGGCAGATCCGAATCCTGTGTGACAGAGTCACCACGTGCACCAGCAGAAAAGTCTGCTACGGCACGGATACCCTTACCCCGAGAACGAGGGGTTCTAGCTCTGGAAAGAACCACCTTGTTCACAGAAGCCCAGAATTTAGAGGACCAAACCCCACAAATACCACATGATTGGGCCTGAGTGCAATTGTTGCAAGTGACACATGTGGCATGAGAGTCGTCCACATGCTTCACCTGCAAGCAAGAGGTACAAGGAATAGTCTTAGGCATTATATCAAAATAATCAACCTTCCCGCCGACGGAAAACAGCACTTAGGTCGTGTTCACACGTGGGGGAAAGACAAGCAAGATAAAGTGAGAAGAGACAAGCAATAAAAATACAAATTAACATTAATTAATAATAACTTGGTAGCTTGATAAAAGGATACAATCCACTAGCACACTAAATATGTAGAATAAGTTGTTCACGAAGAATAAACAGCATAATTTAGCACGAGTCACAAAAATTTCCGACCATGTACAATGGCGGAAAATAAAGGAATTGACGTCACGGTTGTTGCGCATGCGCTCGGTAAACGCAAGAGGTGTGCAGAGAAAGTACCTGTAATTTCGAGCGCTGGTCTCGCTCGACCCTTTTTTCGATCTTTTTCGTGCTTTTGCACTCTTGTACTTTTCCAACTCGTTTGGAAAAGATTCTAAAAGCTTGAGTTAGTTCCGAAGTAGGGCTTGCACTTATGTTACAGCCAATTGTAAACAATTGTGAGTAGGTTGAAAAGAAACTATACAGCTCGGCACATCAGTAACCTGAACACAAATATAAAGTAACTAGACAATCCAAGCAATATTTTTCAAGATATCGAATGCCAAAGGGATTGGAGGAATTTTCAATTTGAAGGATAAAGGGTTAATATCTCAGGATCAAATTATCAGATTTACACCAAAAACTATACAGCTCGGCACATCAGCAACCTGAACACAAATATAAAGTAACTTGACAATCAAAGCAATATTTTTCAAGTTACCAAATGCCAAAAAAATGGATACGGATGCCGGATGGACAGACGGATGGATGGACAAAGGATGGACGAACGACGGATGGCCACCCCGGATGCCGGCATTATGTGTACCATACATAGTATGGGTACACATAAAAATCATCTGACCAGGACTAAATGAGAACTCGATTTGTAGGTACCCATGATAAAGCCACACACCACAAATAAGCTCATTATCTCAATGTATGGTGGAAAAAGAGGGTAAAACTGTTATTTTGGAAGTTGACGGTCACTTACTCCACGAAAAATCATCCTACTGGGATCAAACTTCAACTTGATTGGTAGGTGCCCCTGACAAAACCACATACCAGAAATCAGCCACTTATCTTAATGCATGGTGAAAAAAGTCTGAGAAAATGTCATTTCACAAAGATGGAATGATGGAAAGGCAGAATGCCAGATGGACAAGGGTAACACTATATGCCCCCAGCCATTTTATATTGGCGGGTACAAAAAATGAAATGAGTCGCCTCAAATATTTTCTAACCCTCTCGCAGCCATGTTCACCTGCACTTAGAATGATGCATGGTAGCATAGTATTCCTATGTTCGAGCAGAGCACTTTGCTGGAGCAAGAGACCAATCTAAATGAGAAACAATGCGACTGCAAAGTTTACTGTGGACAAAACTGACACCATTAATGGATAAATTATAGTGTGGGGAATGTACTGTGGGCAAAACTTACACTCATGGAGCTCTGTCAAACAAGATGTATTAGATTAAATGCTTGTAGTGGATGTACTGTGATTATACGGGTCAAAAAACAAGGGGAATCGAAAAACAAGGGGAATTTGGAGATTATCAGAGTAATTTCTCAACATATTATATGAAGTTTTATTCTATAAGTTTAATCTATAACCTATATGCTATTACAGTATGGCTGCCATGGACTGGTCACTTTCTATGGGTGGGCAATATTTCCATGGATGCAATAATATTAGATTCCAAACACTAATTATAGGAATAATCATCAAAAAATGAATCAACCTGGTGCTTCATAAATTAAAATTTTCCTGATTTCAATACCTGGTAACTGCATGCATGGACATCACAGGACGCATGGATTACGACCAGTCCACAGCGACTACTGTAACTGCCCAAATTTGTACAGAAAGCAAGGTAACTGGTTTTTGTGTTTGGTGTTATATTCAATTAACAGGGTTATTAAATTAGGAGATTTAATTAAGCAGGCTTCACAGTACTAACACAAGTTTTTGAAAAATCACTAATTTATACGAATTTGCAGTTTTAAAAGTAGCTACTGAACCCTTATGAAAACAAGCTTGATGAGCTTGTTCCACTGAGGGGTCATAAGCAATGTCTTAGAAGCAAAAATTGATAAAAACATTTATTGTAAATTGAAATTTTTTTGTCAAAATGACAGGCAGATTTTGCCATTTTGTTGGGAAGAAAGTTAACAATGAAAAAAAACCTATGAACCAGCATCAGCATCTGCCCGTAGTAATCTGGGTATGTCAGGTGTTACCAGAACACTGTTACTTCATAGATTAACATCTGGACAAATGTTCTTATCTGATCACAAGTACATCTTCCAAAATGGCACAACATGTACTTTTGACAAGAACTTTATCCTCCTTTTGTCGGACACTCAAAAGTTTCTAAGCACCAGCCTGCAGTATTGTTACTCACCTTCTCCATTCAGAAAGAATGTTATCTCTTCCCCTTCAGTAAAATTCAAATCTAAAAACTGTTGATACTTTTTCACATGATCCAATGTGCACAGCATGAATTCCGATGTATCATGTTGAATCATTACCGAGACTGTCTTATGGAAGTCCCCTTTTTCACCTACAACAGAAAAATGATAACATTACTAGCTATACTCTCAATATAACAATCAAAACACTAAGAATTAAACTGGATACCATCAACTCTTAATCCGTTGAGTATTTTAATGAAAGTGTCAATGACACTGTAGCTTAACCTGTCTGTGTGTTGTGTTTGATGAAAAGAATAATGTTCAACGTTTATGAAACGATTATGAAATAAGACAAGAATTGTGATAACTGGGAATATGTTAATTTTTGTTCCTTGTATGCTATACTTTCAATAAAAATATGGGGTGTAAACTGTACTAAATAATTGAGGGGTGGGTTAATGTGGCCCTCACAGTTAATGTATGTGGCCCTCACAGTTAATGTATGTGGCCCTCACAGTTAATGTATGTCAACAAAAGTTACCAAGTTACAGTGAAATTATTCCAAAACGAGTTATCATATCAAGTTACAATGAAATCCCTTCATAAATACAGCATGTAAACTGTGCTAAACGTTTTGGGGCTTCGGGCCTGTGTAGCTATCATGGTTGACTGATCGCAACCAAAAGGGGACGTCCTCATCTAGACATTATACTTAGTCATCCTACCACGTTACAATGAAATCCCTTCATAAATACGACCTGTAGTCTGTGCTGAAGTTTTGGGGGGTTTGGGCTCAGGCAGCCATCATGGTTGAATGATCATGACCAAAAGGGGATGTTCTCATCTAGGCATTATCTGAAGTCATCCTACCAAGTTACAATGAAATCCATTCATAAATAAGACCTGTAGACTGTGATAAAGGTTTTCAGACTTTGGGCTCCTGCAGCCATGACAGTTGACCAATCACAACCAAAATACTGATGAACCGATAATCGGAACTGGCCAGTTATGGCGCATCGGCCAATTATGACAACCAACAGTTTCCAGTTATTGTATTTAACACTGACTATTAAAATATCTTTGCTATCTGGCCATTTCAATAAAGTTTCCCCATTAAAAACATGTGTAGTGCATATCAGAATATTTAGGGGTTTGCAGAGCCAAGATATTACGGAATTTACCATCTGCAATCGGTACGAGATCGCCTCCATTCCCAGCTCAATGAAGTCACCGTTCTTCAATCATGATGTTGTACAACATTGCACTGGGTACACGTATAAATATTTATTATTTATTTATTGCATTAGTGTTTAAGGTCACATATTTCTGCACAATGGCTAATCATGACCTCGACAGTTTTATGGGTGTAGGAAGCCGGAGTGCCCAGAGAGAACCACTGAGCAACAGCGAGCAACTGTCAGCTCCCCAACATACTAACTCCACACAAGCAGGGTTAGCATTGGTTGAAGACAGTACACCATCAACGTGCAGTACGCCTTAGTACACGTCACCGTGCCCCCATGTGGGTAATGGGGATGAAGTGTCTTGCCCAATGACACAACGTGGTGGCCGCAGGTGGGATTCGAACCGAGGACCTCTCGGCACACGTATAAATAAAATGCACTCAGCCACTAGTCTGCAGTACTTCATGATGCATTCATCACAAGAGAACAATGTCGTGTGATTGCATCATTTTTAACGATCTTCCCCCACCTCAACTCCCAAAAATGCCAATATTATTTTGGCAAATATTGCTAAACATGCATACTCTGAGAACGTATGTGGGATTAAGCTTTCGTATTTGGTGATTTATCAACAAAATTCTGCAGTATAACAGACACCAACAGATTTTTGTCTGAGTCCTATTTCAACTATCGGAATAGGCATCGAAATAGACATAATCGGCAGAGAAATAATCAGTAATCAGTTCATAGCAAGTATTGATAATCAGTTCATCACTAGACCACACGGGGACGTTCTCATCTAGACATTATATGGAGTCATCCTACCAAGGGACAATGACATCCCTCCATAAATACAACCTGTAGACTGTGCTAAAGGTTTTGGGGTTTTGGGCTCGGGCACCCATCCTGACTGAATGGTCGCGACCAAAAGGGGACGTTCTCATCTAGACATTATCTGGAGTCATCCTACCACGTTACAATGAAATCCCATCATAAATATGACATGTACACTGTGCTAAAGGTTTTCAGGCTTTAGGCCCCTGTGGCCGTTACATTTGACCAATCACGACCAAAAGAGGACGTTCTCATTAAGACATTATATGGAGTCAACCTATCAAGCTACAATGAAATCCCTCCATAAATACAACCTGTAGACTGAGCTAAAGGTTTTCAAGTTTTGGGCCCAGGCAGTCATCATGGTTGACAGATTGCGACCAAATGGGGAAGTTCTAATCTAGACATCATACAGAGTCATCCTACCAAGTTACAACGAAATCCCTCCATATTAAATATGACCTGTAGACTGTGCTAAAAGTTTTTGGTTTTCGGCTTGGGCAGTCGTCACAGTTGACAGATCATGGCCAAAAGAGTACATTCTCATCTAGGTATTATACAGAGGCATCCTACCAAGTTACAATGAAATCCCTTCATAAATATGACCTGCAGACTGTCCTAAAGGTTTTCGGGCTTTGGACCCGTGTAGCCATAATGACAGACCGACCACAACCAAAAGGGGACTTCCTCATCTAGACATTATACTCAGTCATCCTACCAAGTTACAATGAAATCCCTTCATAAATACGACTTGTAGTCTGTGCTAAAGTTTTTCGGGTTTTGGGCTCGGGCAGCAATCACGGTAGACTGATTGCCACCAAAAGGGAACATTCTCATCTAGACATGACTTCAAACCTGCATATGAGATTTTGTGATGACCGGACAAGAACTATGTGGTCTAGCCTGTGCTAAAGGAAAATGTGAACAGGCTCGGAGACTAACAGATTCACAGACTAACAGACTTCTGCATGCATGATGGCAATAGCTTATCTTTCAAGTTAAGCTAAAAAAATAATTCATCAAATCTACTCATGGCTCTTCATAGTAGACATGACTGGTTTGAGGAAAATTTAATCTAAATTTAACTCAAGAAATGATCGGTCAGAAGGTAAATTCAATTTACAGGGGAAATTTTGGTTAAAGAGTGCTGATATTATACTTATTATAGTGGCAAAAGATTTCCTGTCCTGTAATAGCCACCAGCAGCATGCAAGGAGTTAATTAGTATAACGTCATTTTCACTGTAGGTTGTATAGTTTATGCCAGGTGTTTTTTTACAGAAATGCCCATCACTGTGACAATGAGTGAAGAGGATTAAAATCTGCAGCAAATCATTTCTGACTCAGCAACTGCTAGTGTTGAGGATTAACACTGTTAAGAAAATGGTTGATCACTGCAAAAAATGAAAGTGTCAATGACACTGTAGCTCAATTAGACAAACTTGAACTTGGTAAGTTACATGTGAAATGGCAAAATTGAAGATCACTGGTACAAATGTTATTTGGTGAAATTTCAACATAACAGCATTGGGTGTGCACAATGTCAGAGCAATACATGCATTTTTAAATGTAAACTGGAAGGCTGGCTAAAGGAAGAATGATGATATACAAATGCAGTAATTTCAAAGGTTATTGTAAACGGCAACTTTTTTCACAGAAATGAATGCTAATCAATAGCTCTTATCTAGAGATCTCGCTTAATGAGAACACCAAGTTCAAAAACAATCCTACAATAAATGTGCCCAGCAGGCCATCTCAAAGAAGAATGCTGATGCACAAATGCAATAAATTCAAAGACTGTTGCTAACAGCAATACTTTTCGATGGAAATGAAAGAAAATTGATAGCTCCTACCTTTGTCACCCTGAATAAGCAAAGTTTCAAAACAACCCGATAATGAATGCACCCTCTGAGGCTTGCCAAAGGAAGATGTTAATGCACAAATGCACTAAGTTTGAAGGTTGCTGCTGGTGGAAGTGAGTTTTTTATGGAAATTCATAAATACACCCTGCAGAGAGTATGAAAGGGATAAGCTACTGCATTAAGTTGAAAGGCTGGTGCTAAAAACAATAATTTTTTCTGGAAATGAAATGAAAAAAAATCATAGCTCAGATCTGGAGGTCACCCCAAACACACATACCAAGTTTCAAAGTGATCAGATCATAAATGTGCCCGGTAGGGCATTCCAGAGGAATACATTGATGCCTGACTAAAGTAAGTTTCAAGTCCAAAGGTTGTTGTTGCCAATTGCAATGTTTTTTGACAGAAATGGAAGAAAATCGATAGCTCCCATCCAGATGTCACCCTAAACAAGCATGCCAAGTTTCAAAGCAATCCAATCATAAATGTGCCCAGCAGGGTGTGCCAAGGGGCTATATCGATGCCTAACTAAACCAAGTTCAAAGGTAGTTGCCAACGGCAACATTGTTTGATGGACAAGGAAGACAATCAATAGCTCCCATCCAGAGATCACCCCAAACATGCATACCTAGTCGCTAAATGATAAATATGCCCTGTAGCTCCCATATAGATGTCCCTCCAAACAAGCAGACAAAGAAAGTTTCAAAAGCAATTCAGTCATAACAGTGCCCTGCAGGGTGTATCAAGGGGAAATATTGATGCCCAACTGCACTAAGTTCATGAAAGGTCGCTGCCAACGGCAATTATTTTTTACGGAAATAGAAGAAAAGTGATAGCTCCCATCTAGAGGCCACCCCAAACAAGCACACCAAGTTTCCATGTGTTTCATTCATAAATGTACCCTGCAGGGTGTGTCAAAGGAAAATACTGATGCACAACTGCACTTAGTTTATCAAAGGTCATTCATTGTCAATGGCAACATGTTTTGACAAAGAAGAAAATCAATAGCTCCCATCTAGAGGTCACCCCAAACAAGTATACAAGGTTTCAAAGTGATCCGGCAATCAGACCTGGCATTTTCAGTAGAGCGATTTATTTGCTCGGCTACTGCTCGTCTTAAAAAAATTGAGGGCAAAAAATAGCCCTCCTAGCCTTAGAAAATAATGATTACCACAACAGGCTATTCCTAAAACCCACGTTTTCAGATCTCTGCTATGTTAGTGATCTCTGCAATATGGCCACACTGCACCTCCCACACCTCCAGGCCTTACCAAGGCCCAGAGGTGTGGGAGGGGCAGTGTAGCCGTCTCACATAGACTACCTGGTTAGCAGCACCAAATAAAAGGTACAAAGCCCACTGGGCAAAATTCATTAATAGTACAACTTCATTTTGCCAGTTTTAGCTTTTGTAAGCTTGAGAAGAGCTAATGGCTCCCCAAGGCCATGTGAGGAGAGTGATTTTTAGCCCTCCTGCATTTTTAAGAATGCCAGGCCTGGGCCATAAATGTGCCCTGTAGGCCATGCCTAAGAATATATTGATGCCTGACTAAACTAAGTTTAAAGATCATTGACGGAAATGGAAGAAAACCAATAGCTCCCATCTGGAGGTCAGCCCAAACAGGCATTCCCAGTTTCAGTACAATCTGGTCAAAAATGTTCCCTGCAGGGTGTGCAAAAGGGAGAAATATTGAGGTCTGACTAAACTAAGTTCAACGGTCATTGCCAGCTGCAACATTTTTTGACGGGAATGGAAAAAAATCGATGTCTCGAGATCTATAGATCACCCCAAACAAGCACACCAAGTTTCAAAGTGATCCAATCAAAAATTTGCACTGCATGCCACTCTGTGCCAAAGGGAAATATTGATGCAAAGCTGCACTAAGTTCATCGAAGGTCGCTGCCAACGGCAGCATTTTGTGACGCATTTTGATAGCTTCCATCTAGAGGCGATTCCACACAAGCATACCAATTTTCAGACCAATCTGATCATAAATGTGCCCTGCAGGGCGTGTCAAAGGAATATAT
Source organism: Pictodentalium vernedei (assembly GCA_031216915.1). Classification (NCBI taxonomy): domain Eukaryota; kingdom Metazoa; phylum Mollusca; class Scaphopoda; order Dentaliida; family Dentaliidae; genus Pictodentalium; species Pictodentalium vernedei. The sequence goes on along the minus strand of CM062293.1, from coordinate 418,353,402 downwards.
TGATGCCTGACTAAGTTCAATGGGAGTTGCCAGCAGCAATATTTTTTGACGGAAATGGAAGAAAATCGATAGCTCCCATCTAGAGGTCACCCCAAACAAGCATACTAGACTTCAAAGCAATATATGAGGTCTGACTAAACTGAGTTGCCAGCGGAACCATTTTTTTTTACGGAAATGGACAAAAATCGATAGCTCCCATCTGGCGGCCACCACAAACAAGCATACCAAGTGTCAAAGTGATCTGATCATAAATGCGACCTGCAGGGTGTGCCAAAGGAAATTGTGGATGTACGTATGCCAACAGACGAGAAGTGATGGCAATAGCTCAACTAGACAAAAAATAAAGATCATATAGCAGAACATTTTTCCCAAATACCTGATAGGAGGAGCCTATGACCTATGTCTTTCACAATCATTCGCCGAGAGAAAATTCTCTTGGGATATTTTTACATTAAATGACCAGTGGCAATTGTTTGTATTATTTCCACCAGTTTGACAAATAATACAATCCTTATTTGTTACATCAACCTATCCTGAGAATCCTTGAATTTAATTATTCTGAATCTCCAATTCTCTCAAAGCAAAACCCAGTAACAGGTTATGAGGTAAGCTATTTATGTCGAGGTCTGCACGATTTGAAAAGTTTTCTGGAAAGGTTTTCAGAAAGCAATTGAAGAATTATGTACAAGTACAACTTAAATGTCAGTTGGTAAAATACCTGTAGTCACAATTTACTTTAGACTGTGTATTTAATAATTTTAAAAAACGATCATAATTCACCCTTTGAAGGTTTGACAAAGTAGCAAAGTCTAATTTATACAAAATAAATTAAATTATTATGAAAACAATACAGACAGGCAATATACTGTAAACACTGTTTGATATCAGTATTGAGTCTACACAAATTTACAGTACCGAGGGAATCTCAGTTTACCAAAAATTTCAGTACTGAAAAATATTCCTGACATTAGTTAAAAAATAAAATGGTAAACAGTAAATTATGCATAATTGCAGACACGTAGATAGAGAAAGGCAGTTTTCAAATTTCATGTCGGCTCCGGTTTCAGTTTCATTCAAAGAGTCAGGTTTTCGGTTTTGGTTTTCATTGTACAAACATAACAATACATTGCATTTGCATATAAGATGTATTTGGTACCAGTCGATGTCACAGGAACTCCCTTTCCAAAGCAATGCACCTGTGTGTGTAATATAACGGTACTCTGATATCCTATATCTGAAATTATTTTTGCCTTGAGTCTGTTGCAAAATTAGCCCCCCTCCCCCCCCCCCCCCCCCCACACACACAAAATACCTGTGTTTAAAAATTATGCCGAGCATACAAATTTTATTGAGTAAAAGTCACTCACTCATATAGGTCATTGTAACCCTAAATTTCCACCAAACTTCAACTGTGATTTTGACTTTTGACAATGGCTTTGGAGTTCAAGCTTTTCAAAATTACATGTAGAAATAAATATATTTGTCATAAAAATGTTGAACAAGTGACAAGATCCAGTTCTGCAAAGGAAATCACATTTGATAAATAGATGAACATGATAAAGTAATTTTGTCACCTATTTTCACAGTAAATACCATGCTCGAACACAATACCAATTACTGCAGATGTTCTGAAAAAGGGGTATCGCGACTCTGAAGTTTGAAAACAAGGTTAACTTGAGGTTGTTTCTCTCTTTGAAGACCTGATTAGAGTTTTTCAACACTGAAGTTGAAAGTTGAGATGACAGATTTTCTGTAATATTTCGGTTTCGGCTTTGAGAACAAAACCAATACCGAACCGAATTTTCGTTAACCACCCATCTCTACAAGTAGAATCCATGGCTATGTGTGTTTAAAGGCATTTTCCACATGTCATTTCACGTCACAGAAAAACTCAAGTAGGTATTTTCTCTCAGCTTTTTTGTAACCTCAGATGACCAGTGACGAGTGCCCTTGTTACTTCCAACATTTTTACAATTTTGCAGCTTTGTCTGCGGTAAACAGACCTACAGCCAGGGAGTATACCCACAATACCACTCAATATTGGTTTTGGTGCTTACATGTATGTTGATGACACCGAATACTGTACCAAAAGCAAAGTAAATCATTTCAAAAATGCTGATACCAAAATCGAACTTGAAATTTTAATGACACACTACTCTAGAAAACACCAAAATCGAACTTGAAATTTTAATGACACACTACTCTAGTAAACAAACCTTTAGTTGCTTTTGGTTCAATCTGTAATGATGCCATTGAGATATGGAATGATTTCTTGACGATTTGGAAATACCTTTTTCCTCCATCAAGTGTTACTCCTAAAAATATATGTATAAAGAAATATTAGTTTGATGATGACTCTAAAACATGACTGTGTAAAAAAGATGATGACACCTTTGTATCTAAACCAGCGACTCAGGTGAGCCTAAACTGCTCACCTGGATAAAGTTGTCTACAATGAATAAGGTTATTACAGTTGAACCTTTCTTGAGTGATTTCTCTCATTGGCGATAACTGCCCATTAATGACTGTATTTTTGAAGCACCAACAAAATCAATCACAAATCTGCCACAAGTGACCACCTCTTGAAATGCACACCACTATTTTTTAATAAAACAAAGTGAGCGGTAGTAAATTTTGTTTCTTAACATACCTACCACAATTGTTTACAATTGGCTGTAACGTAAGTGCAAGCCCTACTTCAGAACTGAAGCTTAAGAAACTTTTCCAAACAAGTTGGAAAAGTAATAGAGTGCAAAAGCACGAAAAAGATCGAAAAAGGGTCAAGCAAGATAGCGCTCGACATTACAGGTACTCTCTCTGTACACCTCTTGCATTTACCGAGCACATGCCTAACAACCGTGACGTCAATTCCGTATTTCCAACAAGAAGTTTGTGATTCAGCAGGGAAGTTTGTGATTTAGCACGGAGGCATTGATATCAAAGATATCCCCAAGGAGGGTGGGCCTCCGGTAAACAATTGTGGTAGGTATGTTATAAAACAAAATTTACTAAAAAATTTTAATTTCTTTTCAACCTACTCACAACTGTTTACAATTGGCTGAATAAACAATAGAAGGAGGTGAATCACATAACCAATACCAACAAGAGCAGCAGACAGAAAAGCAAGGAGGGCAGAGAATAATAGCGAAACCTGTAATGAAGAAAGAGAGAAGGCACCTGAAAAGAACAAGGCTGAGCGGAGCACAAACCCAATAAAAACAAATTTAACGAGGATGCACAACAGCCTGAGCAGCAATGAGAGGGCCTAAAGAAAAAAGGTCCTCAGATTGCTGCTGTAGGTAGCGGAAATAAAAGGAGGAGAAGGTAGAAGCATTCCTTCAGTAAGCTGCATTCTTAACATCTGGGAGCGAAACAAAATTGGCAAATGTCCAGGATGTAGAAATGGCAAGAACCTCATGAGCATTAAACCGGTTCGAAACAAGATCCGAAGCAGACAAGCTGGAATAAGCCAGCTTGATTGCAAGACAGATCCACCTGAAAATAGAATGGGAAGAGATAAACTACCTCCTAGGAATGAGAGACAGAAAGAATCTCTTCCAACCACTCCAAATGAACTGAGTGTGATTAATGTAAGTCTTGATTGCATGAACAGGACAATGAAGAGGCCTCTGGCCATCAACAACAGGGAGAGTCCGAATGCAGATGGGAGGAGGTACTGAATCAGGAAGTTGATTCTTGGCCAGAAAAGAGCAATCAGTAGTGAATGTGACACTGTTAGCCTCATTTCTGAAGAAAGCAGAATCAACAAAAAGTGCATGAAGCTCACTGATACATCGGACAGAAGCAAACGCTAGAAGGAAAGCCATCTTATAGGTGAGAGAATGCATATTGGTCTCAGATAAAGGCTCGAATGGTGCCCCCTCCAAACAGAGCAACACCCATGCCAAGTTCCACTTGGGTGTAAGATGCAAAACTCGAGGACTCTTCAAAGAAAAGTGCCGAATGAGTTTGGAGAGAAAAAGATTACGATCGATGCACTGCTTTCCCACATAAGAGAAAGTATCAGACAGCATAGACCGATAGCCCTTTATCATAATAGGCAGGAGGCCCTTGGAGTCAAAAAGGTATACCAGAAAATCCGCAATTTGAGCGACTGACGGATCACGGTAATCCACATTTTGATCTGTACACCAGCGGCAGAAAACCTTCCACTTCACAGCATAAGTCATGCCAGTGGAATGTTGCTGCGATGCAGAAATGCACTCTACTGTTCGTCTTGAAAAACCTCTACGTCGCAGACAGGACCTGATAAAAGACAGGCGTGAAGGGACAGGCTCACCAGGTTGTTGTGATACTTCCTGGGACGACCCTGGGAAAGAAGATCGCGATGTAGAAGTAGACGAATCGGCCGATCTGCCAACAGAGGCCGCAGTAGATTGATCCACACCCTTTGTGGAGAATGAGGTGCGATCAGAATGATCCTGCAACGGCAAGCACGAATCTTCGCCAACACTTGAGGAAGAATTGGTGCAGGAGGGAAGGCATAGACGATCCAACCTGTCTAGAAACATAGCGTCTGCTGTAAATGACAGAGGATCTGGACAAGGAGACAAAGGTCTCTACCTGATAATTCCAGCGAGTGGTGAAAATGTCCACCAGAGGACACCCCCATCCCTCGCAAATCGTCTGAAACACTGACCGATGCAGCATCCATTCGATTGGAAGGACACTGTGTCGCGTCGGGACAGGGAGTCTGCTAGGACGTTGAAATGTCCGGGAATGTGCCAAATGACCACCCAAGTGTTTATATTCCGCACCAACAGTAGGAGATAGCAGATACATGGGAATCGAATGTGTGCCTCCTTGATTCCGTATGTAGGCCACTAATGTCGGACTGTCCGAAAGAAGTAGGACAATGTGGTCCGACAGGTGAAAGATCCAAAGCCGAAAACTCAACAGAAGAGCAAGGAGCTCCTTCTGGTTGATATGAAGGCCCACCTGCTCGCTGTCCCACTCGCCTTGAGTGGACAGACCGAGAGGATCCAACGTCGCACCCCAGCGCCGATCACTGGCATCCGCAGTAAGGATGCGATCGGTCAAAAGAAGATCCAAGAGGACACCCTGTGTCAACCAGAGAACATCGGCCCAAGTGTGCAGGTGACAAAGCAGGGACCGAGGAATAGGAAGTTCCAGGTCCAGAGGATCTACATTCGGCCGTCAATGATCCAACAGGAAGTGTTGGAGAGGTTGGACAAACAAGCCACCGAGTGGAATGAGATCTGTCACTGAACCGTGAAGACCCAGCATCCGAAGGAAAGTCCTGGCCGAGACTGAGGAAGATTGAAGCAGGTTCCAAGTCAAGGTGGAAAGAATCGTCGCCCGGGCATTGGTAACCGACACCAGATTGTGAAGAGTGTCAAAATCCATTCCCAAATGACGAAATTACTAAGAAGGAAGGAGATCAGACTTCTCGCAATTGACTCTGAAACCCAGCGATGCTAGCTGGCAAAATAACTGCCAGAGATCGGACTCCAGAACAGCAGCATTGTGGTGTCGTTGGAGGATGTCGTCCAGGTAGGCTGACGAAGTCACAGCCGACTGAGTAAGGTGAAAAGCAAACGCATGTGACATCAGTCGGTTGAAGGCCCAAGGAGCCAGGTTCAACCCGAAAGGGAGAGCTTTGAATTAATAGACTCGATCCCGAAGGTATTTCCATGACGCCAGATGAATGGGTTCATGGAAGTAGACATCCTTCAGGTCGATACTGGCAGCAAGGTCGCCCTCATAAACTGAACGTCGAACCGAACGGAAAGTCTCCACACTGAAACGAGGTGCTATAATGGACTCGTTCAGGATACTCAGATCGATGGCAGGATAAACTGCCCCTTTTTCTATTGCACCAAGAAAAGTCTCGAGTAAAACCCTGGTGAAAGGGTTCCTGACCACCTCGATCGTCCCTTTGGAGAGGAGATTGTCGATCTCCTGCACCAGAAGGTCCTGATGCAGAGAATTGGAAGGGACCTGAGTCGAGAGGGGCACCTGAGATGAACAGGGGTGCCGACGGAAGGACAGTCGCAGACCGGATTGGATGACGTTAAAAACAGCGACAGCCTTCCCCCGACTGGTGGCGAATCAAGGTGAAGACCTTCATTTGCAGCCTCGATGAGGCCCCAGAGGGGAGAAACCACCCCCTCGGGAAGCAACAGAGGCCTGAGACTTTCCTCCCTGAGGCTGCCAGTGAGCCTGGCCGCATCGGTGCTTCTTCTGAGCAGAAGGAGCAGACAGAGCCGAAGGTGTAGCCGACATGGCAGATGCAGCAGGACGCTTGGCGGGCCTGGAACGACCACACCCGCAGCAGCAGGAGGGTCCAGCGGTCATAGCAAAAGCTGGTCCTTCGAATGACGAAGAACCTTACCACGGACAGCTTCCACGGAACCGTGGAACAACTGAGGTCTAACCAAAGAAGCAGATCTCAGAGCAGCATGCTGCTCAGAAGGAAGGGATGGAGAAGAATCCAACACCACATCCCAGCATACCATCTCCAAATTAGCCGTGTTACAGGCGTGAGGGTGTGTCAAGTTCATAAGAGCATGTGACAAAAACACGAAAAGGCACCTGAGCATCATCAAACTCCCCTGGTGGAAAGGACGCGAAAAGGCACCTGAGCATCATCAAACTCCCCTGGTGGAAAATATTCAGCCAGGGCAGCGACGTCATGATCCGCTAGAGATAACATACCCAGCATCTCTCGGACAGGCCCACCATAGACTCAACTACTGACATCGGGAGAACTTAGGCTTAGTCAACCCGAAGGAAGAAGAATCCTCATCCACAGTAGTCATCCCTTGGAAGACTGGTGGAGAGACGGAATTGTAAACACGAAACCACGACGGAGGCAGAAAGGCATCAGCTAGTGAGAAGAACCTCGGAGGGCCTTAGAACGCATTTTGACATCAAAGCCCTGGAAGGACTCAACAACCTGAGCCGATTGCAGAGGACGCAAAACCTCAGAGCTAGAAGGCTCAACAGGGTTACGGCGCTCCAGAGGACTGCGGCCAGACGGTCACTGATGGCTTGTCTGAAGGATGAATGTCTGGCAATAAGCCAAAGACAAAATCCAAAGCCTGCCCCAAGACTGACGATGAGGCCCATCGCCTTCAAGAAAATCGTCATCCTCTGTAGCAGAAGAGATGTAGCCCAACTCGGGCTGACCAGCAAAAACCTCCTGTGAATACTGTGCAGTATCCAAAGGGCCAGGAGAGGAATCTCGGCCATCGACCAAAGGAGGTTGTGCCTCAGGATGAATCCAACTTGAGGGTTGCTAGAAAGCAACCGAGTGAGCCCCAAAATGGCCTGACGCAGCTCACCCTGAGAATCCGTCGTAGCAGCATCGCCCGACGGAGTGTCTTCCCAATGGACCCTTCTAGCAGAAGAACCCAAATCCTCAGAAGGGACCGACAATGAACGTCGATCAGCAGACAGAATAGGGAGACAGCGAGAAGACACCGGAGGATAGTACCGATTGTGATGCCCAGGCGCAATCAGTGACCTCTGTGGAGCAGAAGGCCCTGACTGCAAATCCTCTAAAGAGATGATCAATGAAATCAAGCTTCCTGTCGACGGAAAACAGAACAACAATGGTTGTGTTAACATGCGGGGGAAAAACAAGACTATGTTTGAGAAAACAAGCAAAAATATCATCAAATAGTAATCAATTTAGAAGCTTGAAAAGGATACAATCCACTTGCACATAAACAGACAAGAAGCACCATACAAATAAAGTTGTTCATGAAGATAACAGCTAATAGCACGAGTCACAAAATTTCCTACCAGCACAATGGCGGAAATAAAAGGAAGTGATGTCATGGTTGTTGCGCATGCACTCGGTAAACGCAAGAGGTGTGCAGAGAGAGTACCTGTAATGTCGAGTGCTGGTCTCGCTCGACCCTTTTTCGATCTTTTTCGTGCTTTTGCACTCGATTACTTTTCCAACTTGTTTGGAAGTTTCTTAAGCTTGAGTTAGTTCTGAAGTAGGGCTTGCACTTCTGTTACAGCCAATTGTACACAATTGTGAGTAGGTTGAAAAGAAATACCCTCCCTTTCCCATTCAGCCATCTGAAGGTGATTCAATTAACCGTTTATCCAATGACGCAGACAAAGCCAGCCAGCATTATTGCACAAAAATCTCTATTCAATTTCAAATTTATTATGTTTTCAATTTTTGCCTCAAATACAAGCTTAAGAATCCTCATTAGAACGAGTTCATTGAGCTCATTCCAATGAGGGGCAATAAGCTACGTTTTTCTGAAAAATTTGTTTTTGTTATAGTTAGAATTTATTTTCTAAGTGTCATCTGCTCTCCGAACTGGGTGAAGGGATATCTGATTGTATTCAGTTCAGTGGAGCCCTGTCAACTGAATAACAACTTTCAAATTGCCATTACTGAAATTTTGATACTAAAGTGTTATGGAAGGAAGGATGTCTCGATGCACGGATGGTGCATCTCAATGCATGGACAGACAGATGGACACCACTCATTACTATAAAAGAAAACTAATTTACTGCATGGAAACCAAAAATCTATTTACAGTAACTGTAACCTTGACTTACTGACCCCAAATGCAATCCCAACGGTCAACACCTCAAATACAATCCCACTATCAAGCTATAGCTTTTTACACAAAAGAAAACCCAAGTTATTGCTGGAAAACCAAAAATCTATGAAGATCTATTTACAGTAAGTGACCTTGATCTCTAACCCCAAATGCAATCCCAATGATCAACACCTCAAATGCAATCACAATATGAAGTTATAGCTTTGTACACGCACGAAAACTCAAGTTATTGCACGGAAGTCAAAAATCTATTTATATTAACAGTGACCATGACCTTTGACCCCCCCCCCCCTCCAAATGCAATCCCAAATGGTCGACACCTCAAATGCAATCAAAATATGAAGCTGTAGCTTCACACACGAAAGAAAACTAAACTTTTTGCATGGAAATCAAAAATCTACCTATAGTAACAGCGATCTTGACCTATTGACCTCAAATGCAAGCCCAACGGTCAACCCCCTCAAGTGTAATCGCAATATGAAGTTATAGCTTTGTACACAAAAGAAAACTAAAGTTATTGCATGGAAACCAAAAAAATCCATTGATAGCAACAGTGACCTTCACCTTTCACCTACAGATCCCAAAAGCAATCCTGACCATCATCCCATTACAAGCAGGCTGCCTGTGAAGAATGGGTACTGTGCGAACAAGGGAACAAAAGTTATTGCCCGGAAACAAGTGTAATGAATGGACAGATGGATGAATGGATGGACAAACGAACTGAAGGATGAATGGACAAAGTGATTACAAAATACCCCCCTTTGTGGGGGGGGGGGGGGGGGGGGTATAATAAAAATAAAAGTAACAATTATTACCCTCTGGGGGCAAGCACAGAAGTAGCAAGTAGGTCATGTTATTCACTGTAAGGGCTTTGGCAATCACAAAAACCAGGACTGATGACTGAATAAACCATGTGTTAACCATTTGTGCTTCAAACATCAACTACAACCTTCCATCTGGAATATGAACTGAAACACTTCGTGACAGTATAAAGGATTTCAAGGTGAATGTTGATAATTTAATACTGGTGTTTTAACTTCTACCTGTTATTTAATAATTCCAAATTATTCAGTAATTTTCCGAGATATCAGGGAACCTTTTCTAAATCGCTGGTTACATTTTCCATTGGACGCAGGTATGGGATGTGCTGGATGATCAGGTTGTAGCCACCATTTGAAAAATGATCTTCAATATGGCTTTAATATCACCCCAAGTTTGTTCAGGACATATCACCTCAGAAAATAATTTTCTCTTTACTGTCCCCATTTGGACTTGAACACTGTCGGATGCAGCCCTTGTAATTGGCGTCGGCACTCAGCAGTGACGAGGTGATTTTGTTTTGTGTTGGCAGAAATATTGCCGATGCCAAACAGTGTGTCTGTGTGCGTTAAAAGTAAAACAGAGCATGGGCGAAAATTATCAGATGAACAGATGCAGATTAAAAAGATTATGTCTTTTTGACAAAACATCCTATTAATTTAGAACAATATATCCCACCATTATCTAGAACAAACTCCATCTTAATAATAGAAAGAAACACGGATTGTGTCCGGAGCAGAACATCATTTTGCTGAAAAGGCAAAAGACGTTTCCGTCAGAATTGATACGTTTACCCGGGAACAATTGGACCTAGGAGATTTTGGCCTTCTATTATTAAGAGAAAGTTTGCGGTAAAAAATTAACAAATTATTCTTAGCAAAGGCCAATTAAGTATTTTAAAAATGTTAATTTGGTTTATTCATCAGTGCGGATCTGTCGAATAAAATGAATGTGTGTCAGTTGCGATGGTGAGGGTTAAGTTACATGTAATGATGTTGGGAATTTCGGAATACAGGAGAAGCGACTCAAAACAAAGTCGGTCCATGCGAGAACTCGGTCCAACACAAATTTGGTTCATAAGAAAACTCAGCCCGCGTAATTATTGAAGCTTAGCTCATACAAAATCGGCTTGTGCAAGAAAACCCTTTTGAGATCCCGGGAGAGATATCTACTGAAAAAAGTTAACATCAGAGTTCCTTCTGCTTCTTGCTTCTGCAATTTTAAGTAAACATGAGGCACCTTTCAAAACAAAACAGAAAAAACATCGTCACAAAATTGGAGTGTAAAACGGACAGGGACAATTCGCCCCAGAGACAACCCGCCCCAGGCCTATCTTTGGGGCGAGTTGTCACGATTTTTTCTGATTTTTGAAAAAACTACGGAAATATGAAACAGAGGAATATTGTGTACTTTCGCAACCCGTTCAGTGTCACAAGTGTCAGAAATTTTGGCACTTGCTACACAAATGCAACGGGAACAACAATGTATGAAATGCGACGACAAACACATCGCGAAGGCGTGCAATGCCACAACTCTGGAAAGCCCAAATTGCGAGGCAACACCCCAGCAATTAGCGGGAGTGTAGCCACTTCAAAAAAGTAAAAATAAACATCCAGCTTAAAGCTCTAAACTCATCTTCACCTTATTCCATGTGCACCCTAATGGCTGGCTCTATTTTGTCCACTGGCATTTTGTCTACGCACTTCCTATATCATATTCAAATAGCTGATAACTGTGTTGCGTGAAAAACTTGGGGTGGGTTGTCCCAGGGCGGATTGTCCCAGTCATGTCCCTGGGGCGAGTTGTCCCGTTCCCTTGTAAAACGGGATACGATTCGAATCAGAATTAGAGGGGGGGGGGGGGGGGGGGCGAATGCAGGAAAGTTAAGGTGTGTGTTTAAGGATGGGGTCAGGGTTGGCATCACCGATCTCCAATTTTGGAAGTGGGGGGTGGGCAACACGAATTAGAGGGTAGGATTGAATCTGGGAATGAAGGGGCAGGGGCAGTACACAAGTCAAAGTGGAACTGATAACAAACTTTGTTATTAGTTCTTCCAAAACCTGTGCAACCCCCCCCCCCCCCCCAACATTATATTATTTATTCATAAAACAGATACCTATTTTTATATTGATAAAATTTTATTATTTTTTGTTGTAATCCGTTCATGACATAACAATAATATTATATATGATCAATAAGGAATACAATTAATTAACATCATGCGTGTCACATTTACTCAAGAACAATGTCAAATTAGGACCACTCAAACTTTGAAAGAATCCGGTGACGGATTTTATACACATAAATAATTTACAAACTGAAAGTGATGGAGTCCAGAGCCCTCCCCTCCCAACCCCCCCCCCCCCCCCCCAGCACTGATCTCGGAATGGAAAAATGTTCACATCTGATGTGAATATTTTACCATACCATTTTTTGTTACCGAGTACCTGGACAATAGTGGTTATAACTTGGTCAAAACCGTCTCAGGTGACTATCTTCCCAGGGATGCCCATCCCGATACACGTGGTGTTAATCTTAAAGTGGAAGTAAACAAGCCCACCTGACATGCAGTATGGGTTTGATAACCTCAACCAAATTATTGAAATTATGGAAACAAAAGGGACAAAATTAATCAAAATTTGGATCTTTGTTGAGGTAGACTGACACGGTTTGAGGTGACCGGTTTTTAACTCACTTTGCCACCAAAATGTTATTCGCTTTTTTCGTGACAGTGATATGTTCAAACAACGACGAACAATGTAAAACTTACCACATGACGTATAAGAATTTTATTCAGGGACTTCAAATCGACACACTCACACAAAAGCTGCACTCATCAAAACGCCTCTAAGTCTCTCGTAAGTCTTGTTTTTGTTAACAATAATAATTTTTAGAAAGTGTGGACGCAAAGTGTTTTTCAGCCGACGCAAACTGCCGTTGCCTCAGCATTTTTTTTGGTTGCGGCGAATTTTCTGAATTGCAAGGGTTGCGGATGCAAGCTTAGGTTCCAATTCCCAAATACACATACTTCTGAATTTAAATGAATATCGCTCAAAGTTGTGGTGTATTCCGAGAATATTCAAGGTTTTTTTTTTACTCACCGATTCAAAAAATATGGGTTGCAAGGAAAAAAAGGGACGGTCAGAAAACCCTTACTACATATATTATTTACTTGACATAAGGGAAGGCATTTTCAATTTGAGAATCACACAGTATCAGGCTTTTAAAAATTGCACGAACCAAACTAGCGTTTAGTTTGTGTACCGTTCGAGCAAACGTCCTCTGGCTTAACCTTTATTCTGTTTGTGCAAGTTCTTTTCTGTAATGTGAAACATCCACCGAAAAAATGAAATGGGTTAAGCAAAAAAAAATTGGGTTAAGCAATTATTTTTTGCTCACCCGAATTTTGGGTTGAGCAAAATTTCAATTTTTAAAGGCCTTCAGTATTGAATCTTTTTTGCGTTTTCCCAAACAATTTATATTTTTAATTGGTATTGATATAACTTGAATCAATGTAACAACAGCATAATTCTATGCAGGGTTTGACACTGATCTGTGGTTTTTTACATTGTAAAACATACTTTATGTGTGGTGGAGAGGGGGGGGGGAGACTAGGGGCTACACCTACAGTACGTGGAGAGTGGATTGTAACTAAATCACCCGCGGAGTGGAGTTATCACCCAAGCTATAACTTTCAAATTTTGTACACATCGACAAAAAACACAGGCAGAGTTTCAGTCAATGGACCTCCGGGTTTAACCCGGAGGTCCATTGGCTGAAACTTTGCCTGTGCTGGTTAGGCTTTGCAACAAATTTGCAATTATTGCTTGGGTGGAATCACCACTCTGCGGGTGATTTAGTGATAATACACTCTCCACGTACTGTACTTATGACTTATAGTTTTATCTCTAAACATGTGATATTCTATTCCAAACCATATGTTTGTTTGGGAAAAATTGTCCGAAAATTTTGAACAATGTTTCATGGTTCACAGGTGTGGTTCATGATGCATGCACACACACATACCCACAAGTTAAGCCACATTTTGAGTGAATTCATGGACAAGACTTTTACTTTTAACTGTATGGGTCCCTTCTACTCAGAAAATCTTTTTGCACTCCATGTTTGTCAACATTTTCTATCCCGGGGGAATCTTATAGAAAATCTGGAAGATAACATATATGTACAGAGCGATCAACTTTTGAATACTTCTACTATTCAGTGACCACAATCAATACATTGATTATTCTGCTATTTTATGAGGAGTGCATTTTTAAAAACAAAAAAAAAAACAAAGCAGTAAAAAAAACTGGGATAGTTTTGTTTATGTACATGTAAGCTGTATCTGGACCTTGAAGCATTCAACACTGACTAATCCTGATGGTGGGTGTGTGGTTTGTTAGAGTGCTGCAATCCCTTATTGTTCTCTGGAAAAAAGACTCCTTTCTAACTTCTGTTCTATATGATAGTATTTGGAACACCTTCACGGTTGTATTACAGGATAGTTGGTTCGATTGGCTAAGGTTAATTTGTGTATTTGGGGATCACCCCAACCATCCCATGACTGAACCATACACAACTTTTTGACCATACCCCCCCCCCCCACCCCACCCCTCCTGCTGTTCGACATAAAGCTGATTAAAGCATAAAGAATACTTCAACGAATTGCACGCGATGCAAGAGTGTACCATTAAAACTAGAAGTCCTGTCACAAACTGTGCGCTTATCTAGGCTTAATTGCATGTGGGAATTGCACGCAATTACCATATCGAATGGCATCCAAAGCATGGCAGGTTCTCCTGGTTACTCTTAGCAAACACAAAACATATAACTGATTTGTATATGAATTTGTTAGATGTATGTTTGACACGTATAAACTAAAATGCACATTGAGGCGAAAAAAGAAATATTTAAAAAAAAATAGCATTACAACCCTCCAGGGCTCGATTTAACTGGATTAGCATAGCACTTTGCTCTCCAATTTCTGAATTTTTCTATTCAAGATTTATTAGTTTCAAGTGCTTTTGGATCAACTGCTAATCAATTTTCCAGGGTGAATAGTAAATTGCTATTCAAAATTTTCAGATTAAATCAAGCCCTGCCCTCCACTCTCCCTGCAGACCCGAATAAGTAGAAACATAGAAACAATTTTTGTTGGAAAATTTGTAGCTTGTAGTGATGGAAAGGTATCTACCCCATTGCCGTAGGAATGCAAATACATGTACATTTACACCACAAAAGTTGGTTTTAAACTTTTACACATGAACGAAATAGACAAAGCAAATTTGTACCAGCTGAAAATGAAGTGGGAGATTTCTGTTTTTTCAACGCACGTTGTCGCATGCACATGTTTGGTTCCACGATTTTGTGTTGGTGTTAACGTCACATATTTATGCACCATGGCTAATCGTGACACAACATGGAGATGAAGTCAAGTTTAGTCAATCGTTGATCTACATGTTGCCCATTTTAGAGGACTTTCACCCCAAGCATTGGTGACTGGGTCCTATTTTACTAGTAAAGCGGAACTGGTTTACCACAGTAAACAAGTGCTGCTTACTTCCCGGGGTTCCCACGGGGATTGGTTCCACGAGAACGCAAACGTATCGAAGGCACACACATACAATGATACATGCGTTGGGCAGTATGTCTATTTTTTCTGTCTCCGCGTACACATTTAGGGCTTTGTCCTCATCTTAATTGGTTGATGTCATTGCACAGATACATGCAATCATTGAAACATTTATCAATTTGAATGCTTCTAAATAAAACATGGTCGAACACTGTGGCGGAATAATGGACATTAATTAGTCATTATCACTACCAAAACACATCAAACGCTGGCTTTAATTGGAAAGGGGTAATCTATTTAATCCCTTATCCGATTTATCATGGTGTTTGAAAATTAGCCACCGTATGCAACCGGCTGAAAATTGCGTTTTTCACTCATCATCGGGGTGGGTGTTCGAGACAGGATACACTTGGCACATACTTGTAAGGAACTGTATGGGAATTGGCTCTGAAACGCAATTTTTAACATCACTGGAAGCATTTTTACATTCTGTGGGATGTGACGCCCAACTAAATGAGCTATCGTTGAGTCGTAGACCCCAAATTGCTGGGCAACAAAATGTTGCGATTGGCCAAGCACAATTAGAGCAACAGCCCAGCCCTATCCCTATTAACTTCGGTCTTTGGACATTCGAGGAATTTACCTTTTCAACCAAGTTGAAATGAAATGCAATCGATATGTACTGTTTAAAACTTTAATTTGGTATTGTTTTAAAGCCTAGCATGTGGGATTGCCCCCAATCCACGCTTTGTCAAAAAATCTCTTAAATGCATGCAGCGTCTGCGCGTGACCATGGTTCACCGAATTTTAACCAAAGACTCTTTCGACAGAAGTGAGGTAGCTATGCGTCAAATTTTACTACATTTGGTCTACGGATAAAAAAAATTATACAGTGGAACCCTGTTAACTGAATAGCCACTTTGCCAATGAAAATTATTCATTTAACAGGAGTATTCCATCAACAGAAATTGTGTCACTTTCCTGTATTCTAGAGATAAACTTAGCATTTTTTCTGTTATATCATGTTTGACAGAGCTCCATGAGCTCTATCAAACAAGATATAATAAATTAAATAACTGTATTGGATGTACTGAGGCCACATACATGTAGGTCTATAAACAAAGGAACACTGGGGAGAGTGAGGGTAATTTCTCAACAGGTTACAAGCTTTTTATTCAATTAACAGGAGTTCACTCTGTAACCTATATTAAATTAACAGGTCAAATTTGTACTGGAGATATGGTAAATGGTTTTGTGTTGGGAAATTACATTCAATTAACATGGTTATTCAGTTATGAGATATACATTTAACTATATATGGGCTCCTCCGTTTTACCAAAACTGAACTTGCGTTTCTTTTTTCTGACAGTTAGATTTCAGTTAACCAGCCGCCCATTGTTTTCTGCTCTAAATGCGAAAGAGAAAACACAATGTAAATCATCAGTAGCAGTGAAAAAAATATATCAACAACTGCTAAAACTATGTTAGAAACTGCCTCATCGCAAAGGTAATCGGTGAGGTCGACCCACGCTGAAGTTGACCCGAATGAAATCGACCCCAAAAAGTTAAGTCGCCCCACTTTTGGTGATCTCGACCCGAAAAAAGTTAAGTCGACCCATTTTAAAAATCCACTTCAGACCATCTCAGACCCACTTGAAATGGACTGGAGACTGTCTCTGGCCCCATTTGAAAAGGGGGAATATAAGTGATCTTGACCCGAAAAAAGTAATCGCAACCCACTTTTGAAAATGACAAGATACCATCATTAGATTCACTTTTGACACTGACCATCTCAGACCTCGTTTGAAAGGGGAACATAATGAAAGTGTCAATGACACTGTAGCTTAACTTGTGTGTTGTGTTTGATGAAAAGGATAATGTTCAATGTTTATGAAAGGATTATGAAATAAGACAAGAACTGTGATAATTGGGAATATGTTCATTTCTGTTCCCTGTGTGCTATGTTTATGATAAAAATAATATGAGGTGTACACTGTACTAAAGAGCTGAGGGGTGGGTTAATATGACCTCACAGTTAATGTATGTGGCCCTCACAGTTAACGTATATCAACAAAAGTTACCAAGTTATAGTGAAATTATTCCAAAACGAGTCATCCTATCAAGTTACATTAAAATCCCCTCATAAATAAGGCCTGTACACTGTGCTAAAAGTTTTCGGGCTTCGGGCTTCGGGCCCCTGTAGCCGTCAGTTTCCCAATTGCGTCCAAAGGGGACGTTCTCATCTAGACATTATATGAAGACAATCTACCAAGTTACAATGAAATCCCTTAATAAATATGACCTGTAGACTGTGCTAAAGGTTTTTGGGCTTTGGGCTCTGGCAGCCATCATGGTTAAATGATCGCAACCTAAAGGGGACATTCTCATCTGAACATTATTTGGAGTCATCCTACCAAGCTACAATGAAATCCCTTCATAATTATGATCTGTAGACTGTTCTAAAGGTTTTTGGGCTTTGGGCCCCTGAAGCCGTCACAGTTGCCCAATCGTGTCCAAAAGGGGACGTTCTCATCTAGACATCATCTGGAGTGATCCTGCGAAGTTACAATGAAATCCCTTCATAAATATGACCTGTAGACTGTGCTTAAGGTTTTCGGGCTTCGGGCTCGGGCAGCCATCATGGTTGAATGATCGCAACCAAAGGGGACAATCTCATCTGGGCATCATCTGGAGTGATCCTGCTAAGTTACAATGAAATCCCTTCATAAATATGACCTGTAGACTGTGCTCAAGGTTTTCGGGCTTTGGGCACCTGTAGCCATCACAGTTGACCAATCACGACCAAAAGGGGATGTCATCATCTAGGCATTATATGGAGTCAACCTAACAGGTTACAATGAAATCCTTCTATAAATATAACCTTTTGCCTATGTTAAAAGGGGTTTTGGGCTCGGGCACCCATCAAGGCTGAATGATCACGGCCAAAATGGGACGTTCTCATCTAGACATTATGTGGAGTCATCCTACCGAGTAACAATGAAATCCCTTCATAAATATGACCTGTAGACAGTGCAAAAGGTTTTTGGGCTCGGGCAACCATCAAGGCTGAATGATCACGGCCAAAATGGGACGTTCTCATCTAGACATTATTTGGAGTCATCCTACCAAGTAACAATGAAATCCCTTCATAAATATGACATGTAGACAGTGCAAAAGGTTTTCGAGCTTCGGGCACCTTTTGCCGTCAGACTTGCCCAATCATGTCCAAAAGGTGACGTTCTCATCTAGACATTATATGAAGTCAACCTACCAAGTTACAATGAAATCCCTTCATAAATATGACCTGTAGACTGTGCTTAAGGTTTTTGGGCTTCGGGCAGCCATCATGGTTGAATGATCGCAACCAAAGGGGACAATCTCATCTGGGCATCATCTGGAGTGATCCTGCGAAGTTACAATGAAATCCCTTCATAAATATGACCTGTAGACTGTGCGCAAGGTTTTCGGGCTTCGAGCACCTGTAGCCATCACAGTTGACCAATCACGACCAAAAGGGGATGTCATCATCTAGGCATTATATGGAGTCAACCGTACATGTTACAATGAAATCCTTCTATAAATATAACCTTTTGCCTACGCAAAAGGTTTTTGGGCTCGGGCACCCATCAAGGCTGAATGATCATGGCCAAAATGGGACGTTCTCATCTAGACATTATTTGGAGTCATCCTACCAAGTTACAATGAAATCCCCTCATAAATATGACCTGTAGACTGTGCTAAAGGTTTTTGGGCTTCGGGCACCTTTAGCCGTCACAGTAGCCCAATCATGTCCAAAAGGGGACGTTCTCATCTAGACATTATAAGAAGTTAACCTACCAAGTTACAATGAAATCCCTTCATAAATATGACCTGTAGACTGTGCTAAAAAAAGGTTTTCGGGCTTCGGGCTCGGGCAGCCATCATGGCTGAATGATCGCAACCATAGGGGACAATCTCATCTGGGCATCATCTTGAGTGATCCTAAGAAGTTACAATGAAATCCCTTCATTAATATGACCTGTAGACTGTGCTCAAGGTTTTCGGGCTTCAGGCACTAGTAGCCATCACAACTGACCAATCATGACCAAAAGGGGATGTCATCATCTAGGCATTACATGGAGTCAACCTAACAGGTTACAATGAAATCCTTCTATAAATATGACCTTTTGCCTATGCTAAAGGTTTTTGGGCTCGGGCACCCATCAAGGCTGCATGATCGCGATCAAAATGGGACGTTCTCATCCAGACATTATTTGGAGTCATCCTACCAAGTTACAATGAAATCCCTTCATAAACATGACCTCTAGACTGTGCTAAAGGTTTTCGGGCTTTGGGCCCTGTAGCCGTCACAGTTGCCCAATCACGCCCAAAAGGTGACTTTCTCATCTAGACATTGTATGAAGTCAACCCACCAAGTTACAATGAAATTCCTCAATAAATATGACCTGTAGACTGTGGTAAAGGTTTTGGGGTTTTGGGCTCGGGCAGTCGTCACGGTTGGCAGATCATGCCCAAATGGGGAAATTCTCATCTAGACATCATAAGGAGTCATCCTACCAAGTTACAATGAAATCCCTCCACATTAAACATGACCTGCAGACTGTGCTAAAATTTTTTGGGTTTCGGGCTTGGGCAGCCATCACGGTTGATAGATCATGCCCAAAAGAGGACGTTCTCATCTAGGCATTATACAGAGGCATCCTACCAAGTTACAATGAAATCCCTCCATAAATACGACCTGTAGACTGTGCTAATGGTTTTCGGGTTTTGGGCTCGGGCAGCCATACCGGTTGCCCGATCGCGACCAAAATGAGATGTTCTCATCTAGACATGACCCCAAACCTGCAGATGAAATTTCGTGGCGATCAGAAAAGAACTGCGGGGTGTAGGCCGTGCTAAAGAAAAATGTGAACAGATGTCACAGACTCACAGACTTCCGCACGCGTGATGGCAATAGCTGATCTTGACTATGTCAAGTTAAGCTAAAAACAACAACAAAAATTTCAAAGCGATTTATTCATCGAGGATGAAGATATAACAAAATTTTGTGACATCATAATAAAATGAAATATACATGCATCACAGGCCATAATAACAACGTTATAATATTAATTTTCGAGCATAAAGAAAGATATAACAAAATTTTGTGACAACATAAAATGAAATATAAAGTACATTACAGGCCTTAATAACACCGTCATAATTTTCATCGATCATAAAGAAACATCATAATAAAATGAAATATACATGTAACATGCATTACAGATCATAAAACCATCATAAGACACATTCTGTTGTATATCGTCACGTGAGAACCATAAATTTCTATCCCTCTGCATGACGATATGATTAAGCACAAACACGATAAGAACACTGCTCGTTATCCCAATGTGGAATTGTGACCCCCAGATTCCCGCATCGCGACTATGATAAAGCACAAACATGGTAAAACAACAACCTGAAATGATAAAACATATAGCACATCAATAGTCAGTAATATGATACATCAGAAAAATAACAGTTCGGTAATAAAATGGACTAACTGGTAGAATGTTGGAAGCCCTACATGTACTTTAGACTTTTCAGAAAATGACCAGTGATTATTATCTCCAGCTACATCCTGACAATGCGAGCTTTTATTTTCTCTGTCATGAAATCGGTTTTGTGGAAAATATAATGCTCTCTGACATTCGATTGGATCGTGTCCACGGATACTATCCAATCAAATATAATAGAGCAGTTTTTTATTGAGCTTTTTTTAAACTCCGCACTCTACCAGTCAATTAATCAGTTTACACAGTAGTGCCATTAAGCCTTGAACATTTTCTAAGGAGCTGCCTTGTAAAAATATCTTTGGCAATATACTGTTCCCACAGTTCATAAACAACTTTTTGCATGTTTCTATACTTTTTTGTCTGCACATGTTTCAGTTTGTTTTCAGACACTAGTTGAACAATAATGTTAACAGGTTGACTCTTCCGGTGTAAAACATTCACCAAATTGTAAAATTGAGTATTTATATTTGCTGATTTGTTTAAATGATTGTGCCATCCCTCAACGTCATTGTTCGTGTGCAACACTCTGGTTAAAAACACTCCAATTCTCCACAGTCCAAATGTCATTGTTGATCCAAGTTGCACGGACATTGTTTGTGAAATCCATCAGTTGTTGGCTGGTTGCATCTTCACACAAATTTTCAAATGAGGATTCGATTTTTTCATGGGGTAAGAATGATAAAGCCATGAATTTTTTCAAATATTTGTTTGTAGCACTGTCACTTTTATATTGATTTGACAAACCAAGTTCCCGAATTTTAAGCCAGAGTGCCTGGGAAAAATGAAGCGCACAACCCTTACTAGTAATTTGAATCGCTGGCAATATGTCCTTAATTACTTGCCAAATAACAGCCTCAAAGTCAATAACAGTCTCACAAACTGCTTGAGTCACTAAACATGAGTCAAGAATACTTTCCAGAACAGCCTTATAATTTCTTTTCCTTTTACCTGACATAAGGACAAACATCATTGGTACTTGTTTGACATTGTCACCCTGTTTAGCAAAGGAGTGGATAGTGAAAAGCTGAGTGAATGGTTTTCTAATGACTTTGAAAGTTGCATCTATGTACCACCGTTTTGCTTTGCATAGTAGTGAAAGTTGTTCATCGGTTCCAAACAAAATATGATGCCTATTATCAATTTTTATGTCTCCTCTAAAAAAAATTTCTGGGAAATGTTCTGTACATAAATCAAAATCTAGAGAATCTGGTTCATTTGGGCAAAACTTTGACCTGAAGTAATTAGCTGTCCTCGCAAGATATGCTGGGTTGGAAACGGCATCAATTGGCTGTTCCCCTATCTGATCAAGCATCACCTGAAAGAGAACAGGTTTAACAGTTTAAATAACAAACAAACCTTGGAAATCACATTTACTTGCAAATGCGTTAATTACTCCAGAATGGCGTTATAACCTTATAATCTACTAATCAAGCGAATTCCATGACTATTTTTTAAAGTTTGAAGCAATAATTTGAAATTTGAACTTAGCTTGAAAGCATAATTTTAACCGACAGCCAACTAAGTTGACCCTGGCAGTACCCTAAAGTTACAACAACACAAAGCAGCTTAAATAAGAGAGCTTGGTGTCAGAAAAGAACATTTACCTGTAAACGTGCTAATTACTCCAGAATGATATTATGATCTACTAATCTAGGAAATCAACACAAAACAGAACAATAGACCTTGGGAATCACAAAGTGTCAGAAAAGAGATTTACCTGTAAATGCGCTAATTACTCCAGAATGATATTATGATATTATAATCTACTAATCCAGGAAGCAATGTGTACCAAGTTAAGATAACACAGACCTTGGGAATCACACAGTGTCAGAAAAGAGTTTACCTGTAAATGCGCTAATTACTCCATAATGATATTATAATCTACTAATCCAGGAAGCAATGTGTACCAAGTTAAAATGACACAGAATAGAACAGTTCTGCATCCATGGTCCATGTAATGACAATTTACAAATATATATATGTGGTATTGTTCGAAGCCAAAGTTGTGTAATAAACATTGATCAAATTCTACAATTATTACCTCATCAACTAGGTTAGATGCTGGGCGGAAAACATTATCCCTGGCTTTGTTTTTTATGTCTCTGGCAATGGTGGCTGCTGTGGCGCATCCATCTTTTGCTGTGTGGATGTGGTCTCATGGTCCTTTGGTAAATATAATGCCACATGGTTTAACTGTTGCCGGACAGACACCGATAGAGCGGTTCCTTATACTGCACCTCCAGAGTACTGAATTTTCTGAAATAAAAATGAGCAATCGTTTTAAAACACCACGGATCTACTATTTTAGGAGATGTTTGCCACGATTGTTCGTGGGGCAGCGTTTCACATCAATAATTAACCGAGTGAACATTTTTTTCTCCAATTGAGTATAAAAAGGTCATTAAGAGAGATGCTCACTATTTATTCCCACCCGAATGAATGAATGAAGAACCAATGAATGAAGCAGCATTTCACACCAATAAATAAATAATGAATGAACGAATGGAAGAATGAATGAACGAATGAATGAGTAGCGTTTCACACCAATAAATAAATAATGAACAAACGAATGAATGGACGGATGAATGAACAAATGAATGAATGATTTGAGCAGCGTTTAACACCAATAAACATTATGGCAGAGTGTTTTCCCCAACTGAGAGATGATGGTTTTAAAACACCATGGATCTACTACTTAGGAGATGTTTGCCACGATTTTTCGTGGGGTAGCGTTTCACATCAATAATTAACCGAGTGAGCATTTTTTTCTCCAATTGAGTATAAAAGGTTATTAAGAGAGATGTTGACTTTTTTTTCCCACCCGGATGAATGAATGGATGAAGCAGCGTTTCACACCAATAAATAATGAATGAATAAATGGAAGAATGAATGTGTAGCATTTCACACCAATAAATAATGAATGAACGAATGAATGGATGAATGAATGAATGAACAAATGAATGATTTGAGCAGAGTTTACCACAAATAAACAATAATTAGCAGAGTGTTTTTCCCCAACTGAGCGATGGTTTTAAAACACCATGGATCTACTATTTAGATATTTGCCATGATTTTTCGTGGGGCGGCATTTCACATCAATAATTAACCGAGTGAGCGTTTTTTTCCCCAATTGAGTATAAAAGGTTATTGAGAGAGATGCTCACTATTTATTCCCAACCAAATGAATGAATGAATGAATGAAGAATGAAGCAGCATTTCACACCAATAAATAAATAATGAATGAATGAACAGGAGAATGAATGAGTAGCATTTCACACCAATAAATAAATAATGAACAAATGAATGAATGAATGAATGAATGAATGAATGAATGAATGAATGATTTGAGCAGCATTTAACACCAATAAAGAATAATTAGCAGAGTGTTTTTCCCCAACTGAGAATAAAAAGTTATTAAGAGGGATACTTACTATTTTCCCTTTTCTTCGTGTACGAGTAACCAAGATCATTATACAATTTATCTTGTTCCTTTATAGATGTACCAGTGATGATTTTGAATCAACGGTTGGTTGTTGTTGTTTCGCTTGTTGAGGGAGCTGGATCTAGTATTGATGACTCATTTAGTTGCTGTGGAACCACGAAGCTATTGACATTATTTTGAGTGCTAATTGTTACAGTGTTATGCTCAGAATCCAGAAGAGAATTGTGTAATGTGAAACTTGGCAAATCAGTCTGCGAAGTGTTATCAGACACAATATTACTGTCAACCTGTTCAATGCAGTGATTGCAAATCCAATCAGTAGACCTTCGCTCCCTAACTACCAACCTGTATGCATCTTGTGTTATGCCAGTACCACGCACCCTATGCTGCCACCTGTCACATCTTTCACATTGTAAACCTTCTTGTCGAGGCCGCATACTGTTAGTGCAAACAAGACATACATCATACATGCTTACGATTGTGGAATGTTGAAAAAATGGAATTTATCTGTGCTTATATATCGCTAGTTCTGTTTATGCAAAACAAACAAACCGATAAAAGTGAGTTGCCGCAGTTGTGTTAAGGACAGAACAAAGGGATTGCTCTATCAAAGTGAGTTACTGCTGACCATTCTTTTTTATCGAATGAAACATTAAAGTTATTTGCCACTTTTCATATATCATCGACGCCTACAAACAGCGGAATGTCCCAAGTTGTCTTTTTTCATAAGTTAGCTAGTAAAACACAAACGAACACGGACAAGGATCTTCAAAGGATAAATTCCACTTCTATTGAGTTAAAAAAAATTCTAACAGTACCCAAGACACTTTTAGATAGGGATGGAGATGGCTTTCAATAAATTTTAAAAGTGGGTCGAGGAAACTTTTTTCGGGACGAAATCACTTCGGGTCGAATTCACTTTTTGGGGTCGAGATCACTTTTTTGGGACGACTTCCCTTTGTGTCGACTTCAGCGTGGGTTATCTTAGCTGGTATTTATCGCATAGCTCCAGTAGTCAGAACAGGGTAAAGGCCAAGAATAGAGGACTGCACGTTTTTTAAGAAGATAAAACATTTTTTACAACTCTTTTGGAGTTTCTTATCATTCTAAGACATGTTTTACACAAAATTAGCCCAAAACGCCGATACCTACTGACAAATATCATCACTTTTAACCCTTTTTACACTCAGTTAACTTTATTCTCCAAACAATTTCAACAACAAAACCTGCGGTAAACAGGTACGCGATTCTTTGTTTTTTTTCGCTATCGTGTATACTCCATTTGATCGGAGTATACGAGGGTGTAATTACAATGGGAGAACGAATTAGGGTCAGTTTGGGATGGATACGGGTTACCTAACCCGTACCCAT
Source organism: Pictodentalium vernedei (assembly GCA_031216915.1). Lineage (NCBI taxonomy): Eukaryota > Metazoa > Mollusca > Scaphopoda > Dentaliida > Dentaliidae > Pictodentalium > Pictodentalium vernedei. The sequence continues at coordinate 418,328,067 of CM062293.1, read as the reverse complement.
CCTAAACTGACCCTAGGCCTAGTACGCAAAGAAAGCAATGATTAGAATATGGCGACCAATGCATTAGGGTCAGTTTAGGATGGGTATGGGTTAGCTAACCCGTACCCATCCTAAACTGATCCTAGCATGCAAAAAAGGTAATGATTGCTCCCCTGTGACGTCACATCGAAACATCCACAGCTCCATTTCAGAATGCAATCAGAAATTAATTTTGTTTCAAAAACCCGTCACAGAGAAAAGGGTTAAAAGTGATTATTTTTGTGAGTGGGTATTGGTGTTTTGGGCTAATTTTGTGTAAAACATGTCTTAGAATGATAAGTAACTCAAAAAAGTTGTGAAATATGTTTTATTTTCTTAAAAAACGTGCGGTCCTCTATTCTTGGCCTGGTTTACTGACGTTTCGTACACAAGACGTTCCGTACACGCGACGATTCGTACACAAATAAGACGTTTCGTACACAAAAATTGGACGTTTCGTACACGAAGTGAGCGTTTCGTACACTTCGTACACGTGTTTAATTATCTGCTTTAGACCTTGTATTATAAAATTATTTATTATTTTTGTTACATTAAATTAATATTTTTACATTTATGAATATCTCCCGTGAATATTTATGTAAAATTATTCCTGTTTTTATAGATACTAAGACCAAGCAACTTGATGACAGTGTTCATCAATACTACTGACAGTGATGTAAAATGTAAACATTTAGAATGCATTGCACACGTGTGTAAAATATACAGAATGTTTAAACTAATAAATGAATATTTCAAATAATAAATCTTAGGTGAATAATTTTTCATGATGCAGGATCAAATATCATAGGAAATTCCTTCCCCGGGATGATATTACCTAGTAAATACTGTCTGCTGCACAAAATTTCCTAGGCAATATTATCCCCCAGGTACTATTTGCAGGGTCATAATATATCCGATTACATCGTGTCTCAAAAAAAATCAGTAGGGTGAGGTTTCTTTCCAAGGACACAATGGGTTTGTCACAGGTGAAAGTCGAACTAAAGGTCTCACAGACAGCAAATCTTAGGTGGATAATATTTCCTGATGCAGGATCAAATATCCTAGGAAATTCATTCCTCCGGATCATATTACCTAGAAAATACTGTCTGATGGACAAAATTTCCTTGGCAATATTATCCCCCAGATACTATTTCCAGTGGGATAATATTTCCTGTTACACTTACCCCATCCATAGCAACAATCACACAATACACAATAGCGGATACCTATCTTTCTCTCTAACTATAACTTTTCTAATAACATTTTCAAATTTTCTTGCAACACTCTTATCAAGAAGACGCATGGAAATGGTAGACAAAGCGTAGGAGGAATTGGTGGAACCTACCTTTCTGTTAACATACACGAGAAACCACCTAAACACCAGTATTTGGTGTTATTTAATGGAAAGTCCAAGGGATTCCCATGAAGTGGAACCAGAGACTAGTACTATCATTGAAGGGCAAATATCGATAAAATTTTATTGCGTTTTTATGACAACTTATCTCGCAGAATACAACAATCACATAAAAACAAAACATGTTATTTTTTTTTAATGAATTTAATTTAATTTAGTATGTATGAGATTTCAACTAAAATCACCACGTATTTATTGGAAAATAAAATTATTTCATGCCAGAAAATAGTCTTATTCCTTTCTTTCAATCCCCAAATCTGAAATTAGAAGGAAAAAAGTGAAATATAAAGAGAAAATGCGAAATTGAAATCTGTGTACGAAACGTCCAGGCTTTTTGTGTACGAAACGTCCTAAATTGGCCATGTACGAAACGCTCGTGTACGAAACATCCAGCACCCCTTGGCCTTCACCCAGAACAGTTACTGTCACTGTCAGTGGCAGTGCTGCTAAAAAATCGACTTAGTTTGCCTAAATTTCTTTTTTGCACAAGTGGGGTCTATAATGAAATGTCTATCAATACACGCTATTTGCAACAGATTAACGAACCCCAGAACATTTTGTTCAATTCTTTCAAAGCCACCATCAGAAATTAAAATTTTGAACGGTTCTTTTCGTGTCGAGTATAAAACGTGCACAGCTCCATGTACCAAAAAGTAGTGCATATCCCATTGAATGTCGCAAATATATGCATGCTGTGATTTCAGAAGACAAACTGGAGTTATTTCAAAAGTATTTCATTTATTTCATACCTCGAAATATGTCCCCGTAAATCCCATCATACTTGTATTTGTACTTCACTGATTTTCTCAAATAAACGACATATACTGTCCTGTTTTTCGATGGCGATTTTTGATTGCGGTTACAAGAACCTAAATATTGAAATATATTGAAACGTTCACAAAGACTAACCAGAAAAGGCAAAGCATGTTGGTATCATTACTAAACTGAAGTGATTAAAGTATTGTTTAGTCTTCGTGAGAAGCGTACTTTTCTTTAAAAAATTATATAATCTTTTCAGAAACGGTATCTTAAGAAAAGTTAATTGACCATTTTATTGTAAGTTACTGTAACTGTGAAGTTGTAAATATTAAAATAATGTAAATTCCTCCTTTCGTAGGAGTATACCAATATTCATAATCGTATGGAATATTGTAAAGTTTCTATAAGTTTTTAGAATGATGAGGGATTAGAAGCAGTTTAGATTATATTTGCTTCTGCTCCCTGGCCATAGTATCATAGAAGACTGGAAAAAAGCAAACATATTTGCGATTTACAAGAAAGGACAGAAAATAACAGCTAGTAATTACTGTCCAGTTAGTTTAACATGCATACTCTGCAAGGTTATGGAATCCTTGGTTAAGGATGGTATAATAGAACACATGCAATCAAACAAGCTATTTAGCATGAAACAGTTTGGATTTATATCAGGAAGATCAACCACCCAACAGCTACTTAACAGCATAGAAAAATGGAAACAATTGACAATGGATATTCAACACATGTCGTCTACATGGATTTCATGAAAGCCTTTGACACAGTCCCACATAGAAGATTATTAAAAAAATTGGCAAGTTACAAAATTCAAGGACCTGTGTATAGGTGGATTGAGAATTTCTTGTCTGGCAGAACACAACGGGTTATAGTAAATGGACAGAGCTCAGAAGACCACCAAGTTATAAGTGGCATACCCAAGGGCAGCGTACTGGGACCTATACTGTTTGTCATATACATAAATGACCTCCCTCTGTCGGTGCTGTCAGAAGTGTTCATGTTTGCAGATGATACAAAAGTCTTCAAAGAAATAAGGAATAAGACTGATATAAAAACACTACAGAATGACCTGGATCACCTACAAGAATGGTCAAATAAATGGCTTCTAAAATTCCACCCTGATAAATGTCTGGCAATGAACATAGGCAAACAGCAATATGAACCAAGTTATATTCTAGAAAGGGCAGACGGATCAAAATGTGAATTAAATGTAACCACAGAAGAGAAAGATATAGGAGTTGTAACAGGCACAAATTTACGTTTTGACAGCCACATTAACCACAAAGTACAGAAGGCCTACGTAATATTAGGTGCAATCAGACGATCCTTCACACACCTAGATGGTGAGACACTTACAAACCTGTATGAAGCCCTGGTGAGACTGCACCTGGAATATGCCCAACCAGTATGGAAGCCATATAAACAGAAACATACTCACAGTTTTGAGAAAGTCAAGAAACAAGCGACGAAATTAGTACAGGAGTTTACAAATTTTACCTATGAGGAAAGATTAAGGAAGCTAGACCTGCCTACATTACAATATAGACGACACAGAGGTGACATGATTGAGTGTTACAAACTACTCCATTGCTACGACCCGGAAGTAGGAAGTATTATATTAAACAGGGTTATCGACAGCGTCACAAGAGGACATAATTACAAACTAACAAAATCAACTGCAAGAACAGATATCAAGAAAAATGTATTCAGCCAGAGAGTTACAAATAACTGGAACAACTTACCACAAGATGTAGTAAATGCCCCAAATCTTCTGATATTTGAGAAAAAGCTGGATAAGTTTTGGAAATCACCAGATGTGAAATTTGATTACAGGATGGAAATGCAGTATAACGGAGCCTCCTAAAAGTAGGAGATGATGACGTTGAAGAAAAATCAACAGAGGTGGACATAGTGGTGACGAGCCAGTGCCCACAGATAACATAAGTAAACATAAGTATTGATAACTGTGGTTCGTTCTACGTAACATGTGCATAAATGAGGATTCTGGATATCTGTTTTTTTTTCTATAATTAAATCTTATTTGTTTTACAAGAACTGGCAAACAAGTTATGCAACTTGTATTAACGCCTCTCCTTGGCCCCATGGTGCAGGTGTGTGGGATGACCTTTGTAGCAGCAACTTCGTGGCCTCGCTCTTCTCAAATACTACAAAGGGATCTTTAGCCTGCACAGAGTCTGTCTCTCCCTGCTGAGAGGACAGCCATTTTATGTTGCCACCAAATAGGATGGTATGCTTTGACAGCATCAACCCCACAATTGAAGCTGACAGAGTGTTCGGACACCTCGAGAATTTTCCCTGACCGGGGATCGATCCCGGGACGTCTGGCAATAGAGACCAGCATACCCACTTGGCCATCACTATCTGTTCTACACGTATGTTGTGAATTGTGTTAGCAACAAGCATGAGAGTCATGTAAAGGATCCAGTAGAATTTGAAGGATTAGACTTGAAGGAAGTGAAAAGTCTTAGGAGAGACAGATCTTTTTAATTTTAGGAAATAAATCCTTAATTATACACAAAATATACATCATTTGAAGGCAAAGTGAGAGTTGTTGTGTATAGAACAAACAGAACAATACATGCATGGTTTTGACTTGGCTATTTGATGGCAGGCATGAATAGGTCCTGAAAGTCTGCTACTGCATTCATACCAGAACTGAATATTTCATGAGAACAACTTATGGCCAAATTTGTTTAAGATGTCCAAGAAAATGACTAAATTCAAAACACTTTAAAATAAGATACATCGACAGAGCTACGTGAAGGAAAGGTCCTAGAAACTCTTGAAATCATAATCATATACAACCCACTCAAGTACAGAAACCCTCCTGTATGAAACACTCCTATAGGAATCAAAATAGGATTCCTGTAGGTTTCCTACAGGAAATTCACATAGGTTTCTGATAGGTACCGGTAATGTATAGGTAATTTGTATGCAAATTAGGAGAATCCTATAGGAATCCATATAGGAAACACAATATATTCCAATACAATCCTATAGGAATATACATGTAGCCCTAGCTGTCAATTAGAAGAGTTTGCTGAGGCAAACTCTTCTAATTGATAGGGTTACATGTATATGAAACTGTTTTCATTTGGTTGAAAAGAAAAAAAATCTGCTTATTAAAGGAAATCATATAGGATCCTTTAAGACATTTCCATACGGGAGGTTACTTGACTGGTTGAGTGCTGGAAGCCCATATTTAGCTTTATTCCAAGGTACATGTATAGGTACCACAGCTTGAAGATGTCATATTCACTGGATGTACTTGATAATATCTTTGATGTGAAATGTACAGTTTTGTTGTGTTACAATTATAATTTATTATATGGAAGAGTGCCTCTGTAATACAAAGACACATGAACAAATTTTGATGACTAAAAATAATTTAGCACTTCTTTTAATTTTAGTTACTCATTTAATCCTCTGCACACTGATATCGAAATATCTAAAAAATTTAAGGTGCATTTTTTTTCACTATTATGCAGCTAGAAATTTAACCAATACAGTCTTGAATGACTGTCATCCAAGGTTGAATTAATCGTTAACTTCCTAGTTTTCATTATTCAAAAAGTTTGGTACTTGATATATTGGTATTTTGACATCAGTGTGAAGAGGGTTAAAATTGAAGTATTTTTGCTGTCTGACATATCTTCCTCACAGGAACTTTTTACAACTTTTACTTTCAGATTGATTTTCAGGAAATACCAATTGTGCAGTTACTAATAGCTGTCTTGAGTTTTCCAGCACTTGTTGAGTTTGGGAATTTAAGAATTTTCAAGTTGATCACGCTTTTTCAAGTACCTGGTAATTAGGATGGCAGCTGTGGAAAGGATATTAGTCCACTTGAAAAAAACAGGGAATGTACCAACAAAGGCCAAGTTTAGTCAGGTAGATATTTAGAGGGTTGATCTTTGCTCTGTGGAATAATAGAGATGGCTGAACAATAGTGATGTCCTGCATTTTCAGTGAAAACTGATAAAAGTGATCACTGATGGCATTTTTACTTTTGTCTAATTTCCAAATAATGGTGATGGCCAACATTTTTCTTCAAAATTAATAATAGTGGCATCACTCTTATTCGGCAGGTGAGAGTATCTAATTTTTTTAGTTCACCTGACTGAAAGTCTGGGTGAGCTATTCTGATCATTTTTTGTCCATCGTCCGTCAATTGTGAAGGTGGTGTTTTGGGTCATTTTTTCCCAAGCCACTGGCTGCAGTTCAATGAAAATTCACTCGAGTAGCAGTTATATAGGGGTATTTGGGTTTTTCTTCAAATTGGGTTTCTGCTCATATTGTGGGGAAGGGGTAGGGCCAAAATGCACAAAATTTAAAAAAATCTTCTTCTCATGAACCAACCATAGCAGAGACTTGATATTTGGTATGCAGCTTCCATTTGAGGTGCAGACTCAAGTTTGTTCAAGAGAAGTTTGACGGGCAACATTAGCCTTTGTTCTGAGAGGCGCAAGAATTTTTGCCCCGCCCAGAATTTCTGTTTTCTGAACTGAGAGGCCAATTTGAACCAAATTTAATACGAGGTATTATTGGGTTATAAGTACTTGATTTATGCCAAAACATTTTTTTCTTGTAGCCCTGAGGGAACCTCAGGAGCCAAAAATGAAAATGTCCATATCTTCAAAACTGCACGGCACTGAGAATTTTTATTTGGTGTGAGGCTTCCTTGGGACCAACAGAAAGGAATGGTAAAAAAAAATTGCCATCGGTTTTGTCATAAGGTACTTTTTCGGGACTTTTGAAAAAATGCTGAGTCAGCATTTTTGAACGCTGTGGGCAATGGGAAAAAATTAAAGAATCGTTTGCTTCGAAACCACTGCTCAAAAAGCTTTTCATATTTTACATATAACATCTTTGGAACATTGATTCACATAATTGTTGAAATCAAATCCCTCGGTCCATATTTGGGTTCCCTATGGGAGCCCAAATGTTCAAATTAGTGCAGTATGAGGAATATTCTTTAAAAATCTTCTTCAGATACACCAATAAGAATCTTTTGATATTTGGTATGCAGCATGCTTAGTGGGGTGAGATTCAAGTTTGTTCAAGCCAAGTCCCTGGGTTCATATTTAGGCCAAAGATTTGGGGTCCCGGTCCAGCCTTATAAATTTTGGACCAAAATCCGGAAATGAGTTTTTGGTTTTTTATGCGTTTCGGTCACTTTTAAGACCAATTTTTTTTTTTTCACACTGAAAATTTGGGGTCCGGGTGGGGCTTAAAATTTTGGACCAAAATCCGGAAATTAATTTTTTGGTTTTTTATGCGTCTTGGTCAATTTTAAGACAAAAATTTTTATTTTTTTTTACACTGAAAATTTGTGGTCCGAGTGGGACTTAGAAAATTTTGGACCAAAATCTGGAAATGAGTTTTTGTTTTTATGCATTTAGGTCAATTTTAAGACAAAATTTTTATTTTTTTTTTATACTGAAAATTTGGGGTCTGGGTGGGGCTTGGAAGTTTTGGACCAAAATCCGGAAGTTAGTTTTTTGTTTTTTTATGCGTTTTGGTCAATTTTAAGAAGAAAAAAAAATTTTAGTCTGAAAATATTTTGTTTAGAACTTTGAAAATTTCAGAACAAAAATAAAAAAAAAATCTGTTTTTTATGCGTTTATCTCAATTTAGGGACGTAAAAATGCAGGAACTGAAAATAGAAGGAAAATCCTGTGTATTGTGTGGTCACAATCGTTTCATCTAGTAGGTATATGCTTTTCTTAGGAGGGCGTATGCAGCTTATTCAGGCCCAGTCCCTGGTTTGATATTAAGACTACCATGTCAGCTGAGCACCCTCAGGCCTCTTCTTTATGTTTGAAACCACTTAACCCTTTCCCCAACGCAGACGATATCAAAATTTATTATTTTAAATATAATTTTTTTAAATTTTTCAAACAATTTCAACAAAACCATATCATGTGACCCGTCATTGGAACGAGCTCATTGAGATCGTTCCAATGAGGGGTCACATGATATGGATTTCTTGAAATATTTTGAAAAATATAATTTTTTTAACTGCTCAATTTGCATATTACGCGGGCGGATGCGGGCGATTCGTTAGGTAAAGGGTTAAGTTTCCACAGACATTTAATTTTTTTTATATAAGCTTAATGTGGTGAACATGGTTTTCGGTTGCATTCAAAGACTGCAATGCATCTCAAAGAATTGCCAGAGGATCCAGAAGTGACTACTGGTACTACCACTACTAGTATACTTCTCATTGAGATTGCTGAATACAGTTAGCTCTTATTTTGACATTTAGGCTTTAGCCACTGATTTTTCTGAATTCTAAGAAGTGAAGGGCCTTTAATACATTTACTGTCCCTCTCTTTGCCCCAGAATTCAGACACAACCTCGTTTACTCTAACCTACCTAATAATAGTAATGGCTGAATAATAGTTATATCCTGCATTTTGAGGTAACATTATTAATAGTGATGGCATTTTCTAGCTTTGTCTTATTTCCAGATAATAGTTATGACCAAAACGTTTCTTCATTCCTTGAAATTAATAATAGTAACATCACTCTTATTAAGCACATGAGAATAATGATACCTAGAGCTTCCCTTAGGCACGTATCCAGGATTCTATAATGGAGTGTGTGTGGGGGGGGGGGGGGGGGGGGGGGGGGGTGCTAGCCATTTTGTTTGTTTTTTTTTTGGGGGGGGGGGGGGGGGGGCAAATATGATATTGGAAAGGCTGTTGTGTGGGGTTATGGGGGCTTCCCCATATCCTATGTAGGGCCCTCTGGTCATTACCCCTACTCCCACTTCCATTAAGGGAAATGGTAGGTAGGGCTAACAACCAGAGGGTCCTAGTTAGGACTAGTGCCCCCTCCCCCCATCCCAAAAATATTTGCAAAATTTAGTGCTCTGAGAGTGAATCTGAGGCATTTGTAGTGTGTAGTCCCTATATAGGACCATTTTAGGGCTCTTTGTTGTGTGAAGGTTATAAGGGAACCATGTTTTTATTGGGGGGGGGGGGGGGCAGCAAAACAAAAAGCTGCACCACTGTTATCCCTTTGTTACCAAAGCTTAATCTCCTCTTCCTGTTTTACTGAATCTTATTTTGTTGGACTGAAAGTTTGAGCATTCTGTTCTAAAAGAAAGTATTTAGGATATCCAATACTCTTAAACCTCTACTCAACATAATGGTTTAAATGGCCAGCACTATTCACAAAAATCACCATTCAGTTTTCATTATTTTTTTCATTTGTTGTCTGAGAAACATAGCTTATTATTCCCTTATTGGAACATGTGCATTTAGCCCATGTTTTTGTTGCAACGCAAGAATGATGAAAATGAATTATTCAAGAATTTTGCTTGCAAGTGTCGTCTGCCTTTCGTGACAGGTAAAGTGTTAAGCCTCAGAAAAGTCACAGTCACGGACCAGAAACTTGATAATAAAAAAAATAGAACACATATTGGTTACAGATCAGTTTCTCTCATATAGAAAACAAAACACTATTGAATCCTAATTTATGTAAAAATAAATTGTGAATTTGCATCTAAGCTGCAACAGATAGTAAAAATGTAGCAAATTCAGTTATTCCAAGTCCATAAAGAGTAATAACTCTTCCAAAAATACCCTGAATAACACCTGCCAGGACTTATATTTCGACAAGAATCCGAAAATCGATTCACGGAATGATTCACGCAACAAAACCAGTGAGAATCCATTAGATTCTCACTGCACATCTGCTATGATTTACGTGAAAAGAATTGTAACCGCAGTCATCTTACACAAATAACGGGGCATGGTGGCTCAGTTGGAAGAGGTGCAGGATGCAAGCCGAGGGGTCCTCAATTCGAATCCCACCTGCGGCAACTGCGTTGTGTCCTTGAGCAAGACACTTTTCCCCATTGCCAATGTGTGGGCATGGTGACGCTGTGTACTAAGGCGTACTGTACGTCGATGGTGCACCTGTCTTCAACCAATGCTAACCCTGCTTGTGTGGAGTTGGTATGTTGGGGAGCTGACAGTTGCTTGCCGTTGCTCGGTGGTTCTTTCTGTGTACTCCAGCTTCCTCCGCCCGTAAAACTGTCACGGTCATGGTTAGCCATTGTGCAGAAATAAGTGACCTTAAACACCAATAAATAAATAAATTAATTACACAAATAACTGAGGCTGAAATTTGTTGACATGGGTTTATTTATTTTCAGCTAAAACAACTTCATCATTGCACACAATCACTTCACCACACAATTACAGTAATAATGAACTCCTGCAATTAAAAGCAATAAAAAACACTAAATATTGGCACATCATCCTAATTCATATGCTGGATACAGGCATTCCAGGTAAAACATCAAGTCCAGAAATATTTTTAACTGGAAAAACATGTGTTGGCATGCAGAGCTAAAATGAGCTCACTAACCTCCTTCCAGCAATGCATAACAGCAGGCCTGGCATTTTCCATAGAGCGATTTATTCGCTCGCCTACTGCTCGCATTGAAAAAATTGAGGAGAGCGAAAAATAGCCCTCCTAGCCTTAGAAAATGATGATTACCACAACAGCCTATTCCTAAAACACACAGGTTTTCAGATCTCTGCAGTGTTAGTAGTCTCTGCAATATGGCCACAGTGCTCATCCCACACCTCCGGGCCTTACCAAGGCCCAGAGGCGTGGAAGGGGCAGTGTAGCCATCTCACAGAGACTACCTGGTTAGCAGCACCAAATAAAATGTACAAAGCCCACTGGGCAGAATTCATTAATAATACAACTTCATTTTGCCACTTTTAGCTCTTGTAGGCTTGGAGAGAGCTAATCGCTACCCTCGGCCATCTGAGGAGAGCGATTTTTAGCCTTCCTGCATTTTTAAAAATGCCAGGTCTGTAACAGCAATGTTTTGTGTGTAAACAACCACATCCAATTGTCCATGACATAAATATTTTAATTGAAAAAACATGTTGGCATTCCTTGCTGGAATGAGCTCACTAAGCTCCTTCCAGCAATGCATAACAATGTTTTGTCTACAAACAACTACATGTATGTCCAACCAAATATCCAGTATATCATAATCATACTTTTCATTTCCTACTCCTTCCAGCATAGCAAAATTTCTTACATGTTTAGTTTCTCCATAGGACTTCCAAAATAGGGCTGGACGATATTCGAAACGGAATACTGGTATCGGTATTCAAAAAAATACTGTAATATACCGGTATATTGAAAGACTGTTCTTTTTTCTGAAAACACGTACCGCAATCAGGACTTTTGCCATTACAGTGGAACGAATTAGCATCCCTTGATGTAGTCTGAATAACCCTAGAAGTTAACCAACTCTTTGAGTTTCAAAACTTATGATTTTAAATATTAGCTCATCGAGTTTTCCCCAAAAATTGAACAAAACCATATCATGTGACCCCTCATTGGAATGAGCCTAATGGACTTGTTCCAATGAAGGGGTCACCTGATATGGTTTTGTTGAATTTGTGTGAAAAATATTTTTTCAACTGCTAAATTTGTATATTACGTGGCAGATGAGTCTGATTCGTTTGGTGAAGAGATAATATTATTCATTGGGGACTACAGTTAAACTCCAAGATATCTTGAAAATTAAATTGTGAGGAAGTAAATAATGAGGATAAACCAATATTTTGATAATTACACTGATATTCAATGGATGCTGGTTTGAATACCAGCATGTATCATTTTATCCATATACTCTTGAGTGCCTAATAATCATACATGTATGATTATTCTTTTTCGAACAAAATTCCCGCCTGTATGATCCTTATTTGGCCCTGTATGATTATTAATTTTCAGCAGTCGAATGTGCAGCGTGGCCACTTATCTCAAGAAGTTCAGCAAAACAAACTAGTAAGGTACATGTACAAGCAAACACAGGATGCAATGGAATTGTTAATTGGTAGAGAGCTTGAAGCATATATTTGGGCTTTATTCTGAAGTACTGCTGCTTCATACCATCACTGAAGCAGAATAAATTAGTCTATAATTTATGGGAGAGTGCCTGCTATCACCCATAAATTGTAACAAGTCAAATCCATGTGAAAATTATGATAACCAAGAGTAATTTAGCCCTTCACCACTAAGAGCATCAGACTTCCGTGTTATATTTATTTATTTATTGGTGTTTAAGGTCACATGACTTGTGTGTTATAAAAATGGCTATGAGCGTAGCGGATGGCTCACATCTTGGAATTTTCCACCCTATACTATTATTCGACCCTGTACTATTATTATATTAATTTTCAGTAAATTTGACACCCTCTTCTATTATTTTGCCCTGTACTATTATTAGGCACTCGAGAGTACCATGCAGCCATATTTCAAAGTATTCAGTAATGTATAATGTGTGTACATAACTTCCTCAGTTTAATACCCATTGTTTACATAAACATGCACACACACACACACACACACAGATATTTGCATATAAGCTTGTATAAAGGGTTTTACTGCAAATCATTAAACAGGTAAACCTGAGGAATATTATTGTAAATATTTATTGGAAAATGTCCAAAGCCACACACCAATAAATTACAACAAAACAAAGCTGAATAAACGAAATGTTACTCCCTAATAGAAGAAAACCAGTTAATATAATACTATTAACAGTTACATAACTTTACTGGAGTTTAATATCAATAAGTACTTATGGCTGCAGTATCAGAATAACACACGAGTATAAAGTCAAAATTATCCAGCTATTTATATCTGCATTGCTTATCAACATTAGCCACAGAACCAGTGTTATAACTGAGTTACACTTACATGATACCAAAACATGTCAACACTAGTAGACAAGCACTAGTCTCTATTTAAATAAAGCTAAGTAACCTACCACGTTAAAGTACTGTCAGTTCAACAACTAACTTTTAAGTAAAAGCACTTGTACAAATAAAGCTATAAGTTATCTCAGAAGGGAGATAAATATATGACTAAATATATCTAAGAGTATTCTTAATTGGAGATTTAAATGTAACTGGTGCACACCCTCAGAGTGATGAGTTCAATGAGGCACACAACCACCAGTGGTGACAACATCTTCATCCAATTGAAATAAAATGAAACCACAGAAATACAGGGCATAAACTAAATTAACTTTTTGCAGCTGAAATCACTACTAATGGTTAATCCACAGTGGTGTGTGACCAGATGTGATCTGCCAATGCAGAGTACATCAGATTTATTTATTTATTTATTAAGGTTTAACAACACTTTAACAGTTTAGGTCATACCATATCGGTGACAGTTTTATGGGTGGAGGAAGCCGGAGAGCACATCAGATCACCCACACATTGTCGATAATGGAACTCTACACATAACATAATTTACATATTACTCGAATTACTGATTTCCACAGTAATAATATAAATTTCCAATTTACTTACTGTTACTGACATGTAGTATTATTTAAAAGACATATCTAAATTTATATGTTACTAAATAAGTCAGATTTTTCGCTCCAAAATATTGGAGCCAGGTGGTGGTCTGGGTGGTTAGGGCAATACACCATCAACAAGATGCAGCACTGCCCTGGCCACCTAACAACCAGAATCAAAAGATGGTATAATATATTGAAATAAAATGCTACTGTACCTTGGTCTTTAGTTATTGTGCCTAACAAGAATGATCCAGTCCTGAGCGATCCTATCTTATCCTGAGAAATCCTCCCAGAAACAAAGAGTTGCTGAATCTCCAAATCACATTACTTTAACACATTATCAACACTTTTTTCAAATTCAAAATGTACAAAACTAGCTGTATCACATCGCAATTTGCGATGCATTTTGTCATATACAATGATACAGTATTGTTATTTTCTTGGCGAAATGCGACACGATTCTCATATGTATACAAAATAAATATTTATTTAACTGGTTAAGGACTAGATTATTTTTGGTGGAGTGAATTTGTTCATCCAAAATTATTCTATTACAAATTATTTGAGAGTGCCAACAGGCTTTCTCAAATAATTTGTAATAGAACAAATTTGTATAAACAAACTATTATTTACGTTTAACTGAATAAGAAACATGGGTAAGGAAAATGTTACTTTTGCACTGGTATCCTCATTTTTTTTTTGAAAGGCTTGATTGTGGCTTCTAGTACTCAGTCAGTTAAAAAAAACTCATTATTTTTTATCTCCATTTTGGTTGTTCTGTATTTATTTTGTGTTGTGTGATCACTGTTACAAAAAAAAAAAAAACTTTCAGCAATATCAACATGGAAGCTCTAGTATTTAATTTTACGCTCTCACAATTGGATTTTAGGCATTGGTGACCATACCATCAGGAATAAAAAATAAAAATAAAAACCACCCTCCCTCATTCATTTAAAAAAAAAAATGCCTTAAAATCATTTATTTAATTTTGTTTGGCCAAAATTTATAACTTTTTGGTCAAGAGCAGACCACAGCACTGAAAAACACAAGACCTGAATTAATTACATTTGGTCACTGCAAATAAATTATTGATTGGATGGTCCAATCAAGAGTTAGTTTAACAATGTTCACTGCTTGCAGTTCAGTTAATAGGACATGCAGTGTTGTGGAAAAAATCAAGTGAGCAGTGAATGAGCTGTAATAAAATGGAGTTGTTAAGTGTTCCTTATTAACCTTCATGATGCTGTGGCGAGAATATTTGTTTTACCTTCTGAGTGGAAGTATTGGGGATACCACACAGAAAATATACAATAAAATTTGAAAATATATTATAACTCCTGATAATCCTGAAATAAAATCACATCAATCTAAATAAAATTTCATTGTACAATTTAACCCTGTGACAGAATTGAGTCAATTTAACCATTTATATAACACGATGACAGCATATTAACCAATTCAAGGCTAACATGGCCTGAAATATAACCTGACACTTTGTCATTAAAATTGTACAAATATGGCTGTCATTGGAACTGGCTCAATGAGCCAGTTCCAATAACTGCCATATTTGTAAGGTTTTATTGGCAAAGCTCAAGAGGAGCTGTACTGAACACTTTCTGTCCGTCGTCCATCTGGCGTAAACTTTACATTATCGACTTCTCCTCACAAACTCCTGGACCAAATTGAACCAAATCTGGTGTGTGTCTTCCTTATTATATGTCAATTCAAGTTTGTTCAAATAAAGTTGCCATGCCTATAGGGGGCACCACAAGGGGCATAAATCTGATAGCATCCATAACATACAAAAAAATCTTCTTCAGATCCAGTGGTCAGAATCTTTTCATATTTGGTATACAACATCTCTAAGCTGGTCAGATTCAAGTTTGTTCAAATCATGTCCCTGGGTTAATATTTGGGCTCCTTACTCGAGCCTGAATTTTAACTTAGTGCAATACGTGGAATATTCTTTAAAAATCTTCTTCACATCCACCAGTCAAAATCTTTCCATATTTGGTACACAACATCTCAGGAAAGGGAGGGGGTGGGGTGGGCAGATTCAAGTTTGTTCAAATCGAGTTGCTGGGTTAGTATTTGGGCTCCCTATGGGAGCTTAAATTTTAACTTAGTTCAATATGAGAAAATTTCTTTAAAAATCTTCTTCAGATCCACCAGTCAGAATCCTCTCATACTTGGTAACATCATCTCTAGGCGGTCCAGATTCAAGTTTGTTCAAATCGAGTTCCTAGGTTATTAATTTGAACTACCTGTGAGAGCCTGAATTTTAACAGTACAGTACGAGGAAATTTCTTTAAAAATCTTCTTCTTCAGATCCACCAGTCAGAATCTTTTCATATTTGGTACACAACATCTTTGGAGGATCAGATTCAAGTTTGTTCAAATCGAGTTGCTGGGTTAGTATTTGGGCTTCCTATTGGAACCTGAATTTTAACTTGGTGCAATATGAGGAAATTTCTTTAAAGATATTCTACTTCAGATCCAGTGGTCAGAATCTTTTCATATTTATATTTGGTATGCATCATCTCTTGTGGAAGTGGGGGCGCAGGGGGGGGGGGGGGGGGGTGCAGGGGGGGGTGCAGATTCAAGTTTGTTTAAATCGAGTCCCTGGGTTAATATTTGGGCTCCCTATTGGAGCACAAATTTTAAGTTTGTGCAATACATGGAATATTCTTTAAAAAATCTTCAGATTCACCAGTCAGACTCCTCTCATATTTGGTAAATAACATCTCTGGGGGGCCAGATTCAAGTTTGTTCAAATTGAGTTGCTTGGTTAATATTTGGGCTCCCTGTTGGAGCCTGAATTTTAACTTAGTGCAATTTGAAGAAATTTCTTTAAAAATTTTCTTCTTCAGATCCACCAGTCAGAATCCTCTCATATTTGGTATACATCATCTCTAGGGGGGTCAGATTCAAGTTTGTTCAAATTGGGTCCCTGGGTGGAAAATTTGCGGCCAAATGTGAAAAAGACGTTTTATCCATTTTGTAAGCATTTTGTTCAATTTTGGGCCGAAAAAATGTTTTTTTAGCCTGAAAACTTTGGGTCTGGTTTGGACTCCAAAATTTTGGAATATGCAATATAAAGGAATTTCTTTAAAAATATTTGTTCCTAGAACCATCAGTTAGAATCTTTTGATATTTTGGTGTACAATATCTTGTGTGGAGGGGGGGGGTGCAGGGGGCAGATTCAAGACAAATTTCAAGTTTGTTTGAATTGCGTCCCTGGATAAACATTTGCCTGAATTTTAACTTTGCAATATGATGAAATTTCATTGAAAATCTTCAGATCCAACATCGAAATGCTTTCATATTTGGTATACAGCATCTGGGGGGGGGGGGGGGGATTAAGGTGTGCATGTAAGATTTAGGTTTGTTCAAATTGGGTCTCTGGGGTAATATTCATGCTCTATTAGATCGGGGGGCAGTGACATAACAACCCTTGGCTATTTGGTAGTGCTAGTTTGCTGCTGATAAAATTGGAAGCAGTCAGGAAGACTCAGGATAATAATCCTCTTACATGGACACCAGAGTTATGAATAATTCCATGGCTTCATTTCTCTATAGTGTTGATGAACCATGACTAACTGAATGTGATCCAAAATACTTCTTTGAACCACTTTGTCAGGTGAGCGATTAAGGTTCCTTGGGGCCTCTTGTTTTTTAAATTATCAAATTTAGTTTATGTTTTAAAAATTAAAAAGCTGTGTTTGATAAAGGGTTAACATGTGTTATCAGTGTACAACAAGGGTTCAATGGATTTTCCCAAATTTAGATGAAATATAATCCCTGCCTGCATTGAACATAGGGCCAACAATAGGATTGTCTGTCTGTTTGACTGCCCAAGCTTAAATCTGTTGAGCAGACTGACGTTCTGCAGAAGGGTTTATTGTGATATTTTGCAGAAACTGAATTTGGTAGAAATCTGTCTACTGCATGAAAATGATATTGTATAGACAACAATTTTTCATTTTACTATTACAGAGTGTGATGGATTATTTTGGTGTATCAGGTCATACAGGGCAACTTCATGCAGAATTAGACAATAACCAACTGATTATATCAAGTGAAGGGTCATTAGTTAAAATAAAGGTAATTAGAATTCATACAGGTTCTTGGAGTCCATGAAGTTTGAATCTCATTTCTCAAGACCTTGAAATTTTGAAAAAACACCTGTTTTGCCATGGCTGTTGAAAAACACTAAAACTCTACTGAGAAGTCATTGAAGAGGCTTATTGTTTGTTGGGGAGTTATGACAACATGCATCAGATCCCCCACCCACCCCCACCCCCCCAAAAAGTGCTGGAATTTCAAAACTGAAACTCTTGTATTTTGAAAATTTTTGACAATAAGATTTTCTCAAACATAAGTTATGGAAAATTCTTTAAATATATATTAGGATAAGTGTCTGGCATGCATTGGTCTAAGTGTGTTCTTATACTATAAGCTGTGGTATTTTGTTTGTAAAAATTGCAGGTGGAATAGGTAGAGGAGCAGTGATTTGGTTCAATTTTGTCCTCCTGAACATGTCTTATGCCCCCCCCCCCCCCCCCAACCTTTTTGGAACAAGCTCTTTAAAAGTTTGTTCCAATGAGTGGAAGGGGTTGGAGGGTCATCATAAGCTGTATGAATATTTATTAGTTTCGTGGGAAAAAGTGCAAGTTCATCTGCTGTTTATCTTACGTGAAGAATAAAAATAAATTATACATCCATCCCCTTGAATATTCTGCCCCACCTTTGCCCTGGCCCATGCCAACAAAAATCTAATGCTGATATTAGAAGTCAATTGCATAAAAGTAGATGCAGTTGTCTTTTTTCATTGACTCAAAGGGACTGTGGGAGAAATTATCCCGAATCTCCCTACTGCCTCTCGATCAACCATTAGAATTGTCAACTAGGATGTATACAGACATCAAGGAAAATTGAAATTATTTATTATACCCCCACTTTCGAAGAAAATGGGGGAATACTGGATTACATGCATCCGTGCGTCTGTGCGTCCGTCCATACGTCCATCCATCTGTCCGTGTGTGAGTCCGTCTGAGAATATTCAAAACTTTCATAACTCAAGTAAATTATTATTTTCTATAATATTTGTTGGTCATAGGTATGCCCACGTTGGTCATAGGTATGCCCACACTAGTTATTTTTTCTTCTTTTTTTATTACTTGTTGACTTAGAAATTGTAGGAAATAGACATTATTTGTCTGTTCAGCCTGTATCTCAGGTATGGGTTATCGGATTTCATTGAAATATGGCATGCAGTTTGCCTAAGACAAAGACTTCTGCCTCATTGCACAAAACACTTCCAAACACCAAACAATTTACCATACCTTTTGACTTAGAAATTGTTGGAAATTGTTGAAAACTTTCAAAGAAAATGGGGGGGTGGGGGTGGGGGTATACTGGATTAGGGTTATCATATTTCAGTGGAATATGGCATGCAGTTTGCCCATGACAAAGGTTTCTACCTCATTGCATAAAACTTCCAAACACCAAACAATTTACCATACATTTTGACTTAGAAATTGTAGAAAACATTCGGAGAAAATGGAGGGGGGAGGGGAGGGGGGTATACTGGATTGCGTCCACCAGTCTGTGCATCTGTCCATCAGTCCATGAGAATACTCATAAATAATGTTTGTTGGTCATAGGTATGCCCATACTAGGCGGTACATCACATGGGGGAAGAGAACGCAGGCAAGTGAATAATAACTCTCAATTTGATTATTTGAGAGCAAAAAAATTATCAGGGTGATTTTAATGACTTACGGTGTACCTGATATGACAATCCAAACTGGCCAGCACTATACACAAAAATGACCATACAAATTTTGCTGTTATTTTTTCATTTTTGCTCAAATAACATAGCTTATGAGATCATTCCAGTGAGGTGTCATAAGCTATGTTTTAAGCAATTTGTAAAAAATGAAAGACTTTAGTTATGCAAGATTTCCCCATCTCACACCCACCCCATCAGGGATAATTTTCTCCCCCCACCAAAACACCCTGAGGTCATCAAAAGTAATTTAGGGGCATATGCAGCTATATCAAACAATTTTGTGTCCATTTCTTAAAAAAAAATGATTTGCTCGGAAAGAATGCACAGAAGTTTTGTATATACCACAGGTATATACCACGAAATTGCTTCACGCCTGCAAGACAGAGGTTAAAGATTTGTAGCGAAATGAACATAGAGACATTCCATTGACATCATAGTATGAATTCTGCAATGCATAACTTTTCAACGGGAATTTCATGCAACTCACTCCACTCATAACGGCATTCACCCAAAAATTTATATAAAAGAGTGAAGTGTCCTTTGGTTTTGAAGGTCTGTGTTTTTATTTCTGTTTTCTCTGACAACTGTTCATCTGCTAACATTTCCAAAACATGACACCATGTTGTTTGTTTCCAGAAGAATATGTACGATGATTGAATAGTCCTGCACTCATTATAATCTTGCATTCTTACTATGTACCATGAAATAAAGGTCAAGTTCAATTGTCATTGCTATGGCACTCACCTTTCCAGTTATGCCCATTGAAAGATCACAAAATGGTAAACTCAATGGTATCCAGATGATAACTCTAGTTTACTTTGATGTAGGAACTTATAATTTTGCAACATTACTACCTACCATGAAATGTAGGTCAAATTCAGTTTTCACTGTTTTGGTATTTACCATTACGCCCTTTGAAATGTGGCAATATGGTGAAGTGATAAAACATTTTTTAAGCAGGCTTGGATTTCTGAAAAATCCAGGGTGGCAATAAATCGCTCACCTGGAACCTACTTAGGCGAGCAAATTGCTCTCCTGAAATCTTTTTAACTTTTTTGCTTCACAAAGATCTTCTAAAGACTTGGTTGATACCGGGTTGGGTAATTTCTCCTTCGAGTGCATTCAAGCCAATCAATTTTAAATGAATTAATAAAATGTTAATGAATGAACCTGTATTCATGTTTTACTATCCCCTCCACCCCAGTGTGGGCAGATCGATCAAGAAGTTCAGGTGGACTGGTACATGTAGTGGCCGACACACACAAGTACCCAGCATATTCTGTACACACGTTCCATGGTCCGTCACCGTCGAAAATAGCTGAAAGTAGGTGAGCAAAAAAAGGCTTATGCCGTATTAAATTGCGTGAGCAGTTAAGGTAAGCTAAAAATCGCTTGTGTCAAAATTCCATGACTGCTTATGGTATCTTATTAAATGCCCAGGGCATGTATAGTCAAAACTGCTTATACATTCACTCTAATTAACTCCCTTCACTCTGATGTCAAAATATCCAAATTTCAAGCAGCCATTTTTCCCATAATGCAACTGGGAATTTAACCAATTCAATCTTGTTTGACAGAGCTCAATGAGCTCTGTCAAACAAGATTGAATTGGTTAAATTTCTAATTGCATTATGGGAAAATTTGCACCTTGAACTTTAGATATTTCGACATCAGTGTGCAGAGGGTTAAACAGTGACCTGTCTTCAAAGGCCAGTTTAATTTCCATCCCAAGGAGCTTTTAATGCAGATTTAATGTGTACTGTTACTCTGTCCTCCTTCCACACATTTATGTATTTTTTTATATGGCTCAAACCATTTCACAGTTGTGCAGTTAACAAAATCAATTTGCATTTTGTGGAGCATCTGTTTGTTGTGCCACCTTTTTACTTGTTTCCAACATGATCCACAGATACCGCCAATGAGAGTGGGACACCCTTTCTCATGTTTGCTCTCAACTTACCACTATACATATCAAGGGATGCTTTGATTGTGACTATAATTGAAATGCGATGCCCAGCCAAACTCAGAATCTTGGATTCACCACTGTGTTTTCTTCTTCTGTATCTTGTTTTATATCTAACCTAATGGAATCGTTATATATCCCTTTGCACAAGATGCATATATTATCATTTTGCACTTGCACACTGCTTCCTTGTTTAGGGTATCATGGTCAGGTTTACATAGAGAACAGCCTATAACAATATGTACATTAACTGGTAGAGTGCTGGAAGCCCATATTTGGGCTTTACTCTGAAGTGTCAGTACCAGCACTTAAAGGCTTCATATTTTGTGGATGTTGTTCATACCACCTTTGAAGTGAAATTATTTAGTCTGTTAGGATTTGCCTTGTTACAATTTATGGGAGAGTGCCTATTGGCACTCTCCTATAAATTGTAACAATGCAAACATATGTGAACAAATTTTGATGACCAAAAATAATTCAGCACTCTACCAGTTAATCAACATTTTACCCTTAATAACACCACACTGTTGCCTCATTAAAAATGAGGCAATAATCTGGCATTTCAATGGATGGGGAAGAAACATGAAATGGTGTATTCTCCTTGCCCTATAAAGGAGGTGACCCATTTTCAGAGCCAATATTGAAGAAAATACATTATTATTTTAGGCCAAAAATAAACTGAGGCAAATAATGCTAGAGTGGAAATTAATTAACCATGGCTTTATCTCCTTTAAAAAAAATTCAGCTTCTGCTGCATTTAAAACACATTATCATTTTGTGTGATATCCATTTCAGAGACCTTCCTTTTGTCCTATACACAATCTGAGCAAAGAACATATAGAAAGAATTCCAGATGACATATTGAACAGAGGAGTGGATGTTGGTGCAGCAGTTATTCTTGAATCTTCAGACAACAAGGTGTTGTTAACTAGAAGAGCCAATACACTGAGAACATTTCCTGGTGTCTGGGTGCCTCCAGGTAAATATATTTTTTAAGCACATGTCTTTTAACCCCTTACATGCTGTTGTCGGATAATCTTGCCAAGGACTGAATTTCTGTTGGCTCTGAAATAAGTATAATTTGGACACATTTAATTACATTTTACCCCAGTAAATTGAATGGATCTTCTCAACAATGATTTCTCAAGTTAAATTTTGATGATTTATTCATCAAATCTAGTCATGGCTGCTTCACAGCAGCCATGACTAGATTTGATGAAAAATATTTTGAAAATACTTAGCGGGTTAAGAGTTAACCTTTTGTCTAACATGACAAGAGGACAACACAAAAATGTTTTAAATAACTGAAAAAATTCATTTTTTGCCTTAAAAATATAGCTTTTGATGCCTCATTGGAATCACTCATTGAGCTTGTTCCCATGATGGGTCATAAACTTTGGTTTGAAGAGAAAAATTGGAAAACAAAAATTTTATGGGGATATTTGTGAATAGCATTGGAGAGACATGTCCATTGAGTTAGGTCAAGGGCTAATACACATCTGCTATCTGACAATTAATCTAATAAGGATGAATTCCCTTTTCATTATAGGCATTGTTCCTAACCAGAAATCAGCCATTTAGCTTCCTCTTCAACCCTAAGATCCACTTTGATAAATTGTATGGTCTTGGAACAAATGACACAATATGTAATTTTTCAGAAGGATTCTAGAAGTGGCTGAACTTCCCTAGCAGTAATGGTTTGGTGCACGTTAGACAAAAATGCTCTGGCCCTAAAAGGAATCCTTTACCCAACACAAACGATACCAAAATTATCTATTTTAATTATTATTTTTTTTTAATTTTTAAAAAAATATCAATAAAACCATATCATGTTAACCCTCACTGGAACAGGCTTGGTGAGTCTGTGTTCCAATGAGGGGTCACATGATATGGTTTTGTGGCCGATTCAGTAGTTAACTGGTTGAGTGCTAGAAGTTACTATCAGGGCTTTCAAAAAAATGAGGGTCCAGAGTAAAAGCTGATGTTTTCCTTGCTCATGTTTCATATTCAGTCAAATGCAAATAATATTTTGTTTATATGTTTTATTACAAATTATTGGAGAGTGCCTTTGGGCACTCTCCAATAATTTATAATAAAACAAATTTTCAATAACAAATTCAGATCACCAAAAATAATCTATCCCTCAACCAGTCAAAGGGTTAATGTTTTGGAGAAGTTACCTTTTCTGGCAAAGAGCTTAAACATTATAAGGTTCTTAAAATTATGACCCAAGGACATATTTAGAGGTGTTATAGAGAGCAACTATTAATTAATCTTGTTTTGATGTATGGATGATGCAGATGCTAACCTGTTTGGCATATAACGTTTTTCTAGCACCTTAGACAATGCTTGGGAATCAGAAACTGAGTGCAACATCTGGTGCAAGACTATTGACCAGCTATGTAGTAAAACAGAACTTTGGTTAATTGTTTGCTCTGTGTTTCAGGAGGGCATCTTGAGGCTGATGAAACAGTGAGTAAACAGTAATGATAGATCGCTTCCTTTAGAGAAGCGTTAATTAACTTTGAAAACACATTCAAGGTCTAAAGAAACAAACTTAATATTCAAACCACTTTCAGGTCAGAGCTTCTACCCTGACAATAATTCTTAAGTTCTTTAAAAAAACGTTGAAGTCACAGAACAAGCTATTAACAGAAAAAAGAATTCAGGCCTGGCAGTCTAGAAAATCAAGGAGTGCAAAACAATTGCCCTTCTCAGATTGCTTGAGAGTGCAATTGCACCTGGAATTTTCAGTACATATACTTGTATGCTATTTTGATTACAGTACATGGAGGGTGGATTGTCACCCATTCATCCATGGTGTGGAGGTATCACCCTAGGTATTAGTCTCAAATTTCTTACAGAAACACAAGAAGCACAAGCCAAGTTTCAACCAATGGACCTCTGGGTTTAACCCAGAGGTCCATTGGCTGAAACATTGCTTATGCTAATTACGCTTTGCATCAACTTAGCATTTATTGCTTGAGAGCAATCATCACTCCACAGGTGATTCATTGACAATACACTCTCTGTGTACTGTATATTCTCTTGAAGGTATTACTATTATGACTGAAAAACTGTACTACATTCAGCTACATAGTGGAAAAATTGGCACACACATATTCTCATTATTCAAAATGTTGCATTCCATTCTTATGTGACTGTCTTCTGCACTCAAAATGTATTAAAATGCGACAATGGGTCATGAATTATTGCAAATCAATGCAACATTGACAAATGATAATAGATGTTAAAGGAAGTCCCAAACAAGTCTGGCATTTCAGAAAATCAAGGGGCACAGAAAATTGCTCTCCTCAATTTTTTCTAGGCCTGCAATAGGCATGCAGCACTCCTGCACTCCTAAAGAATGTCAGGCCTGAGAATATGTTTTCATTTTTTAAATTCACTCGAAAACACCTTTCCACAATCCTTTCCAATAAGGGTGCCATAAGCTGAGTTTAAATGCTTCTTGAGAATATTACTGGTAGGTTTGGGCCATTACATCAGGTGAAGAGTTGTTATAGATGAGATTTACACTATCTCTGTACAGTGCACTGCTTACCCAGTTAATAATTAAAACTTTTATAAACAGAAAGTGTAACTAACCCTGTGCAATGCACAGGGTTAGTCACACTTTCTGCTTATAAAAAACTAGTAACTTCCATATCACACACAACAGGGCACGGTGGCTCAGTAAGTAGAGGTGCAGGCTGCAAGCCGAGAGGTCCTCGGTTCAAATTCCATCTGCAGCAACCACGTTGTGTACTTGGGCAAGACACTTCACCCCCATTGCCCACATGGGGGCGCGGTGGCATTGTGTACTAAAGCGTACTGCACGTCGATGGTACACTTGCCTTCAACCAATGCTAACCCTGCTTGTGTGGAGTTAGTATGTTGGGGAGCTGACAGTTGTTCGCTGTTGCTCGGTGGTTCTCTCCGGGTACTCCGGCTTCCTCCACCCATAAAACTGTCGCAGCCATGATTAGCCATTGTGCAGAAATATGTGACCCTAAACACAAATAAATAAATAAATAAATAATCACACACAACATGAAAACGTACAGTTACTAAGACTGTGTATGCGATAGAGATGATCTTATTTATAATCAGAAAGAAAAGAGTCATTAACTGGTTGAGTGCTAGAAGCCACTATCATGGCTCTATTGAAAAGAGCTGGAAACCACTTTAGTGGCTTTACAATGTATGCATTAGCTTGATGTTTGCTCAGCAGCAGAAGGAAATTTTTTTTTATTTAAAATTGTTTGGTTGCAATTTACTGGAGAGTGCTTTCTGGCACTCTCCAGTAAATTATAACAAAACAATTATGAACAAAATCTCGCTAAACTAAGCCTACTCTTCCTCATAGTGTGGTGTCTTTGAAAAAAAAAATACCATGTTTCAAATCACCTTTGAAAAATAATTTAGCACTCTACCAGTTAACCCTGTGCATTGCATTGTCCAACAGAGTTAGTTGGTAAACTAACATACAATTATTAACCATAGGCATTGCACATAAGTAGTTAAAAGCCTGCCATATCACACATTACATGAAAATATATTTTAACTAAGGCTGTAAAAATGGACAGGGTTAGTTGGTTATATGTTACATAGGGTGCATGATTCCATGGAAACCTAAAGTGTGATTTGATAGTCGCAGTGGAACATCAGGTTTGGGGAGAATACTATTTTATATGAAAACTGTGTAGCCCTTTGGAACATGTCGATTGGCATGAGTAAATTGATTACCCAGAATGTTGTGGAACGATTGGCAGGAGTAAATTGATTACCCAGAATGTTGTGGAAGGTCAAACACTTGTATGAACATTACACATACCAAGAATAAAACATAAACTGACAACCTGCAGAGGTTCAGTTATTGCAGACAATAATTTAAAACTGTTGAATCAAATGACGCGAGTATTATTGTGGTGTGTCTGTGCATCCCCACTATAAACAAAGAAACCAGAATAGTCCACTGGAATGTACCCTCCGTGCTTGCAAATTGTTTGTGTGTGCCTGTCATTGTTACAGGTACCAATAGTTTTGGGCCTGTCATCCCAAACTTGGTGCCTGTCACAGGGTACCAACATTCTTGTGTACCATTCCTATGTCAGACAAATGTTATGTATTCCTGTGTCGGTGTAGGAAACATCATTTGACGAATGTTATATATTTCTGTGTCGGTGTAGGAAACAGCATTTGACAAATTTGATATATTTATGTGTAGGTGTAGGAAACAGCATTTCTCTATTGGGAAGTACACCCCATAGAAGGTAATATTGATTTATTCATTTAAGCTAAGAAATATTTAAAAAGATGTACAGTGAAACCATGTTGATTGAATAGCCACTTTGCCAAAGAAAAATTAATCAATTAACAGGAATATTAAATTAACAATGATTTGGTCACTCCTGTATTCCAGAGATAAGATGAGTATTTATTATGCTCCTGACCTCCTTAGGAGGTTTGGTAGGTATATAGTCAAGGTCTCCGTTCATCTGTATGTCTGTACATCCATTTGTCTGTCCACCTTTACTAACATTTAGTATTATAACTGGCATCAGTTGTCAGATTTTGGTGTCCTTTGGTATGATGAAGGGTTTTGTCCACATATTCATCCCATTATGGGAGTTATAGCCCTCTTAGGACTTAGATCTATCCCTAAATCCCTCCACCCCCTCCCTCCCTTCCACCCTATCCCTCACTCCCTCCTTCCATCCATCCATCCATCCATCCACCCACCCATCCAAGCCAGAAAATAAGCAGACTGTCATCTGCAAAATAAGGTCCCCAGAGGGTGAATTTAGTGATGCTACCCTGCATAGCAGGGTAACATCACTAAATTTACCCTCTGTGAATCTTAATCTGAATCAGGGTCTCTAAACTAAACAGAAAGAGGTACCCAGAGGATAAATTGCCCACTGTATGGGATAGCATCATCAAATTCACCCTCTTGGGACCTCATTCTGTAAATGTCAGACCTCTTATTTTCAGGCCTGCATCCAAACTCTGGCATCAGTTGTCAGATTTTGATGTTCTTTGGTGTTATAGTATTATAGATAGCCACAAATTGCGGGTTTTGTCCACACACTTATACCATAGTTATGGCCTTTGTGGGAAAAATAATAAAATAAAATGAACATTTTACATTATAACTCTGGCATCATTTGTCAGATTATGATGTCCTTTGGTAAGACGATAGACAGGGCTTGCCTTGAGTCAGGGCTGATCAGCCCAGGCCCCGAGATCAGCCCCGAGGAGCACTTGCTGGGGGCTTTTTTTCAAGCCCCGACATTTTCCACAAAAAAAGCACTAACAATAATGGACAAAATGGAAAATCAGCCCTGAAAAGGCCCTGACCTCAATATGTGGGGCACTTTTTTTAGGCCCCGACCATTTTACTCAAGGCGAGCCCTGGATAGACTAGCATGGGAGAAATAATATCCCCTGAAACTGGACATGTGTTTGATATCAAAGGTTCATATTCATTTCCTATAAATTGTACTGGTGATTATCTCAGGCACAAGTGAATTCATGCCTGTTGTACATGTACATATACAGTAAGTTATGCCTGTCAGAGGCGATGACAGCCTGCTTATTTGGAGGCTTGTATCACACTGCGACAAAATTATGAACACAAAAGAAAAATTATTTATTTATTTATTGGGGTTCAATGACACTTTTCATAGCCAGGGTCACTTTGTGTCAGACAGTTTTATGGGTGGTGGAAGCTGGAGTTCATGGAGAGAACCACTGAGCAATGGTGAGCAACTGCCAGACTCCCCAATGTACCAACTCTGCACAAGCAGGGTTAGTATTGGTTGAAGCTGTGCACCATTGACATACAGTATGCTTAGTACACAGTGCCAATGTGCCCCCATGTGGGCAATTGGAATTAAGTGCCTTGCCCAAGGACACAATGCAGTTACCCCTGGCGGGGATCAAACCATAGACCTTTCGGTTTGAAGTCCAAATCCGTAACCACTGAGCCACCATGCTTCCAAGAAAAATGATTAATTATCAGTACTGCGCTGCTGACAACACTTGTATCACATACAGTTCTGTATGGAATAGAATAGAATACATTATTGTGCAGCCATAGTGTGCAAATTGTATGGCATTACAAAAAATATTGTACAAAGCAACACAGAAAATAAACAATAAACAATAAAAGACTGATTTTGCAGCGGCTAATACACTAGCGCATATCAGACAGGCACACACACATCCTCACACAGGCACACAAACATACTCACATACCCACCGTCTGCCTAGTAGTCATATATACACATTTATACCAGAGGTGTGGGTCCAGTTCGACACTATATCGGGAAGAAAGAATATCATTTGCATAGTAGCTTTTTGTCAGGTGTAGAAACTCATGCTTACCATTGGATGGATTACGTAAATCTCCGCCACGATTCATTTTCCATGTCTGAATATATATATCCCAAAGTGAACTTTCCAACTTTTTATGAAAATCTGATGGTGCACTGGACGGATCCAGCCACACATGAAAAACCGCACATATATATAACTATATCATCATTGCAACTCAGATATGAAGTCAAGCATAACCTATTATTTATACCTGTGCAGCCCACTTAGAGGACTTTGAACTTCTACCCTAGGCATCAGTGACTGAGTCCTATTTTACCAGCAAAAAAAAATATGTTTACAATAGTAAACAAGCACTGCTCCACTTCCCAAGGTTCCCACAGGCAGTCCAGTGCATAAAGCTTTTACAGACAGTTGTGTTTGACAGTGAGCTGAATCATTAATCAGTTACACATAATTTTATTTTATCTCATATAGTTTGTTCAAGGTGCATTAAGAGAACTGAAGGAAGAAACTGGACTTGACTTGAAGCCAGATGATTTTGAAGACAAAGATGTTAAAATATTAGCATTATGGGAGGTAATATTAATATTCATTTACTTTTGTTTTTCTTCAGATGATGATTAGGATTATGTGAGTCTCAAATGTCTGGTTGAACTGAATCTGACTGGAGGTTTTGAATTAAATCAAATCTCATTGCTCTTCCAAATTGTAGACATTGCACATTTTTACCGCCATAAATATTGTCAGTCTCCATGCAAACATCATATGCAACGCTCCTTGTCTGTTTGGGCATATCAATCAGAAAAGTTAAATATTCCAGAATGGAAGAAAACAGGGTCAGAAGCAGAACATCATTGAACTTGATTTCTATCATCAAGGCTCTGTGCCCAAATAAAATATGCAATGAACCCTTTACCTAACACGAAAAGCAGACGACACTTGCAAATAAACTTCTTGAATAACTTATTTTTTTTACTTTTTGCGTCAAACCCATAGCTTATGACCCCTCATTGGAATGAGCTCAAGGAGCTCGTTCCAGTTAGGGGTCATAAGCTATTGTTTTGAGACAAAAAAATGAAAAAAATAATGAAAATTGAATGGTGATTTTTACGAATAGCGCTGACTGGTTTTGGGCGTTACATTGGGTAAAGGGTTAACTTAGATTTTCTTTTGGATATAAAAATGGATAAAGTGTAGTATTCTAATATTTGATCCTTGAAAGTCTATTTTAACTATTTGAGTGCTAAAAACCAACTTTAGGCCTCTGTTGCTACCCTTCAATCCTAATTCTGACTTTGGTCACTTTTTACAGTCACAAAACAGGAGCCCCAACATGTAGTCATTGAGAAAACTTGCAAGTTATATTCAAAGTATTTTGTGGCACTTGTTTCTAGGCAAGTCTTGGCTGCCTATGTAGGCAGCCAAGACTTGTCTAGAAACAACTGCAAAGCCAGAGAGTGTAGGCTGCCAAAGTGCAGTAACAGTGAGAAGTCTAAAAAAATCTTGAAGCCTCAAAGGAATAAAGTGCTGATCCTACAAACAAAAAGCTTCATACACTATCAGTGTACTCTATTTTCATCTAAGGCCCCCACAAAGCCTTGTATTAAAGGGACATGTTTATCAGTTTTATTAACTTGGATAAAATATCAGACATAAATCATTTCATTTTTATTTTTTTAAGTTTGAATTGTTTATAAAAAGAGAGCATGCGACAGTCAAAAGCTCCATGTGGGAGGGCCTGAGAAACAGATTTTTAACTTTTTTAGGCCTAAATGCAAAACTTTTTTGTTAACTGGTAAAGAGTTTTTTCTGACAACAAATCAAAGCTCATCATATACTGCTCTGTTTCATTTGATAGTGCCTTATAGGCACTATCCAATTAAACGTCAGAGAGCAAGGTATTGTATAAAAAGTCTGATTCATATCAGGGACAATAAAGGCTTCCTCAGGCAGAATGTAGCTACAGACAGTTATTGCTTGTCACTTTTAGTAAAGCCCAAAATAGGGCTTCCAGCACTCTACCAGTTAATAAGAAGTTGTTTTGTTATAATTTATTGCTGCATGCTCAATCCAATAAATGATAACTGAACAAAATGAATTTGATTTTCCAAAATTAGCCTTGTACTCTGTCTAAACTGGAAACAACGACTTGACCCCCAATTCACTGATAAAGTAGTGTTTTGCCTGTTTGTTGGACTGAACCCCGATTTGAACTTGACCTGCATTTTGTGTTGATACACCCACATGCCAAATTTTATTTGATTTGCTAAACAACTACTAAAGTTATCATCGGGAAACCAAAATATATTAACTTTTAAGGTAGAAAAAGGGGCATAACTGGCAAAAGTTGTCTGACCGCACCCCGATTCGAACGTGACCTTATTTTATTTTGATACACCTACATACCAAATTTCATTTGATTTGGCTAACTATGACTAATGTTATGATTGGGAAACCAAAGTGGGACGGATGCAAGGACAGATGGATGGATACAGGCTATTTTAATAGTCTCCTTAAAAAAAATTTTCAGGGACAAAAAGTACTGGGCAAGTAGGTGTTGTTAGTGGATACAGGACATTTCAAATCAAAACATGGATGCTTTGTCCCATCATTTATCCCATTAAGCGAATGCTGTAGTTCAATATAAAAAAATACAGAAACTTTTGTTACTTGATGAAAAATAAATTCTTCCCATTCTTATTCCTACCTTCAAGAATTAATTCATGAACAAATAACAGACAAGGTGCTTTGTATAGTCTTGATTGTTTGTTTTGGGGACAAGTGTTTCCTTTTACTCATTGCAAGCGGTATCTGCATTTCTGTGTATTCAGGTTTTGAATTCTTTTTTTAATGATTTACAGATTCGTATCCTTTGTTCAGTCAGCCCTGTGATACTTAAAAAAATTAGATTGCAGCCCATCTGGAGCATGAGAATCTTGGTTTAGTTATTGTTGCTGAAGTAGGTCTTTGAATGGCAGAAGAAAGTGTCTATAAAAGTAAACAGGTGTCCCTAATTTTGCACCTCCAACCTTGCTGAGAAATGCGATCTTTAACACCCCTAGCAATTTTAGAATCTAAGGCCTGGAAATCATAGCAAATTCTCTTTCTCTTTTAAGTTGTATTAACCCTTAAAGGCATGGAGATTTTTTTTTTTTAACACATTTTTATACCCCCACAAAATGAAGTTTAGGGGGTATATAGGAGTCAACTTGTCCGTCGGTCGGTCTGTCTGTCGTCGGCAGCGACGGCCCGTTGCACATGTAAACTTGTGGAGCAAACTACTTCCACAGTTTTAGCCGCATTTTCATGAAACTTCACAAAAATGATGAACATGATGAAGGGAAGTGCATGACATAATTGTTTTCCTGCTCAGTTTCAAGATGGCCGACTGGGGGTCATATTGGATTTTTTTTATGTAAACTTGTGGAGCAAACTACTTCCACAGTTTTAGCCACGCTTTCATGAAACTTCAGAAAAATGATCAACATGATGAGGGAAAGTGCATGCCATAATTTTTTTTCCCACTCGGTTTCAAGATGGCTGACTGGTGGCAATATTGGATTTTTTTAATGTAAACTTTGTGGAGCGAAAAACTTCCACAATTTTAGCCGCCTATTCATGAAACTTAACAAACATTATCAACATGATGAGGGGAAGTGCGTGACATAATTTTTTTCCTGCTCTATTTCAAGATGGCCAACTGGTGACCATAATGGATTTTTTTTTACTTAGAAAAATTGAATGCTCCTTTTCAGTCACCCACACTAGGCGTTATGCCACGTTGGGAGTATACTGGGCGACAGACCATCTATAGTTGCTACAGGTTGAGAGTTTTTATGCTTTGGTTTTGCAGTTGTTTGTTTCTATGCAAATCTTGGCTAGAAGCAAATCCCAAGGCATATACAACATAAGTTTTGAGTTCGCTCAGAGACTGCATACTGGAGCACCTGTTCTGTTGCAGTAATAAATGATTGACCCTTTACCCAACATAAAGGCCAAAACCGGTCAGCATTGTTCACAAACATCACAATTCAATTATTTATTATTTTTCATTTTTTGTCTCTAAACATAGCTCTTTGAGCTTGTTCCAATGCGGGGGGCATAAGATATGTTTTTAATGCAATAGAATAAAGTTATGCAAGAATTTGTTTGCAAGTGCCGTCTGCCTTTCGTGTTAGGTAAAGTGTTAAAAGCAGAATTGAGCCAATAAGGGTTAACTGTTAAGAATAACTGTTGTTCATGATTATTTTCAGTCTGTTTTCCCACCAAAACTGTTTTTAGGAATGCCAAAAAGACACCATATAGTAATTTATGTTCATGGAAAGTTAACAACTGTGTTCACATCAGAGTACTTAACAAGTAAACTGAAGCTGGAGCCGGATGAAGTTGGTGCAAGTTCATGGCTGGACAGAAACCTGATACAGGCAATTGTATCATTTGCATCTGAGGAAACAGTTCACAAAGCAGACATCGGTGATCTTCCAGATAAAATTAGGTAGATAATACAGTAAAACCTGTTTTGAGATTTTTGAACGACCACTTGGTTTGGGAGACCGCTATGACCCTATACCATTTGATTGTTTTGCACTGTAATGGACCTGTCATGAGAGACCACCTGTTTTGAAATACCACTTTTGCTTGGCGAAAAGGGTAGTCTCTCAAGACATGCTCTACTGTATGTCAAAAATACTGCATCTGTATTGAGCTAAATTCTGAGATTTAGTCAAAGTTGTCTGAAATCAAAGATGTGACAAACCAGATCTATCATGCACAAATTGGTAATGTTGTAACTTTCATCTGAACTTTATTGAACCTTCAGCTAATGTTTTTTCTTAACCCTTTACCAAACATGAGAAGCAGACGACACTTGCAAAAAAAAATTCTTGAATAACTTTATTTTTATTTTTTGTCTCAAAAACATAGGTTATGACCCCTCATTGGAATGAGCTCGATGAGCACGTTTGAATGAGGGGTCATAACATGTTTTTGAGACAAAAATTAAAAAATAATGAAAATTAATTGGCGATTTTTGAGAATAGCGCTGGCTGGTTTTGGCCGTTATGTTAGGTAAAGGGTTAATCTACTATCGAACACAACTAGAAGAAAACATTCCCAATATTAGTCATTAAAAACAAAGGATAGTTGTTTTGGAATAAATGTTTTGCGAGCAGAAAGTTCAATTTTCCAATTGTTTTAAGAAAACTATTGCAGGTATCAACTGATAGCCTTGTTACGTAAAAGTTTAACCCTTTGGCTTACAAATTGGGAGGATCAATTCATTGAAATGAGGTGTAATCATAAAGTATATATTTGAGGCAAAAACTGAAAAAATAGAAAAACTTGAATGACTATTTTTTTGCAAATGACGCTGGACGATTATGATGCTACATTAAGTGAATGGTTAACAAAAAAATTCTGTTGCTGCTATTAAATTAAATGGTGTGTTCTAAACTATATTTTGATGTCTAACTTCAGTAACGCAAGCCATGAATAGTTAATTCTTTCCAGGAGACATGAAAACAAGAATGTAAGCTCCACTGCCATCAATCAGTATTGATCAGCATATAAAAAGCATGGATGGAGTGAAATTAGTGATGCAGGCTGGACCAGTCTATTATGCGGTCCATCTCTGGACCAGATGCCACTGGACCAGTTTAGACTGGTTTACACTCCTGGTCTGGTATTTTCTAGTCCGGTCCAATATCTAACGTTGAGCCAACTATCGCGAATTTATGGCTTATATATCTTGACATACAATTAACAACAATGTATTAATTGGTTCAAGTGGTTAATAGTCAAATATTTGATACCACGAAATAGGGCTGTCGCGATTATTCGATTAGTCGACTAACCGTTGACTATTGAAGTAGTCGACGTTTTTTATTTTTAGTCGATCGTCGTTCATTTTCAAGGTGGTACACGTCTACTACACGTCGGGGCTAAATTGCATTGTTTTGTGAGGTGAATGATCAATGACGGTGAATAACTTTAAATATCTAACCATAGTTAACATTCATATCCGGAAGACTGTACGACTGTCACTGACTGTGTAAGAAAGAACACTCACAGTTACTCGAGAAGAATAGATTCTTCTGAATTTCTCCAGTCTTGTACACACGAATGCACCCATTGGAAAACCCAAAGCGCGGAAGTGACAAAATTATGACGAAAGTCAGAACGTCAGATCACTTCTCAAAGTTCGGAACTTCAGACTAAGATCCAATGTTAACAACTGACGAGGGAATGCATAGATCTCAATGTTCAAAATTTCGAGAAACTTATTGCAGAAAGGAAACATATGCAGGAACGTTCTTTGGTAAATTCATTTTAATTCATCGGCTTCAATCTAGTTCAAACTTGGACTCGCAGTCAGTAATATTATTTTTGGGGTTGGTACGTCCTACAGGATGTACCAACCCCAAAAATTATATTACGGACTGTGGGTCCAAGATTGGACTACATGTAGCTTCAGTCGGGACCGATTTGTTGTTCCCACAACCCCACTTCGTCTGAACACACTGGTGCCATTGTCATTTTCAGAGTTTTACGAACAGAAGCATGATTTGCTAAAAGATCATGTGAAGCGACTATTAATCGACTAACCGTCGATTACTGGTCACGATTATTCGATTACAAAAAATGATAGTCGCGACAGCCCTACCATGAAAACATCGCAATCTCATGTATAGATGTCACGATACCCATGCTGCATGTGTCAGCGATTAGTTGAATGCTGCTTTCTGGGCATCAGCATGCTTTTGATGTCACTGACTTGTGGCTGAAAGCTTTGATGTTGTCTACTTCTGACTTCTCGCCTCTCACATCATTGTTGCAATGCCCGAAGTCTGCTAAAACAGATACCCGGGTGACTGCATGTTTCACATGAGCCTTTTCAAAGATCAAAGAGTAGAAATGATGATTGAAAGATTTTAATCAACATTTCTTCTCTGTTCAATAAGGTGTATTGCCTAAATTGGATGTAAAATGGGTTTAATAGTGTATATTCACATTACTACAGTACGTGGAGAGTGGATTGTAACTAAATCACCCATGGAATGGAGTTATCACCCAAGCTATAACTTCCAAATTTCGTACATATCGACAAAAAGACAAGCAATGTTTCAGCCAATGGACCTCCGGGTTTAACCCGGAGGTCCATTGGCTGAAACTTTGCTTGTGTTTTTGTCGATATGTACAAAATTTGAAAGTTATAGCTTGGGTGGAATCTCCACTCTGCAGGTTATTTAGTGATAATACACTCTCCACATACTGTACATGGACTATAGCAGTGTGCCCTTACCACCAGAGACAGACAATGCTATACACAATCATCAAACATTGTATATGCACTCTTTGCAAAGCAGTCAATTTTATTTTTTAATATATAGGTTTACAACTTTGAGAAAACAGCCAATTCATTCACATGTGAATGGACTGGACCTCTTTGGACCAGGCCAGGCATGAATACCAGACTGGAATGACCTGGACTGTACCAGAGTGGACCACCTTTACAGTGGGTAGGACCGTTTTGGGTGGTCTGGTCCGGTCCGATCACTAAGTGAAATTTGTCAATAAGCTTTTAGTAAAAGATTTGGATATGTCAGTTGTAATAAATTCTTCTTTATTTTCAGTGGCCTCCTCATGGATGAAAATAAGAAACAGATTAGCACTACAATTCCATTCAAGCCTCTTCTACAGACAGCACATGATATAGACTGTGAGAGAGTGAGTACAGGAACTAAATTTGCCTTGGAAGAATTTCTGACCTCAACTTTAAAGTAACACAGACGGGCACTAGCTACAGAGATGTAATTTTGGTGCAGGTGCCAAAATCTAGGGAGTGCATAAAGGATATAAGATGTTTGAGCACATGTGAGAAGGCATGGAATATGTTTTTTTATACCTAAGTCTTTCAAATGTTGGGCATACAAATCCTGCATCAGCAATTCAGACGAACTTTTGCACATCTGTACGTCTGCAGGTCTTCAATCAGGAAAATAGAAATCAGTCTGTATTTGTTGACAAGGGATTGGTTGTGTGGTGGGCAGGCCTGCTGTTTTCAAAATTTTGCATAAGCCATTTATCGTTCACCTGGTCTGAGCTGTGGTAACTTATCATTCGTTCCCCTGTACTTGATTCAGGTAAAGCATAAGGTAGCCTGGATATATATATGTATCGCAACTATAGATATACAAACTGTTGTATCATAGCCAAGTTCTTACACCTATGGGCGATATCCTGATGAATAAAGATGAATCCTTAGGAACAATAATGAGGCTTTGTTGCAGCAATTCAGATACAAATTAGTTGCAATTATAGCCTTGTCTTGGCTTGGGCTAGCATGCTGCAGAAAAGTATGGTATCCCCAATCACTATTTGTGGCAGACACAGGAATTATTGCCGTTCCTGGTTTTGTATGTATGTTACATCTCAAGATGATCAACAATTTAAAATGATGTTGATTATCAACCAATCATCAGCATAGGTGTTTGCATTTGCCTGAAATATAGCTGCTCTGTTTGTCAATAATTGGCCAACAGAGCAGCTATACTTCAGGCAGATGCAAACACTTCTGCAGCTGATGATTGGTTGATGCTCAACATCATTTCACCATTCATTCAACAATTTAGCACAACCTGTTTTTCGTTTGCATGTCTTTCATTTTAGGTAACCTCTGTGTGACCCAAACAGCCTCAAATCGACAGGCTTGGTGGGGAGGGTGAATCTCCTTGTGGAAGGAAGAAAGATTTGTGAAAAATAATTTTAAATGGTTTTATATAATTCTAATTGACTGTCAAGTACATCTGTCTGAAATCACCAGAAAACATAAATTCAAAGCTGTTTTCTAACTGTGGTTATCATTTCAATGAAGAGAAAATCTGATTATTGCACATATGAACAAGCAGTCTGTGAAGCTTGTTGTTTGTTTTAACTAATTTTCTGTTTTTAAATAAAGCATTTTCTCTGGAATGAGATAACCACGGCTGTCAAAAGTGTCATTAAACCCCAATAAATAAATAAATAAATAAATAAATAAATAAATAAATAAATAAAGCATTTTTACCCTTTCAAAATTGGAAAATAATTCAAAGAGACATGAATTTCCAAAGGCTATTGTGGTTTTCAGCTTTTCATCAGAAGTTCAAGTGATGAGACCCCCTGACCGGAGTGGAAAACAAGCCTTTGGAAAAGTGTAAATCTGGCACATCAGAAAATACAGATTCACTTTATTGTTGCCTGAAGGGGACAATATTTTCATCTCAGCATCTGTTTCAACTTTTCATTACCCCCCCCCCCCCCCTCCCCCCACACCTTCTCAGAATCATAGTTTACAGCCTCTTGTTATCCCTTTACCTAACACGAAAGGAAGACGACACCAGCAAAAAAAATTTGTGAATAACTATTTTTTTCATTTTTACATCAAAAACATAGCTTATGACCTCTCTATGGAACGAGCTCAATGAGCCCATTACAATGAGGGGTTGTAAGCTATGTTTGAGAGACAAAAACTTAAAATAATAACAATAATTATGAAAATAAATTAAAATTGAATGGTGATTTTTGTTTTGGGCCATTACGTGGATTAAAGGTCTTCACCGTTATTATTTGTTCTCCAGCTTGAACTAATGTTTACTGGAAATGTTTGTTTTAACTTTTTCAGTGTCAATCCCAAATCCTGTTCATTG
The DNA here is from genome assembly GCA_031216915.1 of Pictodentalium vernedei. Taxonomy (NCBI): domain Eukaryota; kingdom Metazoa; phylum Mollusca; class Scaphopoda; order Dentaliida; family Dentaliidae; genus Pictodentalium; species Pictodentalium vernedei. The sequence continues at coordinate 418,289,703 of CM062293.1, read as the reverse complement.
GTAAATGAAAATTACGCATGATATTTAATAGGAAATGTCACAAATATAAAAATATTAGATCTCTCGCTCCGAGTTCATACAGAATTTGTCAGTGAAAATCAATCTGTTTTGACAGTGTACGTATGACATTGTCACCATAGGTTACTTTTCACTGGCGAACTCTTTGATTTTTTTAACTTGTTTGTCTGTTGCTTTTTGGTCGAGTTGCGTTAACATCAGAGATCTATGGTTTTGCGACAGTCTGTGTGCATCTGGACGGGCATCTAGGCGTCCTCGCACTGTTAGCGAAAAAACTTGCACAAACATTCTCCGAATTAACTAATATTTGCCATACAGGTATTTTGCAATAATATCTCAAGCGAGTTCAAAAACTGGCCTGGCCAGATTTTTCATTACAGAGTTATGGGCCTTAAATTGTCAATTTTTATGAATTTTGTGCTCGTTAGCGCAATAACTTGAACAAACATTCTGCGATTTGACTAATATTTGCCATAAGGTCTTTTGCAATAATATCTCAAGTGTGTTCGAAAACTGGCCCAGCCCAATTTTTCATTACAGAGTTATGGCCTTAATTCCTCAATTTTTTCGAATTTTCAGCTTGTTAGCACAATAACTTGAACAAGCATTCTCCGATTTGACTAATATATGCCATACAGGTCTGTTACTATAATATCTCAAGCAAGTTTGAAATGGCCCGGCCCAATTTTCCATTACAGAGCTATGAGCCTTAATTCATCAATTTTTACGAATTTTGAGCCCATTGGAGCAATAACTTGAACAAATGTTCTACAATTTGACAAATATTTGCCGTACAAGTCTTTTGCAATAATATCTTAAGCACGTTCAGAAACTTTCCACGTCCGATTTTTTACGAATTTTGAGCTCAGCGCGATGACATTTCTGATTTTCAGTAGAGAGTGCATGAAGGAAGTAGCCACAACTCAACACCAGTCCGTTCACTATTAGATAAGATGAGACTTGAAAGAACTACATTATATAGAACATATTTCACAGTATTAAACTCCGTTGACTCAAGTCCAGTAAAATTACCAGTCACGCACACTTGGGCAGTAAACTTGGTTCTCAGTACATGTAATTTTTACTGCGACCTGAGTCAACAGAGTGCAGCCTTCACTTTTCTGGTATGAGCTGGCAATTGTCGCAAGTACACTCAATTGTAAGCTTTACATGTCATTTAACTTGTATATCCCGTAAAGGGGCATCTAGAGAGATTAAGAATACACATTGTGGTGGTTTTTCAACTTTATTGAATGGTATCATTAACATCATTTTACATTAACAATTGAACAACTGCAGAAAATAATAAACTGCAGTTCATGAATCATCACAAAATGCTTGGTAACCTTCGATTGAACAGATATTCCAGGAGCCATTGCTGTTTTCATCCGATTGCCTACAAACGGCAGATTGTGGTGGCCGGTTCCGATCATCGGTTGAACACTAACTCTGACCAATTGTAATAGCATGGGCTGAGTTAACTGATTGAACTTTTCAAAGGTGATTTTTAAGAACAGGATTTTTTTCCAAAGATCCCACTGTGTTTTTTATTATGCCTCCACCAATTTGGTGAAGGGGCATTAAGTGTTACCCTTGTCCATTCATCCGTCCATCAGTATGTACATCCGTACGATGTATGGTTTCCGGACAATAACATTAGTTTGACTGAACAATGGTCCAATATTTTTTGGTAGTGTTAAGGCCCTTTTCCGACTTAAATTTACAAAGGTTTATTATAAAGCAGGGGCATTAGTGTCCTATGGACACATTTGGTGGCCTGCTGTAGAAGTGCCATGGTTTAATGGAGATAAGATACGATATTTATTAATTCAATATCAACCAAGATAAATGACTAGAAACTCATGCTTGGAAGTGGGGGGGGGGGGGGGGGGGGGGGGGGCATAGCCGCTCTTGGCGTTGCACTTGTTTCAGTAATTGTTTTTTACCTTGACTCCAATAAATTGTAACAGTAGAGTTTTATATAAACATTTTTTTCAACTACTGAGCAGGCAAGAAGCTAGTGCAAACAGTACAATGCCACTTTTAGTATTTCTCAATACCTAAAACCATGAGAATGCCTTCTAAAACCCAACATTTAGTAGAATGCATATAATATCTTACAGTTGAGTCCTGTCACTGTATTGTGCACTATTTTGAAGTAATAGCGCACTGTGTAAGTGTACTTTTGTCCCTGTCAAACTGCACCTTTAGCGTAACTCAATTCCCATATAAAAATGGCATATAAAAATGGTGTGTCCAACTCTGTACAATTCCAAATTAGTAAATAGAGATCATTAACATCATTCCTAACCTCTTCTGTGATACATATGCATGTACAACATAAATGGATATTAAAATTCAACTGCACATACAGAATGAAGACTTCAAGAGGGTGGATTACTACTTAATCGCAGCATCATATACTCTCCACCCAAAAAGTATTTATAATTGTTCATAAAGCACAAGAAACACATACAAACTTTCATCACATGGACCACCGGGTGCAACCCGGTGGTACATGTGATAAAAGTTTTCAAGTGCTTCTTCTATTTTTCTCTTCAGAAATAGTAAATAATTATGAAGTGAAAAATCTATCCCACAGCGATTTAGTAGTAATTCACCCTTCACTTACTGCCGTCTCAATATTTTCTTTCTGTTTGATCGGTTCACTTCATGTTTTCACTACCGACCTTGCTAATAGTGCGTAACATTTTGCATCGCAGAACACAAATGCTCTTGTGTATTTCAGACAACTTCTTTCTTCTGTAGTAAAGAGCGTGTTAACCCTTTACCTAACGAATCGCCCACATCCGCCCGCGTAATATGCAAATTGAGCAGTCGAAAAAAATAAATTTTTCAAAATATTTCAACAAAACCATATCATGTGACCCCTCATTGGAACGAGCTCAATGAGCTCGATCCTAGGAGGGGTCTCAAGATATGGTTTTGTTGAAATACTTTGAACATTTTTTAAAAATGATATTTAAAATAATAAATTTTGATATCGTCTGCGTTGGGTAAAGGGTTAACTAACAAGCATTTTCTGCGCTAATTGTGACAGGACTTACAGTTTCAACCGTAAAGTGCTGTAACAAATTTGTATTTTTTATCACAATTTCCTTATTCCATGAAATTTACTTCTATTAAACTTTGAGTAATCATTTTCATTGAAGCTTTCAGTACTGAGATATTAGATGCTTACCCCCATTTTTTTTTAAACAGAGACAAGTCTCAGCCAGATTTATCACCACACGAACTTGGATTTCAAACATCTATGTTTTTTCTGACAAAATTCTTTTATGTACAGCTCTTTCAGTTTTTGTACTGATATTAAACCGCACCTAACTTTTTAAATGTATTCATCTAATTTTGTTTCTTTTACGATTATTTCACAATATATGATTACATTTGATATTAAACAGCTTAATCCTTGTATAAAATTACTCAGGAATACATAATACTCAGGTTTTGGACATCTTCCCCTTCCACCCTTCCATTTTTGTCCAAACAATTGCTGCAAAGGTTCTAAGATTGTCTATTTCTAATTTCACTGCTCTTGTTATTAAACAGTATAAGACTGGAAGAATTCTTTTCCTTCCAGTTTTGACTTGGGTGGAGGCTGGGGGTTAGATAACCAGGCCTGGATGTCTCCCTCCCACCCCCACTGCCCCCCCCCCCCTCCCCTGCCATCTTGTCGAAGTCCTGTAGACATTCATCCAACTTTTACAACTATTGTTTGGACTTTATGGTATGGTGAGAGTGTAAATAAAGCCTTTTCTTTTTAGCTCGCCTGACTTTCAGTCATGGGAGCTATAGTGATCACTCGTCATATGTTTGCATCTTCTCCAAAACTGCTGAACCAATTTAATTGAAATTTGAAATAATAGTTTGTTATGTCATCAAATTTGGATTTTGTTCAAATCAAGTTAACTCGCCCCTCGGTAGGGCCATGCCCAAGAAGTGTGCTTAAATCTTAAAAAATCTTCTCATGAACCAGCAGTAGGAGAGACTTGATAGTTGGTGTGCAGCTTTCTTTTGAGGTGTAGACTCAGATTTGTTCAAGAGAAGTTCGAGGAGCTATATTTGCCTTCGTTATGGGAGGGGCAAGAATTTTCGCCCCGACCAAAATTTCTATTTTCCAAACCGAGAGGCAGATTTGGATCAAATTTGATGTGAAGGCTTATTGGGTCATAAGTGTACTTAATTTCTGCACAAAAAATTTTTCCTGGCTTCCCAGGGGGGGGGGGGGGGGGGAGGGGGGGGGGGGGGGTCTTCCAAAAAATTCCGGACACAAGGCCGGGGTGAGTGGGTGGTCGGATGGGGGCCAACCAAAACACCTTTTTTCCTGGAGTTGCAATTTTTTTTCCTGGTGATTTTTTTTCAAATTATTTTCACATAACAAGGCTATATTGTTGTTTAGTAGTCTAATATGCACCTGTTTGTCAGGTAGGGTTAGTGAATAAGGCCCCACTAGGCTGATTAGGGGATTTGTTCTCTTTTTTGTAATTAAATTAGATGCATTAAAGAATTGTGTACTCCAGTTTGACTAAAAACAATCAGTGGAAATTTCTGAATTTTAATTTGGGAATGGTTAACATAATTTTTCATAGCTGAATCATCGCGGCACAATTTGGATTTTACAATGAGTAGCAATGTGTTTAGCAGAACATCTAAAATAATGTAAAAAATTTCTGGAAAATAATCTGAATGCCCAGTTTCTCTGAGTAGAGCTCTTGTAACCTGAAACTAATGAAAATTCTCACTGTGCATCTTTGATATAAAACCCCACTTACTTAATTCAAGCTCATAGTGATAGTACCAGGGTTTTCACAGAGGGTTTGTCTGGCTATCTCGTGAAAACATGAAACAAAAGTTACAGTTAATATTTGAATTGAAAACTGACCCTGACTGAGCCAGAGTGTATAGATGAGTAGCTGAGCATAATATTATGCAGCAAAAGAAGATTATTTTAATCCTCTATTTGATGTTCACAAAAATAGTCTAATTCTTACATTATAAGCTGTTATATGCAGAAATCAATGCTGACAATTTTTCGGAGACGGACCAGGACGGACAGTGAGATTTACAATAGTGTTAGGTGACAGATTTTCAGCTTTCCAACGCTATCTACTATCTTTTGAGTAATGACAATTGGCTGAAACCTCAAGCCTAGACATTTAGCCTGCAGTCAGGTCATTAAATTTAAAACTTCTTCCAGAGTTAATAACAATTTTCTTTAGTGAAATCAAAATGCTTCTGTTGATGCTGGTTGATGTTTAGTTTAGACAGTAGATTAGGATTCAAATTAAGGCAAGGTTTGACAACTGGAAGCTCAGGGCAATAATTTTTCATTATCCACTGTGGTGATACACTGAAAAAATATAGGTGGTGGGGTGGGTGTCCAAGTGGGCAGAGGAAAAAAATATTTTTTTTTGCACGTGGGTGGGTGGGTGGTGGTCAAAAGGTGGAAAAAAATATTTTAGGCCTTATGTCCGGAATTTTTTGGAAGACCCCCCCCCCCCCCCCCCCCCCCCCCCCCCCCCGGGCTTCCCATGGGAACTGTAGGAGCTGAAAATAGAAAAATATTAAAACGCCCATATCTGTAAAACTACACCGGCACTGAGAATTGTTATTTGTTGTGAAGCTTCCTTAGGACCAACAGAATGGAATGGTAAAAAAATTGCTATCGGTTTCATCATGGGGTACTTTTTGGGGACTTTGAAAAAGTGCTGAGTCACATGTTTATTGAAATCAAATACCTAGGTCCATATTTGGGCTCTCTATGGGAGCCCAAATGTTTAAATTAGTGCAGTATGAGGAATATTCTTTAAATATTTTCTTCTTCAGATCTTCCAATCAGAATCTTTCCATATTTGGAATGCGGCATGCTTAGAGAGGTGAGATTTAAGTTTGTTCAAGCGAAGTCCCTGGGTTCATATTTGGACTCACTGTGGGAGCCCAAATTATAACTTAGTTCAAAATGAGGAATTTTCTTTAAAAATCTTTTTCTTCAGATCCAGCAGTCGGAATGTTTTGATATTTTGTATGCAGCATCCTTAGGGGGGTGAGATTCAAGTTTGTTCAAGCCAAGTCCCTGGGTTCATATTTGGGCTCCCTGTGGGAGCCCAAATTATTACTTCGTTCAGTATGAGGAATATTCTTCAATCTTTTTTTTTAGATCCACTGGTCAGAATCTTTGGATATTTGGTATAACTGACAGTTTTACGGGTGGAGGAAGCCGGTGTACCTGAAGAGAATCACCGAGCAACGACGAGCAGCTGCCTGCTCCCCAACATCGTAACTCCGCACTGCAGCACAGGCAGGGTTAGATTGGTTGAAGACATGCGCACCATCGACATGCAGTATGCCTTAGTAAACAGCGTCATCGTGCCCCCAGTTGGCCACTCTGGGTTAAGTGCTTTGCCCAAGGACACAACGCAGGAGTCCGAATCGATCGCTAAGACAGTCACCCATCCAAGGATTAACCGGGCTCGATGTTGCTTAACTTCAGTCATCTGACGAGAACCGTTACCGCAATTACCCTGCCCCTGGGTTGATATTTAGGCTACCATGTCAGGTGAGCGCTCTTAGGCCCCCTGGAGTCTCTTGTTTTTGTTGCTATGGGAATGGGAAGATAATCATATTTTGACATGAACTTGAAAGGAGATGTATGAATGTATGAATTCAAGCATTTGGACAACATTTTCAATGTTAATGTGGTGAAAATTCAATAAATAAATGTTATTATAAGCAGTGCCTGTTCTGTGTTTCCTGTTACTTCCCCTTTACAACTTTTCCAGTTTTCCCACTGAAATTTACCAGAGTTTTAAGAAACCCGTTATTATTGGTCCTTTTTCATGTGCTAGCCAACGAAATGGTGATTTAGAATTTCAGAAATAACCAATCCACTTGTGATTGTTGATTGTTTCTTCACCATTCAGTTGAATACAAAGAGAACAATAAACGGTCGATTTTAGCTCTAAAATAATTAATGGTCAAATGTCTTAGGGGATGATTTGCCCGCTACCTGATTAGTTAGTTGTCATGGGTAATTACACTTCCTTAGTAATTAACCAGCCGTGAAATTCATTGAGCTGGCGCATTTTTCATTGGGTTTTTTTCAATGGTGGATCAACATGTAGTTGATTTCTGTGGTCCGATTATTAAATCGATTGGTTTAATTTGGTTAAATCCTGGTGAATTTAGACATAATCAACACTGGTGATGTATGAAGGCGTATAAAGACAGATAATTAAAAAAGAAAGTCATTGCGTCAAAAAGTTGAAATTATTCCATTCTGGAAGGTCGAAATTGAGTGCTAAATTATCCATGGCCGATGCAAGTGCAAATACTCTTGAAAGCGATCCTGTTGATGATAGACTGTTTACTGATGATGAGGGAGAATGCTCCGGCTGCTTAAAAAAATTTCTTATTACTATGAATTGTATGATTGGAAATCTTTATTAGAACTTTATGCTGCATTTATTTGAAAAATTGAATGTCAACAAGCATCATGGGCAGATGATTCAACATTTTTAGAAAGACCATTGTTAGCTGGTCATGTCAGGGTTAAATCATTCAGACAGAAAACTTTTTCCAATTCTCCATTCAGACAGAAAACTTTTTCCAATTCTCCTAACAATATTTCCAATACTAAGATCTGGTTTTGTTCAGACAACCAAAGAATGAAATGTGCTCACAAGAATGCTCATATTAAGGTTATCAATGGGCAAGCTAGGAATATTCAACACATCTGCGCATCATGCTTGATTAAAGACAAAAATCAGTTACATCACCCAGAATGTTCTTCCATATGTCCTAACTTTGGTAGTCAACAACGACTAGATGATCATAATGTTGTGACTCTCAGATCAAATATTTTTGCAAATTCAACAAATGCTTCCTTTGACAATCAAAATAAAATATCTTCGATAAACAATTTACATGAAAATTCTGTTCTTCCCAAAACATTTGATTCTAAAATTGAACAAGAAACAGAGTTTGAGTCAGATTATGTAGAAAGTGAACATTTATTTCATGAGTGTCATATTTAGCAGAGTCCGACGGTTTATTCAGATCAACAAAACTGTGTTGATTTTCCTGAATGTTTTACTCAAAAAACTGATGATTTTGAAGAGGTTCGAGAATTTGCAAAGATTGATTGCGATAACCTGCATACTTCGGAATATATAATTCCATCAGAAATCAACAATTTTGAGAAAGAAATTGAGATTGCCAAAACTAATGACGACTCGCACATTCTAGAACACAAAGTTCCATCTAAAGAATGTTTTGAACATAATTGTAATTTATGTACAGCTGGTAGGGTTGTTGATCACAGTTTATCAAATACAAATTTATTAGAGAATAGAAGCATACAAAATTCTGAGCTCTCAAATTTCCTAGGTTGTAAAATCCCAGTTTATTCCAAATTAAATGTAAGTTACTTGAAAATGATGTTAAACAATTATTATGATATTGAAATATGTCAACTTCTTGAGTTTGGGTTTCCAAATTGAATACTGTGGTGAGCACAAACAAAATGACAGAGTCACAAATCATTCAGGAGCTGCTAATTTTTCTTTGGTATTGGATAAATATTTGGTTAAAGAATTATAGTATTGTGGTATCCTAGGACCTTTGTCTAAATCACCATTCAATTCAATGTTCTTATCCCCTATCAATTCTGTTCCAAAAAGAAATTCAAATGAAAGACGAGTCATTTTGTATTTCAGAGCTTCCCACCACATAATTCAGTAAATGAATTCATAACCAAAGACAGTTACCTAGGAAGGGATGTGTCTGTGTCATATCCTTCAGTGGATGATTTGGCTGATTTATTTAAAATTCATGGTCAAGAATGTTTACTATTTAAACGGGATCTAAAACGTGCTTATTGCCAAATCCCAATCGACCCTGGTGATATTGACTTGTTAGGATATAAATGGCATGGACACATCTTTTTTGATCTGGTTCTGTCAATGGGACTTATATTTGCCAAAGAGTTACAAATAGTATAACTTTTATGATGACAAGATATGGTTTTAGGATACTCAATTATTTAGATGATTTTGCTGGGGCTGGGTCAGATCAGGTAGCACAGGAAGCCTATTCTAGAGATTGACAAAGGTATTAAATGCTTTCAAATGGAACTGGCTTCTGAAAATGGATAATGCATTGTGACTTTATTCGCAAAGTCAGGGCACGTCCCAAACACTGGTTAAAATGCATTGTGTTGAATTACCACAAAGAGAGACATAGAAACAGCATGGGACTTTACAGATGCCAAACATCTCTCGACACTGGTCACTGAAGTCTGGAAAGGTATTTGTTTTTTATAAGGTTACTTAAGAGCAAAAAAACATTACCTTAAGCACCAATAAATAAAAAAAAAAAACAATAAGAACAGAAAACGAAGGTTCAAACTGATTGAAGTGCCAGGAAACTGCTTAGATTGCAGAAAATTGCTTCATTTACCCTCTGGCTTCTGAAGCTCTAGATGGCCCCAGACCCTTGGCCAAATGGCGCTCTTTTCGCTTGATTTACATTCCAAAATCATTTTCAGATAATTTTGTGGTTGGTCACTCTCATGGAGAATGGATTAATGGTCTATGACCTTGACCTTGTATCAAGGTCATGATATACCTTTGAACAAACATTATGTGAAGCATGAACAAGATCAGTCCACTGAATGAATTTGTATGGACTCAAGTTAGAACACGCAAAGGGTCTGTGACCTTGACCTTGGAGTAGATTTTTGGGTAAGGTCACAGCACAGTCTTGAATCATAAACAATCATTGGGTCAAGTATGAACAATATTGGTTCATTGAATTAATTTTTATGGACCAGACAAAGTTATAACATATGAATGGTCTGTGACCTTGACCTTGGCGCTCAATACCAATTTATTGAATAAATTTTTATGGAGTGGACAAAGTTAGAATGGGCAAATTAACACATGAATGGCCTGTGACCTTAACCTTGGAGCTATGACCCTAGATCAAGGTCATGACACATAATTGTGTGAATTATGATCAAGATCAGTCCATTGATTAATTTTTGGTGAACTGGATACAAATCGAATGAATGAATCACAAACAGTTTGTAACTTTCAAAAGTCATGACAGATCCTGGAGTCATAAGCAATCATTGTGTGAAGTATGAGCAAGATCTATCCATTGAATAATTTGTTATGTATTGGACAAAGTTACAATAGAACTAACACATGAACAGTTTGTGATCTTGACCTTGGGTCTAGGTCATGACACATCCATGAATTATTAGGAATCATTGTGTAAAGTTTGAGGAGAGTGTGAACAGTCCATTGACTAATATAATCTAAAAATGGACATGGGTGCAATTGAGATATTTAATCCTTTTGGATGCATTCGAAAACCCCAAGGAAAGTGATATGTTGAATGTAATGGGTAAAATGTTGCTATACATCTGGTTTATATATACGTCATTTACTGCAAACACATTTTGCTATCTTTTTAATTAGATGGGACAAAAATATGGTGAAGCATTTACATTTTGATGGCAACAGGGAGCAGGTTTACTGTCCTTGAATAGTAGGTTTCAAAACTATGTTTCTTGATCAGTCTTTGCAGATCAGACCATACGTAAGCTGATGTTATAATGATGTTATAATGTGCCAGCAGTGCATACATGTTTCCAAAATAGCTCGCATCAACAGAGTCAATGTAATGTCAAACGACACAGACATCTTTGGTATATTTGCCCATTTTGTATTGGGAATTTCAGAATAATTTGAGGCGTACTAAAGAATTGAGGCCTTGGTTGATGTGACCCTCACAGTTAACGTATGTCAACCAAAGTTACCACGTTAAAGTAAAATCATTCCAAAAAAATACCTGTAGAATGTGGTAGAAGAATTAGGGCTGAGGCCTGAGGCCCCAAACGGCTCTCACGGTTGATTGATCAGAACCAAAATGGAAAATTCTTCCGGACGTTCATTCAGAAATCCATCTGGACATCACACCAAGTCACTTAACCAGGCTGCAATGAAATGACCTCATCTGGCTTGTAGGCTGTGCCAAAGGTTTTAAGAGAAGGGCTCGTGAGGCCCTCACTGTTGACCAATATAGACCAAAATACATGTAGGATGTTCTCATCTAGTCATCAGACCACGTCATACTACCAAGCAGGCCTGAAAATAAGTAGTCTGACATTTAGAGAATGAGGTCCACAGAGGGTGAATTTGATGATGCTATCTCATACAGTGGCCAATTTATCCTCTGCGTACCTCTTTCTGTTTAGTTTTGAGACACTGATTCAGATTGAGGTTCACAGAGGGTAAATTTAGTGATGTTGCCCCGCTGTGCAGGGTAGCATCACTAAATTCACCCTCTGGGGACCCCATTTTGCAGATGACAGTCTGCTTATTTTCTGGCTTGGATCCTACTTTACGTATGATGGGTGGTAGTAAAAATACAGAAGGTGGAAAAGCAGCACAACCAGGCCTGAAAATAAGCAGTCTGACATTTGCAGAATGAGGTCCCCAGAGGGTGAATTTGATGATGCAATCCCATACGGTGGGCCAATTTATCCTCTGGGTACCTCTTTCTGTTTAGTTTTGAGACCCTGATTCAGATTGAGGTTCACAGAGGGAAAAATTAGTGATGCTACCCTGCTCGATGCCACCCTGCTCTGCAGGGTAGCATCACTAAATTCACCCTCTAGGGACCTCATTTTGCAGATGACAGTCTGCTTTTTTTCTGGCTTGCTACCAAGTTACATTGAAATTGCTTCATAAATGCAACCTGTAGACTATGATAAATAATGACTTTAGGATTCGAACCCACACAGCTGCCCCAGTTATTTGATGGATAATGACCAAACTAGAATGTTCTCATCTGGACATCATTCAAAAAGAAAGTATTCTCCGTGTTTATGAAAGGATTATGAAATAAGACAAGAATTGTGACAACTGACAATACATTAAGTTCTGTACCGTAAAGTTCATGCATTCAACAAGAATAATAAGAAGTGTATAAAGGAATATAGACTCAAACTCATGCTGCTCTCATGGTTGACTGATCTCAACCAAAACAGGGCTATAGGATGGAATACTGAGTCATCCTACCAAGTTACAATGAAATCCCTTCATAAATACGACCTGTATATAGTGCTAAAGGAATGTAGGTCGCCTGTCAAAGCGGTGGAAACGACTGACCGATCCTGACGAAAATAGGACAGTCTTATCTGGACATCATGCTGAGTCATCCTACCGAGTAACAATGAATTTATTTATTTACTGATGTTTAAGGTCACATACTTCTGCACATGGGCTAATCATGAATACAACATGGAGATAAAGTCCAGGGCAGTTAATCGTTTATACCCCATGTTGCCTATTTTAGAGGACTCGCACCCAAAGTATTAGTGACTGGGTCCTATTTTTACCAGTGAAACAGAGCTTGCATCTGGGGGATAATTATATTAAACAGGAAGTGATGTCATCATCACTGTTCATATTGGTCACCACAGTGACCTTGGCAAGGAGCCATGTTATGTCATTCAGGATGTGAAATCATTTGTGACATCAGATCGCAATGCATTATTGAAAATAGTTTGTTGTAATTAAAGGAAGTGCATAATATAGCATCATAACTGTAATTCAAGGTTATTGCTATGAAATGACCACATGATCAGTGATGTCACTTGTGCCATCATTGAATAATAAAGAGCATATGTGTGATTACTTATACAGTCTTCAATTCATACAATGATTTGCCTGTCATCGCAATCACATGTCATTTGCTTAACTGATGCTGCAAATGACCTCTCGGTCCTGAAGCAGGCTCGACCTATTTGATACCTAACGAAAGTCGATTGTTTGACATATTAACGATGGGTGTAGATCGCATCCCAAAAATATGGTAGATTATCTCTGTTTGAAAAATAGAATAAGACTCTAATATTAACGCCTGTCAGTAGATGTTCTTGCAAAACATTATTAGTGAAACAAAGTTGAAAATACAGAAAAAAAATATTACGATATTTAGTGTTAAATATAAAATGCCCAAGGCTTCCAAGACGGCATAGTTATTAATTATTCTTCACACAACCTATTCTTCATTTAGAACCCCCCAAAAATAATAAAAGGCCGCCCGGCCACACGCCCCCCGAAAAAATGTGCAATTTTAGGTATTTGTAAAAAAACTGAATTTTTCGAAGTCAAAAAAGGGGCATAACTCCGGCAAACAATGTTGGGCCAAACCTCGATTTGATCTTGACCTGTGGTTTATGTTGATACACCTATATACCAAATTTTATTTGAATCAGTCAACAACTAAAGTTATCAGGAAACCCCCAAAAATTGAATTTTTCAAAGTCGAAAAAGGGGCATAATTCTGGAAAAATTGTCAGACCACACCCCGATTCAAACTTGACCTGTATTTTATGCTGACACACTTACATACTAAATTTCATCTGCTTTGGCCAACTATAACTTAAAAGTTATCGCCAGGAAACCAAATGAAAGTGTCAATGACACTGTAGCTGAACTTGACAAACTTGAACTTGGCAAGTTATAAGTGAAATGGCAAAATTGAAGATCATTGGTACCAATGTTATTCGGTGAAATTTAAACATAATAGCATTGTGTGTGCACAGCGTCAGAGTAATCCATGCATTTTTAAATGTAAACTGTAAGACTGCCTAAAGGAAGAATGTTGATACACAAATGCAGTATGTTCAGAGGTTATTGTAAATGGCAACTTTTTCACAGAAAAGAATGCTAATCAATAGCACTAGAGGCCCCGGCTAATGAGCAATCCAAGTTCAAAAACAATCCTATGATAAATGTGCCCTGTAGGCTATGTCAAAGAAGAATGTTGATGCACAAATGCAATAAATTAAAAGATTGTTGCTAACAGCAACAGTTTTTGATGGAAATGAAAAGAAAATCGATAGCTCCTATCTTGGTCATCCTGCATAAGCATACAAACTTTCAAAACAACCTGATAATGAATGTGCCCTTTGAGGCATGCCAAAGGAAGATGTTAATGCACAAATGCACTAAGTAGAAGGTCATTGCTTGTGGGAATGTTTTTTTTTATGGAAATTCATAAATATACCCTGCAGAGAGTGGAAAAGGGATAAGTTGCTGCACAAATACAGCAAGTTCAAAGGCTGGTGATAATAATTTTTTATGGAAATGAGAAAAAATCAATAGCTCACATCTAGAGGTCACCCCGAACACACATACCAAGTTTCAAAGTGATCCCATCATAAATGTGCCCTGAAGGATGTGTTGAAGGGAAATATTGAGGTCTGACTAAACCAAGATCAAAGGTCATCGGCAACATTTTTTGACAGAAATGGAAGAAAACAGATAGCTCCCACACAGATGCCAATCCACAAAAGCACACTAAGTTTCCAGTCATAAATTTGCCCTGCGGGGTATGTCAAAGGGAAATATTGATGCATGTTTTGATGGAAATCGAAGAAAATCAATAGCACCCATCTAGAGGCAACCCCAAACAAGCATAGCAAGTTTCAAACCTATCGGATCATAATGGCGCCCTGCAGAGCATGCCAAAGGAATATATTGATGCCTGATTTAACTAAGTTCAAAGGTCATTGAAGAACATTGATAGCTCCCCTCTGGAGGTCACCCCAAACAAGCACACCAGGTTTCAATGCAATCCAATCATAAATGTTCCCTGTAGGGTGTGCCAAAGGGAAATATTGAGGTCTGACTAAACTAAGTTCAAAGGTCATTGCCAGCTGCAATATTTTTTGATGGGAATAGAAGAAAATCGATAGCTCCCATCTGGAGGTCACCCCAAACAAGCACACCAAGTTTCACAGAGATCCAGTCAAAATTGTCCACTGCAGGGTGTGCCAAAGGGGAATATTGATGCATAACTGCACTCAGTTCATCGAAGGTCATTGCCAGTGGCAACATTTTTTGACAGAAATTGAAGAAAATTGATAGCTCCCATCTAGAGGTTACCCCAAACAAGCATACAAAGTTTCAAACCGATCTGATCATAAAGGTGTCCTGTAGAGCGTGCCAAGGAATATATTGATGCCCGAATAAACTTTCAAAGGTCATTGACAATGGCGAGATTTTTTGACGGAAATCACATTTAGAGGTCACCCCAAACAAGCATGCCAGGTTTCAAAGCAATCTGATCATAAATGTGCCCTGTAGGGTATGCCAAAGGGAAATATTGAGGTGTGACTTAACTAAGTTGTAGGAACGTTGCCAACAACAACATTTTTTGATGGAAATGGAAGAAAATTGATAGCTCCCATCTAAAGGTCACCCCAAACAAGCATACCAAGTTTCAAAGCGATCCAGTCAAAAATGTGCACTGCAGGGTGTGCCAAAGGGAAATATTGATGCATAACTGCACTAAGTTCATCAAAGGTCTTAAGTGACAACATTTTTTGATGGAAATCGAAGAAAATCGATAGCTTCCATCTGGAGGTAACCCGAAACAAGCATACCCAGTTTCTAACCGATCTGATCATAAATGTGCCCTGCAGTGCGTGGCAAAGAAATAGATTGATGTCTGACTAAACCAAGTTCAATGGTTGTTGCCAGCAGCAACATTTTTTGACAG
Organism: Pictodentalium vernedei; assembly: GCA_031216915.1. Taxonomy (NCBI): domain Eukaryota; kingdom Metazoa; phylum Mollusca; class Scaphopoda; order Dentaliida; family Dentaliidae; genus Pictodentalium; species Pictodentalium vernedei. Next base: position 418,274,085 of record CM062293.1, on the reverse strand, counting down.
AAATGGAAGAAAATCGATAGCTCCCATCTAGAGATCACCCCAAACAAGCATACCAGGTTTCAAAGCGATCTGATCATAAATGCGACTTGTGCGGTGTGCCAAAGAAAATTGTGGACGTACGTACGCCAATGGACGAGAAGTGATGGCAATAGCTCAGCTTGACTTTGTCAAGTTGAGCTAAAATGAAAGTATCAATGACACTGTAGCTCAACTTGTGTAAGACATGTACATGTATAGTATGTGACACATGTATAGCATGTGACATAGCAGTGACACACATCTAGGTAATGACCTGATAACAAAGGTATATATAAAGTATTGTAACGGTCTGTACATAAATGCTGACTGTAGCCTGTAACAAATGTATAGGTAAAGAATTGTAAAGGTGGGTGACAGATGCTGAACTAAAAAAGAAATCTTCATGGGGTTAATGTTACAATGGGGATCCTTGTATGGGGCACTATAAGCCAAATGTTAGCAATTGTTTTGGTCTGTTTGATTCAAACCCTTCTAAGGTTGATTCATACTAATTAATAAATATTTGTCCAGGCGTTCTTAAAATATTAGTATTTGAATTTTTTATCTTTAGCTCATAGGGTTCCCACGGGTGAGGAGGTTTTATTTTTCTCATTGTAAATAGAAAATCAGGTTGTGCTGATAAAGATTACCCTCCCCAAACAACAACAAATATTAACACTGGAACTTGGCTTCAACACATTTGAATATACACATTCCAGGGATACTGAATTCAAGAAACATTATTTTGTCTGGTGTTTTTGGAAAAGATTTATAATTATCTCCATTTTTGAGTCCCAGAGTGGGTCTGAGTGAACCCCAAAATATTTGTTCTCATAGCACAGTGATAACAAAGGCACCCAATAAATTTATAGCAAACATTACTGACATAAAAAATCTTCTTTACAGGTTCTGCACAAAAAAATGTAATGCACAGATTTCCTGTAAATATGACTGCCAACAGGCATTTTGAATTTTTGGCCGAGCCCCAAAGCACTCATTACCATCCCATGATGATAACAAACGTAGTCCTAGAAGTTATGTACAAAAAACTGATTGCATTTAATTTCAGTATAAAATGGCCGTTGGCAGCCATCTTGAATTTTGGACTGCACCCAAAAACACTTGTTCCTGTCCCAAGGTGATAACAAAGGTACCCAAGAAGTTTTGTTAAGATCAGTTCATAAATACAACCTCTAGCCCGAGCTGTATTGATATGTGCACTTACTGTGTATAAGTAGCACTGAATAAATCAAAATTCACCTAATTTGCATAATTTCTACGCGAGAAAAAAACCTGTATTACATGTGATGTATTCCATGTTACTAAACAATCATACAAAAATTTATTCAAATCAGAACTTTCATACAGAAGTTCTGTACAAAAAACTGACTGCACTAATTTTGGTACAAAATCGCTGATGGCAGCCATCTTGAATTTTGGACCGCAACCAAAAACACTCGTTCTCGTCCCAAGGTGATAACAAAGTTACCCAAGAAGTTTCGTGAAGATCGGTTCATAAATATAGCCCCTAGCCCAAGCCGTATTGACATGTGTACTTACTGTGTGTAAGTAGCACTGAATAAATCAAAGTTCATCTAATTTGCCGAATTTCTGCACGAGAAAAAAACACTTATTATATGTCATGTATTCCATGTTATTAAACATTCAGACAAAAATTTATTCAAATCAGAACTTTCATACAGAAGTTCTGTACAAAAAACTGATTGCACTAACTTAGGTACAAAATGGCTGGTGGTGGCCATCTTGAATTTTGGACCGCACCCAAAAACACTTGTTCTCGTCCTTCGGTGATAAGAAAGGTACCCAAGAAGTTTCGTAAAGATTGGTTCATAAATACGGCCTCTAGCCCGAGCCGTATTGAATTGTTGATAGATGGACGACGGGCCATGGCACAACCTCAAATTTGACTTCGTCAAAGTTGAGCTAAAAAATGAACTTTTGAAGTCGAAAAAGGAGCATAACTCTGGCAAAAATTGTCTGACTGCACTCCGATTTGAACTTGACCTGCATTTTATATTAATACACCTACATACCAAATTTCATTTGATTTGGCCACCTGGAACAAAAGTTATCGGGAAACCAATGTGGGACAGATGCATGGACACCGGCTATTTAAATAGTCCCCCGATAAAAACTGCATAAGAACGCAATGTTACAGTTAAGTGTGTAGGTCACCCGATTATTTTCTCCCACTTCGACAAATCTCTGCTTACAACTCGGTTTGCACTTAATTTTCTACAGATCTCTCTTCGCTTCAACCCACCCAACCCTTACTGATTGCCATCCTTAAATCCTCACCATACAAAAACTGCTTCAAACCACTCATCATGCCTTGTAATGCCAATTTTCCTGACTGCATTCATAAATAACTGCACCATTTTGATGAAAACAAAATAGTTGGGCCTTCAACTCTAGCTTGGTTCAGCATGGCGAAGCTAAGTCGTGCTTGAAACCATATATGTGCAGAGTTTGATAACGAAAAATTCTGGTAAAGAAAATCATATCAAATAAACAAAAGGCCCCATGGGTCCTGAGGCACTCACTTGTTAACCAAAGTTGTGTAAAGGATTTAACATCTATGGCTACTCAATACTACAGAGGAATGAAGTTGTTTAATTATTTATAACTCTGTTGTCCATGCCAGAAGATTTTTTCTAGTATTAGGATGCTACCACAGAAAGAATGTCCAGATTTCCAGAAATGGAAAACTAGGGAGTCCAACTTAACTTGAACAAACTTGAATCTGAGCCCTACCCCTCCACCCCAGGATATTGTATACCAAATATCAGTAAATTCTATATCGTGGATCTGAAGAAAAATATTATTTGTCATATTACACAAAGTTAAAATTTGACCCAAATATGAATCCAGGGACTTAATTTGAACAAATTTGAATCGGAGCCTGGTTAGGGTGCTGCATACCAAGTATCAAAACATTCTGAATGGTGGTTTTCAAGAAGATTTCAAAGAATATTCCTCTTGGTCACCAAATTAAAATTAGGCCTCCTGATTGGTGGTTTGGGAGTAGAGGATTTTGAGAATATTACCAATTTTGCACTAAGTTAAAATTTGCACCCCCAATCCCATGGGGAACACAAATATCAACCCAGACTTTATTTGAACAAATTGAGTCTGAACCCTCTAAGGATGCTCTATACCACATATCAAAAGATTCTGATTGTATCTCAAGAAGCAAATGTTTAAAGATTATTCCTTGCATTGGACTAAGTTCAAATTCATGCTCCATTAGGGAGCTCAAATATTAACCCAGAGACTTGCTTGATTTTAACTAATTTGAATCTGACTCCCCTAAGAGTGGTTTATACCATGTATTGAAAGATTCTAACTGGGGGTTTGTGAAAAGAAGATTTTTAGAGAATATTCCCTATATTACACTAAGTAAAAATTTGGTCTCCAACAGGGAGCCCAAATATTAATCAAAGGACTTTTGATTTGAACAAACTTGAATCTGACCCCCATAAGGGGGATGTGTACCATATATCAAAAGATTCTGACTTGTGGTTTTGGAGAAGATTTTTAATTAAAGATTCTTCCTCATATTGGACTAAGTTAACATTTGGGCTACAATAGGAAGCTCAAATATTAACCCAGAGACTTGATTTTTCCAAACTTGAATCTCACTACCCCAAGAAAGGTGTATAACATATATCAAACGATATTGATTGGCAGATCGTGAGAAAACAAATTGTAAAGATTGTTCCTCATATTGCAGCAAATAAAAATAGGCGGATTAAATTGTCAGATGTGTACCCATACGCGCAACTAGTAGAAAGCTGTATGAGTGAGGGCCACCCCGGATGCCGACATCATGTACACCATACATGGTATGGGTACATATAGAAATGGATTGGAGGAGTGCCTAATTTGATGGATAAAGGGTTAATATCTCCAGATCAAATTATTAGGTTTACATAAAAAACTATACAGCACAGCACATCAGTAACCTGAATACATATATAAAGTAACCTGATAATCGGATTAATATTTTTTGAGTTATCGCATGCCAAAGAAATGGATTGGAGGAGTTCTCAATTTTAAGGATAAAGGGTTAATATCACAGGATCAAATTATCAGATTTACACCAAAATCTATACAGCTCGGCACATCAGTAACTTGAACACACATGAAGTAACATGAGAATCGGATTGATATTTTTTGAGTTATCTCATGCCAAAGGGATTGGAGGAATTTTCAATTTGAAGGATAAAGGGTTAATATCTCAGGATCTATTTATCAGATTTACACCCAAAACTATACAGCTTGACACATCAGTAACCTGAAGATATATATTAAGTAACATGACAATTGGATTGAGTCAATATCTCAGGATCAAATTATCAGATTTACGCCAAAAACTATACAGCTCGGCACATCAGAAACCTGAACACAAATATAAAGTATCATGAAAATCCAAGCAATATTTTTCAAGTTATCAAATGCCAAAGAAATGGATATGGACGCCGGATGGACAGACAAAGGATGGACAAATGACAGAGGGCCACCCCGGATGCCAGTGTAACAGATTTTTTTACCCCCCACCGAAGGGGGTGGGGGAACTAGTTTTGTTTTACTCCCCGTCCTGCGTCCTGATTTTTTTGCCCCCACCTCAATTTGTTTTCTTCTCAATTTTTTTTGTCATATTCGCTCATATGGCGAGAAAACCTTTCGTTGACCAAAAAAAAAAAATTTCAAATTTTTAACTTTTTTTTTACATTTTGCTTATATGGCATAAAACCCTCTACTTGATATTTTTCTCATTCTGATGTTGAATAACCAACATCAGGTGGGGGCAATTTTTCCATGTCATATCATTGCTAATAGGGCAAGAAAATCCCTCTTTAACCCAAATTTTCCAATTAATTTGACAATGGTCAACGTCAGGTTGGGGGGGCAAATTTTCCCCTGGCTATAAGTTCGACAAATTAACAACAAAGTGACCCCAACAAACTCTGTACTAAATTTAATTTATGTTCAATTAATCTGGTCTTGTCAACAGGGTTTCAGGAATTGAAGACATGAGGTATTTATTTCTGAGCACTCATAACTATGCTTGAGGAGCAGGGTTCTTGGCCACAAGGATTTCCCTGAGGAACAGACTATTTTGTATATGACAGGGTGGAGGGGAGGGAAAAAAAACTAGAAATATTTATTAAAGTCTTAAATTCACCAAAGACACTTTATATGGGCAATATATAACAGGCCTGTTACCAAATGCCAAAAAGTTTTAATACAGTAAACCTTCTGACGACATGGAATCTTCATGATCTTTTGTTTTTCTCGCCATATTAGCAAATAGTATGACATAAAAAAGAAGAAAAAAAAAATTCAGACGGGGGCAAAAAAATCAGGGTGGGGAAAAAAAACAAACTATATCCCCCCCCCCCCCCCCCCGGGGGCCAAAATACTGTAAAACCTAGGTTTTTCTCCCCCCCATGGGGGAAGTTTTACACTGGGGGGGGGGGGGGGGCAAAAAGCCTGGGACACCGGCATTATGTGTACCATACATGGTATTGGTACACAGAAAAAGGGAACCCAAATATTATTGAAAGAACTTGATTTTAACAAACTTGAATCTGCCCTCCATGAGGATGCTGTATACCATATATCAAAAGATTCTGATCGGTGTATCTGAAGAAGATATTTAAAGCTTAATCCCCATTTTGCACTATGTTAAAATTTGCGCTTCCATAAAGAGCCCCAATATTAATCGATAAGACTTGATTTCAAGAAACTTGAAAGGGAACACTGTAAGGATTTTTCTATACCATTATATCAAAAGATTCTGACTAGTGGTTCTGGAGAAGAAGAGTTTAAAAGATAATTCCTCACATTGGACTAAGGTAAAATTTAGGCTCCAGTGGGGAGACCCAAATATTAAAACAGAGACTTGATTTGTATAAACTTAGATATGACCTCCCAAGGGATGCTGTCTATCAAATATCAAAAGATTCTGACAGGTGGATCTGAAAGAAGATTTTTATAGATTATTCCTCATATTGCACTAAGTTAAAAAGTTTGGCTCCCATTGAATCAAACTCTCATAACAATGATATATACAAAAAGATTCTGATTAGTGTTTTTGTTAAAGGCTGGATCCCAAATATTAACCCAGGGACTTTATTTGATAAAAATTAGATCTAACCTCCCTAAGGATGTTGAACACCAAATATCAAAAGATTCTGAATGGTAGATCTGAAGACGACTTTTAAAGATTATTCCCCATATCGCACTGTTAAAATGCAGCCCCCCCCCCCCCCCCCCCGAGAAAGCCCAAGTATTAACGGAGGGACTTGATTTGAACAAACTTGAATCTGACCCTCGAACAATGATGTATACCAAATATTAAAAGATTCTGAATGGTGGTTCTGAAGATTTTTAAAGATTTTTCCCAATATTCCCCAAAGTTAAAATTCAGGCTCCTGTATTGAGCCCAAATATAAACCGAGGGGCTTGAGTTTAACAAACTTGTATCTGACCCCTCTATGGATGCTGTATACCAAATATTAAAAGATTCTGATCAGTGGTTCTGGGGAAGAATTTTTAAAAAATTATTTGCAAATATGCTGACTGCAGAAAACCCTGACACAAGAGAAAGCAATTTTTTTTTACCATTCCATTCTGGACACTGAAAAAATTTTTTTTGAATAAATCCAGTACTTATGACTCAATAATACAACATACCAAATTTGGTTCAAATGAGCTCAGTGGTTCAGGAAATAGAAATTTTAGATGGGGCCAAAAATCTTGCCCCTCCCATTATAAAGGAAAATATTGCTCCACGGACTTCATCTGAACAAACTGGATTCTACATCTCAAAAGGAAGACCCATACCAAATATCAAGTCATTGTACCCACTGGTTTGTGAAAAGAAATTGTTTTAAAAACTTTTTTGAACAGTTTCTCCCACCCCCTCTATGGGACTGGGCAAGCTGATTTAAACAAAAACAAAATACAATGTCACAACAAGAAAGCATCTCAAATTTAACTGAAGTCAGTTCAGCAGTTTTAGAAAAGCAGGTGCAAACGCTATGTTCATGGACGGTGTGTGATCACAATAGCTCATCCTGACTTCCAGTCAGGTGAGCTAATAAACGAAAGTCACTGCACAGAAATTGGAGAGACATACTTTTGAGACATAAGTACAGAACAGGGGTATCATAAGAGGATTATAAAATAAGACAAAATGCTTCACATGTGATATTTTTATTTTTATGATATTATTCAGATGAGTAAAATGTTACATCTAACAGAGAAAAAAACTTTGATGCTTGAAAGGAGAAAAAAAAATCTGAAAAAAATTGATTCTGTAAAAAATAAATACTTTTGAAAGCATTCATTACACCTCCACCTTCAGCTGGAGAAAACTGATTTCTCAACCGATATTGTGCTAGATTAATTTTGCTCAAAAAATTATTTAACCCTTTGATACCTTTACACATCTTATGACGTACGAAATCCAACAGCACATTGATACTTTGTGGTCATTTATTTTATTATTTTTCGATTTTTAAAAGTTTTAACCTCAATTCCTGTCTTCTCCCGAATAATGCACAGTGACAACCATTGAGCCAAATGTTATCGCAGCTTAAAATACAAATATAATCCTGCTGTCAAGACTTCTTAACTGGTTAAGTGGAAGAAGCCACTATAAGGGCTTTCCAAAAAATGAGGATACCAGAACAAAAGCCAACACTTTCCTTGCCTTTTTTTCATATTCAGTCAAACACAAATAATATTTTGTTTATATAAATTTGTTTTTTTACAAATTATTGGAGAGTGCCTGTGGGCACTCTCCAATAATTTGTAATAAAACAATTTTTGAATAACAAATCCAGACAAACAAAAATAATCGAGCTCTCAACCAGATAATCACTTATGTGAAAAATATCTTGTTATTTGTACTTTCCGATGTTTGACGTCGCATTTTGAAAAAAATTGAAGAAAGTGAATTCCAATGATGTTTGAATGTCAGGATAATTAAAGTCTCAAAGGGTTAATATTAGTTTGCCTTGTAACAATTTATTGCCGAGTGCCTACAGAGGCACTTTCCAATAAACTGTGACAAGACAAAACCGGTCGATAAAACATACTGTAAAATGCTGTCCTCAGTTGATGACTTCCCTTTGAATTTTAGTCCCATTTTCAATGCTTCCCTTCTCTTACATTTTCATGAAAAAGGAAAGCTTCTATCACATTCTTGAGCATACATACATAGTTTGACTATAGCTTTAACTACAAGAGTGCTGGAAGTCCATATTTGGGCTTTATTTTGGCATGCAGGTACCACAAGTTAACAGCATCATATTCTGTGGATGTGTTTCATATTATCTATGAAGTGAAATGTATGAACATGACTTGTTACAGTTTATGGGGGACTGCCTCTAGGCACTCTTGCATAAATTATTACAAAGCAGAGACACCAGCACTCTACCAGTTAATAAACTGTTCAGGCCGGTAGGTTTGATAAATAGACAAACTGAAAGGGCCACGAAAAAATTGTCAGAATCAAAGCCATGATAGAAATTAGCAATGTAATGTGTCGCCGCATGCCACTCATGGTTCCAGAAAAGGCTATTTACACCACTGTAAATATCCAATGAAGTGGCACATGATGCATTAAAAAACAATGAGAACTACAATGCAAAACATTTTGTCAAAACATTCTGTACGGTATGCACCACATGGTAATACTCTCCAATAGCAGCGAAATATTAATAACCAAGCCTGAAAATAAGAACACTGTCATCTGCAAAATGCAGTTTCCAGGGGGTGAATTTGGTGTTTGTGGCATCACAAAATTTACCCTCTGTGAACCTCATTCTAAATCATGATCTCAAGCCAAAACAGAAAGATGTACCTAGAGGATAAATTGGTCCACTGTATGAGATAGCATCAGCAAATTCACCCTCCGGGAAGATCATTTTGCAAATGACAGGTTTCTTGTATTCAGGCTTGTTAATAACTCAATAATAACATTTTAAATTCCTCACCTTCCAACAGAAAGCGATCCTCCTGTTGAAATATGAACTTTCAGGAGAATAAAGACGTGAATGGAAATGTTCATTTCTTACAGCTTAACCCTTAACTCCCTCAATGCTGAAAGTGGACATTCATGCCCAGAACAGGAGTTCTCTTGCCAATGAAGCAAGTATAATTTGGGCGCATTTAATCAAATTTCCCCCCTGAAAATTGAATGAACTTTTTCACCAAAGATATTAGAGTTAAATTCAACTTAATTTTTCATAATATATAGTCATGGCTGCTTCACAACAGCCACGACTGGATTCAGAGAAAAATATCTTGGAAAATACTCAGCGGGTTAAGATTTGAATGTCCGGGAATTTTAATGCATTTTTTGTTACACACCGACAGTCTACATCATGCGGCCTTGCAGTTGTTTCTTGGCAAGTCTTACCAACCTATCAAGGCAGCCAAGACTTTTCTAGAAACAACTACCAAGCAATTACACTGTAACTTAAACGTTATCTAAAAACTGCATCTGGGGCATCTGTTTTATTGCAGTGAAAAGTAACTAAATTTGGAATTGGGCCGCTAATAATTATTCAGGTCACTTGAAGGATCAATAGGTTTTTTGACAACCACAGTACACTAACTGTTTACCAAGTTCTATTATACCAGTGAAACAAACCTTATTTACAATAGTAATCAAGCACTGTTCCACCTTCAGGGGTTTCCAATGGAATATAAACTGAAATTCAGGACCACTCATTGGTTTAATCCTTCACTGGATTCTGCCATGACAACAACATAAAGCCAAGATGAACCAATTGTTTATACTGAAGCTAACCCATGAAAAACATACCTCTGATGCTTGTTACCAGGTCCTATTAATACTACAGAATTTGCCTGCCAAGGTAAACTGGCATGGCTTCAATTCAGGGGCTCCTATGTGGATACCACTACCTAATGGCTATATATTATTCATCAGTAGGGTTTAACTGATCAGAATTCAGAAGCTGAGGTGCCATGAACAGAACCTGCCTATTTCTTCACCACAGAATGAAAGCTCAATGCAATATTAAAAAAAATGCATTATGGCAGTGTTTGGGGATAATTTAAGATCACATTTTTTCATATATGATAAATTTAATGTCAAGAATATGTTTTTAAATAATAAAGTTACAAAATCACAACATACAGTTTACAATGAAAAGCAAATGAACCATTTACCACAAGTACAAAAAAGACAAAATTATATGAAATAATCAATATTCATATTCGCAATATAGCTAATATATATCAAACCTTTTCTGATAAGCTATTTATTAGGGCCCTGCGATTATTCTGTTTTGACTGCTTCCCAATTAATTTCGTTCCTGAACAGTTGTCAAATCGAATCGGACATGAACAACAATGGTGTCAAGTGTTTGAAGTTTCTATTTGAAAGTCTGGGAAAACAAGCCAAAAATTTTCAAATATCTCATAAACTAACTTGTACTTATCAATAAATAAGGAACTTTTTTAACCCTTTACCCAATGCAAACGATATCAAAATTTATTATTTTAAATATCATTTTTTTAGATTTAAAAAAAATTCAAACCAAACCTTATCATGTGACTCATAATTGGAACGAGCTCAATGAGCCTGTTCCAAAGAGGGGTCACATGATATGGTTTTGTTGAAATCTTTTGAAAAATATTTTTTCAGCCGGCGAATTTGCATATTACACGGGCAGATGTGGCGGATTTGTTGAGTAAAGAGTTAATAGGCTCCTCCCTCCTACTTGTTTTTTTCTGGGGGGTGAACGGCACATCTTCATCCTGCATGAATCAAATTTCTGATTTGCAGGGCCCTACTATAATTTATACCTCAGTAAAACAGGTACTAGTGCTAGTATTCAAATGATAACTAATTAACACAATTTTATTGGCATTCTGAAAACATTACAACTACACAAGTATAAAAAGGTACTAAAAATGTGAGTATTCAAAGGAACACAGCAGATATTCATTAGGATTGGAGGTTACTTTCAACATGTAAAACTATTCTGTGACAGCACAATAAACACAAAATTAATTTCAGCTTATCGAATATACAGAGTTCTTGCACAAAAAAGCATGTGAGCTCCCCTCCAAGAGCTACACAAGGTTATATGTGCCATGAAAGTGGAGGGAGTCTACACTCAGTACTGAAAATATTATTGTTATATCACAATTATATCCACCATCTGATGCACGATTCTCATTCTATTGGGTAGACATTCTTTTGGAATGAGACGTGGGGAATCACAGTTACTGATTTTCCCAATCGATTAAAAGACTGAGATAATGGATTATAGTCGACAAATTGTACCCTGGTGACTCCTAAAAGACTATCAAATAAGTAAACATTTTGCGAACAAAAAGGAACATCCTCAATGGTCCATATTAAGATTTGAAAAGTTTGCTTTTTGAAATGACTTCTTGTACTGTTTGCACCACATTTCTGACTATTTATCCATTACTTATGAGGATTAACAATCAGGGGGCACATGCCTTCCCCACCCCAACTTACTCCCGATATCATTCTGAAAGAGGAAGTTTAGGGCAGCATTATCTTTACCAAACCATCATTGCAATCCTATTGGAAACTATCAGGAAGGGGGCGCAGACTCTGTACTCTTAATTACATTACATAATTGAAGGATTCCCTCATTTGGTTTGTCTACCACAGCCTTTGAAGTCATGAGAAATGCATATTTTTCAACTCATATTTAACCAATTTCTCCTTTGAGCCGATGGCCCAATGGAGAATTTTGTTGAAATATGAAGCCAAAATACAAATTTACTGATCATTTGATTTAAGGAAACAGGGCATAACCTCTGGTAACCTCTCAACAAAGCATATCATGTGACCCCTCAAGGAACGAGCATGATGAGCTTGTTCCAATTAGTGGTCACATTATGTGGTTTTGTTGAAACTTTTTGAAAAATATAATCTTTTCAACTTCTAAATTTGAAAATTACGCAAGCGGTTGCATCCAATTCGTCCAAAGGGTTGTATATATATACATGTATATTTGAAAAAAAAAAGAAAAAAAAAAAGTTGCTGAAAGTGTGTTCTTCCTTGAGAATCTTACCGATAGAGATGCATTTATCTTGACAATGGCTTTACATCAGTGTTGACTGCTTGTACAGGCAGGCAATAATGTAGAAACACTGTTAAGTCATAAATGTATTTACAGTAGTTATTAACATCAGATTAATCCAAGGACTTCAGGGTTAATGATACCCCCAGGCCATGTAGAAACCCTGACCTAAGAAAATTTATGATCATCTACAGTATTTTATACATAAATATATATACTTTTTCTCTATTCCAGCATTTAACAAATATTTGTATGTATACTAAAGCAAACCAAATTCCATAATTATGCAGAGCTGTCACACAATACTAAGGCAGTAAAATATTATAACACAAGCGCACACTCTAATACAAAGGCAGGCAAGGGTAGATGATAATCAAAGGTATGAAATATCACACATTTATACGTCATGAAATGTTGGTAACCCTTTATATAACCACTATGCAAATGATAAAAAAAATAGTAAGAGAGCTTTTAGAATACATAGTTAAGACCTATTAAAAAAATTCTTGTTTTCCAGGCAACTTTCTTTCAATTTCATGGGGAGGTGGAGGGGGGGGGGGAGGCAGGGGGGGGGGGGGTAAGGAGGGGTGAGGGAGTTGAAGGGAATGTGGGGGGGGGGAGGGGAGGTGATAATTATTCAATTCCTGACACTATTTTGCAGAAAAACCAATGTTTTCAGTAGTGAAAATTTCCTATATGATTGTTGCAAATTAACCAACAAGATTTTTTTTACATGGTACAGTGAACTCTTTCCAACAAGATATAGCTGGCTAAATTTTTATTCCACCCATATGCAACACATGTAGTATCAGTGAAGAGATTTCCATATAAAAGCATAATGAGGCAGATTTTCAGTGATGAGGGAGGTGCCTGAGAAACAAGTATTTTTTTTTAATATCCTTAGTTTAAAATGAATAAAATTTTATACGAAATGCATCAAATCTTAAAATGAATTTATGAACCTCAATTTTTTATCCAAGTTAAGAATGAATTTTTTTTGGAAACATTTTTGCAATATTACCATTTTTAAAACTAGACTTTGAAATACAAAACACTATTCCAAGACAGATTTGCTGTTTTAAATACTGTATTCCTATCAAATCATTTTTTCCAAGTGTTTTCAATGGACCTCAAAAAATAGTGCTGCAGGGCCAGAAAATATAATTTTAGACTGCATGTGGGATCTGCTGACTGTGGAAGAATTTATGTCATTTATGAAAGATGTCTTGCACACTTACACCAGCTTAACCCTTTACCTAACACGAAAAGCCGATGACACTTGTAAACAAAATTCTTGAACAACTAAATATTTTCATTTTTTGTCTCAAAAACGTAGTTTATGACCCCTCATTGGAATGAGCTCAGTGAGATCATTCCAATGAGGGTTCATAAGCTATGTTTTTATGACAAAAAATGAAAAAAAAATAATGAAAATTGAATGGTGATTTCCGTAAATAGCACTGGCCCGTTTGGGCAGTTACGTTGGGTAAAGGGTTAAACCATATTTTATTACCTTATCATGCTGTATCATGAAACAAATACTGAGGTCTGATTTTTCTGAAACTCTGCAACACTCTTATTTTGGTGATTGGTTTGTAAGGTTACTTTCAGCATCTCTGGCTAGATCCCTGCCACAACATAAATATACTAGAACTATCACTGAAGGTGATTAATACCCCCGCTTTGGGTTTTTAGAGGAATGCACTTCTGATCATGTAGGCGAAGGCCATAAGGAAATGTATACATAAAGATCATTTTTTGTTGTTGAAATTTGTATTTGCATGTGGCCTTCCACAGAACAGCACTGAATACTTGAAGAGCCCACACATATATGGTTTACATTTGGAAAAACACATTTACAATGTGCAACATGTATTCAAAATCGGTTCATTAATGTAGGAGGAGTTGCACACACAAGAATCCCATTTGAAAACCCATAATAAATCCAAGTTAAAGGGAGATAACCTGGTTAAAATTGTCGCAGATCAAAAATTTGGGAATATGCATATGTTCACTTAGTTGTGATAATGTTTGAAAGGTTTCGTCAAAATTGATTGATAAATGTAGGAGGAGTTGCACGCACAAGAATTTCATGTAGAAACCCATAATAAATCTAAGTTAAAGGGAGATAACCTAGTTAAAATTGCCACAGCTCAAAAATTTTGGAATATGCACATGTTCACTTAGTAGTGATGATGTCTGTAAACTTTCGTCCAAATTGATTGATAAATGTAGGAGGAGTTGCGCACACAAGAATTTCATGCAGAAACCCATATTAAATCAAAGTTCAAGAGAGATAACCTGGTTAAAATTGTCGCAGATCAAAAAGTTTGGAATATGCACATGTTCACTTAGTAGAGATGAAGTTTGAAAGGTTTCATCAAAATCGGTTCATTAATGTAGGAGGAGTTGCGCACACAAGAATTTGTTCGGATGGAAAGACACTAAATCAAAGTTCAAGAGAGATAACCTGGTTAAAATTGTTGCAGATCAAAAAGTTTGGAATATGCATATGTTCACTTAGTAGAGATGAAGTTTGAAAGGTTTCATCAAAATCGGTTCATTAATGTAGGAGGAGTTGCGCACACAAGAATTTGTTCGAACGGAAAGACATAATAAATCTAAGTCAAAGGGAGATAACCTGGTTAAAATTGTCGCAGATCAAAAATCTTTGAATATGCGCATGTTCACTTAGTAGTGATGATGTCTGAAAAGTTTTGTCCAAATTGATTGATAAATGTAGGAGGAGTTGCGCACACAAGAATTTCATGTAGAAACTCATATTAAATCAAAGTTCAAGAGAGATAACCTGGTTAAAATTGTCGCAGATTAAAAAGTTTGGAATATGCACATGTTCACTTAGTAGAGATGATGTTTGAAAGGTTTCATCAAAATCGGTTCATTAATGTAGGAGGAGTTGCGCACACAAGAATTTGTTCGGATGGAAAGACACAATAAATCTAAGTCAAAGGGAGATAACCTGGTTAAACTTGTCGCAGATCAAAAATCTTGGAATATGCTTATGTTCACTTAGTAGTGATGATGTCTGAAAAGTTTTGTCCAAATTGAATGATAAATGTAGGAGGAGTTGCGCACACAAGAATTTCATGTCCGGAAAGACGTACGGACGGACGTACGGACGGACGGACGTACGGACGGACAGGGCGATTCCTATATAGCCCCCACTTCTTTGAAGTGGGGGTATAATAAACATAAAGTGATACTTATCTAGCCATTTATACCATACTACTGTGATAATAAAAAGTGGCTGAAGAATTCCATCTGATCGGGACTGGGTCGTGATCTGGCCGAAATTATCTTCCTACTTTTGTCCCCACAACACTAGAATCTCACCCATTGGAAAGAAATGCAAGAGCATTAAAATGTCATTTTCCTTTGTTTTTTCGATTCAGTCTTGATTTTGCAATATTATATTTATAAAATATTGATCCAGGTGTTATTGGTTTTGAACAATTGATTAAGAATTGTTAACGGATAGCACACAAACACCTGAGAAAATGAAAATCATTTTAGTTAAAGGACCTGGAATAGGGCCTTTTGAAATTCGATTCAAGTTGCAGGGTTTGAAAATTGAAAATTTTGTTACCGTGGAAAACTTCGCAAAATCCTACCAAGTATCACCTCTTGCACCCCAAAATAGGAGGGTACCACAGGAAAAGCCAACATTTTCTATGCTCAATTGTCATATTCAGTCAAACGCAAATCATATTTTGTTTATGTAAATTTGTTTTATCCCAAATTATTGAAGAAAGCCTATGAGCACGCTTCAATAATTGTAATAAAACAAATTTGGATGAATAGATTCAGACCACCAAAAAAATGTAGTCCTCAACCAGTTAACCCTTTACCCACTGAATCGCCTGCACAATATGCAAATTCAGCAGCTGAAAAAATATTTTTCGAAAAATTTCAACAAAACCATATCATGGTGACCCCTCTTTGGAATGAGCTCGTTCCAAAGAGGGGTCACATGAGACCTGATGATACAAAGGGTTCAAGGACACTCCACTACCAAAACTACTTTGGGTTTTGATTCTGGAGTATTCAACTGATTTGATGGACTTGCCAACACAGATGAGTTGCAACAATGCAATGCTTCAGTGGAGACAATATTCATGGCTGTGGGAATGTGCAACAGGGTTCCTGCAGACAAGGGCTGATAAAATTCAAGGCTAATCAAGGCGGTTTCCCCAACATATTTCAGCATTTTTCCAAGGCCCCACAATGGCCAAATTAAAGGATTTTCAAGGCCTGCCTTCAACCAAGTCTCAACTAAGACACCAGTCATTACACACTCATCCTACTTCTCTAGGTGGGTGGAGAGCATAATGCCCAGAGGGTCCTCATAAGAACTACACCTTTACAAACTCTGGCATATAAAACTATATAGTTATGATTACATGCGTTAACATTTTTATTTTGAATATTCAAGGCTTTTCAAGGATATTTAAAACGATTTCAAGGCCTTGAATAACCCTTAGTCAATCCTGCAGGAACTCTGTGCAATATCTGCAATTTCATTAGCAACTAGATTTCATTCTAGGTCCTCAGCCTAACACGACTTGAGATTCTATTCGACCACAAATTTAAGATTTGTGAGGAACTATTCCAAAAGTGCTTAAAAATTCCCTCGAAAAATCACTGAGAGTCCTTGAATTATTCCCCTTCAGGGGATACAAACTCTACAAACACAGAAGCATTTTTAGGCAAAAAGTTACTAATGCATGCATTTTGTTTTGTTATTGCATGGAATAAAATATCTCGTCAAAAAAGGGTTACTCTAGAATGAGATTATCTATGGTAATGTATTTAAAAAAAAATTAATCTTCAAGTTGTATCATGAAATGATAAGAATAGCACACAGCTTTTTCCAGAGAATATACATGATAATGAATGAGGTCCGAAAAAACTGCAATGCATTTTGGCTGGAGTCAATGAGCACCCATTGGTGAAAATATCTATATATAATTTCTTTCCCGCACCCAAGTTATGCTGAGCGAATAAAGTATTTGTTGACAAAGATGTTTTAAGTGAAACAATGCACCATGTCAAGATTTTCCACTTCAGGCATTCCCAAACCATGTAGGTATAATTATTTAACCCCTTGTAACATTTTTCTTTCCGGCAGAAGTTCAGTATCACATTTTATTTAAAGTTTCATCAACTTATCAACCCTCTGCCAAACCGAGGTCAGTCAAATCCGGCCAATATTATCCACAAAAAAGCCATTCAAATTCTGATCTTTTTTTCAATACTTGCTTCCAACACATAGTTTTAGGATCATTTGTTGAAACTAGCTTGTTCAAGCTGAAAACATTTATTCATAAAATCTCTGTACAAATGTTGTCTGGTAGACATGTCAAGTAACATGGTTACAGCAGAAAATTGCTGGCATCATCTGGCACTATCAAGTGAGAGAGACATCTGTATGGAGAAGGAAAAATGAGTGGTGACAAATGTGAAGAACTTTCATTCAGTTGATAGGCTCAACTGGCTATCACAGACTTTTTAATTATTAGAAGGTTTGAGTAAGTAGACTCCCAATAAATTTTTAAAATTCACCCTTGGATATCACATGGTGGAACCATGTTAATTGAATAGTGACTTTTCCAGTAAAAATTATTCAGCTAGCAGGAGTAATCAATTAAGATAGATGTGGTCACTTTCCTGTATTTTAAAGATAAACTGAGCACCGGTATTTATTTTATTATATGTTGTTTGACAAAGGTTGTGGAGCTCTGTCAAACTATTTATAATAGATTAAATGCCTGTATTGGATGTCCCGAGATCTAATAGGCCTACAAACAAGGGTAATTTGGCGACTGTAAGGGTAATTTCTTCACAATATTACAAGATTTTTTATTTAATTAATAGGAATTTTCTATATAATCCATATACAATTAACAGGTCAATTTGTACTGAAGGTATGTTAAATGATTTCGTGTTTGAAAGTTATGATCAAGTAACATGGTTATTCAATTAAGATATCCAATTTCATGGACTACACTGTATTTGGTGGCTAACAATACTCAAGGATTGAAAATGATAAAGAAAATTGTTTCTTACAAGCTTTTCAATGCTGCAAATTACCAATTGCAGGGTTCATACACTTTTCAGAGAATCAAATTCCATGACGTTTCAAAAACTTTCCAAAACAAATTCCATGACCGGGTTAGTTCTCACCCAAACATAAAAGCTTCGTTTTTTGCATAATTTTTGCGCAAGTCGCACACAATTGTTACACAAAATCAGTCCCTTTTAAACCTGGTTACAAATTCCATGACTTTTCCAAAACTTTAACACTTCCAGCCCATTTTCTAAAACTTTTCAAGGCTATTGAATTTTTTTTCAAAATTCCAGGACTTTTCCAGGATTCCATGACCCGTATGAACCCAGCTGTAGTAAACCTGTAAGCAAAACTTCTGATAATGGTTAGACTGCACTTTACCCCTTTCAACCTTGATTGGTTATGTTTTGTGTGCTACTCTTGATACTGAAATGGATGAATATATTTTGTATAGTATGGAGATTCAGTAATAATTTAATCCGACAACCCTAAGAACTCTGTACTGATCCTCCTCCTCCTCAATGTGGTATTTACTTTGTTGCCTTATCATGGACAAACAACTTGTTCTTTACACAAAGTCACTGTTACATAATGGGTTGAAAGGTTCAAGTGCAAATTTCTACAATATCCACTACACCACTAACAGACAGAACGTCATTCACATTCTAAAAGTCATTGTTTACTGCAAGAGATCGATTAGGGAGGAGGGATAATGGTGAACAAGAAACCAAAGGCTTCGAGTTCAATATTATCCCTTCATCGAAATCGATCTAGTACGGTAGAAATGAGAGTTCGAACGCGTATGCTGTTCTGTATTTTTTGCATGCCTACACTTTACTAAAAGAATTAATAAAAACACAAAATATTTCCAAAAATAACCAAAACTTAAAAAAAAGAAACAGTAAAACTGTCCACTTACATGATCTGTCTTGTTCAAGGACAATAAAAAAAATAATATTGTTCGCTATGGTTTTTTGCAGAGAAAGTGTGAATTTTATGAAAATAAAAGCATATGCATGCAACAAAAACTAGTGATTGTATGGTTATTTCAAGTCTATGCTGCCTATTCCAGCATCCAAGACATGACTAGAAACCATTGCAAGGCTATTTCACTAAGTCTGGAACATTTCCCTATAACAGTATGTTAGACAAGTCTGGAAATAAGCAATCTATCATTTGCAGAATGAGATATCCTGAGGGTGAATTTGCTGATGTTATCCCACACAGTGCACTAGAATCCCCCAATTTATGCTCTGGGTACCTCTTTCTGTTTGGGCTCGAGACCTCGATTCAGACAGAGGATTACAGAAGGTAAATTCAGTAATGTTACCCTGCTGTGCTGTATTTACTTTTAACTACCATTTTTTTTTTTTCAACTCTTCTGGGTTGGTCAGCTTATGCCAACATCCAGGTTTCAAGTACTACTTTGAATGACATCCATGTTTTAAATACTACCGGTACCTTGGAGTTATACTGTCCGTATTGCTCTATCTAATGAGGTCGCATAATCTTTTTTAGGACAGAAATGTTATTCAAAAGACATTTCAATTGTGATATGTCCAGCCCACGAATGGATAACACTTGCAGCTGAGCTACCATACATGATCAATCTCCTTTCTTTCGCAGCCAGACAAAAAAAAAATGAAACAAATAAATGAAACTAGAACCTTCAAGTAATTATGACAGACAAAATATTGGCCCAAAAGCCACTACAATCTCATGATTTTCGGAAGTTTATAAAAGACGATTTGAGAAACACAATTTCAGATTGCTATTGGATCACTAAATAGTAAAGTGAATAATCTTGACAAGTCAGTGCTCAGCTAAACATTAATTCTCTGTGAACTTTTCCAAGTCAACTTCTATTCTTTTATCATCTGTTATGGCAACAATATTGTAAAAATGTCTGCACTGAAGTTCGTTTAAAACTACATGATTGCACATTTCTCTTTATCTCCGCCTTCCTGTAAATACATAAAAAGAAACATGAGATGGGTCAATAATGAAATTGGTAAATTTGCATTAAATAAACAGAACAACACAACAGTGTGAATGAGTCAATCAATATGGCATGTGTGCCAGCACAGAAGGATGAAACGAGAGGCCACAGGCCTCAAGTTTTATCCTTCCGTGATGGCACACATGCCATATCGATTAACTCATTCATACGCTTGTGTCATTTGGTGTTTATTACACGCCTTCACGTCTATAAAAACAATTATTAGAAGGACGCTCAGCAATTCATTTGACAACTATCAACAAAGAGAACACATTTTATCACCAACCAAATTTGCGAGGGGAACCTATTAACCTGTGTTACTATTTAGTTCCCCGAGTTCCAATGTGTTCAATGTGGCAAAATGCACATAAAACACTTTGGGGATGAATTTCAGCTATTGCAAAATTTATAGAAAGTTAAAAAATTTATAGTAATTTATATATTTTTTATACTTACCAATAACCCAGACATAGCTGGTGCCAACTCTTAAAATTCTAGGGCGAAACACAAATTTTGCCCCCAAATCCCCAAAATTTGCATCTAAAACCAAAAGAAATCATGTCCTGAAGGTCCTCCATACTTTGCCTTCACTGCGCATGCGCAGTGTCAAGGACGTCCCGAAACTGGCGCCAATTATCATTCTTACAAGCAGTGCCTGGTCAGCGCTATGTACTCAGCGGGGAGGTATGAGTTCCCAACTCCTGGGAGGGCCATCCCCGTCTGGGTCATTGGTAAGTATAAAAAATATATAAATTACTATAAATTTTTTAACATTTTTATACTGTACCAATGACCCAGACATAGCTGAATAGTAAAAAAGGCTGGAGGGCCTAGGACATAGAGGAAAATCCAATAAGCTCAACTATATAAATAGAGTCAACCCCTCGAGGAGAAAAGGAGTATTAGGCTTTACATGTATCTTTCTTATTTTATGATAAATTAGAAAGACACAACACCCTCCATAATTGAGCATAATAACATTCATGTTCTCTATTAACATCCAGTATAACCCCTTATACTAATTATTTTTAAAGTAAGCCAATAAATAAAGTTAGTCCAGAGAATTGAGACTCTTTATATTCTCTTAAAAGTGTCCGAGGATTGTATATTAACGCCCGTTTGACACGTGACATATACAAATGCTTCACACCGAGCTACACTTTGAAAATATGACACGAATGAATTTTTAACATTAATATTACACTTTAAAACCATCCCGGTAACGACTCAGAATTACTGACTCCGGAGGAGGAATCCCCTTGCTTTTCACTATAAAGCAGGTGACCTAAGGGAACACCCTCCCCCCCTCCCCCCCCCTCCCCCTTGCCCTGGGTCAAATAGCCCAGAGCGAAGAGGGCAGCAGGACGAAGTCACTGCCGGAACAGAAAGCCTGCATAACTATAGTTGCAACTGTTTAGTGGACGACATTCTGAGCAACAGATAACGGACCTAAACAATGCACGTCTCCAGAAATGGACTCAATATTTCTGAGATAAAAATTCGTGAATGTGGATGGCTGAGACCAATATGCAGCCTTCATTAAATCTGTAATAGCAACACTATTTGCGTAAGCCCAAGATGTAGAAAGAGCTCTTACTTCATGAGCCGAAATCTTAAGCACAGACTGCTGAGTTGAAGATAGATTATCATAAGCAGTACGGATAGTTAATTGAATCCATCTAGCAATAGAATGGACCGAAATGTCCTTTCTATTAGGCATCAGAGACAGAAAGAAGCGTTTTCGTCCCTTTCTGATAAACTGAGATCTTTGTTTATAAATACGTAAAGCTCTAACAGGACAGAGTAAAGGCCTATGCCCGTCTGAACACAGAAGGGCCTTAATAACAATAGGTTCCAGATATTTATTAGGAGCCTGATTCTTAGCTAAAAATCCAACATTAGTAGTAAAGGTAATAGTGTTCCCGACACTACGATAGTGAGAATCGTCCACCGATAGTGCATGAAGCTCACTGACTTTCTAGCAGAAGAGAAAGCTAAGAGAAATGCTGTCTTATAAGAAAAGAATTTGAAATCTACTGTCCCAAGAGGCTCAAATGGCTTTTCTTTCAGTTTAAGAAGAACCCAAGCTAAATTCCATTTAGGAATTAATCTAAGAGTTCTGGGTCTATTTATCGAGAAGTTTCTAACTAATTTAGATAAAGAGACATTAGATCCAATTTGTAAACTATCATGGTGTGCATAGGTATCAGATAACATAGACCTATAACCTTTAATAGTAACAGGCTGCAGTTTGATCTCGTCAAACAAGTATACTAGAAAGTTTGCAATGTCTGGTATGGAGGGATCAAAAATATCAACAGAATGATCCCTACACCAACGACGAAAGACCTTCCACTTAGCCGCATAGTTTAGCAAAGAGGAGGTCCTCCTACAGTTAGAAATCGCGTTCACTGCTCGTCTTGTAAAATGCTTGCCGTGCAAGAAGGACCGCACAACGGAAATATGTGAAGGTTGAGACCTTGCGGGTTGTGATGAAGTTGACGCGACTTCCCCTGCGAAAGAAGATCCTCTCGTGGAGGAAGTTTTTGCGGTAAGTCCCACAGCAGACACCTGAGTAGATTTATCCACAGTCTCTGTGGAGACAGAGATGCTACCAACAGAATTTTGCATTGAGATTGTTTTATCTTTAGCAATATTTGCTGAATCAACGGCACTGGAGGATATGCATATCCTATCATTCCGTCCCACGAGATTGATAGAGCGTCTACTGCATATGCTCGGGGATCCGGACATGGTGACACATATGTCTGCAACTGATTGTTGAGTTGTGTCGCAAATAAGTCTATTATTGGCCGTTCCCATTGGTAGCAAATCTGATTGAATACCTGTTTGTTGAGAGTCCATTCTGACGGCAACAAGCGACCCTTCCATGAAAGGGAGTCTGCTAATACATTCAGACGACCCGGAATATGACGGACCGAAAGTAGAACTTGGTGTTCTAGAACAAACAGAAGGATTCTTTCCGTTAAATTGAATAACGGAACGGAATGAGTGCCTCCCTGGTTCCGGATATACGCCACTACTGTTGTATTGTTGGACAGGATTTGGACATGTGCTTTCTGAATAATGTTCATCCAATGACGTAATGCAAGCAAAATTGACATCATTTCCTTGATGTTTATGTGCTTGCCTAGAAACTGCGGATCCCAAAGACCCTGGCACTTCGAATCCGTTGGGATCAATGTTGCACCCCAACCTGTTTGACTGGCATCCGTCATAATCGTAAAACCCGGATCCGGCAACTGCAGTGGAACTCCCTGAGTCAACCACTGAATATTTGCCCAAGTCTGAATCTCTTGTTTCACTTGATTTGACAAGAGAACGTCTATATCGAGCAAATGAGTTTTCACACTCCAATTCTGAGTCAAGAAAATTTGGAGAGGATGAGTGCGCAACCGCCCCATCGGAATGAGATCCGCAGCGGCTCCGCACAGACCTATCAGTCTCATGAACTCCCTCGCTGTGACTTTGTCTGAGTGAAGACAATAGCGAGCGTAACAACTGATTAATTTCGCTCTGGTTAACGGCAGACGAACGAGATTGTTGTGCGTCTCGAAGCTCATTCCCAGATGAGTGAATGACTTGGACGGCACCAGATCCGACTTCTCGTTTATAATAAAACCGAGACGTCGGAGTAATAGAAGCAGATTCTGCACATCGTTCTGAAGCGTTAACTCGTTGCCGTACCTCTGAAGAATGTCGTCCAGGTAGGCCGACGTTACCGCAGACGAATGAGCTCAGAAATGCATCATTACCGAGTTCATTATTCGAGTGAAAGCCCAGGGCGCTAGGTTCAAACCGAAGCACATCGCCCGGAATTGATATACAACTCCTAGGACTGCGAAGCGTAGATACTTTCTGAATGTCGGATGTACCATGACGTGAAAGTACGCTTGTAGCATAGTCGTTCACCCGAATACTCGCTCTGACCGATCGAATCGTCTCCATATAGAACTTCGGAGCGACGATCAGCTTGTTTATCCAGCTCAGATCTATGACTGGACGGAACGAGCCGTCTGGTTTCGGAACCAGAAACAGATGGCTGTAGAAACCCGGTGATTCCTGGTCTTCTACGACCTCTACCGCGTTCTTCATCAGAAGAGACTGTACTTCCGATAAAAGAGCATCTCTTTTCCGCGGATTTGACGGTAGCTGAGTCCATTTTGGACTTCCGAGTTAATGGAGGCTTTCGTTTGAAGGATATTCTTAGTCCTTCCAAAATGACCCCTCGGACCCAGGGGTCGTCCGTAATCGACGCCCACTCGTTTATAAAACTCGATAATCTTCCGCCCACCGGAACACGATAGAGGTTCAAACCATCACCTCCTGGACCTGCGAGGCCTGCGGAAGGAGAAACTACGTCCTCCACGACCCGCCGACCTCGGGGCGTCAGACCGGTTGTCTCGGCCAGAATAACGTCCCGTACGTGAGTCGCTGCCTTGACGGTCTCTAGAATAAGACCTAGAGGACGTATAAGAACCTCTATAGGAACTTCTCTTGGGCGTACTTGTCCCAGAAGTGCCTGTTTTACTCTTTTCTGCTGTATCCGACTTTTTGGAAGCGGATTTAAAAAGCAGAGAATCCGAAGCTTTCTTAGTTATCTTATCATAGATTGCTGAAAGCCTGCCGTCAAAGAGAAGCTCTCCGGAGACCGAAGCGACTCTGAGAGAGTTCTTCACCTTACTATCCACGCGCGTGGATGTAGCTAGGGCTGCGTCACGTCTAACCAACTCCAGGTTTGCCACTGAAAGGGCGGAGTTATACGTGGAATAAGCTACTGCCCTTGAAAGAAGTCTTAATGAGGATTGTATATCCTGGAATTCTTTCCCTTGAAGACGCAATGATAACGCCTTAGTAAGGTGGTCTGCGTATGATAAAGCATCTAAGCTTGCTCTGTTAGACATTATTGTCGTTTCCAACGTCGCGGTTGGAATAGACATAGACGACAGTAAAGACAATTCCAAGTCTTCCGCCTCGTCGTCTAGACGCAGAGGAACTCTCGGTATGCCCTGTCCTGCCGTTTCGAATTTATTCCTTGAATTGATGAAAGGCAGATTGAGAGCATTAGCGACAAGAAACCAGCCTCTCCTGTTTTGGTAGCAAGCTTATAGATAGCGTCGTTCAATAATTCGAATGTTCTTGTGACATTATTGGACTGTGTTGGAAACTCAGGGATGATGTCTCTGAACCGATCAAAGAATTCTGTGTCCAATGATGCTATCAGTCTCTTATCCGGCATCGCAGCAATCTGGCCCGACGGAACAACTTGTGGAAGGTAATGCCGGATGAAATCTACGGCGGCTTTATGTTGTTCCGAAAGGATAGCTCCAAATCCTCGGAATCCCTTTTGCCATCCTGTCGGACCCCATGATGTTCTCGGTCGTCCGTACCCGATGCTTCGACGGAGCGTACCGACCCAGCGTCGTCGGATAATTCTTGATCCGACAGAGATTCTGTCGTTTGCTGGGATGCTGCGATAATTTGTGCTATTTGGGATAGCACGTCCGTCACTGAGGCCTGTGGAGTAGCGGTCTTACGCTGCTTAGCCGCTGGAAGCTCCGTGTACACTGACTCCTGCATACTTCTCTTATGCGAACGTCCGGAGTCTACAGGCCTCTTGTCCCTGGCTACCGGATGGCATGACCTGGTCGCCGAGGAATCCCTGATTGGCGAAGCTGGCTGGATATCCGCGGTCACGTAGCCAAGGTGCGGTCGTGTGCGCTGCTGAGAGGATGAGGAAGCCTTTTGGACAGTCTCTCCGGACTGTCTATACAACGGAGCGTCCCGAGTGGCGGACGTATGCTCCGAATGCGAAACATTTTGTCCCAGATGTTGTTGTACGAGAGAGGGGCCTCTCTCGCTCGCAGCCCGGATGGACCTGGACGAGCTAGGAACCGGACTACTTGGCTTCCTCCGTTCTCTCCTCTGATCCTCAGTCACTGGGTGTGCACCTTGTATATTTATAGTGCTCGCATCACCCAAATCTCCTTCCTGGACCGCAACGGACGAACCCGGCTGCCGAACCATTCGATGAATGGACGCTACACCGGGCGAGCTAGAGGACATCAACGCCGTCGATCCTACTAGGGACCTCTTAGGCAATCGACGTATTTCCATGTGCACTTTTGCCGCTAGCTCTTCATTTAATTCTGACGACGGAGGCACACTTTTGGAAGACATCACGGAAACATCACCCTGTTCTTGTTCCTCTGAAATAGAGATTGATAAACTAGAGTGACCGGCATGGCCCTTTCCCCGCTAACAACATACCGTGACACACGTTTCCAATGTTTGTCATCCCAATATACACATACTGAACAGGAGTTAGTGCGAGTACACTGACTACAATTAATACAATGATCATGAAAGTCAGAGGAAGATTTCCTCTTATTACAATTTGAACAATATCCTTTCATTGTGAAAAGAATACAAAAAGTCCTAGTACTCGCACGATCCCCTGAAAACAAAGATACATAATAACATGATCCATTAACATAGAAAAAATAATTGAAATCAAAAAAAAATTTTGAAAAAAACATTTTTTCAGCAAAGTTTCTGAAAAGTAACGTTGAGCCCCAATGGATCCCAAGCCTAAGTGTGAACAAAAATTTTAAAAATATTTTAAAAAATTAATGCAACACTTACGAATAATAATAATGTATCTTGTAATGATTAAACTAGTACAAAGACAAAAAATCCCCCTCCACAGAGACTGTTGCCAATGTAAAAAAGAAGTATATAAACACCAGAAACATGACTCCAGGCACTGATAACCCTGGCCCGAAATCAGTTACCAATAATACACTATCTGATGCAAAACAGAGACTTCCAGGGAAGAAACTGCAGAACATCAGATGGTAGATGCAGAACACTATGCCTAAACACCCATGGGTGAGAACGTTAACATGGGGAAAAGAACAGAATTCATTCTGTTACCCAGCTAAATCTCCCAAGAAATTTTAGTAATAATATTACTCAAAAATATGCCAAAAGCATGGGAGAATAGCAAGGGGGGACTTGAAGGAAAAGGAGAGAGGAAACACTGAACAAGCAGTGTAACTTTATAGCAAGAATGACAACAACAGGCCCATGCCTCGAAAATAGGCAACTTAACATAATTTCATAAAAAAATTTTAAGTTACAGCCCTGAATATTTTCTGTCACTCATTTTTCCTCTCCTCCTTCTATATCCTCTTTAGATCCACCATTTCTCTAATATTTATGTGTCTGGCATCATTTAAACTGAGATTTACAAGCACAAATATCAGTCAGATGTGAACTGATGAAGGGCCAAACAAAGAATGATAATTGGCGCCAATTTCGGGACGTCCTTGACACTGCGCATGCGCAGTGAAGGCAAAGTATGGAGGACCTTCAGGACATGATTTCTTTTGGTTTCAGATGCAAATTTGGGGGATTGGGGGGCAAAATATGTGTTTGGCCCTAGAATTTTAAGAGTTAGCACCAGCTATGTCTGGGTCATTGGTACAGTATAAAAATACTACAGTGAAATTCTGATTCAATTTAAAAATAGTCCAGGAACGATTTCTGTTCCGCACATATGTGCAGAATACATTTTCATTTTCCACATGGTTTAGTGTTGTTGTAGATGAGGATTTCATAGAATAGGCATGTAATAAACAATACATGTTGACCTTCTGCACATTAATGTCGAATCATCAAAGTTTCAAGCTGCCAATTTCAGGGTTCATACAGACCAGTCAATTTGGTTTCCATAACTTTTCCATATTTCTGACATAAAATTTCTAGAATCCAAAGGTTAAATGTAACACAATATGTAAATCTACTTTTTCAATGTCATGCCTCACCCTTTAACCCCTTGAGAACTCATTTAACCCTAAAAGGCACAAATCCAACTCTGATCACTTTGTACAGCAATAAAACCGAGGTTCAAACATTGAGGTAAAGTGTAAACTTAAAGTTACTTTCTAACTACCTCGGCTGTTGTTTTAACGCAAGTCATGGCACCCTATACAGGAATAATTTGAGGTGTAAACTGCACTAAAGAACTGAGGCCTGTTTAGATGGGGGCCCTCACAGTTAGCTTAAGCCAACCAAAGTCACCAGTTACAGTAAAATCATTCCAAAACAATTCATCCTATCAAGTTACAATGAAATCTCTTCATAAAAACGACCCTAGACAGTGCTAAAGAAATCTAGGACACATGCCCAAGCAGAGGTAATGGCTGATCGATTGTGACCAAAATAGGATAGTCTCATCTTGACATCATACCGAGTCATCGTTCCAAGTTACTATGAAATCGCTTCATAAATGTGAATTATACACGGTACTAAACAAATCTATAAATGCCTGTGCTGACTGATCATGACCAAAATAGGACGTTCTCATCTAGACATTATACCAAGTCATCCTACCAATTTACAATGAAATCCCTTCATAAACGCAACATGTAGACTATGCTAAAGGAAATTGGGAAACATGCCCATGCAGCCATCACAGTTGAACCGGGCCAAAATAGGACATTCTCATCTAGACATTATACAGAGTCATCCTACCAAGTTACAATGAAATCCCTTCATGAATATGATCTGCAGACTGTGCTAAAGGGTTTCAGACTCGCACAGCCATCAGGATTGACAGATCACAACCAAAATGGAACGTTCTAATCTAGATATGACCTCGAACCTGCACATGAAATGTCGTGCTGATCGGACAAGAACTACAGGTGTAGCCTGTGCTAAGGAAAATGTGAACAGACTTGCAGACTCACAGACTTCTGCACACACGCAATAGTTCAGCTAAAAAGAGAACAAAAATAATCATCAGGATAGCGAGAATTGCAGGACCTGTCCCTGCTTATCAAAAATGGCACAGCAATCACAATCTTGTAAATGTAGGAGCTGTGCACACAAAAACATACTGAATCCTCTATACTAAATCAAAGTTCAAGGAAACATAACTTGGTTAAAATCTTCACCGTTTGAAATTTTAAAATGTGCATAGGTTGGCTGTTAGTGGTAATGTTTGAGTAGTTTCATCAAAATTGGTTCTTTGGGCCTGGCATTCTTTAGGAGTGCAGCACGCCTAGAAAAAATTGAGGAGGGCTATTTTTTGCACCCCTTGATTTTCTGGAATGCCGGACCTGTTTGAGACGGCCTTTACTCTTATCATTTCGTCCCCTCGGGGACGATTTGTCAATGTTGCATTGATTCGCAATAATTCATGACCCATTCTGTGCAGCATTTCGATACATTTTGAGTGTAGAAGACAGT
Organism: Pictodentalium vernedei; assembly: GCA_031216915.1. Taxonomy (NCBI): domain Eukaryota; kingdom Metazoa; phylum Mollusca; class Scaphopoda; order Dentaliida; family Dentaliidae; genus Pictodentalium; species Pictodentalium vernedei. The sequence goes on along the minus strand of CM062293.1, from coordinate 418,244,573 downwards.
CACATAAGAATTGAATGCAACATTTGGAATAATGAGATGTGTGTGCCCAGGTGTCAGCCTGACAGCTGATTTTAGGGAGAAGTGACTTCTCCCTCCAGAGATTTTGGGGAGAAGTCAGGGGCCAGGAGGGAGAAGTCAGTGGACATGAGGGAGAAGTCAGAAAAAAACAAAACTTATATGACATTGTGACAAAATAAATGTACATAGAGGACACAACTGTGGAAAAAAAAAAAAATAAAACTTATACTTACACACACAAAACTAAGACATGTAGGTTAAAATCCTCCCCCCTCCCCTACAAAAAATTGTGTCGTCCATGGTTTCTGAATACCCTCTTTCCCTAGTAGTGATGACTAGGGTTGCCATGCAGTTGATTTTGTATAAAGATTGCCTCAATGCAGTGGATTTGAAATTTAGCATTACCCATGGTGAGAGTGTTCTCTGTGATAGAAGGTATATTCTTTTAAAAAAAATATTTAAAGTATTTAAAATAAATTTCAAGTTCACATAAGAAGCTGGGTCATTCATGGTTTCTGAATGTCCTAATTGAATTGAAAAGCGTAGTTAAAAAAGTTTTCAACATCCTTTGTAAATTAAGCGTCATTAACAATTTGAGGTAATTTATTTCTAAGGTAAATGACAAAATATTTCAGTTGTCTCCCTTACCTGCTGCGCTGGGTGATAATACTCGGTTCAGAAAAATGACAATTTCTGCAATCCATCTTACATTGACATGTCCCATTGGTGCTATAAGGCCTGCCATTCTTATCCATCCTAATATATGTGATTCTATCGTAGCCTTATTACATTTAACCCCCTTCCAACACAAGTTTTCAAAGAAAAACTTTCAGTTTCAATGCAAAAACTGCGGGGCGAATTTCAATGCAACCAATTTTTCAATGGAACAGAGTGTAACCTTAAGCAATTTCTACGTTTTTATGAATTGTCCCCTGCACATTTTTTATGGTTTTGAAACGATGGTTACCTAACTTTAATAAATTCTAATAAACTCGATGCGTGTCTTGTGTGATTCGTTGTTTTTGCTGACACTTTTGGTTTTAAATAGCATTTTGTGCTGTTTGCTATCAGTTTGGGCGTATTGTTCGAACGACTACGCCATTACAATTCTTTTCAGAAATATAAAATTGGGCTAGTTTAGGCTATTTTCAGAGAGCCGTATGACGGATTTTAGCAGCAGCCGTCGTGTTTACTTTTTTTGTGAATGCGGAAGCGTTGTTATTTTTTTAAAATAAAACATAAGAAAATACAGTAAACTGCCATGTCTGCCAAGGATGTTTTGGAGGCTGACTTGAATTTTGCCCCCAATGTAAGCCAAGGCGACTTGAGGAATGACAAGGCTACTTCTTCGCCCCAGTCGCCCACTCGGCTGACCCCTGTGTGTGCCAATTTGTCCACCATGTAGTACAATTTTGCAGTCACAATATTAATACCTTGAAGTGAATATAACCAAAATAGCAGACCTCGGAATTAGCGATGGCATTCGGCAATGCCGTCACAAATGCTGCCGCCGTGGGGCATGACGGCAGCATTTTCTTGCCGTCGCAAATTGGCAGCCATAATATTTTTTTACTTGACCCAATCACCTGAAGTCTGTCAGAACTGATCATCCAACCCTACATAACATATGATTTATAGGCGTAACTGGCGTATAAAATCAATATTTGTGGAAATATCTAATATTAATTAATTTGAAAGTAAGTTTGTACAAAATGTATGTGGTTGAAAAACTGTTCATAACCAGTTGTTTTTCGTTTGTTTGTGTTTTTTCGAAAGAACCCCCTTGTTGACGGTGATGCACGTTTAAAATAACCCAGGAATTCCTGGGCAATTCCCTTTTGACGTCACACCTTACATAAATACAACCAATCGAATTCTTCGTTTCATGAAAGTATGCTAAACTGGTGTACTGGGACAATGCGGCAGTTCTATTGGTCACTGATGTAATCTCAACAGAGCCTGTGGTCATGTTCCATTTTAATTTTCGCATTCTCCACTTGTGGCATAATGTAAGCTGTACGTACAATCTCAAACAAACTGAATTGGAAAACAATCGGTTCAATAAAAAAATAAACGCCTTGAGCACAAAACAAGGGTGAGTTGGAAAATAATTCTTGTTTTGTTTATCGGGTCAGAGTCAACTCGCCCCGGGTTGATGCGCAATGCAAATATTTCTGTCTCTAACAGTTACTGTCAAAACCGATAGGCTAATAATGCATGGATGCGAGTTACAACCAGCCCCTAAAATTAGGACAACCAGTCAGTCAATTGATCACTTAATCGAACTACAGCTTTCCAACTGACCACCCGCCAGTGATCTCTTGTCCATTCGAAGTCAGCTCTGATTAATGATTATTATTCACTTAGTGTCATAATACTGTCATCCAAACAATTCAATTCAAACGTGCCGTCGCTGATAAAAATTTGCTGTCGCAGAATTTTTGGCGGCGGCAATGTTGTGCCGTTGCAATATTTTCCTAATTCCGAGGACTGAAATAGCATACACGTTTTTGCATTAAAAATTCAGGTGCAATTGCATTCCCAAGCAGTCTGAGGAGGGCAATTGTTTTGCACTCCTTGATTTTCTACATTGCCAAGCCTGGTTCTCAGATGAAGGAGTAACTGAACCCTCAAGATTCTACTAAAGAAATCTACACTAAATCTCACTCGAAACAAGAGAACTTGTTGAAAATGTTTCTGATTGAAAATTTGGAAATATGCATGTGTCTGCTTCCTTGTCATCATGTTTTAACCCATTACCCAACGTAACGGGCAAAATTAGCCAGAGCTGTTCACAAATATCACCATTCAATTTTCATTATTTTTTTTCATTTTTTGTCTCAAAAACATAGCTTATGATCCCTCATTGGAATGAGCTGTTTGAGCTCGTTCCAATGAGGGGGAATATGCTATCTTTTTGACGTACGAAATAAAAAAGTTTAGTTATTGAAGAATTTTGTTCTGTTCCAGTTTTCTGGCGTCCCAGGGCGAATTAAGAAAGTTACTGGATAATGTCTAATTTTTTTCATATTAAGGGGGAGACACACATCATGCTGACAACAAAATAATACCAGTACCTTGAATCTTACCTCTGTTCCAGAATCTACATCTTCGGGACGAATAATATTGGATCTGAATGATGTTGAACTCCTGATCATTGATTTCTGCATTTCCCGTGATGCCACTTGCTGCAAAAGAAAGTGTGATGATGGTATCAAAATAAACAATAACCAGTCTTGGAATTTATTTATTTATTGGGGTTTAATAAAGCTTTTGACAGCCAGGGTCACCTCATGTCGGACACTTTCACGGGTGGAGGAAGCTGGAGTACCTGGAGAGAACCACCAAGCAACATCAAGTAACTGTCAGACTTCCCAACGAACAAACTACAAAGAAGCAGGGTTAGCATTGGTTGAAGAAAATTGCACCATCGACAAGCAGTACACCTTAGTACACAATGCCACCGTGCCCTCACATTGGCAATGGGGATTAAGTGTCTTGGCTAAATACGTAACGTAGTTGCCACAGGTGGGATTCGAACCCAGGGCCTCTTGGCTTGCAACCTGCATCTCTACCTACTGAGCCACCGTGCTCCAGCAGTCTTGGTAGAAAAAGTTAATCTCTTCCAAGTTTGTCAAACAGTTACTATTCTTATTTATGAAGTTCATACACTGCTGAGGAAAATAAAATACAGAACTTTCGAGGCTCTTTCCAAGACAGTCTTCAAGCATCTTCCAGGATGTTTTATCATCTCAGTTGTTAGTATATATAACAGGTATCAATGTTCAATGAAAGTGTCAATGACACTGTAGTAGCTCAACTTAACAAACTTGAACTTGGTAAGTTTTAAATGAAATGGCAAAATTGAAGATTATTGGTACCAATGTTATTTGATGAAATTTCAACATAACAGTATTGTGTGTGCACAACGTCAGAGTAATCCATGCATTTTTAAATGTAAACTGTAAGACTGGCTAAAGGAAGACTGTTGATACACAAATGCAATATGTTCAGAGGTTATTGTAAATGTAACTTTTTTCACAGAAATGAATGCCAATCAATAGCTCTTATCTAAAGGCCTTGCCTAATGAGCGCTCCAAGTTCAAAAACAATCCTATGACAAATGTGGCCTGTAGGCCATGTCAAAAAATGTTGATGCACAAATGCAAAAAATTCAAAGATTGTTGCTAACAGCAATAGTTTTTGGTCAAAATGAAAAGAAAATCAATAGCTCCTATCTTTGTCACCCTGCATAAGCATACAAAGTTTCATAACAACCTGATAATGAATGTGCCATCTGAGGCATGCCAAAGGAAGATGTTAATGCACAAATGCAGTACGTAGAAGGTCACTGCTTGCGGCAATGGTTTTTTTGTTTGTTTTTTTTTTATGAAAATTCATAAATACACCCTGCAGAGTGTACAAAAAGGGATAAGTTGATGCACAAATGCAGTAAGTTCAAAGGCTGGTGATAACGACAATAATTTTTTATGGAAATGAAAAAAAAGCAATAGCTCACATCTAGAGATCACCCCGAACACACATACCAGGTTTCAAAGTGATCCGATCATAAATGTGCCCTGAAGGGTGTGTTAAAGGGAAATATTGAGGTCTGACTAAACTAAGTTCAAAGGTCAGTGGAAATATTTTTTGACAGAAATGGAAGAAAATCGACAGCTCCCATATAGATGTCACCCCACATAAGCACACCAAGTTTGCAAGTGATCCAATCATGTGTCAAAGAGAAATATTGATGCTTAACTGCACTAAGTTTTTACTAAGTTCATCGAAGGTCATTGCCAGTGAGTGGCAACATTTTTTTGACGGAAATCGAAGAAAATGGATAGCTCCCATCTAGAGGTAACCCCAAACAAGCATATTAAGTTTCAAACCGATCTGATCATAAATGTGCCCTGTAGGGCATGCCAAAGGAATATATTGATGCCTGTCTAAACCCAGTTCAAAGATCGTTGCCAGCGGCAATATTTTTTGATGGACGGAAATGGAAGAAAATCGATAGCTCCGATCTAGAGGACACCCCAAACAAGAATGCCAGGTTTCAAAGCAATCCGATCATAAATGTGCCCTGTAGGGTGTGCCAAAGGGAAATATTTAGGTCTGACTAAACTAAGTTCTAAGCATGTTGGCCGCGGCAACATTTTTTTATGGAAATGGAAGAAAATCGATAGCACCCATCTAGAGGTCTCCCCAAACAAGCATGCCAGGTTTCAAAGCAATCTGATCATAAATGTGCCCTGTAGGGTGTGCAAAAGGGAAATATTGAGGTCTGACTGAACCAAGTTCTAAGAACGTTGGCCGCGGCAACATTTTTTGACGGAAATTGAAGAAAATCGATAGCTCCCATCTAGAGGTCACCCGAGACAAGCAAACCAAGTTTCAAAGCAATCAGACCATAAATGCGACCTGTGAGGTGTGCCAAAGGAAATTGTGAACGTACGTACCACGTATGGACATACGTACGCCGACAGACGAGAAGTGATGGCAATAGCTCAGCTTTGTCAAGTTGAGCTAAAAATGTACTGCACACATGACACGGACACTTAGGTGGCTGTCGGAGAGATTCCCAAGAATCAGATACAGGTATTTAGTGGATAAAAAATACATTTTATGCCTTTTTTCAGTTTTAATTCAACCCACTGACCCCCCAAAACTCCATGTATAAATTTGGAAAATTCTGAACAGATATATTTGCATCACCACCCATTCCATTTTTAACAATTTAAATACTCAACATTTCATTTACTGTTACCATCTTTGCAAATGCAATGAATCACACATGGGGGTAAGCAGTTCCTTACAATTCCCTTCTTCACATATCATAAGTGACACTCAGCCCTGGTAATTCACCCTCAGCAATCAGCAGTGCCGAGAAAAATGCCGGGTAAATGAAAAATATCCACAGCAAAAATACTGCAAAGGACGGCTTCTTCAGAAAGCCTTGTGGTGGCAGAAATTGCACAACTTCCAGGTTACACAAGGAATCAAACCATGTGAGTTGCACTACACTGTCTTGCTAATCTTACAATTTACAGTACAAGATGCAGAATAACCACTAGAAACTATGTGTTCTGCTTCTTCTATGTTGGTAACACCAGAATCTTACATTGGTTTCTGGAAAGCTCTGATAACATCAGAATCTGACATCGGTTTCTGAAAAGCTCTGTAAGAGTTTTCCAGAAACTGATGTCAGATTCTGGTGTTATCAACACAGAAGCAGTGAGATACTCAGTTTGGGGTTATGCTGCATCTTATTTTCACTCATACTATACACACTGAGCAAGTCGCCTGCTTACTTCCAAGATTTTTTCTCAGCATTCACATGGTTCATGATATTGGCATGATCTGAGTGAAAGATTCTGCACATTGACTAAGATTATATACACATGTACCTCGAACTACTTTCATATGTAAGTTACTTGAAAGTTTTCACTTCACTGTATACTACATATACATGTCAAATGGGACACTGTCCTGTTCCCTGATGGTGTTTACACAATTGAACTGGCTTCACAGCAATTTCCGCAGAAGCACCAGTTTTCCACAGCAATTTGTTTGCTGAGGAAACAAGGATGAATTACCAGTACTGGACACTTGCATTTAATACTGTACTGAAATACCAGACATCAGTCCTGGCATTCTAAAAATATGCCGGAGGGCTAAAAATTGCTCTCCATCGCATGGCCAAGGTGAGCGATTAGCTCTACTCAAGCTTACGAAAGTTAAAAGTGTCAAAATGAAGTTTTGATATTAATGAATTCTGCCTGGTGGACTTTGTACATTTTATTTGGTGCTGCTAACAATGTAGTCTCTGTGAGACAGCTACACTGTCCATCCCACATCTCCGAGCCTCTGTAAGGCTTAGTGGTGGGGGAGGGGCAGTGTGGCTGCCTTTCAGAGACCACTAACATAGCAGAGATCTGAAAAGATATGGGTTTTAGGAATAGGCTGTTATGGTAATCATTATTATCTAAGGCCGGGAGAGCTGGTTTTTGCAATCCTTAATTTTTTTAAGGCAAGCAGGAGGCGAGCAAATAAATCGCTCTTCTGAAAAAGAAGGGCCTGAGACATTCATACTTGATTTATTTGGCCCATTGATCTTCAACTCATATTTTATTAAAACTCAAATACAAGACAGATAATTTATTCACTCTTAACTTTCTTTTGTCAAATGAGTTGTGCATGGTTACATGTAATTATTCTCTGCTTGATTCAGAGTTATTTTCTTTCAAATCTGGTCCTCATTTGAAAAGTTTAGTGGGTCTTCATTGCCTGGGGTGGTTTTTCTGGGGACAAAATCCATTCAAATGTCTGCTGCGAACATTTCATACTGAATGAAAAGACAAAACATAAAAATGCTTCTTATCAATTTTTAGTAATGGCATTAACCCTCAAAAGTGTTTTCTTTATTCAAATGTACTGGGAATGTTTGGAGAATATGAGAAAAGAGAAATATGCAAAGGCATTTTTTGATAATAGTTTTATTTTTAATTCCGAAGTGTATTTATTTATTTATTGGTGTTTAAGGTCACATACTTATGCACAATGGCTAATCATGACCGTGACAGTTTTACTGGTGGAGGAAGTCGGAGTATCTGGAGAGAACCACCAAGCAACGACGAGTAGCTCCCAGCTCCCCAACATCGCAACTCTGCACTACAGCACAGGCAGGGTTAGATTGGTTGAAGACATGAACACCATCGACCGGCAGTATGCAATGCCACCGCGCCCCCCAAATTCCGAAGTGAAAAAAAACTTTTCCCTTTCAGGTTTTTCAAGGGGTTTATTTTATTCCACCTAATTCCTTTTGTCAAAACTGTATTTAATCTACTTTTATGTTAACTACATATGAAATGAATCAACTCACTGAATAACTTACCATGAAACTGAGAGGATAGTTGTAAACAGTTCACAAAATAAAAATAGTGCTTGTGGCCATTTTGTGCACTGCATGCCACAAGAATTCAGGAAACATTTTTCAACAATCACAGTTTAACTCAGAACTTTCTGGGAAGAGACACCCACACTACTGAATTAAGGAACACATAAAAAAAAACGGTAATGTTTTGAACAATCTGAAATTTGTCCCATGGGTATTGCATTTTCGTTGGAAAGCCTATCGATTTGAGGCGAACAGCCATCTGGGTCGTGTGGTGGTTACCTAAAGTAAAAGGTACAGGAACAACGGGCTGTGCCAAACTGTTGCAGAAACAAGCAAAATTTTTGCCAAGTTGAATGATCTAGCACGCATGAATGGTAGAATGATGTTGAGCATCAACCAATCATCAGGAGCATTGGTGTTTGCATCTACCTGAAGTATAGCTGCTCTGTTGACCAATTATTGGCCAACAGGGCAGCTGTACCTCAAGCAGATGCAAACACATATGCTGATGACAGGTTGATGTTCAACAACATTTTAAAGTGTTGATTATCTTAAGATGTAACAGAGCTACAAAATCAGAAAATGGCAATAATTCATGACTCTTCTACAAATAGTGATTATGGATGTCATACTCTTCTGCAGCATGCTAGACCATGCCAAGATCAGGCTCTAATGGCAACTAATTTATATCTGGATTCCTGCCACATAGTTTCTTTGTTGTTCCTAAAGATTCATCTCTATTCATCAGGACATTGCTCATAGGAGCAAGAACTTGGCTGATACAGTAGAATCCTCTTAACTGAATATCCATTTTGCCAGTGAAAATTATTCAATTAACTGGAGTATACAATTAACAGGGATTTGGTCAGTTTCCTGTGTTCTGGAGGTAAACTGAGTATTTATTCTATTATATCTTGTTTGACAGAGCTCATAGCTCTGTCAAACAAGATATAATAGAATAAATACCTGTATTGGATGTAGTGAGGCCGAAAAGGTTGATAAATAAGGGGAATTTGGTGCGTGTCACGGTAATTTTTTCGACATATTACAAAAATTTATATAGAATTAACAGGAGTTTACACTACAGCCCATATGCAATTAACAGATCAAATTTGTACTGAAGGTGTGGTAAATGGTTTTGAGTTTGAAAATTATATTCAATTAACAGGGATATACAAACAAGAGATATCCAATTAAGTGGGCTCCACTGTACAACAGTTCATAAATCAGCATAATTGTATTATATATTAACTTAGGTAACCTAACAGGTTATCTGAATCAAGTACAGGGGAACGAACAATGGGTTACCAAAGCTCAGACCAGGTGAACGATAAATGGGATATGCCTAATTCTGAAAACAGCGAACCTTGTTGGGAGAGTACTGGTACCTGGCAACAACCAAGTGAAAAATTTTAGGAAAATCTCATTCGCAGTGGGAGTGATTCTGCAAAGTTGCAGCTGTTTTCATTTTGATTAAATCTGGTACCAAAACAATATCACAAGTGAATAAATGAACAAAGTACATAAATATATATTACTATTACTTCTCCATTTATTCACACATCAGAATATGTCGGGAAGTGAGATTCACCGCACACATCACCTGATTGTGGGTTCATGTCAGCACTGTTGAATGGAGATTTTACTTCGGAATGGATAATTAACAAGCATCAAGTTTTCTTAACCACTTCTTGGAGGTGATTGTTCATGCATTTTTCAAAGGCCTGTCATAGTGATCACATTTTGATATTCGCCACTAAAAAAGAACTACACATACAGGTGAAGCTAGTTCAGTTAATGTGCGACTACAAGAGGTGCAGGCATAAACACACTGGTGTTAGTTCGTGCATGACTTCATGCAAATATTTCTCAAACATGAGGCAACAAGCAGCCTTAATTAGCTCACCAGAGAAGGCTGCATAACTTGTAGAGTGCTATATTATTTTTGGTCATTCAAATTTGTCCACTTCTCTTTGCCTTGTTACAGTCTAAGGGAGAGCACCTAGTGGTACTCCCCATAAATGGTAACAAGGCAAATCCTCACAGAGCAAATAATTTCAATTCAAAAATCGCGACATTGACATGGTAGCTGCGACGGGTGGTGCAATCTCACAAAATTCTAAGTCCATCAAGGGCCATAACTCCAAGAAAAATATTTGGAACAACACATGCATTGAACAGTGGCTAGACATCAATAAGATACACTTACATGCCAAATATAAAGTCATTCCATCAAGTATTTCAAAAGTTATGGAGTTTTGAAACTCGTTGGTCACAGACCGACCGACTGACAGACCGACATTGCCACTTACAGAGCTGCTAGTCGCAGCTAAAAATATGAAACACATCCACAGAATATGAAGCCATTAAGTTTCCAAATATGGGTTTCCAGCACTCTCACATTTGGTTTCTATAGAAAGATAATACTAAAATGAAATTATGTAATTTTAACCACAGCAATACCACAATACCAAGACGGACAAATTTTTAATTGTAGGCATATATTGTGAGGGGTTTATTATCTTTGTTTTACAGCAGGAGAGAAAATCCAATACCCATTGGCAATAGTGAGATCCACGTGCATCTGTTATTGACAACAGATTCACCCATACATGTATTTCCAATTCCTACCGACTTGACACAAATTGCTCGATGATCATCTTTCAAGTCACAAAACTATTTTTCCTCTCCTCACTTTTTTCTCAAAAGTCACACTTACACGGCATTTTGTATATTCTATTGATGAAAAACAAGAATTAGAAACTCAAGTCAATTGTCACTGAGAAAATCCATCAGTATCTAACGAAACACCAAAACACAGTGACTTTTGACTAGTGCACAACAGTGCCAAGATTTTTACACATTGTCCAGAACTTTCACGCGCACTATCTTGTAAAATATCCATTATTCAGGGACTTTCCATGCCTGGATGTTAAAAATGTCAATTTCTCGGACTTTCAAGATTCCAGGACACCCTGGATAATGAACCATCCACATCGTCTAATATGTTGATCAAAACACACACAAAAACAAGCAGTTCTAAAAAATGAAAGTGTCAATGACACTGCAGCTTAAGTTGACTGTGTGTAGTGTTTGATGAAAAGGATAATGTTCAATGTTTATGAAAGGATTATGAAATAAGACAAGAATTGTGATAACTGAGAATAAGTAAAGTTCTGTACCCTACATGCTATGTTTACAACAAGAATAAATTGAGATGTAGACTGTACTAAATAATGGAGGCCTGGGTTGATGCGGCCCTCACAGTTAACGTATGTCAACAAAGTTACCAAGTTATAACAGTAAAAGCCGAAACAAGTTATCTTACAAAGTTAAAACTAGAAAGAATGTGAGCACTGCTCACTAAATGATACCACCCACTCCCACCAAGAAACATTTTACAACAGTAAAAGTGTGTTTAATGAAGAGAGCACGAACAGTGACACCAATGTTTGAAGGTTTCATTGAAATCCATTCACTAGTTTAAAAGAGGTCGTAGATAGCAAATGTCAACAACCCCCCACCCCTCCCCCACAAGCTTGAACTGACAAAGCCCATTTTTAAATATGAGAAACCCTAAAAATTAAAGATGCACATCTTCAATATATGTAAAAGAATGTCTGAAAGTTTCAATGAAATCTGTTCAATGGTTTAAGAGGAGTTGCGGATAGCAGATCTGTACAGAATGTGAATTGAATCTGACAAAGTTCATTTTTCAATATGGGAAACTGTAAAAATGAAAATATCTGAAAGGAAAATAGGAAGTGCACATCTTCAATGTATGTAAAAGAATGTCTGAGAGTGTCAATGAAATCCGTTCACTGGTTTAGGAGGAGTTGTGGATAGCAGATGTGTACTGTGGACGGACGGACGGACGTATGGACCAAGTGAACACTATATACCTCCCACTTTTCAAGTGGGTGGTATAATGAAATCCCTTCATAAAAACGACCTGTAGCCTGTGCTAAAGGGTTTCAGGCCCGCAGAGCCATCACGGTTGACCGACCAAAATGGAACGTTCTCATCTAGACATGATCTCAAACATGCACCTGAAATTTTGATGATGATCGGATAAAACTACGAGGGTCAGCCTGTGCTAAGAAAATATGAACAAACTAACATACTCACATGCTTCCGTAGAAATGATGGCAATAGCTCATCTCGACTTTGTCAAGTTGAGCTAAAAACTAAGGTGACTGGCATAAAACTGGCTAATTTGCAAAAAAAACCCAAAAAACAGTATACCATTATGTACTTGTTGTTTACCATACCAGAAATAAAGTTTTTGGTTGAAAAGTGTAGCTGTTAAATTTAGAACAAAATGACTAAGGGCAGCCATTTTTTATAGCTGACATAACCAAAAATGTGACATCCTCATTGTCTCATCTGCATCATTCTGTTATATTTTTTCATTGTGTCACATCGTTCGTCATGCATATATATTTTTGCATGGCTGGAAGAATGGATAGTGAGCAGCCAAATGAATGAATGAAAGGACAGACAGATATAATCCAGTATAACCCCCAGACCCATTTGGAGAGTGGGGGCATAATTAAAATTTAACACACATTAATACAAATAACATTTCCAACTCTCTACTTACCTCTCCATCTGTGTTGTGTAAAGATGATGACATTTCATCAGCAACAAACCACCTCTGACCTTTCATGACCAGATCACTCGGGGGGCTATGTGTTTGGCCACTATCTGAACTCCATACCTGTCAATTACAAATAACGAAATTCTGAGAATTTGTTATGAAAAAGTAAAGATAAAGTAGATAAAGTAGATAAGCATAAAGACATACTGTCTTTCTAACACGAAAATCACTAAAACTGATGGATGCTGCCCGACAGTTGACTCGTAAAATTGTGGACCCGCACTATGGGAAATAATTTGGCACATGTCTTTGAAATGCAATTTCACTGAAATCCATTCACTAACTGCTGAGATATCACTGCGGATGGATGGATGGATGGACTGTTGGACATAGTGGCCTTTTTTAATAACATATGCAGGAGCAGCTTGTCACAGGGATCCCTTGTTGTACCAAATTTCATTGATTTTCAAACACTCATTGCCGAGATATTGCTGCAGATGGAAAAAATCATGAAAAATTAAAGTAAGGTCTGTTAATCTAGGGAAAAACATGCGGGCAACTTTTTTATAACATGTGTAGGAGTGGCTTGTCACAAGAATCCCTCATACCAAATTTCAATGAAATCTATCGCTGCATTGATATGATATCGCTGCGCATGGGAAAAAAATCATGAAAAGTTGACAAAGTAGGGACCTCAACTCTGGTGAAAAATTTGCAGGCAACTATCTTATTACATGTGCATGAGTGGCTTGTCACAAGGATCCCTCATACCAAATTTTACTGAAATCATCTGCTCACAGCTGAGATATCACTGTGGACAAACAGATAGATGGATGGACAAAGCTGGGACTATATACTGCCCCAAAATTTTTGTGTCTTGCATAAAAATAATGGCAGTATGTGTCTGGTATGGTCCCATGCCCACACTGCCATCTAGATATCTTAAAAAATTCACAAGGTAAAATAGCATGCTTTAACAAATCAGCTGCATTCGTCCACATAATATACAAACTGAGCAGTTGGAAGAAAAAAAGTTTTCAAAAATCGTGACATCGACGCCGTAGCTGCGACAGGTGGTGCAATCTCACAAAATTCTAAGTTCATCAAGGGCCATAACTCCAAGAAAAATATTTGGAACAACACATGTATTGAACAGTGGCTAGACATCAATAAGATACACTGAGTTTTGAAACTCGTTGGTCACAGACAGACAGAACCTACCGACCGACCGACAGACAGACAGACAGACAGACAGACCGACATTGCCACTGCTAGTCGCAGCCAATAAACTTCAACAAAATCATATCATGTGACCCCATAAATGGAATGAGCTTATTGAGCTCATTCCAATTAGGTCACATGATATGGTTTTGTTGAAAGTTTTTGAAAAATTTGAAAAAAAAGTATTTAAAATAATAAATTTTGATATTGTGTGTGTTGGGTGAAGGGTTAGGCCTTAAAGCCTCTTTCAATTTTTTAATATAACTACTTAAATATTATATCAAGTGGAGAGTGGATTGTAAAAAAAATCACCCTGCAGAGTGGAGTTATTACCAAACGTATCATTTCAAATTCCAGGCCTGGCACTCTTAAAAGTGCAGGAGGGCTAAAAATCGCTTCCATCTTATGGCCTGGGGAGGGGGGGGGGAGCAATTAGCTCTCCACAAGCTTACAAAATCTAAAAGTAGCAAAATGAAGTTTTACTACAAATTAATTTTCCTTAGTGGGCTTTGTACATTTTATTTCGTGCTGCTAACAAGGTAGTCTATGCGAGATGGATACACTGCTCCTCCCATACCTCCGGGCCCTGGCAGGGCTCGGAGGTGTGGGAAGAGCACTGTGATCTTCAAACCGAGACCACTAACATAACAGAGATCAGAAAAGATGTTTTAGGAACAGCCTGTTATTTTCTAACACCAGGAGGGCTAGTTCTTGCCCTCCTTAATTTTTTAAGGTCAGCAACAAATGCTCTCCTGAAAATGCCAGGTCTGAAATTCTCTGAATTTTGCTTGTGTTTATTATGGTTTACAACATATTTGCAATTATTGTTGGGGTGGAATCTCCTCTCTGCAGGTGATTCAGTGATAATACACTCAACACATACTGTAATAAAATAATAATAAATAATTTTATATCGGGTAAAACCACCTATGGTGCTCTGAATCGCTTTACAATGAGATGACCTAAGAGTCAATCCATATAGAAAACTGAGTTAAATAAATATGTTTTAAGTTGTCATTTGAAAATAGGTAAGCTTGTCGGTGATCTGATCGGGGGAGGTAGCTCATTCCATGGTCGTGGACCTGCAACTGAGAAAGCCTGTTCGTTCGCAAACACAGACTTAACAAAAGGTATAGACAGTGAAAGGTGCTTAGATGAATGCAAACTTCGACCAGGTACATGATGAGTGATAAGCTCTCTCAAGTAGGCAGGCGCCATACCATTGATACATTTAAATATTAACAAGAGGATTTTGAATTGAATTCTACTTTTCAGTGGAAGCCAGTGGAGACTTTTCAGGACTGGTGTGATGTGGTCGTAAGGCATAACACCACTAATAATTACAGCAGCCGTGTTCTGGATTCTCTGCAACTGCTGCAACAGTGATGATGGCAGACCAACGAAAAGGGAGTTACAATAATCTGTATACATGTAGAGCTGTAGATGGTTTATCAGTGTTTCTACATCATTTTTTTGGTCCCTGCACAGGCAGCCAACAACGTCATTGTGAAAACATTACCAATATATTTGTAGCCTACAGGTTGGATTTTCAAGGGGCAGATTTTCATAGCAATATGAAAGTGTAAGTTGGTGGCTGCGTGGGGAGCAAAGGTTAAGAAGCAAATCTTTGCGAATTAATTTATCCACTAGAATGTCCATAAATGTTTGTGTATATGGAATGAACATGTTAAAAACACATTATTTTTTATATCAAATTTAAATCTGGTCGAGAATGCAGCATGAATATACACAAGATATTTCATTTTTTTATCTAAATCAGTAAAAGGGCCAATAAACATATACTTGTTTTCCAGGCATCACCTTTGTCATTGGCACTCGGAGCATCCTCCCACACCCTGCAGTTTTTTTTATTTGTTGTATTTTAAGTCATCCAAAATCTACACAAGCTAGAGACCATTTTTTTCAATCTGATGTGTAGTAAATAATATGAAAGAACTGACATGTACAAAACAGCTGTTCAGGGCTTTGTACTGGTCTAATAATTAAGTTTGGGCACATCGGGAAATACAAAATACCCTCTGAGCTGACTATTGTTTGGAAACAAGGGACAAAATTTTACTTTCTGGACTGCCAGATCTCAAAAATCCCAGCATTTCAGATTTATATTTCTAGAATTTTCTGGAGCTGGGCAGTTTTGAAATTTACATTTCGGTTCAGTTTTACGAAATATATTGTAGAAATCCACATTTTAGAGGGTACTGAAAACATAAAACGTGTCTGTATTTGTCATCCATGTCATGAAGCTCCCTCCTGATGAGTCACCTGGATTACTCAATGCTGTCCACTCTTCTCAGCTAATGGACATATTGAGGTGGGCTACTGTAGTAAGCTACAATGGTGGAGCCATGGGGTATCTCTCCCCCTCCCCAATTCCCACTTGTTCCTCCCATGTTCAAATTTGATTTCCTACCCTCAGTACAGTTCCTTCAGTACAAGTACAGTACCCTAAGTCCTCATATTCCCCCCAAATCTCTTCACCCGCATAGTTCTGCCAGGATTTCAAACCATGGCTCCACCACTGGTGGGGTCTGCCTTGTTCTATCAGTGAGATTCGGGGCCTTGTCAAGATGCAAAATTTTACAAGAAAAGCAAAATTTTAGCAAAAATTAACATTTCCTTATTTTTTAACGAGTCCCAAACCTCTCACCCTGGTTTTGGTTAGTGATGTTACGATGATCGGAACTGGGATCAGTTATGATAACTGCCCATCAAAAAAACATCGGACCTCGCACTTGAATATCAGCTTTTGCTGATTTGTAAAAAAAAAAAAAAAAAACTGTGAAAATTTATCAAACTATATGAGTGAAAAGAGATCTTTTACCAACCTAATACTGTGAAAGAGTGACCATTTTCAAAACCTGAACAGCTAAAAGCATTTCCCCGACATCATATACACCATCGTAAATAGAGTTGTGTTTGGATGTGGATTACGGATTAGGGATGCGTTCTGAATTTTGCAGAGTTGTTCGATCTGTGTACAGAGAACACTACAAGTCAGAAGTAGTTGTAGGTAAACCACATTTATCTCCTGGTTTTGTGCGTGGTTATAAACTATACAAAAATGCGAGTTTCGTTTCCATGCCACTAATAAAAACGATAACTGTAGTTGCCGATCGTTTGCGACTGGAGTCCTAAACGTAAATAAATGATAGTTTTAATCTTGTGGGAAGAAACGAGATCAGGGCTTTGATGAAACTGCATTGCAGCTTTCAGTCATAAACGCATATAAATGATACCAACAATCATTTGTGATAAGATACATGTACTTGAGATTATCTTGAAAAATCATCTGATGTGAATATAATGCATAATCCTTTGTATATTTGAACAAGTTAAAAGTCAAGATGAAAATATTTTTTTCAGTGTTATCGTCAGTCACGAGTTTTTAAGTAGGCCCACCAAAGGCAAAGAAAGCCTTCAAAATCTCAATATTGCTGCATCTGAATTACAACAAACTACAAATTCAATGAAAGTGTCAATGACACTGTAGCTCAACTTGACAAACTTGAACTCGGGAAGTTATAAATGAAATGGCAAAATTGAAGATCATTGGTACCAATGTTATTTGATGAAATTTCAACATAACAGCATTGTGTGTGCACAAAGTCAAGAGTAATCCATGCATTTTTAAATGTAAACATGTTGATACACAAATGCAGTATGTTCAGAGGTTATTGTAAATGGCAACTTTTTTCACAAAAATGAATGCTATCAATAGCTCTTATCTAAAGGTCTTGCCTAATGAGCACACCAAGTTCAAAAACAATCCTATGATAAATGTGGCCTGTTGGCCATGTCAAAGAATGTTGATGCACAAATGCAATAAATTCAAAGATTGTTGATAAAAGCAACAGTTTTTGATGGAAATGAAAAGAAATTCAATAGCTCCTATCTTTGTCACCCTGCATAAGCATACAAAGTTTCAAAACAACGTGATAATGAATATGCCCTGTGGGGCATGCCAAAGGAAGATGTCAATGCACAAATGCACTAAGTAGAAGGTCACTGCTTGTGGCAATGGTTTTTGGGGTTTTTTTTTTTGGGGGGGGGGGGAGGGGGGGGGGGGGGGGGTTGTATGGAAATTCATAAATATATCCTGCAGAGAGTGCAAAAGGGATAAGTTGATGTACAAATGCAGCAAGTTCAAAGGCTGGTTATAACGACAATAATTTTTTACGCAAAAGAAAAAAATCAATAGCTCACATCTAGAGGTCACCCCGAACACACATACCAATTTTCAAAGTGATCATAACTGTGCCCTGAAGGGAATGTTAAAGGCAAATATTGAGGTCTGACTAAACAAAGTTCAAAGGTCAGCGGCAACAATTTTTGACAGAAATGGAAGAAAATCGACAGCTCCCATATGGAATGTCACCCCACACAAGCACACCAAGTTTGCAAGCGATCCAATCATAAATGTACCCTGCAGAGCGTCTCAAAATATTGATGCTTAGCTGCTCTAAGTTTTTACTAAGTTCATCGAAGGTCATTGCCATCTAGAGGTAGCCCCAAACAAGCATACAATGTTTCAAACCGATCTGATCATAAATGTGCGATATAGGGCATGCCAAAGAAATATATTGATGCCAGACTAAACTAAGTTCAAAGATTGTTGCCAGAGGCAACATTTTTTGACGGACGGAAATGGAAGAAAATCAATAGCTCCCATCTAGAGGTCTCCCCAAACAAGCATGCCAGGTTTCAAAGCAATCTGATCATAAATGTGCCCAGTAGGCTGTGCCAAAGGGAAATATTGAAGTCTGACTAAACTAAGTTCTAAGAATGTTGGCCGCGGCAAAAATTTTTGACGGAAATGGAAGAAAATCGATAGCTCCCATCTAGAGGTCACCCCAAACAAGCTTGCCAGATTTCAAAGCAATCTGATCATAAATGTGCCCTGTAGGGCATGCCAAAGGAAATTGTGGACGGACGGACGTATGTACGTATGAATGCCTGGACATACGTACGTACGCCAACAGATGAGAAGTGATGGCAATAGCTCAGCTTGACTTTGTCAAGTTGCGCTAAAAATAGACTAAATGTCTATACTGGATGTACTGAGGCCAAATAGGTCTATAAACATGATGAATTTTGTGGTTGTCAGATCAATCCTCTGGTAGGCTTTTTATTCAATTAAGAGGAGTTTACTGTAAAACCGATCTATATTCAATTAACTGGTTGCTTGCTAGAAGCCACTTTAGTGGCTTTACATATTATGAAATAGCTTGTTGTTTTCTAGGCAATAACAAGAAAATTGTTTATATAAAATGGGTTTATTGCAATTCATTGGAGAGTACCAGCAGGCATTGCCTAATAAATTGTAAAAAAACAATTATTTATAAACAAAATCTTGCAAACTTAAGCCTCCCCATGCCGGTGGCATGGTATCTTTAAAAAAAAATACTTGTGTTACAAATCACCTCAGAAAAACAAGAGGCCCCAAGGGGCCTGAGGGCACTCACCTGACATGGTAGCCTAAATTTATATCAACCCAGAGAATTGATTTCAACAAGTTGCATCTGCTCCTCCTAAGAAAAGCTTATACCAAATATCAAAAGATTCTGACCAGTGGATCTAAAAAAAAAAGATTTTTAAAGAATATTCATCATATTGAACTAAGTTATAATTCAGGCTCCCACAGGGAGCCCATATATGAACCCAGGGACTTGGCTTTAACAAACTTGAATCTCACCCCCCTAAAGATGCTGCACACCAAATATCAAAACATTCCGACCGCTGGATCTGAAGAAGAAGATTTTTAAAGAAAAGTCCTCATTTTGAACTATGTTACAATTCGAGCTCCCACAGTGAGTCCTAATATGGACCTAGGGACATGGCTGAAGAAGATTTTTAAAGAAAAGTCCTCATTTTGAACTAAGTTACAATTCGAGCTCCCACAGTGAGTCCAAATATGGACCTAGGGACATGGCTTGAACAAACTTGAATCTCACCCCCTAAGGATGCTGCATACCAAATATCAAAACATTCCGACTGCTGGATCTGAAGAAGATTTTTAAAGAAAATTCCTCATTTTGAACTAAGTTATAATTCGGGCTACCACAGTGAGCCCAGATATGAACCCAGGGACTTGGCTTGAACAAACTTGAATCTCACCCCTCTAAGCATGGTGCATACCCAATATCAGAAGATTCTGCCTGCTGGATCTTGAGAAGATTTTCAAAGAAATTTGCTTGAAATGCACTCCTATACTGAGCCCAAATATAAACCCAGGGGGCCGATTTGAACAAACTTGAATCAGATCCACCCCACAATGTTGCATACCAAATATCAAAAGATTCTGCCTGCTGGATCTGGAGAAGAAGATTTTTTTAAGAAATATGCCTGAAATGCACTAAGTTAAAATTTGGGCTCCTATACGGAGCCCAAATATAAACCCAGGGGGCCGATTTGAACAAACTTGAATCAGATCCACCCCACAATGTTGCTTACCAAATATGAAAAGATTCTGAAGCTGGATCTGGAGAAGATTTTTTAAGAAATTTGCCTGAAATGCACTAAGTTCGAATTCAAGCTTCTATAGTGAGCCCAAATATGAAACTAGGAAGCCGATTTGAACAAACTTGAATCAGATCCACCCCACAATGTTGCATACCAAATATCAAAAGATTCTGCCTGCTGGATCTGGAGAAGAAGATTTTTTTTAATAAATTTGCCCGAAATGCACTAAGTGTGATTTCGGGCTTCTATATTAAGCCCAAATATGAATCCAGGGGGCCAATTTGAACAAACTTGAATCAGATCCACCCCACAATGTTGCATACCAAATATGAGAAGATTCTGCCTGCCGGATCTGGAGAAGAAGATTTTTGAAGAAATTTGCCCGAAATGCACTAAGTTTGAATTCGAGCTTCTATAGTTAGCCCAAATATGAATCCAGGGGGCCAATTTGAACAAACTTGAATCAGATCCACCCCACAATGTTGCATACCAAATATGAAAAGATTCTGCCTGCTGGATCTGGAGAAGATGATTTTTTAAGAAATTTGCCTGAAATGCACTAAGTTCGAATTCGAGCTTCTATAGTAAGCCCAAATATGAATCTAGGGAGCCGATTTGAACAAATTTGCATCAGATCCATCCCACAATGTTGCATACCAAATATCAAAAGATTCTGCCGGCTGGATCTGGAGAAGAAGATTTTTTTTAATAAATTTGCCCGAAATGCACTAAGTGTGATTTCGGGCTTCTATATTAAGCCCAAATATGAATCCAGGGGGCCAATTTGAACAAACTTGAATCAGATCCACCCCACAATGTTGCATACCAAATATGAAAAGATTCTGCCTGCTGGATCTGGAGAAGATGATTTTTTAAGAAATTTGCCCGAAATGCACTGAGTTCGAATTCGAGCTTCTACAGTAAGCCCAAATATAAATCCAGGGGGCCAATTTGAACAAACTTGAATCAGATCCACCCCGCAATGTTGCATACCAAATATCGAAAGATTCTGCCTGCCGGATCTGGAGAAGAAGATTTTTGAAGAAATTTGCCCGAAATGCACTAAGTTTGAATTCGAGCTTCTATAGTGAGCCCAAATATGAATCCAGGGGGCCAATTTGAACAAACTTGAATCAGATCCACCCCACAATGTTGCATACCAAATATGAAAAGATTCTGCCTGCTGGATCTGGAGAAGATGATTTTTTAAGAAATTTGCCTGAAATGCACTAAGTTCGAATTTGAGCTTCTATAGTAAGCCCAAATATGAATCTAGGGAGCCGATTTGAACAAATTTGCATCAGATCCATCCCACAATGTTGCATACCAAATATCAAAAGATTCTGCCTGCTGGATCTGGAGAAGAAGATTTTTTAATAAATTTGCTTGAAATGCACTAAGTTCAAATTTGGGCTCCTATACTGAGCCCATATATAAACCCAGGGGGCCGATTTGAACAAACTTGAATCAGATCCACCCCACAATGTTGCTTACCAAATATGAAAAGATTCTGCCTGCTGGATCTGGAGAAGAAGATTTTTTAAGAAATTTGCATGAAATGCACTAAGTTCAAATTCGAGCTTCTATAGTGAGCCCAAATATGAATCTAGGAAGCCGATTTGAACAAACTTGAATCAGATCCACCCCACAATGTTGCATACCAAATATCAAAAGATTCTGCCTGCTGGATCTGGAGAAGATTTTTTTTAAGAAATTTGCCTAAATGCACTAAGTTCGAAATCTGGCTCCTATACTGAGCCCAAATATTAACCCAGGGAGCCGATTTGAACAAACTTGAATCAGATCCACCCCACAATGTTGCTTACCAAATATGAAAAGATTCTGCCTGCTGGATCTGGAGAAGAAGATTTTTTAAGAAATTTGCCTGAAATGCACTAAGTTCGAATTCGGGCTTCTATAGTAAGCCCAAATATGAATCCAGGGGGCCGATTTGAACAAACGTGAATCAGATCTACCCCGCAACGTTGCATACCAAATATCAAAAGATTCTGCCTGCTGGATCTGGAGAAGAAGATTTTTGAAGAAATTTGCCTGAAATGCACTAAGTTCGAATTCGAGCTCCTATAGTGAGCCCAAATATGAATCTAGGGAGCCGATTTGAACAAACTTGAATCAGATCCACCCTACAATGTTGCATGCCAAATATCAAAAGATTCTGCCTGCTGGATCTGGAGAAGAAGATTTTCAAAGAAATTTGCCTGAAATGCAGTAAGTTCAAATTTGGGCTCCTATACTGAGCCCAAATATAAACCCAGGGGGTCGATTTGAACAAACTTGAATCAGATCCACCCCACAATGTTGCATACCAAATATCAAAAGATTCTGCCCGCTGGATCTGGAGAAGAAGATTTTTTAAGAAATTTGCCTGAAATGCACTAAGTTCGAAATCGGGCTCCTATACTGAGCCCAAATATGAACCCAGGGGGCCGATTTGAACAAACTTGAATCAGATCCACCCTACAATGTTGCATACCAAATATCAAAAGATTCTGCCTGCTGGATCTGGAGAAGAAGATTTTTTAATGTTTTTCCCATTGCCTACAGTGTTAAAAAGTGCTGACTCAGCACTTTTTCAAAGTCCCGAAACTGTACCCTATGATAAAACCGATGGCAATTTTTTTTTACCAATCCTTTCTGTTGGTCCTAAGGAAGCTGCACACCAAATAAAAATTCTCAATGCCGTGCAGTTTTGGAGATATGGGCGTTTTAAATTTTTTCTATTTTTAGCTCCTGCGGTTCCCACGGGGCTGCGGGAAATTTTTTTTTTGCATAAATCAAGTACTCATGACCCAATAAGCCCTCACAAAAAATTTGGTTCAAATCACCCTCTCGGTTTGGAAAATAGAAATTTTGGGCGGGGCAAAAAATTTTGCCCCTCCCATAACAACGCCAAGTATAGCCCCACAAACTTCTCTTGAACAAATCTGAGTCTACACCTCAAAAAGAAGCTGCACACCATATATCAAGTCTCCGCTACTGCTGGTTCATGAGAAGAAGATTTACAAAGATTTTGGTGCCCCTTGGGGGCGTGGCACCACCCAGGAGGAGGGGGCAACTTCATTTGAACAAATCTGAATTGGCATTAGGTAATAAACATTTAGCCAACATTTGAATAAAACTGGGCTAGTGGTTTAGGAGGAGAAGTCGATAATGTAAAGTTAACGCCGGACGGACGACGACGGACAACGGACGCCGGACAGAAAGTGATTAGTAAAGCTCCCCTTGAGCTTCGCTCAGGTGAGCTAATAAATCAGCACTCTACCAGTTAACAGGTCAAATTTGTACTTGTACTGAAGGTATGGTAAATAGCTTTGTAAGTTACATTCAATTAACAGCGTTATACAGTTAAAAGATATCTAATTAAGTGGACTCCATTGTACTGCTAAATGGAAAAGTAAGTACCGAGATAGTGCTTCCAGCTTTCAACACAATACTCCTGTGGAATTTATAAGTTGTTTCTTGGTCATTTGCTGAATGTTTAAGCTGCCAGCCACCAATGTGCATGTCCTGCAAGAGATAAATGTAAGAATAAAATAAGTGCATTGCCATGGGATGATCAACCCCATGCCAAAGAGGGCATTAACTCTCAAAGAAATGATTAGACACAGCTAGTTCACATCCTCTTTATGACATAATCACCAAAAAGCTATATATTAATTCAGGAGAAAAAATTCTTTTGGGAAAGATCAAAATAGAGAGTATATTTTCTGAGTTAGGGTCTTCCACTGTAGTGCAAGCCTGTAGTAAACAATTGTAAGGTAGGTTGATAAGAAACACTACAAGTTTGTTTTGTTTATCCCATAAACCCTTAACAGGGCAGTCGTGGTGAAATCGTTGTTACTCGCTACAAAATACAGCATGAAGTGAGGAGCACATTGGTCTAATTCGAACAAGCAAAATTGCCAAAAATAAACATGGCAAAGTGATACATTTCTGTCTAAAAATATTCCCCTACAAACTTGAGCTAAACTTGCAAAAATACTTTATTTTAAAATGGAACAATCTTTCTTATTTTCATTACTGTTTTCTTGTCGTTGATTTGACTTAAGTTTTATAAACAGAGCAGGTGACACTATTTATTTACACTTTCCTAATTTGATAAATAAAACATCAATCATCATGCCCCATGCCTTTCACAATCAAATTTGTATGCTTTTCAACACAAGGTTTTGATTGATTTAATTTGTGTTTTCTTTAGTTGTATTTTGTTTTATTGTTAGCAGAGTTGAAATGTGTCCTATATTCTAAAACTCAACCTTTAAGTGATAGTCAGCATTTGATGAACATTGGTTCATTTTGTCTCCCACAAGCATAAAACAGGTCACAACAAGGATGTGGTAGAGGTCAACAATTCCATCTCTACTGTAGGAATAAATTCTTTCAGTGTTAAATGTAAAACAGGTCACAACAAGGATGTGGTAGAGGTCAACAAGTCCATCTCTACTGTAGGAATAAATTCTTTCAGTGTTAAATCTACAGGGAAAATGTATCACCCAACTAAGTGAATAAAGCAAAAATTTATCCAAGGCATTAATTGTTCGAATATGGGATAACATTTTGTACAATATATTAGATCTGACAATTCTTTCAAATAGACCTATCCTGATGGAGGACATCATGCTTTTACAATCAACATCTGAATGTAATCAACTGGACTAATTTCACCGATTTTAACTCTTAACCAGCTGTGTATTTTCAAGACAGTTTTCATCACATCTAACCATGGCTGCAGAGCAGCAGCCATGACCCTGTGATGTGATGAATAATTCATCTAAATGTAACTCAGAAATCATTGGTGAAAAATATCAATTCGACTTACAAATTGAAATTTGGATTACATGTGACCAAACTATATTTATATAAATGGCAAGAGAAATCTTGTCCTGGGCAGGAATGCCTGCCAGCAACATGCAAGGAGTGAATGACACGCTACTGAACATGGAAATGGCCTAATTCATTGCTTGACTTATTTGTGGTACAGAATGAAACAAAACATCTATTATGCAACATCTTATATTTCAACTGATAAACAACATATTTGCCGAGTTACAAACATCAGGTACTTAATGACACACAAGTGACAATGAAACAAGACTCCACTGACACAAATATTGTGGAAATACCACATTTTCGATATACTGACTAATTGAATATCCAAGGATATTAACATCAGTATTGAAGCTAATACCAATTATCATTGATAAATTGATTGCTCTGCACCTAACAGGACGAGTCAAATTAAAATGCAATCAAAAAAAATATTTCAATTGAGACTTCTTACACTTCTGAATGCTTTAAAAACTCTTTCTGGGGTACAGTGGAATCCTGTCAATTGAATAGCCACTTTGCCAATGAAATTTATTCAATTAACAGGAGTATCCAATTAGCAGGAGTTGTGTCACTTTTCTGTATTCTTGAGATAAACTTAGCATTTATTCTATTATATCTTGTTTGACAGAGCTCCTTGTGCTCTGTCAAACAAGATATAATAGATTAAATGCCTGTGTTGGATGTCCTGATGATAAATAGGTGTATAACAAAGGGAAACTGGGAAGAGCCAATGTAATTTCTCGACGGGTTACATAATTTTTTATTCAATTAAAAGGAGTTTTTTTTTACTCTATAACCTATATTCATTTAACAGGTCAAATTTGTACTAGAGGTATTGTAAACAGTTTTGGGTTTGGATATTATATTCAATTAACAGGGTTATTCAGTTAAGAGATATCCAATTAAGTGGGCTCCACAGTAATAGCTCACTGTCAAGAAATTCAAAGACCATAAATTACTTGAAATCCATATTCATGTCTTTAAAATTTTGACATTTCTTGATATTTGTTACCAGGGTTGAATAAAGGAAAATG
This sequence comes from Pictodentalium vernedei, assembly GCA_031216915.1. NCBI lineage: Eukaryota > Metazoa > Mollusca > Scaphopoda > Dentaliida > Dentaliidae > Pictodentalium > Pictodentalium vernedei. Next base: position 418,218,469 of record CM062293.1, on the reverse strand, counting down.
TTCTACTAACTTGATATGATATTCAGTAAATTAGTGAAGTCATCGTGAAAAACCATCCCGGATTTAATGATTTATTAGTGGTACAGTGGAATCCTGTTAATCAAATAGCCTATTGCCAGTTGCAACAAGGTGTTGTTTACCAGTTGAAAGATAAGATGTTGCAAATTGTTTTGGCGGGGGATAATTATTCAATTAACAGGAATAATCAATTAAGAGAAATTCAGTCACTTTCCTGCACTCTAGAGATAAACTGATAATTTATTCTACAATATCTTGTGAGACAGAGCTCATGGAGCTCTGTCAAACAAGTTATAATGGATTAAACACCTGTATCGGATTTTCTGAGGCCAAATAGTTCTATAAAGAAGGGGAATTCAGTGAATGTCAGGGTAATTTCTTGACCTATCACAAGATTTTTTCTCCAATTAACATGAGTTGCTCTCTATCCTATATGCAGTTTCTAAACTTACATTTGTACTGAAGGAATGGTAAAAGGTTTTGTGTTTGAAAGTTATATTCAATTAACAGGTTTATTCAATTAACCCTTTGAAACGAAGAGGTTGCTTTTCTGATCCAGGATCATGATAAATCATACTTTCATTAAGTAGGATGGCAGCTAAGATAAATTATTATGCCAGTAACTGTTATTGAACAATCAGCTTCAATATCTAGTGACAGTATATGAGACTGTGTATCATCGAGCTGACCGTATAAAGAGCTTAAATATGGTCAGTTCCGACATTTTGTTTTTGACATCCAACACTCACTTCGTTGTTTTTCCTAATTTCACGTGTTCAACAAACAACAAATAATTTTGTGTGTGTGTCTGTTGAGCAACATCCAACAATAATACGTTTCTTCCAGTCTTTGGGAAATTTTAATAAACAAATGTAAATAAATACAATAAATAAACCACTAAAATGACATGACATGCATAAACTTACTGGAAATATGCCTGTGTTTGCGAACTGCCGAGTCGGAAACATTAATATCACCATTAACAACAAATAATGAATAAACTGTTCCCACTTACTTTCTTGAAAGAATTGTTAATCCATTTGCTCCATTTGTTTTATTTTTTCCCGTACTTAACACTAAATTAAAGTTGTGAATTGTTAATATAAATTCCTGTTTATTGAGAAGAAAACCCCGTTGTTTCAACGCCCGCTACTTGCGTGACCTTCACAGGACGTAAAACCGGTAAATTCCCTGATAGTGATAACAGAACATTTGCCCTAGGAATCTGGGAACACTTATGGTTGTGTTTCTTTCAAAGGACTGGCATAATAAATATGTTGTAGGGCTTTCAGTGGGTGGATATGGTATGATATCCGGCGAAGTGAGATCAATATTAGGCGAGGCCAAAGGCCGAGCCTAATATTGATCTTGCTGAGCCTTATATCACAACATATCCGCCCACTGAAAGCCCCATAACTTATAATGTGGGTTAGACAAATCAACCAAGGCTACTCGTTAATATTAATTGGACTACCCCCAAAGAATAAATATGGACGGTTCCAATTGCCTCCATTGAACTGACATGGTAGATAGCACCAGAGCCAATACTATAAAACTTTTACAACTGTATTTTCTAGAATTTTATTTGCTACCTATTAATATAACTGACTAAAACAAATTGGTGGCATTTTAAAAGATATGGCAATTTGCCAACTGGAAAACTGCCCCATCTTTGAAATGCTAATGGTTCATTTCAAAACATTTAAAGTCATAACTAGAAAAAACAATTCTAGAAAATACAATTGTAGAAGTTAAATTGTATTGGCCCCAGATTTCAATGGGTAGAGATCTCCAATTGAATGGGCTCTACTGTATTTGCAAAACTTTAGGCCAGGCCTTTAGATTACCCCAAATTCATGGTGGTAAAAGCAGTGCCCAAAATAGAAAACATGCTAAAATACTGCCCTTCATTTGTCACGGTTAAGTGTATTTCAAATTTTTCAGCAGAAAGAGCTTTTTTTTTTCTTTTGTTTTTATGCCGTGTTGAGTTACTTTCAGCTTTGAAAAGCAACAATATCAACAATATTACAGAAATTTTCAGTAATTTGGACACATTTAATGCCCTAAAAAGGGTGTGCTCAAATTAAAGCTATTTCAAGTCCTGCTTTAGGCCTTTATCTAATTTAAGGGTAAAACGATGGCAATGTCTGCAAGTAGTAGTAAAGCATACCTTGTCCGAGTTGTTTGTAACAATGACATATTTTCCATTGTCAGTATCAAAATCTGAAATTTCAACTTCCCCACTTGAAGTAGTTTGTGTCTGATAACCACTACTAGAAGCACTCTGTGTGTATTCCTCTACAGCCTCAGCTAATGCCATTCTCTTTCGTTTACGTCCAGATGCTGCCTTGGGGGTTGGTCCACCTTTCTTCTTGGGAGTTGGTGAACTTACTTGTGATAAATTCAATCTAGAAACAGAACAGAACACAACTATGAATTTTGCTATGTGTCACCTTCTCTTTAACTCTTTGGATGGTGCTGGCAGATATTCCTGCCCAGCACAGGGTATCTCTCGTCATAACAGGATATATGAATAATTTTGGCATATTTAAACAGATCTTCCTCCGTAAATTGAATGGATTCTTTCACCAATGATTTCTTGTGCTATATTTAGATTAATTTTTCATCAACTCTATTTAATGAAAAATATCTTGAAATTACTCAGCAGGTTAATTGGGTCAGAGTTTTGAACACAAATCTAAAAGTTTATTGTTACCTAGTTTTGTTAGGCAACACAATATCATACCAAGCTGCACCTGTTGGGAAAAGTTTGGTGGACGTAGTCCAATAATATATGGCTCACAAAATTTTTTTTTTATATTAGGAGCCGAATGTGAAATTTTATAAGCTGGCCTGTGAATTATTGCAAATTATCTAAAAGATATTTCTCGAAATCCATCGACTCGATGAATATCAAGAAATATTCCTCAGTAGCTTCCTAAATTACGTCACTCTACATTGCATCACATCGCCTAGAAGGAACAATCAGCAGATCTTTGTTACTGTTTTGCAACGTACACAATTGAGCTGAATATTGTGCAATAAAATGTCTCTAAAAGTTTTATTTTTCATGACCAAAAAAAGCTATGATCAAAATTTTGTCTACAGATGGATAGACAGACTGATGGAGGAACAGATGGATAGAGAAGTGGATTCCAGTACAGAGGGGACACTTATCTGAATGACTATTAAATGAATATGATAAATTTAAAGTAATTTGTATATTTTTTATACTTACCAATGGCCCAGACTTAGCTGGTGCAACCTCAATATTATTAAGGGCCAAACACAAATTTTGAACCCCCAATCCCCAAAATTTGCATACAATATAAAAAATTGAAAGTCCCATCTGGCCCTCCATACTTAGTACTTGTGCATGCGCAGTACCCAGGAAGAGACTGGAATTGGCGCCAACATCATTCTTCCTAGTTGTGTCTACTAAAGTGATAACTCAGCGGGGAGGTGTGAGTGCCCTCTCATGAAAGGGCCATCCCCATATGGGCCATTGGTAAGTATAAAAAATATACAATTTACTTTAAATTTATCATATTTTTATACTAAGACCAATGGCCCAGACAAAGCTGAATCGTAAAAAGGCTGAGGCCCCAGGACTTCAGAATTAATTGACCAACATAGTTCCATGCCTGTAATCCAAGGTGAAAGGAAATTAAATTGGAAAGGAATTACATGTATGTCTCTCTATACAACAATAAAGACATACCACCGAAATAAGGAGCAATATCCAAGTAATTCCCTATTACTTAGCATATATGATTACGCTAATTGGGTGTAACGAGCCCCCGATTTTAAGGCTAGTCTGGAATAAGACAATTAAAATTAGAAAAGGCGTGTCCGAGAGTGAGAGACTAACGCCCACAAACACATGCCATATATAATGTAACAAGCTGTACATAAGAGCAGAATAATCTACAGTGAAAAAGCGGTACTGAATTATATATTGGCCTAAAAGGTACCCGGCTTTTATTATTAACTTATTGGTGCTTAATGCCACATCAGCAGCTAAGGCTATATCGTGGTGATCCCAGTTATTAAAATCGCAAGCTTCTAAATGTATGCCGCATCCAGAATACGTAGATAGGTCAAAAACTGGCGATATTAAAATGTACAACCTCAAACTTGTCCAATTGGATCCCAATGAAAAGTTATCTGAAAGAACTTATACGCTTCTGAGCCAACCAACAGGCGACCACGTTCAGGTGTTCAATTAATTCCAATAAGGAACCTCCAAATTGTAACCAATTATATGAGAATAGGACTTGTGAGCCGCTTCCGACTGAAGACTGGATTCAGAACATGGAACAGGATACGATTAAAAAACTGTCATGGACCGCGCCCAAATAATTCATTTTTCCCTAGGTCCGTTAAAACCAATGATTGATCGGAGAAAGATACCACTCTGAATAATGAAGCCAAAAATAGAGAACGTATGCAGCAGAGACAGCCTGTTGGAAACTCCATAACTGATCCAACAATCCCCAAAATTCTCATAAGCTCTATACTGATGCAGAGAAAGAATTTAAGGGAATCTATTCAATAATACATCTGCCTAACAATATACACATATTATGCATGCAATCAACAAAATCCCGTTGTACCCTCATCTGAATACAGCCTGTATCAACGATGTGACCGAGTGATACCAAAACTGACCAGGAAAACTGAAGGAATAAAACAACGTTAATGCGATTAACCTGAAGAATAGACTCATATGTCGTAAGAAAAGCAGACAACTCTGAGTGAAACATCTCAGAGTGGACTAATTGCCGCATGTGGAGAATGTCGCCCAGATAACCAACATGCCTGACACACAGGTACACGAAGGCTACCAATATCAACCGAATGTATTCATGAAAGAATTTGGAATCTAAAAACAGTTACTGTTCAGGAATCATATGCTCATGTATAACTTATGAACGGCCAACCACAGGAAGCAAACCAACTGAAGAGTGGATGCACCCCTGATGTCGCCGTTTGACTACAAATGAACTCTCCTCCTTTAGCAGTTCTATTCCCAAAAGACAGCAGCCTCAGCCTAGCTAAGGAAGCTTAGAAGACTTCATCTCTGTGAAGACAGATATCTCAGTGTATTTTTGCGACTTTAGAAAGCTCACTAGATGAAGTTTACGTTAGTCGCTCAAATTAAGGGAAAAGGGGGTGCACTTGATGCTTATAAGGCATCAACAAAAGGCCTAAAAGCCCCAGACGCCTAAGAATATAACACTGAGAAGGAAAAAAAGTACTCTTTCCTTTCAATAGTCCTAATTCCAAAGAGACAGCAGTCTCAGATTAGCTGGCGCAGCTAATAAGTCTTCATCCCGTGAAGACAGATATCTCGGTGAAACTTGCGACTTTGAAAGCTCACTAAACAAAGACTTACAACATTAGTTGCTAAAGGTAAGGAGTAAAGGACTGCTCTTCTAACAGCTGTAATTCCAAAGAAACAGTAGTTTCAGCTTAGCTAACGCAGTTTATTAGTCTTCATCTCCATATCTATGTCACCTGCTGCCTTGGAAAGCTCACTAAATGGAGACTTAAAACATTAGCCGCAATTTATAAGAAAAAAAATGCTGTAAAATATATAAGGCCACAAAGACGTTAGCCGCTATTGATATATAAACACAGACCGCTCTTAAATCACATAAGCCAAACTAAGGCAACAACAATAAGACTAATTGCCTGTTATGCCTAGGAATACTTCACCGAGAAGGAAAACAATCTTTCCTTCCAACGGCCTTATTCCAAAAAGCTAGCGGTCTCAGCATGGCTAACACAGTCTAGAAGTCATCTATCGGTGAAGACAGATATCTGTGTGTTAGCCTGCAGCTTTAAACAGCTCACTAAACGGAGACTTACGATGTTAACCGCTAATGTATAAGAAAAGAATGCTCTAACAATCCATGAAGATACTATGGCATTCACAATAGCACTAAATGCCTCTGACGCCTAGGAATACAACACAGAGAAGGAAAAGACGTACTTATTCCTTCTAACAGCTCTATTCTAAACAAGAGAATGAATGAATGAATAACTTTATTTGCAGAAAACATTATAGTACAGGTATATGGTCATATAATTACACAATATTAAATATATTTTACATTTTATACCGCAGGTTTAAATAGCGTTGTCAAACTAAATACTTGTTTTCTGCAGGGGGGTGACTTAGCCAAATGGCTGTATTATTGTCACCCACCTTAGTAAAGAAGAAAGGAAAAAAAAATGCGAGAGAGGAAAGTAGCAGAAGTAAGAAGTGAGAAACAAAGAGAGAAAGAGGGGGAGAAACAGAGAGAAGCATTAGCTGGAGGATGAGGCAACTGAAAAAATATTTTAAAAGTATTTATTCTCAAAAATTAAAATCATTTCGGAACAGTTTTTGCTAAATTCGGGATATGTGGCGCATGCATTATGTCAGTTAAACTGTAATTAGGTTCTTGCACAGTGTACAGTTGATATATTAGATGTGAGGTGTTATCCAGAGCCAGTTTAGTATAGAAAATTAAATACGTTGTTGACAGTATATATTCTGGGCTATTTCCACAGTTAAAGAAATAAAACAAGAAAATAACACCTACATTCATAATTATAAATAATTTGGTAATTTCGAACTCCTGGTAGCATAGCCCATGACACCCACTGGAGCATACTCAGGCTGTCAATCCCAATGATGGGTCATAGATTTTCTTTGGGAGAATGTGAGTGAGACAGTTGCATACTTTGAGAGATATACAATAGTTACTAACCAAGCTGGGGGCATTCATGAACTTTAACAACCTACCAATCTGCGGTGACTGACAGCACCCTGGCAGGCCGTTCAAATTCAGGAACGCCGACAGCAAGGTCAGTACATTACTTGTACACCAATTGACAAAATGCACGGACCGGGTATAGTACACGTAAGTGAGTACAGGTATTCAAGTGTCATGAACCTAATCCGGTGGGTTAGTTCTTGTTACAGACGTGCGGCCACTTCTCTGCATTCCTGACATGCCATATTGTTGCATCTGACGGACGTTTCATATGAGTCAAGAAACATATTAGTCATCACCTTTTTAAAGGAATTTCTCGGATATCTTTGAACATCTGGGTCAATGTCATTCCACAGTTTTGGAAACGTATGAAGGGGAAGATTTGATGTGAATTGTGTTCGGGGCTAAAGTCTTTTTATCAGGCCTGTTTGTCTAGTGAGTCTGTCTGTTTCGGTTGTGTTAATTGTATAGAGTCTATTTAGCGATTGTGGTAGTTTGTTATGGGCCCAGTCGTGCATAAATAGCAGAATATGTAGCTTGTGCAGATCTGCGAATTTAAGAATTTTATTTTTCTTAAATAACGGCTCGGTGTGAGTGTTGTACTTTTTATTGTTTATTATTCTAATAGCACGTTTTTGTAAGATACTCAGTTTGTTTGCCGCTGGTGCGTGTCCCCATGCGTGTATTGCGTACATCAAATGGCTTTGCACTAACGTAAAATAGAGAAGTTTTAGCGTATTGAGGGGCAAATGTTTTTTAACCCTATTAATAGCCCAAATAGACTTAGCTATTTTTGAGCTCACATTAGAGATGTGGTGCTTGAAGTTTAAATTTTCATCTATAGCAACACCTAAGAACTTGACCGTTCTGGCTTCGTGATTTTTTCCTACTTGTATTATATGTTTATTGTTTATAGATATGAGACTATCATCTAACTTCCAAGTATCATTTGGGGGGTGAAGTAAGATACATTTGGATTTAGTAGCATTGAGTGATAGTTTATTGGCTGAGCACCACTCTGCAATTTTTCCTAATTCTGTATTTACTGTTTCTATCAACGCATCCAGGCTATGGTTTGCCGTGGATATCGTAGTATCGTCGGCAAAAGACAAGAGATTTAAAGTTGTCGATTTACTGATGTCGTTGACATATAATAAAAAAAGAAGAGGTCCTAGAATTGAGCCTTGCGGAACCCCACATGTTATGTTCTGGGGGGTCAATGTGCAGTCTTTGTACTGAACACACTGCTTTCTTCCAGACAAATAACTTCTAAACCATGAGTTAGAGGTGTTCCTCTTATACCATAGTATTCCAGTTTACTTAAAAGTATAGAGTGGTCTATAGTATCAAAAGCTTTAGAGAAATCAAGAAAAACTGACAATGTACGATCCTTGGTAGGTTTGTCGTTGCTTAAGGCAACATTATGCAAAAGTTGTATTATTGGATGTAGTGTGGAGTGTTTTTTCCTGAATCCAAACTGAAATTGATATAGAATGTCATGTTCTGCTAAGAAATGAGATAAGCGGTTGTACATAATCTTTTCCAGAACTTTGGAGAATGCTGGAAGTAGACTAATGGGCCTGTAGTTATTAAAAATTCTGGCATCTCCGGCTTTGTAAACAGGAACGATCTTTGCTATCTTCAGTTCGTCAGGTATTATCCCAGACGAGAATGAAAGGTTTATTATATGTGTTAAGGGTTCGGCTATCTCTGTTATAGTTTCTTTGAGCAGTTTAGTGGATATATTAGTATAGTCTCTGCTTGTTTTACTATGGAAGGTTTTAACTGTAAGGATTACTTCCTGTATATTTGTAGGGTAAACGAAAAAGGACGTCGAATGATTATTATTATTATTATTATTGCTATTAGTATTGTTGGAGTTGTAGTTACTGTTATTGTTCGTGTTATTATAGTTATTGCTGTTGTTGTTGTTGTTGCTGCTGCTGTTGTTGTTGTTGTTGTTGGGGGGGATTATTATAGTTATTGTTGTTGTTGTTGTTGCTGCTGTTGTTGTTGTTGTTGGGGGTGTCATTGGTGTTTACCAAATTGTTGTTGTTACTCGTTAGAAGGTCCATGAAGTTTTTGCTTGAAGGAGGTATCTGTTCACTCGTGACTTTGCCGATGCCGGCAAAAAATGAATTGAATTTATTTGCAATTGACCTATTATCGGTTAGCTAATTATTGCCGTCAATAAATGATGATGGTGGACTAAATACACGTTTTGAACTGTTAATAGTGCGTTTAATAATATCCCATGTTTTTTTTATATCATACATGTTCCGTGTTAAAACTGAGTTATAATAGTTGGCCTTACATGTCCGCTTTAGCTTGTTAAACTCTCGGCAGTAGGTTTTGTAGGTTCTGATATTGACATCTGTTGGCGACCCGACTTTTTTCATGTAGAGTTTATGTTTCTGAAGGGAGGATTCTAGGAGACCTGCCGTCATCCAAGGTTCTCTCTTAATTTTTTTCTTGCTAGTGTTAATGGTTCGCAGAGGAAAGGCTTCCTCAAATGCCTTTTGGTAGCTTTCCTGGAAGTTTGAATATGCGTCGATAGTCGACGTAGCATTCGTTACGTTTGAGAAATCGCAGGATGAAAGCAATCTTTTAAAATGATTGACATTCACTGTTTTAAAGGACCGTGTGGGATTGGGTGATGATAGAGAGTGGGTTCTTCTATTTTCATTAACTAAAAAAGTTGCAAAGTGATCACTTACGTCTGTAATTATGATACCTGATCGCAATATTTTTCCAGTAGTATTACATATTTATTTATTTATTTATTGGTGTTTAAGGTCACATACTTATGCACAATGGCTAATCGTGACCGTGACAGTTTTACGGGTGGAGAAAGCCGGAGTACCCGGAGAGAACCACCGAGCAACGACGAGCAGCTGTCAGCTCTCCAACATCGTAACTCTGAACTCTGCACCACAGCACAGGCAGGGTTAGATTGGTTGAAGACATGCGCACCATCGACGTGCAGTACGCCTCAGTACACAGCGTCATCGTGCCCCCATGTAGGCAATCGGGGTGAAGTGTCTTGCCCATGGACACAACGCGGTTGCCGCAGGTGGGATTCGAACCGAGGACCTCTCGGCTTGCAGCCTGCACCTCTACCAACTGAGCCACCGCGCCCCCAGTAGTATTACATAAAATGTGATCTATTAAAGTAGCTGAATAATCTGTAACTCTGGTTGGCTTGGTAATAACTGGAAGAAATCCTGCGCTGAATAGACTGTTCACGTATTGGTTAGTTTTTTGGTGATTGTAAAAGTTAAGTAAATCAAGGTTAAAGTCTCCCATCAGATAAGTGGATTTATGTTCGTTGTTGACCTTACCTAGTAAATCGGATAGGTTGTTCAAAAATGAATCTATGTCTGCTTTAGGAGCTGTATTTGGGCGGTATATTACACCAACTAGGATTTTTTTATTTAAGTTGACTTCTATGAAAATAGATTCAAAGACATGAGGAATGAAAACTGATAAATCGTCACGAATATTGAATGGTAACGTTTCTTTGATAAATAAGCCTACACCGCCTCTTCCATCGTCATTCCCGGGTCGTGTTCGCAGAAGTAAAGGGTGATATCCCTCTAGCTCATAGGTGATGTTTTCCTTAACAGTAAACGTTTCTGTCAGACTTATTATATCAAACTGATTTGAGTCGTTTTGTAGATTATGTAAAAGATCCTTTAGAGGCTCCCAGTTTGCATTTAAACTCCAACAGTTTAAGTTAAAGACTGAGAACGTTTTATGCTTTAGTGGTGCCATTTTCCTAAAGTCTTGTGGTGTATAGTAATTACAATTGTGTGTGTTTACGGTAAAGGGGGAATCAGACACATCTTCTGAGTCACTAGCAGTATGTTCATTAAGAAGCTTCGGAAAGTTATACATATCCTGGCTCTGGATCTCATCTAGTGTGATTTTGTTAGCCATGGTTAATTGTGATTAAAAAATCTTCCACAATGTGCAAGAACGCAGGTTTGATAGGTGTTAAGATTGGCATATTTATAATCGTGAGGTATGCATTGAGAGTAAGGTATATCTTCAGTTGCGAGTTAGAAAATAATGTAAGGAAGAAAAGAAAGGAAGATAAGAGGGGGCGAGGTGATGTAAGGTGAGTAAGAATTGCAGATGAAGTTGTAGAAATGCTGATAGAGGGTAGTTAACTTATATTAAAATAACAAGAGAGCTGTCTCCAACTATATATGTACTATCGATCTTCTATTTGTATGGAATAGATCATTGCCTTTCTTATACTATTGCTAAGCCAAGAGAGGTGTTGTTAATCGAACCAAAAGCCTTCAACACCTTAGCCGAAAGATCCGGGAAGATCTTTGTCTTTCCTTCGCCTGGTACCTTATGCTGTTTTTTTGCCTAGCAAACATAGAACTTTTGTTCAGATGGAACAAGATTCGAAGAGCTTATAAATAAAAATTCATAGTCTTAATGTGGCGTTCCGTGAGAGATGGAGAATCAACCTCCGCAGCCCTCTCAACATCTGAATGTTATATCTGAAACATGGTCAACACCATCCGAATGTACAGATGACTGGACCAACCCAGCACTGTCCGACAGCTCACTACCAGAGCCTGTTGATGGCAGAACCTACGACTACTAGGATGCTGCGATAGCAGGTCCGTGAACGAGGCTTGCAGAGCAGTGATTATCCACTTCTTCACCACATGCTGCTCACAGGGATGGAGATCTGACCCCAGATCTTTTGACGCATGTCCCAAATAAAAATGCCTCGAACGACTAGCTAAAGGTTAATCAGACTTTGGTGGGGAAGACTGGGAACATCTCCATGGAACAGCATGAACATGCAAAGTCTGAAAGCTAGTCTGCGGTCTAACATGCTTCATCGATGAAGCAGCTGCAACCGGCATCGACTGCAGTGTAGAAGGAGCGTCCCAAACCGCAAGCATAAATGGGTATCCCAACTCACTAAAGTTTCTCGAATCAAAAAGTCGACCCCAACTGCTGACGGAACGGAGAAGGTTCTCAGCTCGTGGTCCGTCTCCAGACCTCGCCGAGCGTTCCATTTAGGAACTTGTAGGCTTCTACCCCTTCGCATGCTTTTCCATGGAAGAAGAGGAAGCCGTAACAACAGCCGATCCTGGGTGAAGTGTGGAAGGAGCAACCCGACATGCACATTTTGGACGGCTGCTCTGAATCATTGAAGTTTCTCACAACAAAAAACAGTTGACCAATTGCGAACAGGACAAAGAACGCTCTCCAACTCGCGATCTGACCCCAGATCTCGCCGAGAATCCCGTTGAAAACTTGTAAGCTACTTCCTTTTGCTAAGAACCGCAGCCGACCCCAGCTGCAGTGTGGAAGGAGCATCCCGACACGTGTTCCAACTCATTATAGTTTCTCGCAACTGACACAGTCGACCCCGACTGCTAATGGGATGGAGAGGGTTCTCCAACTAGTGATCTGACCCCAGATCTTGCCATGCATCCCGTAGAGAAACTTTCAGGCTTCGTCTCCTTTTCCTATCATCGCTGGGTGAGCTTTATATTAGGAGGTGCTCATTCTACCCACGTTACATTACTCGACCGCAACGGACCTACCCGCATCCCGGCTCTCATATAGAGACAACCACTTCACCGCTCAAGCTAGCTGCATGCAGAGAATTAAGCTTCTAATGGCTTTAATCCTATGAAAATATCATGAGCACCTTGGCAGCTAGCTCTGTTTACTCATCAGAGCGGGGATCATCAGAGTGCAACAAAGGCAGCACGTAACGGACAGGTGTCAAAGTACCATTGCCATGTTCTTGCTCCTCTGAAAAAGAGACTGAAAGATTAGTATTAGCCAGCAGTGAAAGCTCCTACCTCGGAACTTCACTTCCCACCACACAGGTCGGCACCCATTTCCAACGTTCGCATGCCATAATACAAGTATTGAAGGAGTGCTGCGACTATTGGCAAACAAAAAGCCTTTAACCCTTTACCCAATGCAGACGATATCAAAATTCATTATTTTAAATATCATTTTTTCAAAATTTTCAAAAAATTTCAACAAAAGCATATCATGTGACCCCTCGTTGGAACGAGCTTGACGAGTCATTCCAACAAGGGGTCACATGATATGGTTTTGTTGAAATTTTTTGAAAAACAATATTTTTTCAACTGCTGAGTTTGCATATTACGCGAACGGATGCGGCCGTTTCATTGGGTAAATGGTTAATCCCGAGGCTTCCTGGACTTACACTAAGTACCAATTATTATAATGGATACAATAATAATGACACCAAAAACATAAGTCCACTGCACTCCCAATAATATTTATTTATTTATTGATGTTTAAGGTCATATATTTATGCACAATGGCTAATCATGACCGTGACAATTTTACGGGTGGAGGAAGCCGGAGTACCCAGAGAGAACCACCAAGCAACGACGAGCAGCTGCCAGCACCCCAACATCGTAACTCCGGACGGCAGCACAGGCAGGGTTAGATTGGTTGAAGACATGCATACCATCGACGTGCAGTACGCTTTAGTACACGGCGTCATCGTGCCCCCATGCAGGCAATGGAGATGAAGTGCCTTGCCCAAGGACACAACGCGGTTGCCGCAGATGTGATTCGAACTGAGGACCTCTCGGCTTGCAGCCTGCACCTCTACCTACTGAGCCACCGTGCTCCCACTCCCAATAATAATACAGAATGAACATCACAAGGATACATAACATAGAAAATCACAAAAGTTTTCAACATAAATTTTTATAAAATTTTCGAAAAAGTTTGAATAAAGCCTAAGTTCCCCAAGGGAACCCCATGATCCCAAGGGCATCACAATAGAGCCTAAGTGTGAACAAGCTCTAACTAATTAAAGCTAAACTACCCGAATAAGATATAATATGTATCGTAACAGAAAAAAACAATAATTGTTTTTAACTAAACACTGAATTAATTCGAATTCAAAACGTTATTGAACAGAAAACAACGTCAAGTGGAAAAAATGGGAAACTAACCAACAACAGGCACTACAAAGGCCCAAAAGTCAGTAACCAATCAACAACCACCTGATGCAAAGCTTAATCTTGATATGAAGAAAAAAGAATGCATCTGGTAGATGATGCAAGAATACAAAACGTCCTGAACAGTAATGGACAGGACGTAAACATTGAGGAAAGACACAATACCTATTCTGTTTTACAAGTTAAACTCCCAAGAATTTAATAAACAAGAGGCCCCACGGGACCTGAAGCACTCATCTTGAACAGAACACACTTTAAACAGAGTCCAAGAATGAGTCTACAGTACGCAAGCCATCTCCATAGGCTACACTGTCAATCCTCGAGTCCCTCAGGAGTGACAAAAATAATCTGGGCATCATGCCTTTTCTTCAGTTGATCATAAGTAAAATGTAGAGCTCCCCTATGAAGCCCCTTGATACAACCTATGTGGATTAATCTTAGTACCTCTAGAGGGTACTGAATACAAAATTTTTAATTCTTCAGCAAAATGGCCAATTCCGGCTCCCATAGAGAGCCCAAATATTAACCCAGGCTCTTGATTTGAACACAGTTAATTCTGACTTCCCTAGAGATGTTGTGTACCGAATATGAAAGCATTCTGACTGTTGGATCTGAAGATAAATTGTAAAGAAATTTCTTCGAATTGCACTAAGTTCAAATTTGGGCTACCATAGCAAGCCCAAATATTAACCTATGGATCCGATTTGAACAAACTTGAATCTGACCCCCCTAGAGATGTTGTATACCAAATGTGAAAGCATTCTGACAAGTGAATCTGAAGAAGATTTTTGAAGAAATTCCCTCATATTGTACTAAGTTAAATTTCATGTTCCCATATGGAGCCCAAGTATTAACCTAGGCACTCGAATTGAACAACCTGGAATCTGACCCCCCTAGAGATGTTGTATACCAAATATAAAAGCATTCCGACTGGTGGATCTGAAGAAGATTTTTAAAGAAATTTCCTCATATTGCACAAAGTAAAAATTTGGGCTACCATAGTGAGCCCAAATATATACCTAGGGATCTGATTTGAACAAACTTGAATCTGACCCCCATAGAGATGTTGCATACCAAATATCAAAGCATTCTGACTGATGGATCTGAAGAAGAAGATTTTTTTAAATTACCCTCCATATTGAACAAAGATAAAATTTGGGCTTCCGTAGGAAGCCCAAATATTAACCTAGGGACTTGGTTTGAACAATCTAGAATCTGACACTCATAACAATGATGTATACCAAATAATAAAAGATTCTGACTGGTGGTTCTGAAGAAGAAGATTTTTAAAGAATATTCCCCATATTACCCTATGTTAAAACTTCGGGCTCCTGTAGAGAGCCCAAATATGAACCAATGAGCTTTATTTCAACAAACTTTTATCTGACCCCCCTATGAATGCTGTATACCAAATATCAAAAGATTCTGATTGGTTCTGGAGAAAAGATTTTTTTTAAATTTTTGCAAATATGCTGACTTAGCATTTTTTCGATGCCCATTACAGAACACCCTAACATAACCGATGGCAATTTTTTTTTTACCATTCAATTCTACTGGTAATAAGAATACTTCATACCAAATAAAAGCTCTCTGTTCTGTGGAGTTTGGGAAATATGGGCGTTTGAAAATATTTCTATTTTTAGCCCCCAGGGTTCCCATGGGGGATGCGGAAATTTTTTTTTTTGCATGGGTCAAGTACTTATGACCCAATACTACCACAAACCAAATTTGGTTCATACTGGGCCGTCGGTTCAGAAAATAGAAATTTTGGGCGGGGCCAAAAATCTTACCCCTCCTATTACAAAGCCAAATATAACTTCACGAACTTCGTTTGAACAAACTTGATTCTACACCTCATATGGAAGCTCCATAGCAAATATCAAGTCATTGTACACACTGGTTCTTGAGAAGAAGATTTTAAAAATATTTTGGAGCATTTTCCCCCACTCCCTCCCTATGGGGCTGGGCATGCTGAGTTGAACAAAAATGAAATGCCCCTTTGGGACCATCACTCACACAAACTTCACTTGAATTGGCCCAGTGGCTTTGGAGGAGAAGACCAAAACATGGTGTTGATGGACGACGGACGACAGACGACGGACGACGAACGGAGAGCGATGAGATTAGCTCAGCTTGACATTGGCAAGATGAGCTAAAACTTATTCAATAAAAAAGCCGAAAGAGGTTGGGAGTATAACAGGAGGGGTCAGGAGAGGGAAGGGAAGTAATACAAACAAAACAACTGTGGAGTCATATTATAATGAAGAAGTTCCGAAGCATATTCCGAAATTGGGAAACATGAGTAATTTTACATAAAAAATTATAAAGTTACAGCCCTGAACATCAGAAACCACTGTTATTCACTTAAAGCATCGTGCTGCACTGTTGATTCCATGAAAACCATCATTGATTTGTGTCTGGCATCCTCAATGAAAGTGTCAATGACACTGTAGCTTAACTTGACTGTGTTGTGTTTGATGAAAAGGATAATATTCAATGTTTATGAAAGGATTATGAAATAAGACAAGAATTGTGATAATTGGGGATATGTTCATCTCTGTTCCCTGTCTGCTAGGTTTTCTATAAAAATAATTTGAGGTGTAGACTGTACTAAAGAATTGAGGGGTGGGTTAATGTGACCTCACAGTTAATGTATGTGGCCCTCACAGTTAATGTATGTCAACCAAAGTTACCAAGTTACAGTGAAATTATTCCACAACGAGTCATCCTACCAAGTTACAATGAAATCCCTCCATGAATACGACCTGTAGACTATGCTAAAGGTTTTTGGCTTGGGTAGCAGTCATAGTTGAATGATCGCAACCAAAAGGGATGTTCTCGTTTAAGACATCTGTATCATCCTACCAAGTTACAATGAAAGCCCTTCATAAATATGACCTGCAGACTGTGCTAAAGGTTTGGGAGCTTTTGGCCCCTGTAGCTGTCACAGTAGACCAATTGCAACCAAAAGGGGACATTCTCATCTAGACATTATATGGAGTTAACCTACCGAGTTACAATGAAATCCTTCTATAAATAACACTTGTAGACTGCTAAAGGTTATCGGGTTTAGGCTAAAGCAGTCGCCACGGTTGACAGATCACGACCAAATGTGGAAGTTCTCATCTAGACATCATACGGAGTCATCCTACCAAGTTATAATGAAACAACTCCGTATTAAATATGACCTGTAGACTGTGCTAAAAGTTTTTGGGATTTCTGGCTAGGGCAGCCGTCACGGTTGACAGATCATGACCAAAAGGGGACGTTCTCATCTAGATGTTATACAGAGTCATCCTACCAGGTTATCATGAAATCCCTTCATAAATACGACCTGTAGACTGTGCTAAAGGTTTGCAGGTTTTGGGCTCGGGCAACCATCATGGTTGACCGATCGCAACCAAAAGAGAAAGTTCTCATCCAGACATGACCTCAAACCTACATATGGAATTTCATAATGATCGGACAAGAACTATGGGGTGTAGCCTGTATGAAAGAAAAATGTGAACAGACTCACAGACGACCAGACATCTGCATGCGTGATTGCAATAGCTTATCTTGACTTTGTCAAGTTGAGCTAAAAATGAGATTTTAAAGCACAGATGTCAGTTCAGTTGTTACTGACGTTGGGCCAAACAGAAGGAATTTGGCGCCAATTCTGGTCTCTTCCTGGGTACTGCACATGCGCAAGTACTATAAGTATGGAGGGCCAGATAGGACTTTTCATTTTGGTATTGTATGCAAATTTTGTGGATGGGGGGGAGGGGGGAGGGAGGGGGTCAAAATTTGTGTTTGGACCTTAATAATATTGAGGGTGCACCAGCTAAGTCTGGGCCATTGGTTTTAGCATAAAAATAACCATGTTTATTGAATATAATTATTAAACACCAATCCATTCAACATGCCTTCAGTGCAAGGTTGACCTGTTAACTACATATAGCTAAAGAGTAAAATCCTGTTAACTGAATAAAAAAAACCTTCTAATTTATCAAAGAATTCCTCTGACAACCCTTGAATTCCCAATGGTTCTTGACCTACTTGGTCTCAGTATATCCAATATAGGCATTTATACTGCTATATCTTGATTGACAGAGCACTGTGGGCTCAGCCAAGTAAGATGTAATATAATAAATGCTTTTTAGCATTAAAATGAAGAACAAGAATGTTACTAAGGTAACACATGCCTCCCCCCCCCTTGTGACCTTCACCTTGCAGATGCGGCGGAAACTATTATATGCAACACACCTTCTGACCGTCTTTAACATTTGTAAAACATTGAACAATTGTACTATTTGAGTTATGGCTGAGACACGAATATTGACCGATTTTTAGTGTGCCCTTGAAATGTGACCTTGACCTTGAAGGTACAAACCCTGCTATGATGTGTGACACATCCTCCCATGGTCCTTTATAATTGTGTGAAGTTTGATGACTGTGGCCTTAACAGTTTTCAATTTATTGGCTCGGAGACACTCACACACACAGACGGATGGACGGACGGAGACACACACATACACTTCAATCACTATATGCCACCTGACTTAAGTCGGGAGGTATAAAAATGATCCAGTTCCTATTAACTAAATATTTTTCACAGACAAATTGGCTATTCATTTAACAGGGGATCTGAGAAATGAGCAATCTCTTTAATGTTATTACAAATCTTTGCCTCCGAGTTTGCATTAGAGGTGTATATGATGGGAATACTGAGTGGATTCCTTGAATGATATTTGTATTATTGAAACAAGATTCCCAAGATTATGCAGTTTCACAGTTATTCCTACTAAAAGTTGAGACTAATATGGCAGAATTTTATACAAATTTAGGCTTTTGAAAGAACCTAAACTGAAAGCAATGGTTTATTTGCAACTACTTAGATGTGGAGTATGGATACATGTCTGCAGTAATTAATAGTTAAAAATAGTTAATAATTAACACATTTCATATCGGTCTATTAGAAATCAGGTTTGACATATAACAAAGAATTGTTAAAAATGGCCAAGTCCAATTTTGTGACAAGCAAATTGGTTATTTTCCAAATTTAACTTGTGTGTCACATCATGGGTTGAAAACTGGGTCAACGTTGTGAATTGATTTACTCTCGAATTTTCATTGGATAATATTTATAGGTGAAAAGTAGGAAACCCAAGGTGTTGCCTGTTGGGTTTTGACATTGGTTTTTGTCTTACCATAATAAAGTTTTAGTTTTGTTTCTGAAAACATTCACAGAACTATACGGTAAATGAGATGAAATATAATCGCCATGATAAAACTGCTGTTTCATCAGTCAGTATCACAACGATAGAATTTTGTTGCTCCTAACATTCAGCACCTTATAAATGTTTTGCTTGTTATCATTAATAGAAATGTACCATAATTTTCTTTAAGATAATCAAAGCTCGTCATTGGGTGTACGGCACAAAAACAGTTTTTATTATGCAGGTGAGCAATTGATTGCTTGCCATATTTGGACATCGCCTCTGCTTGAGAAGAAAAAGATCATTTCAAAATAAGGCTAGTTTAATGGAAAAAACATTATAAATCACGAATGTTAACTTTTATGTCTAATCTTTCTATGTCTGCTTTCAAGGGGAAGCTTTAAGAGTGAAACTAAACCAGTTTTTTTGAGCACAAAAATAATGGTACATGTACATTCATAATCCCAAGCTTCATCATTACCCAATTCAGCAACTTCAACATCTCTAGTTGTAATAGAAATCAATTTATTTTTGTAAAAATAAATGACACATTAAGCCTTTACCTAACATAATGTAAATAACTGGGCCAAACTATTCACAAAAATGGCCATCCAATTTCTTTTCAATTTAATTTTTTTTAGACTCAGTTTTCACCTCAAAAACATAGGATATGACCTTCCAAGGGAAAGGAAAGGGCTTGTTGAATTCATTCCCATGAGCTGTGTACTGCCAGAAAAAATATTTTTTTAGTTCAAGAATTCCCTTTTGCCAACATTGCCTGCTTTTCGATTAAGGTAAATGGTAGAGTGATGTGATCTAAAGCAACACTGTAAACAAACACATTCGAAGATATACTGAAGCTAACCTTTCCTCTTCTCCCTCCAAGAGTTTTCTGTAAGCCTCTATTTCTCTGTCTAATCTGATTTTAATATCTAACAAATCTGAGTATTCAAGAGTCTGTTCTTCTAAGGCAATTTGAAGGTCCTTAATTTCTTGATCTCTCATTTCCAATCGAACTCTAAACTCGTTTTGTTCTCGGATGAGTTGATTTTCTAAATCTCGTATTCTTGCTTCATAATCAGCATTCTACAAAACATTAACACAGTTATAAAAGGAATGTAAATTTGTTGCGATATTGCCTCCAAACCCCACGCAACCCCCACCCCCAGCCTCCAGCTTGGGTTTATTTGAAAACAATAAAGAACCTTACATAGGACCTATATCAATCACTTGTGTGCACACTATTTTGATGCTTTCATGACATCAGTGTGTGCAAACAGCCAATCACTTTGAAGTACAAGCGTAAAAATACAGGGAATCAATCCCTTGTCATTTCGCAAGAAAAATTTCCAGGTTTTAAATGGCAGGAATGTCATTGGATGAAATGTCCAATGTGACTAACTGTGCATGCATGGTGTAATGCAGTACACGTGATTGTGTCAGTTCACCTCCTCTTGTTTCAAATTTGAGGTAAACAATATTGTCGCTTTTCCAATAATGGTGAGTGTTGAGACAAACCATTTGAACAGTTGGGAAAGAAAGGTGATAAAGAAACGTTGCATAGTTTGCGAGGACAGGCAGGGTGGTAGAAAGGGAAAAATCCAAATTTAAACCAACAATAATCCACACCAGTGAAGTAAATTTACTTTTTTAAACCATGTAAGAAAGTTAAAATTTGCACACCAGGATAAAACTGACTTTTCAGCATACCGATTATGATTTAATTTGCCGGTATCAGTGGCAAAACTGAAAATTAAACCAATTATGATCAATATTCCAAAAAACCACACAGCACTAATGTAAAGGTGGCAGTTTGAGTCCGTATGCGGACTTAAGCTGTTAAAATTTGTATTAAAAAAAAAAGAAAAAAAAAAAGCTTAGGCCATCAAAAAAAGAACCTCTGTTTCTCAGGCCCGCGCGCATGGTCATTTTTGGTGCGCATGCAACCTTTTTATGACACAAAAAAAAATCTTCAAAAAATTTGAGATATTGTGCTCATTTCGGTAAATCGATATCGATGCGTTCGCAAATTTTAAATTAACACACTTCAAGCTTTTTCTACATCATACCTTAATGAAGTGGGTGGGTTCTAGCAATATTCATGACAGAAAGTGTTTTATTCTGTAAAAGGTAAGTCATAATGACAGCAAGAAGGAAGGTGTATTTCAGTCTGACAACAAACAGTCACAAAGGGGAATGGTCGATTCGCACCACGTTTGATTCGCACCAACCCTCAGAAAGTCTGCAAAGTCAGGTGCTATGTTGAATGGAACACAGTCTCCTGGCATTTATTTTTAGTAACATTTGTATTGTAAATGGCCGTCATTGGGAATTTGTGTACTGTTATTTGAAACCGTTACGAGTTTTCCAGTTAATTTAAATAAATGCATTTGAGATGCAGGATAATTGGATAACTAATAGTAACCGTTGCTTGATATAAAAGTAACAGTCATAGTTGAAAATAAATGGCATATAGGCAGGTATGTGCGGTCGAATTGGTTAATAAAAACACGCAAACATTCGTTTTGTATTTCATTTTCAGATTTCAAAAAAATATGATTTATGGATGAACTGCCCGTTCAAATGGGTTGTGATAATTTTGAATATAATGGGGAAAAATTGCGATTCACGATTTTATTAGGCAGGTTGTGAAAGGATTTTTTTTTTTGGTCAAATAAATCTCTGAAAGTTGGCACTTCGACATTTGATTTGTCCCAGAGACAGTTCAACCCGAGACGTTTCACCCACGAGGCGTTTCGTGACTTTCGTCCTGTGTTATAACTTTCATGTTTCACTGAAAAAACAAACATTCAAACCCCACTTCATTTACGACCCAACACCCCTGTGGTGAATAACCAATATATTTTCGAAATTTTGCATGGTCCACCAGTTGTTTGGGTGGGGGTCAAATTACCACAAACAACCTCTCGGGGAGAAAATAAAAAGAAAAAAAAAAAAACCGCCCGCCCGCATGATTTTTTGGAAAAAATGGCCTGAGAAACAGACAATCAACTTTGTATGGCCTTAAGTTAGTGTACATTTTGAATGGCTAAAAATAACAAAATAACATTTTTGGGGGCAGAATTTTAATGAAAAGGGAAGCACACGAGAAACAAAATGTTTTCATTGGCCTCAGTTAAATAAACAGCTGCGCCATGACTGCATGGTATGTCCGTTATTAATTACAAGAGGAAAGCACACAATATGAGTATACATTGTGTTCTTGTCAGGGTTTTTTTATATTCTTGTACATTTGACGAATAAAGTCCCATAACCCTGGAATAACAAATCTGGCAGAGACACAAATCGAAAGGGAGATTCCTTCCATCAACATACACTTGCAACCAAAAAGTCATGAAAATTGCTCAAAGCATTTTCAAGTTCTTGTCCGACATGTGGAAAGTTACCTATATTTTGACAAATAAAGTCCCATAACTCTGGAATGACAAATCGGACAGGGACACAAATCAAAAGGGAGCTTCAAAACGGGCATATAAAAACAAAATGGGATATTTTCTTATTCTGAATGCAGAAAAACAGTTCTGGGTTGGTTTTGAAATATGTGAAGCCTTCTATGAATATAAAAGGAGAATGGATATTTTTGTGGCATCATAATGTGTGTACCTGTGCACGCAACTTTGTGAGCTCAGAACTCATATCATCAACTCTTCTTTTCGTCTTAACCAACTCATCTCTGTACATTGAACTATCATCCTGGTATCTCTGAATTTTGTTTTGCAAATCATGCACCTTCAAAAGAATAAATAAACCTATATGACATACGCTGTGATTTCAAAAGAACAAAAGGCCTCAAGCACCTGGGGAACCCGCGGAAATGGATTTAACTCTTTGCATTATGGTGGCGGATAGTCCAGTACAGGATGGGAAATCCCATGCCAACAAAATAAGTATAATTCAGGCACATTTAACCCAATTTCCCCGTTAAATTTAAATTCAAGCACATTTAACCCAATTTTCCCCTTGTAAGTTTAATCAACTTTTGGACCAATGACTTCATGAGTTAAATTTAGATGACTTTTTCATCAAATCTAGGCATGGCTGATTCATAGCATCCATGCCTAGATTTTATGAAAAATATTTCGAAAAGACTCATCAGGTCAAGGTCACATTCAGAATCTATGGTTAGTTAACACTACAGAGGAGTCATGTAATTATTTTGACCTCTTTGTCCGGGTCAGATGATTTTTCTAGTATTTAAGTGCTTCATTGAAATAATGCCCAGAATAAAGGCATAACAGCAGATTTCCAGTATTCCAGTAATGCTAAATGGCAGTTTTCCAAGGCATGGGATTCAAAACAGTCATTTATCAGTTTTCAGGATAGCCCTCAAACCTTGTGGTCAAACTCCCATGTGTCAACTAGGCCTGATTAATCATGATTAATCAGAAGCCAACTATATTTATCTATTGGTGTTTAAGGTCACATGCTTATGCACAATGGCTAATCATGACTGTGACTGTTTTACGGGTGGAGGAAGCCAGACTACCCGGAGAGAACCACCGAGCAACGACGAGCAGCTGCCAGCTCCTCAACATCCTAACTCCGCACTGCAGCACAGGAAGGGTTAGATTGGTTGAAGACATGGGCACCATCGACATGCAGTTCGCCTTAGTACATGGCACCATTGTGCCCCCACATAGACAAGCAGGGTTAAGTGCCTTGCCCAAGGACACAACGCAGGAGTCCGAATCGATCGTGCAGATGGTCACCCATCCGAGGAATAACCGGGCTTGACGTTGCTTAACTTCGGTGATCCGACGAGAATCGGTTATCACGATGCCACCACGCCCCCAAGAAGCCAACTAATCATCAGAAACATCAATAATCGACTACAATTTCAAAAATCAACATTTATAAGCTTTCATCACTCCTTTACGAGTGGATTAACATGTTAGTTAATACTCTCCTCTCCACCGCGCTTATAAGAAGTGTCAGTGGCTGCAGAATATCAAAATACATTGTAAGAAGTATAAAGATAAAACACATGACACCAGGTCTGGCATTCTAGAAAGATTGGAAGTACAAATAATTGCCCTTCTCAGTTTGTCAAGGTGTGCAATTGTCTTCTTAAATCTCAATGCAGCTATTATTATACTCTTGGTCACATCAGGTCCAAACCGGAGTCTGAGCTCAGGTTTGGGCCTGAGGTGGTCAGGAGTCTGAATTCTTCTCAGAGATCCGTAACCATGCAGCATGCCTGCATGACTAAAGAATATCTGGCCTAAGGAAGTAATGAATAAAAATATTTTTTCTTCAGGTCATAGAGAATGATTAATGTCGACTTTAACTGATTATTCGCCTTCAAAAGTCAATCATGAAATTTTGTAATTATGCCAAACTGTAGTGTATTTATTATTTATTGGTGTTTAAGGTCACAAATTTTTGCACAATGACTAATCATGACCACAATATGAGTATCAACTCAAGACCAGGGGCTGAGTGTTAATAAGCCATGTTGCCCATTTTAGAGAGAGTTTGCACCTACCAAGCACTGGTGACTGGGTCCTATTTTACCAGTAAAACAGAGCCTCTTTACCACAGGGAACAGGCAATGCTTCACTTCCCAGGGTTCGCGCAGGGAAAACTGTAAGTGTAAATGCTCTATTAACTGGAGGGGTGGATGTGGAAAGAAGAGTCCATCTGGTGAATTGTTCATTTATTGCTGCAAAGTGAATCTTGAAGCATTTTGAATGACTTGGTACAAAAAAAGAAATACTCTATTGATTCTCTTGGGAGGAGGGGGGGGGGGGGGGGGGGAGTGGGGAAAGTGTCCCAGTCAGGTGAATTTTTTTTATGCCCAGAATCATTCATCTTTTAAACCTCATTTTGTGGATGAGATGAGAAGGAGAGTCCATTGGGCGACTTGTTGAAAATGTGTTGATTTTTGGATTCCCCTTATGACACACTATGACACAGCTGACTGCGTTGTTTCCAACCATTCGATTCTACTGGTCCCAAGGATGCTCCATACCATCTCTCTGTTCTCTGTTCAATGCAGTTTGGGAAATATGCACATTTGAAAATATTACTATTTTTTGCTCCTGCAGTTCCTATGGAGATGCAGGAAAATTTATTTGTACGGACCAAGTGCCTATAACACATACCAAATTTGGTTCGACCCGGCTCATTATTTCACAAAACAGAAATTTTGGGCAGGTCCAAAATCTTGCCCTTTTGATTACAAAGGCAAATACTGTCCTACAAACTTTGTTTCAACAAACTTTATCGAAGTTTATTTGACACCTCTAAAGGAAGCTAAGTACCAACTATCAAGTCGTATCAAATCATTAATGAGAAGATTTTTGTAAGATTTGGAAGCATCCTATGCCCCCCCCCCCCCCCTTCCTATGGGGAGGAGAATCTTGATTTGAACACAACACCAAAATGCAGGCTTGCGGCTTTGGAAAATAGAGGTGAGTCATTGGCTGCATTCCTTAACGTTTACCTGGTGGTCCTGTTCTGTTTGGTTGAAAATTGATCAGTGATCTATATCGTAAGTCACAGGGACCTTCAAGCAGTGAACACTTCAAGTACTCTCAATTGCATAAATATACCGATACAGTAAAACCTGTCTTGAGAGACCACCTGTCTTGAGAGACATCTACCAGGAACCGATTGGTTTTACTTTATAACTGACCTGGTATGGGTGACCACCTGTCTTGAGAGACCACTGAGACCTGGTACCAACTTGTATTTTTATGCCATAATAGACCTGTCTTGAGAGATTGCACCTTTGAAGACTGAAACTATGACAAAAACTTTTTGTCTGTTCTGGAATTGGAAAATCCATTGTGGTTATACTAACATAATTAAAAGTATTAAAAGCTCTTAATTGGGTTTCAATCGCTAGCTCATTAAAGATTGAGATGTTTTTATAAGACCCCTCTGAAAAGATTAGGATTATTGCTGAATAAACAATTCCATACATACCTGAAATGTGACAAATAGGAATAAAAATAAATTTGTGTTGAAAATCTTTTTGTAACAAATTGAAATGGACTGTTACAAAAATTATAAAAATAAATTAGTGTTGAAAATCTTCAATGAAGATCTTCAACACTAATTTATTTTTATAACTTTAACAGTTCATTTCAATTTGTTACAAAAACTTCATAAAAAAGAAAAACTACAAAGTAATTACAAAATCCATTCTTCTCCATTTCTGAATTTTGTGGTTGGTTATTCACTGACTTGAGAAAACCTGAAACCTGTTATGAGAGACCACCTGTCGTGAGAGACCACTTCTGTGTGGCCCAAAGGGTGGTCTCTCAAGACAGGTTCTACTGTACTCTCAACTGCACAAATATTCCGATACAAGCAATTTGAAAATTAAAAATTATGGGAGGGTAAATTCAGGGAAAGTGTACTTTGACACATTTGTCATAATCTGACTCATGGGTGTGAGGAAGATTTTTGAAGGAAGTAAAATATGACAAAAGCACTTGATTTGAACAAACTGGAATCTGAACGTCGGGCCTCGCTGATGGTCACACGTAAAAAAAATTGTCAAGATTACCACAATTCATCATCTCGATTTAAGACTTTTATATTGAAAAGACTCTGAGTTATTTGTAGTTCTGTTTGATCTTGTCAAATTTGCCAAGCATTGGCAGAAACTGAGAGACAACAATGTTCAGTCAAGTGACGAGTGTCTGTTAAGAGATCAAAAAAAAAATCTGAAAAATTACAGCAAGAAGTTGCTGGAACTTGCTTGCAAATAGGCCCACTGACTACTGGCAGTACAGTAGTACTGAGCAAACAACATTGTTGTCACTGTTGCGGTTCTCATTTTTATTTTCTATGAATTCACTCATTTTCAAAATGTATATGTTGTTTCTGTGCGTTTTATTTAACGAACAACCTCACCCAAAACAGTGGAAAGAAATGAAAATTCTCCAAAGGTCAGTCAACAAAAAGTACACAAATGAATATTCCAGACTAATTTACTGAGTTTGTGAGAGATCACGTCTTTCTGACCCCAGATAATTAATATTCATGATGTAAGGTCACAACTGAGAATTGTGACATACTGATGACAATACGCTTCACAGAAATATTTGTTTTGGATGTTAGACAAACAATAAAACCCAATTTTATTCCACAAAAGTTATTCTGCATTTTATTGACTATAGATATGTAAGTCTCAAAAGTTTATTTGTAAAAAAATAACATAAATTATAGAATTATTCAAACACTAATAACAGGAACAGAACAGCATTCATCTGCCAACTTCATTCTATGTTATTCCTCCCAGTAAACTTTTTGAGCTTCATTTTGGGGCATAAAGGTACAAAGATTTAAAAAAAACGGGGTGGACAGGATGTATTTATTTATGTATTTATTTATGTTTAAGGTCACATATTTATGCACAATGGCTAATCATGACCGTGACAGTTTTACGGGTGGAGGAAGCCGGAGTACCCGGAGAGAACCACCGAGCAACGACGAGCAGCTGCCAGCTCCCCAAGGGTGGACAGGAATAAAAAAATCTAGCATATTTTTTTTTTATGGTCTTACCATTGATGCATTTTGGCGATAATTTCTACAGAAGATAAAACTGTAGTGTTCGGGTTTTTGGGGAAGATGTCCTAGCATATGTTGGGGAGGGAGGGGGCTATCATAGGATATTTCCCCCTCCCCCTGGATATCTTCCCACCCCCCCCCCCCAAAAAAAAAATAAAATAAAACTACTTATAATAACATAACATTTATTTACTGAATTTTCATAACATGAACATTGAAAAAGTTGTTCAAACTCTCGAGCACACACATTTATGCATTTCCTTTTAAGTTCATGTCAAGATATGATTATCTCCCCCTTCACCCATTCCCATTGCAACTATTTGAAAAAATAAATAGTTTTTTTTTACACCCTCACCCAACCATAGCAAAGTTCCAACAATGGTTGTAAAGGTTGTATGAATGACTACATGTCTTTGACAAGGTGACTGGGTGGGGGAGATGTCCAGGCCTGTTTATCTTCTGCCCCACCCATGTCAAGATATAATACAGAAAACTTGGAAGAAAAAAAATTCTTCCAATTGTATACTGTTAAATAACAAGAGCAGTGAATCAGAATTAGACAATCTTAGAACCTTGCAGCAATTTTTTGGACAAAAAAAAGAAATGGTGGAGGGGAAGATGTCCAGGCCTGGTTATCTCCACCCCTCCCCCACCCCACTTTGTTAAAATATATCACAGTGATGAAAAAAGCTATATATTTATTTTAATGAGATACTATTAAACCTTATCTACTGAATTAGAATTAGCCAATCTTACAATCTTTGTTACAATTATTCAGATTTTGACAGGGTGGGTGGGGGTGGTGGGGGTGGTGGGGGCGGGGTGGTGGGAGATGTCTAGGACTGGATATCTTCACCCTCACCTTGTTAAAATATTTAGCAACCGTGAAAGTTAAAAAATTTATAGTAATTTATATATTTGTTATACTTACCAATGACCCAGACATAGCTGGTGCTAACTCTTAAAAATCTAGGGCCAAACACAAATTTTGCCCCCAAATCCCCAAAATTTGCATCTAAAACCAAAGAAATCATGTCCTGAATGGCCCTCCATACTTCGCCTCTACTGCGCATGCGCAGTGTCAAGGAGGTCCCGGAATTGGCGCCATTTATCATTCTTACAATCAGTGCCTGGTCAGCGCTATGTACTCAGCGGGGAGGTAGAGTTCCCAACTCCTGGGAGGGCCATCCCCGTCTGGGTCATTGGTAAGTATAAAAAATACATAAATTACTATAAATTTTTTAACATTTTTATACTGTACCAATGACCCAGACATAGCTGAATAGTAAAAAAGGCTGGAGGGCCTAGGACATAGAGGAAAATCCAATAAGCTCAACTATATAATATAGAGTCATCCCCTCGAGGAGAAAAGGAGTATTAGGCTTTGCATGTATCTTTCTTATTTATGATAAATTAGAAAGACACAACACCCTCCATAATTGAGCATCATAACATTCATGTTCTCTATTAACATCCAGTATAATCCTTATACTAATTATTTTTAAAGTAAGCCAATAAATAAAGTTAGTCCAGAGAATTGAGACTCTTTATACTCTTTTAAAAGTGTCCGAGGATTGTATATTAACTCCCGTTTGACACGTGACATATACAAATGCTATACTTTAAAAATATGACATGAATGAATTTTTTAAACATTAACTTTCACTTTAAAACCATCCTGGTAACAACTCAGAATTACTGACTCCGGAGGAGGTATCCCCTTGTTTTCACTATAAAACAGGTGACCCAAGGGAACACCCCCCCCCCCCCCCCCCTTCCCCTGGGTCAAATAGCCCAGAGCGAAGAGGGCAGCAGGACGGAGTCACTGCCTGAACAGAAAGCCTGCATAACTATAGTTGCAACTGTTTAGTGAACGGCATTCTGAGCAGCAGATAATGGACCTAAACAAAGCAGGTCTCCAGAAATGGACTCAATATTTCTGAGATAAAAATTCGTGAATGTGGATGGCTGAGACCAATATGCAGCCTTCATTAAATCTGTAATAGCAACACTATTTGCATAAGCCTAAGATGTAGAAAGAGCTGTTAGTTAATGAGCCGAAATCTTACGCACAGACTGCTGAGTTGAAGATAGATTATCATAAGCAGTACGGATAGTTAATTGAATCCATCTAGCCATAGAATGGACCGTAATGTCCTTTCTATTAGGCATAAGAGACCGAAAGAAGCGTTTACGTCCCTTTCTGATAAACTGAGATCTTGTTTATAAATACATAAAGCTCTAACCGGACAGAGTAAAGGTCTGTGCCCGTCTGAAGACAGAAGAGCCTTAATAACAATAGGTTCTGGATATTATTAGGAGCCTGATTCTTAGCCAAAAATCCAACATTAGTAGTAAAGGTAATAGTGTTCTCGTCACTACGATAGTGAGAATCGTCCACCGATAGTGCATGAAGCTCACTGACTCTTCAAGCAGAAGAGAAAGCTAAGAGAAATGCTGTCTTATAAGACCAGAATTTGAAATCTACTGACTCAAGAGGCTCAAATGGTTTTCTTTTAGTTTAAGAAGAACCCAAGCTAAATTCATTTAGGAATTAATCTAAGGGTTCTAGGTCTATTTATCGAAGAGTTTCTAACTAATTTAGATAAAGAGACATTAGATTCAATTGTAAACTATCATGGTGTGCATAGGTATCAGATAACATAGACCTATAACCTTAATAGTAACAGGCTGCAGTTGATCTCGTCAAACAAGTATACTAGAAAGTTTGCAATGTCTGATATGGAGGGATAAAAAATATCAACAAAATGATCCCTACACCCATGACAAAAGACCTTCCACTTAACCGCATAGTATAGCGAAGAGGAGGTCCTCCTACAGTTAGAAATTGCATCCACTGCTCGTCCTGTACAATGCTTGCCGTGCAAGAAGGACCGCACAACGGAATACGCGAAGGTTGAGACCTTGCGGGTTGTGATGAAGTTGACACGATTTCCCCAGCGAAAGATCCTCTCGTGGAGGAAGTTTTCGCGGTAAGTCCCACAGCAGACACCTGAGTAGATTTATCCACGGACTCTGTGGAGACAGAGATGCTACCAACAGAATTGTATTGAGGTTGTTTTATCTTGAGCAATATTTGCTGAATCAACAGCGCTGGAGGATACGCATATCCTATCCTTCCGTCCCACGAGATCGATAGAGCTTCTACTGCATATGCTCGAGGATCCAGACATGGTGACACATACATCTGCAATTGAATGTTGAGTTGTGACACAAATAAGTCTATCATTGGCCGCTCCCATTGGTAGCAAATCTGATTGAATACCTGTTTGTTGAGAGTCCATTCTGACGGCAACAAGCGACCCTTCCGTGAAAGGGAGTCTACTAATACATTCAGACGACCCGGAATATGACGGACCGAAAGCAGAACTTGGTGTTCTAGAACAAACAGAAGGATTCTTTCCGTTAAATTGAATAACGGAACGGAATGAGTGCCTCCCTGGTTCCGGATATACGCAACTACTGTCGTATTGTCGGACAGGATTTGGATATGTGCTTTCTGAATAATGTTCATCCAATGACATAGTGCAAGCCAAATTGACATCATTTATTGGATGTTTATATGCTTGCCTAGAAACTGCGGAACCCAAAGACCCTGGCACTTCGAATCTGTTGGGATCAATGTTGTACCCCAACCTGTTTGATTGGCATCCGTCATAATCATAAAACTCGGATCCGGCAACTGCAGTGGAACTCCCTGAGTCAACCACTGAATGTCTGCCCAAGTCTGAATCTCTTGTTACACTTGATTGACAAGAGAACGTCTATATCGAGCAATTCAAAGATTGCCGAAAGGTTGCCGTCGAAGAGAAGCTTCTCTGAGACCGAAGGGCTGCGTCACGTCTAACCAACTCCAGGTTTGCCACTGAAGGGTGGAGTTATACGTGGAAAAGCTACTGCCCTTGAAAGAAATCTCATTGAGGATCATATCCTGGAATTCTTTCCCTTGAAGACGTAATGATAACGCCTTAGTAAGGTGGTCTGCGTATGATAAAGCGTCTAAGTTAAGTCTGTTAGACATTATTGTCGTTTCCAACGTCGTGGTTGGAATTGACATAGACGGCGATATAGACAATTACAAGTCTTCAGCCTTGTCGTCTAGACGCAGAGGAACTCTCGGTATGCCCTGTCCTGCCGTTA
This sequence comes from Pictodentalium vernedei, assembly GCA_031216915.1. Taxonomy (NCBI): domain Eukaryota; kingdom Metazoa; phylum Mollusca; class Scaphopoda; order Dentaliida; family Dentaliidae; genus Pictodentalium; species Pictodentalium vernedei. The sequence goes on along the minus strand of CM062293.1, from coordinate 418,186,786 downwards.
CAAATTTATTCCTTGAATTGATGAAAGGCAGATTTAGAGCATTTGCAGACAAGAAACCAGACTTGCCTGTTTTGGTAGCAAGCTTATATATAGCATTGTTCAATAATTCGAATGTTCTTGTGACATTATTGGACTGTGTCGGCAACTCAGGGAGATGTCCCTGAACCAATCAAAAAAAAAAAAAAAAATTCTGTGTCCAATGACGCTATTAGTTTCTTATCCCGCATCGCAGCATTCTAGTCCGACGGAACAACCTCTGGAAGATAATGCCGGAAGAAATCTATGGCAGCTTCTGTTGTTCCAAAAGGGAAAGCTCGAAATCCTCCGAATCCCTTTCGCCATCCTGTCGGACCGTATGAAGAGCTCGTTCGCCCGTACCTGATGCTTCAGCGGAGCGTACCGACCCAGCGTCGTCGGATTATTCCTGATCCGACAGAGATTCTGACGTTTACTGGGATGCTGCGATAAGTTGTGCTATTTTGGATAGCATGTCCATCAATGAGGCCTGTGGAGAAGCGGACTTACGTTGCTTTGCCGCTGGAAGCTCCGTGTACATTGACCCGTGCATACTTCTATTATGCGAGTGTCCGGAGTCTACAGGCCTCGTGTCCCTTGGCTACCAGATGGCGTGACCTGTTCGCCGTGGAATCCCTGATTGGCGAAGCTGGCTGGATATCCGTGGTCACGTAGCCAAGGTGCGGTCGTGTGCGCTGCCGTGAGGATGAGGAAGCCTTATCGACAGTCTCTCGGACTGTCTATATAACGGAGCGTCCCGAGCGGCGGACGTTTGCTCCGAATGCGAAACGTTTTGTACCACAACATCTGGTCCCAGAAGTTGTTGTACGAGAGAGGGACCTCTCTCACTCGCAACCGGACTAATAGGCTTCCTCCGATCTCTCCTCTGGTCCGTCATCACTGGGTGTGCACTTTTGTATAATTATAGTGCTCACATCACCCAAATCTCCTTCCTGGACCGCAACGGACGAACCCGGCTGCCGAACCATTCGATGAATGGACGCTACACCGGGCGAGCTAGCGGATGTCAACGCCGTCGATCCAACTAGGGACCTCTTAGGTGATTGACGTATTTCCATGAGCACTTATTGCCGCTAGCTCTTCATTTAACTATGACGACAGAGGCACACTTTTGGAAGACATCACAGTAACTTTTGCGAACAAGAAACCAGACTTGCTTGTTTAATAGCAAGCATATATATATAGCGTCGTTCAATAATTCGAAAGTTCCTGTGACATTATTGGACTGTGTCGGAAACTCAGGGACGATGTCCCTGAACCGATCAAAAAATTCTTGTGTCCACCGACGCTATCAGTCTCTTATCCGGCATCGCAGCATTCTGATCCGACGAAACAACCTCTAGAAGATAAAGCCGGATGAAATGTACGGCAGCTTATGTTGTTCCAAAAGGGAAAGCTCGACATCCTCCGAATCCCTTTCGCCATCCTGTCGGACCCTATGAAGTTTTCGGACGTCCGTACCTGATGCTTCAGCGGAGCGTACCGACCCAGCGTCGTCAGATACTACCTGATCCAACAGAGATTCTGTCGTTGCTGGGATGCTGTGATAAGTTGTGCTATTTGGGATAGCACGTCCGTCACTGAGGCCTGTGGAGTAGCGGTCTTACGATGCTTTGCCGCTGGAAGCTCCGTGTACGTTGACTCCTGCATACTTTTCTTATGCGAACGTCCGGAGTCTACAGGCCTCGTGTCCCTGACCACCGGATGGCGTGACCTGGTCGCCGTGGATTCTCTGATTGGCGAAGCTGGCTGGATATCCGAGGTCACGTAGCCAAGGTGCGGTCGTGTGCACTGCCGTGAGGATGAGGAAGCCTTATTGACAGTCTCTCCGGACTGTCTATATAACGGAGCGTCCCGAGCGGCGGACGTATGCTCCGAATGCGAAACATTTTGTACCACAACATCTGTCCCAGATGTTGTTGTACGAGAGAGGGGCCTCTCTCGCTCGCAGCCCGGATGGACCTGGACGAGCTAGGAACCGGACTAATAGGCTTCCTCCGTTCTCTCCTCTGATCCGCCGTCACTGGGTGTGCACTTGGTTGATTTATAGTGCTCGCATCACCCAAAACTCCTTTCTGGACCGCAACGGACGAACTCGGCTGCCGAACCATTCGATGAATGGACGCTACACCGGGCAAGCTACGGACGGACGTCAAAGGCCGTAGATCCTACTAGGGACCTCTTAGGCAATTAACGTATTTCCATGAGCACTTTGCCGCTAGCTCTTCGTTTAATTGTGAGGACAGAGGCACACTTTTGGAAGACATCACGGATACATCACCCTGTTCTTGTTCGTCTGAAATAGAGATTGATAAACTAGAGTGACCCTGCAGAGAAAGGACCGGCATGGCCACTTCCCCGCTAACATACCGTGACACACGCTTCTCATGTTTGTCATCCCAATTGACACATACTGAACAGGAGTTAGTGCGAGTACACTGACTACAATTAATACAATGATTATGAAAGTCAGATGAAGATTTCCTCTTATTACAATTGAACAATATCCTTTCATAGTGAAAAGAATACAAAAAGTCCTAGTACTCGCATCAACCTCTGAAAACAAAGATACATAATAACATGACCCATTAACATAGAAAAAATAATTGAAATCCCAAAAAACATTTTTGGAAAAAATATTTTTTCAGAAAAGCCCAAGTTTCTGAAAAGTAACGTTGAGCCCCAATGGATCCCAAGCCTAAGTGTGGACAAAAATTTTTAAAATATTTTTAAAAATTAATGCAACACTTACGAATAATAATAATGTATCTTGTTATGATTAAACTAACACAAAGACAAGAAATCCCCCTCCACAGAGACTGTTGTCAATGTAAACAAGAAGTGTAAAAACACCAGAAACATGACTCCAGGCACTGATAACCATGGCCCGAAATCAGTTACCAAAAATACACTATCTGATGCAAAACAGAGACTTCCAGGGAAGAAACTGCAGAACATCAGATGGTAGATGCAGAACACTATGCCTAAACACCCATGGGTGAGGACGTAAACATGGGGAAAAGAACAGAATTCATTCTGTTACCCAGCTAAAACTCTTAAGAAATTTTAGTAATAATATTACAGAAAATATGCCAAAAGCATGGGAGAATAGCAAGGGGGGACTTAAAGGAAAGGGAGAGAGGAAAACACTGAACAAGCAGTGTAACTTTATAGCAAGAATGACCACAACAGGCCCATGCCTCGAAAATAGGTAACTTAACATAATTTCATTAAAAAAATTTAAGTTACAGCCCTGATTATTTTCTGTCACTCATTTTTCCTCTCCTCCTTCTATTTCCTCTTTAGATCCACCATTTCTCTAATATTTATGTGTCTGGCATCATTTAAACTGAGATTTACAAGCACAAAGATCAGTCAGATGTGAACTGATGAAGGGCCAAACAAAGAATGATAAATGGCGCCAATTCCGGGACCTCCTTGACACTGCGCATGCGCAGTAGAGGCGAAGTATGGAGGGCCATTCAGGACATGATTTCTTTGGTTTTAGATGCAAATTTTGGGGATTGGGGGGCAAAATTTGTGTTTGGCCCTAGATTTTTAAGAGTTAGCACCAGCTATGTCTGGGTCATTGGGACAGTATAAAAATACAAATTTTGGAATGCTGTACTGATATTTGTACACTAATTAATTAGAAATAGCCTATCTTAAAACCTCTGTTTTTTGGGACATTGATGATGTGGATAGGAAGACAGCAGATGGAAAGTGATCAGTAAAGCTCCCCTTGTGCTTTGCTCAGGTAAGCCAAAAAAAATCAGATTACAAAAAAAGAAATCAACACTGCTTGTCCTACCCAATGAGAGAAGAGGATACACATTTCACAACAGAGATCTTCAGATTGACCCAGATCCAGGGGTGCAATGCCTCCAGACCCAATTAATTTCCAATGTTCTGAAAGGCCTTTAGTAACACCAAGGCCTTGAAATTCCTTCTCTGTAGATCTGAAAATCATTTTAGGTGGGTTTGAAATCACTTGGGCCATACTAACCATATTTGATCCAAAGTCACCAAATTGGGCCAATGCCACTGATTCGAAGAGATCAGAAATCACCAGATCCAATATCTTTCTTTCCTGAATATCAGATTCTTTGAGAATATTGTCAGGGTTCCTATTTTCATTTGACTACACTGAATTGTATCTCCCAAATGTCCTCTCAAGGTTGCAACAGCTTTCTGGGAATAAAATTCAAGGACTTTCCAGCACCTATTAAGTCCAAATTAAAGGACTTTCCAGTCAAGAAAATATTCACTTAAGTGCAAATTTAACACTAAGAATTGTTTGCCCATCAGATTTTTTGATAGTGCTTCTGGTTTTATACCCAGTTTCACTTAACTCTTAACTGGTAGAGTGCCAAGTTATTTTTGGTCAACAGAATTTGTTCACATGTCTTTGCCGTGTTGCAATTTATGGGAGAGTGCCAGTGGGCACTCTCCCATAAATTGTAACAAGGCAAATCCATCCAGACTAAATAATTCTACGCATAAGATAATATGGAGCACATTCACAGCATATGAAGGCTTTATGTTACAGTACCTGCCCTTTAGAATAAAGGCAAATATGGGCTTCCAGCACACTACCAGTTAAAGACCTGGAGATTTGTCTTATATTTGACAACACTATGACAGTTTATGTTCTGCAACTTTGCAACTGTGTCGAGGCAAGTCTTGGCTGCCTATATAGGTATCAAAACTTGTCTAGATGCCAACTTCTAATGTACTTAAAATGTACCCTTCAAGTTTACCCAAAGACTGCATGTTGGGGAACCTGTTCTAAAGTTGTAAAAAATTTCTGCAAAAGTCAGAAAGAGACCTTTAATAGTTTAATAGTCTACCATAACAAGTGACTTCTTGGCATTAAGCTTGCATGTACTGTATTTATTATCCTTGCAGATCAATTCAACAGCCAAAATTTAGTAGTGTCGTTCATTGTAATACATTCAAAGGAAATGAAGATCCACTCAAACGCATTGAAGATAGCAGATGATCCCTTTCAAATCAAAGAGTCAATTTTCCATTACTTTGAAGGTCCTGAAAATTTATTTTGAAATCTAACGACTTTCAAGGATTTCAAGGTCCTGTGGCAACCCTTTATTTATATCACAAATGTTCTAGATATGTTTTTTAATCTCCTATAACATCTCCAGGGCTGAAAATTCAAGAGCGAATCCGAAGTGATTTGCACAAATGACTCTCGCAAGGGATACAATGAGAATCAACTTGGATTCACACAAAATGTTCATTTGATTCTTATCGTAGATTCTAAAAGTGGCTTGAAACAGCCAAGAGAATGCTGTCTTTGCCCCCTCAATATAAGGTAATAAAACTGCACTTAGCAGTGGTATCTAGTGAAGTCTTGGCTGCCTATACAGGCAGCCAAGACTTCGCTAGACACCATTGCAACGATACTGTAATTTCCATCAGCTAGACCACCAAAATGCCTGTAAGTTGGAACATGTGTTCTACATGTACGTGTGTGAGAAACTCGACAAAATGGAAACTGTGTCCATAAAGGATAAACTCTCTTAAAAAACTATGACGTTTACCTTTTACTATGGCATATGTACATGTTGCACTCACAGGAGTAAAACAGTACTCTCAAATTCAAAATATTTAACTGAAAATTGATTCTTGTAACAGAGGCTTGCGAGATTTGAAACGGATTCTCATGAATTGAGACAAATTTTAAGGCATGGTCTCATAATAATTTGTGGACATGGCCATACTTTTGGTGACATCATTTAGCACCATGAATTTTGTCTAATTTAAAGGTTTGAGAGACACGTCAACAAAATCTTGGTTCAAATTTATAGCTAAATAGTTGATTAAAAACTTATACCCTTGGCTCATATAAGTCTTCCAAATCCCGTCTGACTTGAAGCATTTGCTCTTCATGTTGATCACGGATGTCTTGAAGAGCATCTTGTAACTTCGCTTCATACTCAGCTTGCGTTCTGCTGTCAACTTCATCTATATGTGTAGTAGTCCTAACTCTTGTTTCATTTAATTCCTGAAAACAAACAAAAAAAAAAAAAAATAAACTAATGCTGAAGAATGTCACTATGAGCAATGTGAATTCAAGGATATAATCTTCCAGTCAAAGCTTAAAAAATTAAAAAATTAAATTCACACCTTGTAATAGAACATGAATAATTCACAGTATTTCAAATAATGAAATAACTAGAAGCACCGTCACAGTGCCGAAGCTGCGACGATTTGTGCAACGTCAATGTTTTAAAACTCGTTGGTGACAAAAATTATCTGAATGACATGCACTATTGAGAGGGTGTGGACATCATGAAGATACACTTGCATACCAAGTATGGTGTCATTCCATCAAGTATTTTAGGAGTTACGGTGTTTTTTAAACTCGTTGGTGACAGACATTGCCACATATAGAGCTGCTCGTCGCAGACAATAAATACTTATTTAAAGATTTCATAAGACCTATAAATTTCTAAAATGCTGGCAAACCAAGGATCAAGTTATAAATATGGAGTGCATTAACCCTTTACCCAATGCAGACGATATCAAAATTTATTATTTTAATTACTATTTTTTTTAAATTTGAGAAAACAATTCAACAAAACCATATCATGTGACCCCTCATTGGAACGAAGTTGATGAGCTCGTTCCAATGAGAGGTCACAGGATTTGGTTTAGTTGAAATATTTTGAAACATTTCTTTCTTTCAACTGCTGAATTTGCAAGTTACATGGACGGATGCGGGCGATTCGTTAGGTAAAGGGTTAAGCAAAAGATGGGATTTTTATTATCAACTATAACAAATGCTTACAAACATCAACAAGAAAATGAGCACTATCACTGCACCTGGAAAGGCTTTTGAATCCCTAGCTTCGTTCTTGGATACCTTAAGCATATTTGGCAACGAGTTGTCCTCACAAAATATATGATTAATTGTGAGATAAAAGCATATACTTATTGTGTTCTATATACAACAGAAACTTCATTTCGATGTATTGTATAATTTGTGTATATTTATTTGAATTTTATGCAATTTCATACTTGGGAATTCATTGTAAATTGTTTTTCTGTCACCAACATGGTATCTCAAATTGGCTGTCAGCATAAATATGATGGTACCTCATGACACACAGGATTACTATTTTTGGCAAAAATGCATATTACCATTAACAAATCTGTATTCTGATAAGTTTAGGAATTACCAGCATTTGAGTTTTTCCACCTATAGCTCCTAGGGTCCCTGAAGCAATTTTTTTGTGTGCATAATACATAAATCATGTACTTATGTCCCAATAATAAGGCCTATCAAATTTGGTTCAAATCGATACAGCAGTTCCAAAACAGATATTTCAGGTTAGCCACCCCCACTCCCTACCCAAAGCTTAAAAAAATTGAATTCACACCTTGTAATAGAACGTGAATAATAATCTCTCTCCCCCCCCCCCTCCCCCCCCCCCCCCCCCCCCCCAAAAAAAAAAAATTCTCCTTCCAGATTCTGGAATCCACACCAATTAAACAGAGCTCCTGAAACTTCCCTGGAACAAATTTTAGAGTACACCGCATGAGGAATCTAAATAGTAAATTTCATTACAGATCAAGAGGAATTTAATTAAGAATTTATATTATAAGGGGTTTGTTTTTGTTTTTTTTTATTTGGGGGGGGGAGGGGTACATCCTCCACCTTCTCACTAGGGAAGTAGTGGCTTCTTATAAAAAAATTTAAAAAAATGGGCCCAAATTTCACTGAAACTGGTGCAGATGTTATGGAGAGAAGTCATGATTACCAGATTCGACAGACAAAAAGCCATCACTCTATCTCACCCTGCCTGTCAGTCAGGTGAGCTAAAAATATAGTACCTGTTCAAAAACCTGTGATTTGAAGGCAAGATCTTCTTTCAAACTCTGTACTCTATTTTCTAAATCAACTCTTTGTAAGGTTTCATCCTCCAGTTGTTTCTTTGCTTGTGCAAGTTGTCGTTCCAACTGAGAGATCTCCAGTTTTAAATTCTGTGAAAAAAATAACAATTTCTTAATCTAAAGCTCACAAAAAATTTAGATAAATCTTTCCAAACTGATATTATGTACAACAAAGTTTGAGAAAATAATTTACCTAACATGTTGTAAAGAGGTCATGGATCAATTTTTGATCGTAATCATTGCAAAACAACTTCAATGGAAAGACATTTCAATTTTTATAAAGATGCCACTAAAGAAATTATATGTACCATATATAAATATCTAAATATTATCATCAGGGATGGATCAATTGAAAATTTAAGATAACCCCACAAAGGTTATGGAAACAAAATTTGCAAAACCTTTTTAGCCCAGATAATCCCAGTCCCATTGCATTCTCTTTTCTGCGTTTTTTCTAACTCATCAAAATTTGCACACTTGTCTTTTGACATGTTACTATTTATGGGATAGGCACTCTCCGATAAATTGGGACAAGTCAAATCCACAAGGACTTAATAATTTCACTTCAATGATAATATGAAGCACATCCTCAATGCGAATACCACAGCTGAAGCTGTCTACAATTTTACTACAATGAGCTCTGTCAAACAAGATTAAATTGGTTGAACTCCTAGTTGCATTATGGGAAGAATTTGCTGCGCAAAATTTTAGTACTTTGACATCAGTGTGCAGAGGGTTAATGTACAAATTAAACCATGGCAGTCCACAGAAGACAGGGTACTACGTGTCAAAAAGGTTAAATAAACTCAATGATATACTGGCCACAAATACTTTTTTAAAAGTGTATAGCAAAATGCTATAATAAATTCGTTTTTGTATAGCATAAATTGAAAAATGAATAACATTATTGTTTCTGTTAACCCTTTACCCAACGAATCACCTGCATCCGCCCACATAATATGCAAATTCAGCAGTTGAAAAAATATTATTTTTCAAAAAATTTCAATAAAACCATATCATGTGACCTCTCATTGGAACGAGCTCGTTGAGCTCGTTCCAACGAGAGGTCACATAAGGTTTTGTTGAAATTTTTTGAAAAATTTAAAAAAAATGGTGTTCAAAATAATAAATTTTGATATCGTCTGTGTTGGGTACAGGGTTAAATCGATGTTCGCTACGATGTTTTGCTGAATTAAACCTGAAACTACTCACTATTTATCAATTAACATTGAAAATGATCTAATTGTGTTGTATTGTTGATGATAACTTGCCAATACTATCAACTAATGTAGCTAAAGACCTTATCTACTTCTGATCTGGGAGATTACTCAAGCAAATGTTGCCAAATGGTATTACTCCAAGTTCAGAGTAATGCACCATTAACAGATAATAACAGTAAAAACAATTTTAAACCATCACCACTGATTCATTGGGTTATTCTCCCGGCAAGTCAATGAATGGGAAATGGTAACTGATTGGTCATTTGAGTTAGCTATTTCCAAGCTTAGCCATTTGGAAAATGCAGGAGGGCAATTCATTGACATCCTTGAAATGATCCAGGAAGGCACTGCCCCTGCTAAGGTAAGAAATAAGATGACTTCTACAGTACAGCCATTGTGGACGGGTCGAAATCCACACATGGGCATTTTGTCCATGCATACAATCAGAGATGATCCACTATGACATCTAGCAGAATTTACATCATTGAATCAAATGGATTCTGACCCATCACGGTGGCCGTACTGTACTTGAGACGAGCTGGCCTCTATTTGGGACGAGTTGACTTCTGTTGTGGAATGAATGGACTTTGTTCGGTTTGAGACAAGTCGACTTAAGGTTTGGGACAAGTCGACTTGGATTTGGGCTGAGTGTCCTTTGCGTCTAAAAGACTGGTTACAAGCTATGGCATTATAATGTAATTCAACATGCATTCTTTTTATGGTTTCGCATCGCTGACACATTAACCCTTTACCCAACATAATGGAAAAAACCGGCCAGCGCTATTCTAAAAAATCTCCCAATTAATTTTCATTATTTTTTTCATTTTTTGTCTCAAAAACATAGGTTATGACCCCCCCATTGAAACAAGCTCATCGAGCTCATTCCAATGAGGGGTCACAACCTATGTTTTTGAGACAAAAAAAGTAGTTATTCAAGAAATTTTTTTGCAAGTGTTGTCTGCTTTTCATGTTAGGTAAAGGGTTAAAGAAGACGGTAAGTTTGCTTACCTTGATTTCCTTATTCCCTCGAATCAATCTGTGTTACTTGTTTTTGACAGAAAATCAAAAGCACAGTTTGTGCCGTAAAGATGCACAGTTATGTTTACGCTGGATTTTCCTAAACATGCTAATTACATTCAGGAAAATCCAACATAAATACAACAGTTGCACATGTGTATGGCAGAATTGTTCTAGAGGAGTTACGGTGTGAAAAACCAATGGCATTGAATGACTGAGTCAGTGACTGGCCTCCCCTCATAACATAAGTTGACATTTCGGACACTTTGAACTTAATCAGGTTTTTAGTTTAGACTTTCGAGTAACTCAACTTTACCAAAAAAATTTGTATCGCACTTTCCATACTGCCACCACATTATCTCATTGCAAGAAGCTGAAAACACATCGCAAAATGCGATACGATACCGCTTATTTTGTGCCCTGATGATATCAGTCTTAAAAATCAAGTCACTTACATTACATTCTTTTTCAAAGTGTTTTCTCCTGTTTTCTTCATCTGCAAGCTTACCCTGCAGATCTGCAACCTGACCTTCAAGAGCAAGAATCCTTTTCTCTGCATTTTGCAAATCTCTATCTTTCCTATGAAATCTGTAAAAAAAACAAAACAGACTTAACCCTTGTCCCCCAGATTAATTTTACGTTAATAACTACCATGTATACTTGGTACACAACTGCAGATGACTACCAGTATAGGCAGCCAACAATGATGTAAAAACACTGTCTGTCAAAATAAATGCATCCTATTAGTTGAATTCTAAAGGAAGAATTCACTTGGGCCAGCTTTTTCAGAGCAATACAAAAGGGGCTGTTTTGGGACTTAGAGTTAATATAATATTTTTGGCACCAAAGACAAGCCTGTGCAAATTGGAAACTAAGGCAATCCCAAAAAAGGGTTATGTTTATTTTTTTGGATAGTTTTACAGTACACGTCAAGTGTGTCGCATCTCAATCACCCAACGCGGTGATGCAATTTGAAAAAATCACCGGATGATCCCGGAAAATCCGGTGATAATTCACAACAACAAACACCGCATCCAACCGTGTTTTTTGGTGAATGGGATTAGTTACATAATCGCACTGATTGATTCACAAGATGTTTTCCTGCCACTGTGGCTACCGTGCAATACGGTGTGCATTCTTTCAGGCGAGAGCAAAATGAATCAAGTTTAGATTGTTCAGCGTGAATCAACATTGGATTGCCCAGTGTAAACATTTCACAACCACGGCAAATTTATATTTTTATGCATTTCACATTTCAGGGTTATGAAGAGCAGAACAGACCTGTCTAATAAATTTTAAAAGTCTTAAATGTAACAGGCGTTATTATGAAAACTGCAACTTGCATGTATCTGGATTCTGTCATTAAATTAGGCCCACCGCGATTTTGTAACATCTCATTACCGGTCGGTTGTCGCTGTTGGCAAAAATCGCCATTCCATCATGAACGTTAGCCAGAAATCAATAATCGGCAGGGTAAAAGTAACAAAAGTGAGAAAAAGCCAACAAGCTGCATGTATATGTTCAGTATTTCAGCATAAACTGAAGCTGATAAATTCAGCAGTTTGTCAAAACAAACACCTGTCCTGTTTCAGGCTGTGTGACATGACTCAATCAGCGTAATTGTTTTCTCAACAATCACCAAGTAGGCTACACCGGCACATGCTGCTTCGGCTTGTTTTTGCAATAAGTGCCCGATTATCCATGTCCTTCCAAAAGTAATTGACTCCCTTTATAGTTTATACACCCCTACTTCCTAAACACACAGGCACCCAACTCTTTCATGACAGGCCTACCCAGTACCTCCCCGAGGTGTGTGTTAGGATGAGGGGGGTTGGGGTTGGGGGGGGGGGGGGGGGGGTTGGGGGGGCAAACGACAGTGGGTCAACTTTTGAATAAAACTCCTTTGGAAAACTTGTATTGCCTATAGTTCTTATTTGGTATTGAAGTGTTAAATAAATACTGTACAATTGTTTAGACGAGAAGACCCATTCGGTCATTGCCCTCCCCGTCAGGCCCTCAAAATTTGTCATGTCAGTCGGCATTGCATGAGTAAGTGCTACATGTGGCTGAATACCATGTCTCTTACTATGGCATTGCCAACTGCCGCAACAAATTTTGGGGGCCTGGCAGGGGGGGGGCTTGTTTTTTTATCGACCCTGTCAATAAACTTATTGACCAATTAAGTTGACTACCGCAAGTTTTGTATTGCGCCCAGCATATATAGAGATTCAATGTCTCAATGATGGAAAAACCTCAAGGACTTTCAAGCACCTTTCAAAGCCGTTTCGAGGGTTTTTTTTCGATAGGTTTCAATGCCCTGATTTGACTCACAGCTTGGGTCTGTATCTATATAGTTCAGACTGGGACCCAGTCTGTAATATAGGGGCCTAATTCTTTGGTTTGGTGGGTCCAAAGGACTTACCATGCCGAAAAAATTAGGCCTATATTAATTACGGACTTTGGGTCCAAGTTTGGGCGAGAATGAGTGTTGTGATCAGTTTTTAAAAATCCCTAAAAGGGTATCAATTTTTCAGGCATGACTGAAATTCAAGGATTTTCAAAATCCCACTCAAAATACAAGCACTTTATTAAAGTGAAGGCCTTGGAAATAAATTTTTAAAAAAATCAAGGACTTTCAAGGACACTACAACTTTATGTGTTAACCTGTAGTATGTGATTACAATTACGAGACACGGGTGAAGCTGGTGAACATTTTATAACTTCGAAACGTTTTGTCGACAACGAGTTCTGTTGACACGCAATCGGAGGTATTTTGGTGTCATTTGATAATTTGAAATCCGGATCTCAAATTTTCCATATGGGCTGATTTCGAATAAGTAAATTGGTTCACCAACTGATCAGAAACAAAATAACTAACAAATGCTCAAACGGTTTTATTGAAATACAAATGAATGAGTTGTCAAAGTTCAATTAATAAAAGTTGTCGAAGACAATTTTAGCAATGGCGGAACATACACCGCGAGTTGAAGAGTGCAAATAAAACGACCTCACAAATTCCGACCACGCAACTCGCCCCAATGGTTTTACAAATATCTTCCGTCCGAAGGACGGGCGGGTAAACCAGCTACATGTAGTACATTATTAAACTTGAGATGTCCCTAATAGTGAACTGTTCTCCAAAACCTTTTTTTTTTGAATGAATGAATGGAAGGTTTTTTTTTTCTCTCATCTTATCTGCACCAATAAACAGGTTTTTGTTTTCACTGACACAAACCCCGGTAAATATTTTTTTAAACTCTGTACCAAAAACACAGTTCACACCTGCTTGCTTGAATTGCAAAAACATAACCCAAGCTGAACATCTTTTCAAAAAGGAACAATGACTGTTGGATTGTCATGATAAATAAATTTGCCGACAAAGCCTACCGCTTTGAATACAGTTGTTTTAATGCAAAGGGGGTGGGGGAAACACTGTTGTGAAAACAGTTTTCGACTCATGATATTTAAAGATGGCCCATGATCATCATGTGTCACAGTAGCAAAAATGTCGCTCAGACAACTTACGAAAATCTATAACCACTACCTGGTCTATCCACAGGATTTTAATTTCTTAAATTCGCCATCACGTTCCTATACAATGTTGGAACCAATAGTGTTTATGGACTCTAGCACACCAACAACCCAAAATTTAGAGCAAACTTTAGCACCGCCGAGAATCGACACCCCTGTAAGTCGGTGGCCGCGTAGTTCAGATAATACGAAAATGGTAGAACTTATTCATGAAATAGAAAAAAAGACAAAATAAAAAATTAGCACAAATTCATAAGAAGATTGGTGGATATTGAAATATCACAGAGACTTTTATTTTGTGAAATAAGGAAATTCATGTGCTCGACTACATCTGCTCCAACTACAAGTCAGGAGAGTGGTGAAAACTGTATTAATAATAATGATGATGACACGGACGATCCATTTAGGCCAATTCCTCAGCCTTATTATATGTCCAAGGATAGACTCAAGATGGTTTTATCAAATTCTCACGGGCCAGGCAACTTTGCCAAAAACGTCTTTGAAAAACTCTTCCCGGAACTATTTACTTCAGATAATTTAAGGCGGCAGTATTCGTACTATGGAGGTGGCTCAAAAAACAAAAAAGAAGTTGATCCAGTAAGAAAAGGTTACCTAGAAAAATACGTACTTTACTTTCATCCCGAGTTACGGCCTTCAGAAACTTGGCGAAACATTGTGGTGCAAAAAATTAATGAGTGTTTAAGGCGGCGGGTGAAAAACTAAGAATCAGGATGAAACATTGGTTACATGTAAATACAGGCCTGTATTTCAGAGGATTTTTTTTTTCATTTGAGGGTTTTTTCCTACCCATGCAAAAAGATGAGGTTTTTTTCAGTGAGGGTTTTTTCCGACATGCAAAATTCCGCTGACACTAGCTAAATGTGGCTGAGATCATTAACATTTCCACCCAGGATTTATCACATGCTTAACATTTTCTTGAGTTTGGTATCAAATAAAGTCCTGGCTGCCGAAAGCAGCCACGACCTGATTTGATACCAAACTCGGGAAAATACGAATAGACAGTTTCTCATAACTATGCACCACTATCAGAACGTCGCCAGTTATTATTTCAGACATTTTACCAAAAGTGAATGAATCCAAGCAGTAAACTGATGCGAATTCACTTAGATTCGAGCAAGTGTCGTTTGCCAGAATCATCACAAGAACAATTCGCGTGTAATTTTAAGCCCTGGTCCTCATTCATTTTTTTTCTGTTCAAAGCCATAGCTTATATATGACATCTCATTGGAACAAGCTCGTTGAGCCCATTCCAATGAGTTGTCATAAGATATATTTGTTTTTGGTATTTCCCGCAAAACCATTGGTCTCGATGACTGGAACGACCCACCGTCACCAAGCCGAAACCGGCCCAAACAATGCAGTACTTACTCAGAG
This sequence comes from Pictodentalium vernedei, assembly GCA_031216915.1. Lineage (NCBI taxonomy): Eukaryota > Metazoa > Mollusca > Scaphopoda > Dentaliida > Dentaliidae > Pictodentalium > Pictodentalium vernedei. The sequence continues at coordinate 418,171,670 of CM062293.1, read as the reverse complement.
AGCAAAAAATGAAAATATAAAAAAAATTAAATGGCGATTTTTGTGTACATGTATAGCGCAAGTCGTTTTTTAGCGTTACGTTAGGTAAATGGTAAATGGTGCCCCCACCCCCACGCTTTTTTCACCAATTATGGGTGGTTCTTTCAGAATTTTCCATGAATTGATCTGATCGTCGACGGTATACGATTAAAAGGACATGACGCAGATGACGTGGATCAGGCTCGAAAGTTCAAACCTGATTCGGGTCATCTGCGTTAGGTCATTTTTAACTCCTGCAACATTACCATTGTCAAGTGGTATTATTGTTGTAGACCTGCAAGGTTCTGGGTTGTCTACACTTGAACAATGTGCAAGTGAATGCCGGACATGTGCCGGAATGTTATTTTCAAAAGCCTAAAGTAGGCAGCAGTTTGAACATCATTTTTTGAGCTATAGATAGAAGTATAACTTACTCACTCATCTTGGGAAATGAGTGATTTAAATGGAAGACTAATCCATGTCCGCAAAGTTATTGAGCCTATTGTTACAAAAATAAGCTTGATTATTGTTACAAAAATAAGCTCCAAAATTTACGTTTACTCGCTTTCGTCTGAAAGAAACTTGGATACAAGTAAATTAGTCTTTGTCAGTTGTTTAACTCCTGTAAAAACATACATGTAGTCGACATCTCGTCTCGATACGTGTTTAATTTTTTGAGTTATGCTATATTGTTAACAACACTGAATCATGTGCTTTGTGTGTTATTTTCCTATTTTGTTGTATTTTGTTTTTGCCATTAACTTCTTGTTTTTTTTTTTTGTTTTTTTGAAGTAAACACCAATAAAATAATGAAAAATATTCAGGCTTTTGTTTTTTCCTAAAATGGTTATCCTTTGGGCAGTTATCTGGGGGGCGGGGAGCTCATGTCCGAGTGTCATTTTTTTTTATTTTTTATTTTTTATTTTTATTTTTTTTTGGGGGGGGGGGGGGGGGTGGGGGTGGGGGTGGGGGTGGGGGGGGTCATGTCCAGATGTGCTATAAAGCAGGAGGGGGGGGGGGGGAGACGCATGTCCGGGAGGCAAATGTCTTGGGGATAGGCAAATGTCTTGGGGGAGCCGTCCGGGTGGGGGGGGGGGGGGGATATCCGGACACCGCAGGCGGGGAGGGGGCAGGGCTCATGTCCAGATTTGTTACAAAGTGGTGTGGCAAATGTCTTGGGGGCAGCCGTCCGGGGGGGGGGGGGGGGGGGGGGGGGGCGAATTTCCGGGCACCCTGAAAGTTCAGCTAAATACAGCACTTCAAGTGTAGTTTTTAACAGTTCATTTATTAGTTCATTTATTAGCTTGTACATACTTATGTTTCCACGTGTTTTTCAGGTCCCCTCTCTCATTGTTTTGTTGCGGAAGTTCTCGACTTTCTATGTTTTCACTGTCTTTCTTGACAATAGTTCAAATGCACTTTCAGTTGTTTTTAATTTTTTACATGTTATCCCAGTTCCAACTTGCTTCGCAATACAAATCACCATTGCCCAACGTGAATGATCATTGATCAACCGCATTTTCAATCGTTTTCTAACTTTTTGTGGACGGCATTTCATTTCTCGTCATTATTTACAATACCGGAATCACAATGACCGACACTGATTCTTGAAGGTTTTAGTGGAGGGCTTCACGGAAAATAACGAGAATTGATACACAAGCTTGGAGAAAGTGGTGGTGGGGCATGCTAAGAAAATATATAAAAAACACTTCAACAGAGAAATCATGAAAATATACACGGTTACGACGAACTCACGCAAGTCAAATTCATGTTTTCACACATTGGTAGACATGAGTCTAAGTTTGGAACACCAATGAAAAGATCGCGGTTGAACACCGCATCGGAACAATGTGTCGGTAATTAAACAAAACAGCTACTGAATGCCACACACACAAATCGACTTAATCCCTTATTCATTGAATCCCGGTGTCTGATTTTCGTTCCGGTGTTTCACCGGAAAATATTTACGTAAATCACTCGTCCCGGGGAAGGGTGATTGAGATGCGATACACTTGACGTGTACTGTAGGACTAGAAAAGGTTAAAATGATACCAATACATTTACCAGAAATTTTGCAAAGGCTGTTTTGTTACAAACAACCTAGAATAAGTAGAAGTTATTACTTGGTTAGTTTCATATCAGCCCATGGTAACTTCATATCAGACTGATGCCAAAGATATCTCAGCCAGTGTGAAACTAATCAAGTAATAACCTCTTTATTTATTAAACCAAAACAAATAATTACAAAATGTTCTCAGATCTGGTAGTTTTCTGACAGTGTTATAGTTTCTCGTTCTTTTCACAAACTTTGAAGTATCCTGTTCTCCTATTTCAGCCATCCGAACATCTCAGCCTACCAACTTTGGAAGCTGTGATATTCCGATAGCTGACCTATATCTTCTTGCATTCAGATCAATCTCTACTTGTGACTATGAATCTCAGTTTTTATTGAATTTTCTGTACAGCTCTCTTCTTTTTTCTCTTCCTGCATCTAATCCTCACTGATTGCCATCATTAATTCCTTGTTATTCCAAAACTACGATTCAAACCACTTTTTTCCCTGATTGGGTTCAATGAGTAATAGTTTGATGAATACTGCAGCTTATTTCATTTAGAGGGGGCACGGTGGCTCAGGAGGTAGAGGTGCAGGCTGCAAGCCGAGAGGTCCTCGGTTCGAATCCCACCTGCAGCAACCGCATTGTGTCCTTGGGCAAGACACTTCACCCCCATTGCCCATGTGGGGGCACAATGACGCCGTGTACTAAGGCGTACTGCACGTCGATGGTACGCATGTCTTCAACCAATCTAACCCTGACTGTGCTGCAGTGCGGAGTTACGATGTTGGAGAGCTGGCAGCTGCTCGTCGTTGCTCGGTGGTTCTCTCCGGGTACTCCGGCTTCCTCCACCCGTAAAACTGTCACGGTCATGATTAGCCATTGTGCATAAATATGTGACCTTAAACATCAATAAATAAATAAATAAATAAATTTCATTTAGTTTATCATTAACAGTTTATCCAATGCAGAATATTATTTTTTTCAAACTTTTCAAAATATTTCAACAAAACCATATCATGTGGCCCCTCATTAGAACGAGCTCGTTGAGCTCGTTCCAAGAGGGGTCACATGATATAGTTTTGTTGTAATTTTCTGAAATTAATATTTTTTCAAGTTCCGTATTTGCATATTACGTGGGCACATTCAGTCAATCCATTAGGGAAAGGGTTAAGTCGATTAAATGCCGAGATGAAATTTTCCAACAGTGTTTTAGATCACAGCATTTCAAATCCAAAGTTAAAGAAATTGAAATTTTACCATCACTATAGGTTGTATCATGGATCTGAAAACAATGCATGGGTTCGCAGTGGCTCAATAGTTACTGGTCAGAGCATTGAGTTTCAATCCGAAATGGGCCACGGTTTGATCCTGACCAGCAGTAACTGCATTGTGGCCTTGGACATCGTCACAACTCACAAGCCACTCAATCCCGCTTGCCAATGTGGTGAAAGCACATGGCGCTGTGTACTAAGTTGTACTGCACATCAATGGTGCACTTGCCTTCAACGAATGCTAACCCTGCTTGTGCAGAGTTAGTAAGTTGGGAAGTCCGACATGAGGAGACCATGGCTGCCAACCCCAATTGTTTGTTTGTTGGTGGTTAATGTCACATATTTATGCACTATGGCTAATCGTGACACAACATGGAGATGAAGTCAAGTTTAGACAATCGTTGATCTACATGTCGCAAATTTTAGAGGACTTTCACCCCAAGCATTGGTGACTGGGTCCTATTTTACTAGTAAAGCGGAACTGGTTTACCACAGTAAACAAGTGCTGCTTACTTCCCGGGGTTCCCACAGGGAGCCAACCCCAATAAATGAAAAAAAGTGCACTGATGAAATAATTACCAAAGGCAATTCTAGTATAGGTTCTTGTTATCTGCCTACAGTTGAGTGATGTGGAACAAAAATAAACGGTTGCCTTATTTCTTAACTGATAGGAGTGCTAAATTATTTGGGGGTCATCATAATTTATTATATCTTTGACTGGTTTCAGTCAAACTCCCATAAATAGTAATGAAAGTGTCAATGACACTGCAGCTCAACTTGTCCAAGAAAGGACTGAACTATATAGAAAGATCAAGTAATTCCAATTTGTTCACTCAATTTTCTGTAGAAAAGACATAACACCAAAGCTACATATGAAATCTGAAAAAAATCGGGTGAAGGATGGGAACAGTTGGGTGTACTAATGGAACTGTTGACAATTCATATCTCATATTCAAGATGGACGGTGGCAGCCATCTTTTTCAACAGAATGCAGAAAAATGTGATACCTCCAATCTGGACATCATACCAAAATTACATATGAAATTTGAAATTGATCAGCTGAGAGCCGCGGTCTGCAGGGTGAGCTTAAGGAATTATGGATGGACAGACATACGTACGGATGTAGACTTATGGACAGACGATGGATCACAATCCATCCCAATAGCTCATCATCCTGGATGTCAAGTTGAGATAACAAGGCATGATGGTACAGATTAAATACTGTGCTGACCATGATCGAAAATAAGATCACCTATCAACTTTTCAGATTTTAATTTCAGAGTAACAGCCTTGTAAAGAAGAGGCTTGCATCGCAAACCTCTCGCTGCTGAATTTCTAAAATGAAAGAATAGCTAACTTTTTTTGTACAATCGGCTTATCGGGATGCTTGTCTGCCTTACAAGTTACATTGTTATAATAGTACTTAATTGGAGCGTGGGAATCCCGCGCATCACATTGTAAGTACAGTGGAACTCTGTTAATTGAATAGTCACTTTGCCAATGAAAATTATCCAATTAACAGGAGTATTCAATTAACAGGGATATGTCACTTTCCTGTATTCTAGAGATAAACTTAGCATTTATTCTATTACATCTTGTTTGACAGAGCTCCATGAGCTCTGTCAAACAAAATATAATAGATCAAATGCCTGTATTGGATGTACTGAGGCCAAGTAGGTCTATAAACTAAGGAAAATTGAGGAGAGTCAGGGTAATTTCTCGACAGGTTACAAGATTTTTTTATCCAATTAACAGGTGTTTACTCTGTAACCTATATTCGATTAACAGGTCAAATTTGTACTGGAAGTACGGTAAATGGTTTTGTGTTGGGAAATTATATTCAATAAATAGGGATATACAATTAAATGGCACAGAGAAAACACTGGAACTCAGTGGATGATTTGTCAATGTTGCATTGATTCGCAATAATTCATGACCGATACACTTTGAGTGTAAAAGACTAACATTAGAATTGAATGCAACATTTTTAATAATGAGATGTGTGTGGCAATTTTTCCACTGTGTAACGGAATATAGCACAATTTTTCAGTCACAATATTAATACCTTGAAGTGAATATAACCAAAATAGCATACAAGTTTTTTGCATTGAAAATTCCAGGTGCAATTGCACTCCCAAGCAATTTGAGGAGGGCAATTGTTTTGCACTCCTTGATTTTCTAGATTGCCAGGCCTGAATATGTATAGTAATTTGGTAAAACAAGTGATTTCACAAAAATTGTTTCACACTGCTTCCAATTTGGATTGATGTCGACACTGGATCACAATTCGAGGACAGCAATCCCGATTAGCACGCCCCAAACCTCAATCTCTTCGAGTGGGGTATGATTGTAATAGCTCCTTGAGAAATTTATAATAGGCAGGTTTAAAATAGAAAGCAATGTTCAAGCCAGAAAATAAGCAGACTGACATCTGCAAAATGAGGTCCCCAGAGGGTAGCATCACTAAATTTACCCTCTGTGAACATCAATCTGAATTAGGGTCTCAAAACTAAACAGAAGGTACCCAGGGGATAAATTGGCCAACTGTATGGGATAGCATCATCAAATTCACCCTCTGGGGACCTCATTCTGCAAATGTCAGACTGCTTATTTTCTGGTCTGGCAATGTTGTACAGTACGGTCGACGTGGACTGGTCAAATCCACACGTGGGCAGCAATGTCCACACATTCGTTTACCAGGTAATAAAAATCACCACCAGCAAAATTTAAATTAATGAAGCACCAGGTTGTTTGTACCTGGTTCTTCATTAATTAAATTTTTGATGATTATACCTCTCAGTAGAATTTGGAATCTAATATTATTGCGTCTGTGAAAATATTGCCCACACGTGGAAAGAGACCAGTCCATGGCGGTCATACTGTATATGCATTGCCGACTCCCCCAAATAAAACCCCAAAATTACATGGTGACCACCATCAAAAAAAAGCCAGACATTTCTTCTTCATGTATGTTGCTAAACAGATTTTGATAACATGTTTTGACATTACAATGATTACACACTTATAACCACTTAAAATTTCATGGTGATAAAATTCAGTAAAAAAAATCGATTGAGCAATTTGTGCAGGGTAGTCATACATGGAATAAAATGCTTTGTTATGAGGACCATGGTACTGATATTACAAATACACAATTATCTGATCAATACAGCAGCTTGTAAATGGGAGCAGAAATATTAATAATATCACTGAACTTTAAATAAGGAAAACCATTCTTTACAACTGTCCTGTAAACCGATGCAAAAGCTGTAGCTACTTCATCAAAAACAGGAAAATAGTCTTCTCAAGCACTACTTCTCAACAGAAATTTGGGAGAGCATGATGAATGCAATTTATTGTATGTAAGAGTTTAATCCTTAAGTCCCAATACAGGCCCAAACCGCCACCTTTGCATTGCTTTGAAAAAGACACACCCCCCCCCCCCCCCCACCCCTGAGTCGGTGAGGAATTTATTTTGGCAGTGTTGTTACATCATTGTTAGCCATCTTCTGCTGTGTACATGTATGTAGGATAGTTATTATCATAAAATTAATTTGAAGTTTTAAGGGTTAACCCTTTACCCAATGCAGATGATTTCAAAATTTATTATTTTAAATATAATTTTTCAAAACATTTCTACAAAACCATATCATGTGACCCCTCATTGGAACGAACTCAATGACCTCGTTCCAATGAGGGGTCACATGATATGGTTTTGTTGAAAAATATTTTGAAAAATTTAATTTTTTCAACTGCTCAATTTGTATAATACACAGGCAGATGCAGGCGCTAGGTAAAGGGTTAAGGCCACTTTCATCAATTTTGGTAATATCATGACCAGAATAAAAGTATAAAGTCAAAGTTAACAAATAGTTTAAACTTATACAATGGAACCATGTTATTTGAATAGCCACTTTTCCAACGCAAATTATTCAATTAACAGTATTCAATTAACAGGGATTGTGTCACTTTCCTGTATTCTAGAGATAAACTTACCATGAGCTCCGCAAACAAGATATAATAGATTAAATGCCTGTATTGGATGTACTGAGGCCTAACAGGTCTATAAACAAAGAAAAACTGGGGACAGTCAAGGTAATTTCTCGACAGGTTACAAGATTTTTTATTCAATTAACAGGAGTTTACTCTATAACCTATATTGAATTAACAGGTCAAATTTGTACTGGAGGTATGGTAAATGGTTTTGTGTTAGGATATTATATTTAATTAACAGCGTTATTCAGTTAGGAGATATTCAATTAAGTGGGCTCAACTATATTGCATAAACTTACAACCCAGACACCGTTTACCAGGTCCTGTTATACCAGCAAAAGTGAACTTTTTCACCGTAGTGCTCAAGAACTGCTCCACCCACTCAGGAAATTTTAAATGGAAATCGTACTTTCTTGCCACCTCAGCCTAAGTCAAGACATTCAATATGCTATATCCAATGGCAAAATTTTGTTTACGAGAAGCAGGAATGTGAGGTGATGTGAAATTCAAACACTTCTTTATTTGACTATCGGATATTTAAAAACACTTTCAACAGTCAGTGTCATATAACGTCAAGAGATTTATACGAAGTGCAAGGAAACTCTGCCTCCCATAAAGAATGTTGTATACCAAAGAACAAAAGATTCAGACTGGTGAAACACACGCCCACACGCAACTTCACAAAAAATGGCCTGAGAAACAGATCTATTTTTGGGGCCTTAACCCTTTACCCAATGCAGACGATATCAACATTTATTACTTTAAATACCATTTTTTTAATTTTTTCAAAACATTTCAACAAAACCATATCATGTGACCCCTCATAGGAACGAGCTCAATGAGCTCGTTCCAATGAGGGGGTCACATGGTATGGTTTTGTTGAAATGGTTTGAAAATTTTTATTTTTTCAACTGCTCAATTTGCATATTACGCGGGCGGATGCGGGCGATTCGTTAGGTAAAGGCTTAAGGTAACATATTTCTGCAAAATAGCTAATTGTGACCGCAATATGGGTATAAAGTAAAATCCAGCCAATTGTTTATACCCATGTATAACAGGTCAAAATTGAGGGAGTGTGATGGCTCAGTGGTTATGACAATGAACTTCCAACTGAAAGGTCTACGGTTCGATCTCCATCAGGAATTGCTGTGTAGTATCTTTTGTTAAGGCATTCCATCCTGACTGCCCAAATTGGGGCACGGTGGCACTGTATACTAAGGCAGTCCTGGTAATTCATCCTAGTTTCCTCGTCAAAAAAATTGCTGTGGAAAACTAGTGCTTCTACGGCAATTGCTGTGAAGCCTGTTCGATTGCGTAAAAATCATCAGGGGGCAGGGCATAGTCTCAATTGCCATGTATGTGTATATACAGAATGCAGTGAAGTGAAAAGTTCCAAGTAACTTTAACACGTGAAAGTAGTTCGAGATACATGAGTATATAATCACAGTCAATGTGCAGAATCTTTCACTCAGTCATGAACCATGTCAGTGTTGAGAAAAAATCTTGGATGTAAGCAGGCGACTTGCTCAATATGTATAGTATGAGTGAAAATCAGATGCAGCATAACCACAAACTAAGTATCTCACTGCTTCTATGTTGACACCAGAATCTGACATCAGTTTCTGGAAAGCTCTGTAAGAGCTTTCCCGAATCTGATCTCAGATTCTGGTGTTATCAACATAGAAGAAGCAGAACACATAGTTTCTAGTGGTTATACTGCAACTTGTACTGTAAATTGTAAGATTAGTAATACAGCATAGTACAACCCACAAGGTTTGATTCCTTGTGTAACCTGGAAGTTGTACAATTTCTGCCACCACAAGGTTTTCTGAAGAAGCCATACTCCGCAGTATTTTTGCTGTGGATATTTTTTGTTTCCTCGGCATTTTCCTTGACACTGATGATTGCTGAGGGTGAATTACCAGGGCTGCTAAGGTGTACTTCACACTGATGGTGCACATATGTTCAACCAATACTTGTGTCGAGCTAGTACGTTGGGGAGTCTTGAAAGTTACCAATCTCTACTTGGAAGTTCTTTCAGAGTACTCTGGCTTTCTCCACCCAAAAACTATCTGACACGAGGCGACCCTGGCTGTCAAAAATAAAAAATAGGCCGACAGATGTGTACCCATACGCGCAATTAGTAGAAAGCTGTATGACGGAGGGCCACCACGGATGCTGACATAATGTACACCATACAAGGTATGGGTACAAAAAGAAATGGATTGGAGGTCACAGGGTTCATACACTTCTAAGGGAGAAAAATTCCATAACTTTTCCAAAACTTTTCAAGGACTTTCCACACATTTCCAAGACCACCGGCAAGAAACTTTCCATACCTTTTCCATACCCCAGTGTCCATAAAATTTCGGCTTTTAAAACATCAGACTTGACAACAGAAGATATTATCTTGGATGCGTCACTATTATTATTGCTTGCACATTCAGTTTTTTTCGTTTGATAGCTCATAAAAGAGTTGACTGTTTTTCTTGGATGTAGTTGCCTCCAAATGTTTTTTTTCCGTTCGAATGACTGACAAGTGCAGCTTCTCCCATATTGGCAATGTCAATCGATTTCGCACATGGAATGCATCTGGGTTTCAGTTTATTAACATCTTTTTGTATCCAGCCACAAAACTTTGATTCCGATAGCCACTTTTCTCTGAATAAACAATTGCAAGGCATGTTTTGCGATATATTTACAGATCTGCAAAAATGAGGTCATCCGCCGGTGTTTCTAAAGTGTCTTGATACTTTACATCCGTCGGTGTTTCTAAAATGTCCCGATAAATGCAAATAAAGACCGGCCAAATAGCAGATGTTCGTGAATTTCGACGACGCATCGAGGTTTTCATTTTTTTTTGGAAACAATATTCGGATTTTCGAAACAAATGATCGATTCCATAACTTTTTCATACACACCTCTTCTGTGTTCAGTTTTCTCCAAGACTTTTTCCAAACCAGCTCAAAAAAGGTGCCGTTCTCCAGACTTTTCCAGGGTATGGAAATTTTTTTCTAATTTCCAAAACTTTTCCAGGATTCCAGACCCGCATGCGAACCCTGGAGGAGTGTCTAATTTGATGGATAAAGGGTTAATATCTCCGGATCAAATTATCAGATTTACATAAAAAACTATACAGCACAGCACATCAGTAACCTGAATAAATATATAAAGTAACATGACAATCGGATTGATATTTTTTGAGTTATCTCATGCCAAAGGGATTGGAGGAATTTTCAATTTGAAGGATAAAGGGGGTTAATATCTCCGGATCAAATTATCAGATTTACACGAAAAACTATACAGCTCAGCACATCAGTAACCTGAACACAAATATAAAGTAACTTGACAATCCAACCAATATTTTTCAAGTTATCGAATGCCAAAGGGATTGGAGGAATTTTCAATTTGAAGGATAAAGGGTTAATATCTCAGGATTAAATTATCAGATTTACACCAAAAACTATACAGCTTGGCACATCAGTAACCTGAACACAAATATAAAGTAACTAGACAATCCAAGCAATATTTTTCAAGTTATCGAATGCCAAAGGGATTGGAGGAATTTTCAATTTGAAGGATAAAGGGTTAATATCTCAGGATCAAATTATCCGATTTACACCAAAAACTATACAGCTCGGCACATCAGTAACCTGAACACTAATATAAAGTAACTTGACAATCCAAGCAATATTTTTCAAGTTATCGATTGCCAAAGGGATTGGAGAAATTTTCAATTTGAAGGATAGAGGGTTAATATCTCAGGATCAAAATAACAGATTTACACCAAAAACTATACAGCTCGGCACATCAGTAACCTGAACACAAATATAAAGTAACTTGACAATCCAAGCAATATTTTTCAAGTTATCGAATGCCAAAGAGATTGGAGGAATTTTCAATTTGAAGGATAAAGGGTTAATATCTCGGGATTAAATCATCAGATTTACAATCAAAACTATACAGCTCGGCAAATCAGTAACCTGAACACAAATATAAAGTAACTAGACAATCCAAGCAATATTTTTCAAGTTATCGAATGTCAAAGGGATTGGAGGAATTTTCAATTTGAAGGATAAAGGGTTAAAATTTCAGGATCAAATTATCTGATTTACACCAAAAACTATACAACTCGGCAAATCAGTAACCTGAACACAAATAAAATATAAATTAACTTGACAATCCAAGCAATATTTTTCAAGTTATCGAATGACAAAGTAATGGATACGGACGCCAGACGGACAGACAAGGGATGGACGAACGACGGATGGTCACACCGGATGCCGGCATTATGTGTACCATACACAGTATGGGTACACATAAAAAGGAGTGTTAAATTAAGCATTTAATCCGCGGAGACTGCCGAGAAAGAAGAGTGATCGATCTCCCTCGCCATCACTCTCCTAAATGTTTCACCAGGGGAGCAATTAATCACTCACCTTCATGTGTGTGGAAATAATGTCCACACATCAAGTTATATATTGCATTTCAATCACCTGTTTCCTGACCCAACTAGGAGATGATACATGTACTTGCACAACATTTGTCTCATGTAATTAAAATCTTTCATTTTTTGCCTAAAACAAGCAATAAGCTTTCTTAATGAGGGTCATAAGCTATGTTTTTAGAACAAAAATGGGGGCACGGTGGCTAGAGTAGGTAGAGGTGCAGGCTGCAAGCCGAGAGGGCCTCGGTTCGAATCCTACCTGTAACAACTGCCTGGCAAGACACTTCACCCCCATTGCTCATGTGGGGGCACGGTGGCATTGGTTACTAAAGCGTACTGCATGTCGATGGTGCACTTGTCTTCAACCAATGCTAACCCTGCTCATGTGGAGTCAGTATGTTGTGGAGCTGACAGTTGCTCGCCATTGCTTGGTGGTTCTCTCTGGGTACTCTGGCTTCCTCTGCCCGTAAAACTGTAGTGGCCATGATTAGCCATTGAGTAGAAATATGTGCCCTTAAAAACCAGTAAATAAATAAATAAATAAATAAAGTGTCAATGACACTGTAGCTCAACTTGTGTAAGACGTGTACATGTATAGTATGTGACACAGCAATGACACACATCTAGGTAATGACCTGATAACAAAGGTACATGTAAATAAAGTATTGTAAAGGGTCTGTATATATATACTGACCACAGCCTGTAACAAATGTACAGGTAAAGTATTGTAAAGGTGGGTGACAGTTAGATGCTAACTAGAAAAGAAATCTCCAAGGGATTAATGTTACAATGGGGATCCTTGTATGGTGCACCATAAGCCAAATGTTTGCAATTGTTTTGGCTCGTTTGAATTAAACCCTTCTAAGGTTGATTCATACTAATTAATAAATATTTTGTTCAGTCCTTCTTAAAATATAGGTATTTGAATTTTTTATCTTTTGCTCATAGGGTTCCCACAGGTGATGTTTTATTTTTCTCATTGGAAATAGAAAATCGGGTTGTGCTAATGTTTACCCTCCCCAAACAACACCAAATATTAACACAGGAACTTGATTTCAACACCATTGAATATACATATACTAGGGATGCTGAACTCAAGAAACATTATTTTGTCTGGTGTTTTTGGAAAAGATTTTTAATTATCTCCCTTTTTGAGTCCCCGAGTGGGTCTGACTGAACCCAAAAATATTTGTTCTCATACCACAGTGATAACGAAGGCACCCAATAAATTTATAGCAAACATTACTGACATAAAAAATCTTCTTTACAGGTCCTGTACAAAAAATGTAATACACAAATATGACTGCCGCCAAGCATTTTGAATTTTTGCCCAAAAGCACACGTTACCATCCCATGATGATAATGTAGGCCTAGAAGTTCTGTACAAAAAACTGATTGCACCTAATTTTGGTATAAAATGGCCAGTGGCAGTCATCTTGAATTTCTGACCACACCCCAAAACACTTGTTCTCGTCCCAAGGTGATAACAAAGGTACAAAAAAAGTTTCGTGAAAATCGGTTCATAAATACAGCCTCTAGCTGAGCTGTATTGATATGTGTACTTACTGTGTATAAATAAGTAGCACTGAATAAATCAAAGTTCACCTAATTTCCATAATTTCTGCATGAGAAAAAACCCTGTATTATATGTGATGTATTCCATGTTACTAAACATTCATACAAACATTTACTCAAATCAGAACTTTCATTCAGAAGTTCTGCACAAAAAACTGATTGTACAAAATGGCTGCTGGTGGCCATCTTGAATTTCACACTGCACCCAAAAACACTCATTCTCGTCCCATGGTGATAACAAAGGTACCCAAGAAGTTTTGTAAAGATTGGTTCATAAATATGCCCTCTAGCCCGAGCCATATTGAATTGCTGACGGACGGACAGACAGATGACGGGCCATGGCATAACCTCAAATTTGACTACGTCAAAGTTGAGTTAAAAATGTGAAAATAACCAGTTTGTACGGTCATTAATGTGTATAGTCTTGGCCAGTTTTAGCTGTCAGGTTAGGTAAGGGGTTAAAATCACTCTCCCTAATTTTTCACTCTCAGTCAAAATGAGGAGTGATTATTCACTCGCCTGCATTCTCTTCCCAGCAGTTACAGAATCTATAACATCTTGTTTGACAGAGCTCATGGAGCTCTGTCAAACGTTAAATAATTGATTAAATGTCCATACTGGATGTACATGTACTGGAGCCAAATAAGACCTTAACAAGAGCGACATGAAGCATGGCATATGCGCCCGACGATGTCATAATACTGAATTGGCTGGCTCGGCCAAAATCAAAAGAAAGCATTGCCCAGTCATCCACAAGTAACCCCTAAAATTATGATTTGATCTAATAAGCGGCTCTTTAGTTACTGGATGGAAACCAAATGTTTACGGACAGACAGTTGGGAGGATATGGTGAAAACAATGCCTCGAGAGGGTCGGAGGCATAAAAAATGGGGAGATGGTTTGGTGTTTGAAAATTATATGCAATTAAACAGGTTAGTCAACAAAGAGATGTCCAATAAAGTGGGCTCTACTGTGCATGCATTGCTACCCGATAAGTCTAGACATTACTATTGATTTCTTAAGGACACAAAGGCCACTTATATTTTTTTTTTGTTACTAATGGTACAGACAGGCAGTACATGTATATAATTTGCAACATTATTTTGTCTATGAAGATGAATAATCAAAATCAATTACATCATGTTCAACATAACTCACCCAGAAAGAGTACGAAAAAGAAAGAAGGTTCATAAGGATTTAATTTGCCAAGATCTGCATCACAGCTTGCTAGCTAAAACTGAACACATGCACACAAGATTAAAAATGATAAGCAAATCTATACACAGAATAAACTAGCTTAGTTCAAAAGTGCATGTAACATTGTTACTGAATAAATCCAAAGGAATAAATTTGAATTGGCAGGCGTTTTAAGTGCCATCGCAGTGATAAATCAATTTATTGCATATTGTGCAAACTTTGTGTTAGTAATTCTGTCACCAGACATACACTTCAAGTCAAAATATGCTGGAGAACAAAAGGAATATTTCTTCCACCATTAATACCAGGAGTCACAATCTGGTCAAAATTATATTTCTTATATTTTCCTCTCCACAACAGATTCTTTCCCGCTGAATGAAAAAGCATGAACCTTGTTTGATTTCGGAGGAGGGAGGGGGGATGTGCAGTATCAGTGACGCATGGGAAAGACGCGCGATCGCTCTCGCGCACCATCGCATTTAAAGTACAATTCCAAACAATTTCCTTTTCGTTGTTATCAACATGACACACGGTAGTTCTCTTATACATCCACACACAACACGCTAACATGACACACAGTAGTTCTCTTATACATCCACACACAACAAGCTAACAGTAAGAGGGTTGTACATTGACAACTCGCCCAGACCTTACTCCTGCCAGAAAACGAATACGCATAATCAAATATAAAAAAATGGTCATTTTGAGATCGGAAAATCGTTTTAATACTTCCGTATTTATTTTTATCAAAGACATGCGGAATGATGCCCGGTTCCTTATTTTCATTTATACACGTGACACCTATCGCTCCAATTCACCAGTGACACAAATTAATGCGCCTGATTAATGCGGAATTTATGCATCCATTTTCCACGATTTTAATAATCTGCCATTTAAAATCCACAACTAATTTTAGTGGGTTACAAATATTTTCACCGTCAAAATTTCCATCTTTGTTCAGTTGTATTCATACATTCGTTTCAAAGTCTGACGCTTGTCAATGGAAATTGCAAAATAAATTTTTGTACCTGCCATAATATACAGTTCACTTCAGATTACCTAGATCTTACAAGATAAAAGTTCATTTCAGGAATTCTGGTAATACATTTAATAAACAAACACTCTGAACCACAGGCAAACAATAACATTAACTTAACTTTAGAAATACACTTTGAATGCACACTTCAACAGTATTAAAAAAATGAAGATAAACATTGAATCAAAATCACTCTCCTCACATTTTTCATTCTCACAAACTTTATTTGAGGTGAGCAATTTTCCACTCACCTCCATTTTGCTCCCATTCGTCACTGCAGTATACCTTTGTACACAGCACCATGGTTCAATCAGTCCCCCATGTGGTCGACCAGCATTAAGTGTCTTATCCAAGGACACACTGCAGTTACTGCTGGTAACGATGGAACAGTCAACCATTCGGTCTAATGTCCTAACCACTAAGTTACCATTTTCACAAAAAAACGGAGATACTATTTTCACTTATTTTTGGGGATTCAATTATTTTACAATATTGTATTTATAAATCTTGATCTACCAGTAAACAGTGCTCAAAATAACTTTTTTTCATTGCGTAGCAAAGTGCTACAAATTTTCCAAAAATGAATAGCATTTTATAAAAATTACATAGATATTTTTGTATTTCGAGTTATGTTTTGCTGTTTTGTATGGAATTCTCCTGAGTAGATAGAATAGTTTCCATCCATTTGTCCATTTGTGGGCATTTACAAATGATCTGCAACACATGAAACATTTACTATGTTTTTTTTTAACTGAACTGCCTTTAAGGGTTTCATGGACTTGGATATTTTCAAATAGCGTTTTAATGTACATTTTATGCAAAATGTTGTAAAAACAGGAAGAATTTAAACCAATTCATCTTACATATGAAGTTGCTAATGATGCTTGATGGAAGTTAATCTGAGTTATGCCTGGAATGTTCCACAATCAGAAGTAAAGCATCAGTGAATTGGTTTTCAAATTTTCATTTACATTTTGCGATACAAGATAATCAACTGCAGCCTAACAGGCTGCAGTTGATTATTTTGTATCACAAAATGCTATACATAATTGAACATTGTGTAGCTTTTTGCAAGTTTTGCATAGCAAAAAAACGACGCGACATCGCTTATTTTGAACCCTGCCAGTAAAACCTGTTTTGCGCCCTGTCATCGCAATCTGATTGAGAATACAATACGGTTGTCGTGGAGTGGTCACTTTCTACGGGTGGACAATATTTCCAAGGACGCAATAATATTACAATCCAAACACCAAGAACAGGAATAATCAACAAAAATTTAATTAATGAAGCACAGAGTACAACTTGGTGCTTCATTAATTAAAATTTTACTGAGGAGTTTTATTACTTGGTAAGCGCATACCTGGACATTACTGCCCATGTGCGGATTTCGACCAGTCCACGGAGACTGTACTGTAGTACAGCTTTTGTGACCACAGTACAGTTAAAACTAGAAGTCCTGTCACAAACTGTGCGCTTATCTAGGCTTAATTGCACGTATGAATCGCGCACAATTGCCATATCGAATGGCACCCAAAGCACGGCGGGTTCTCCAGGTTATTCATAGCAAAGACAGGCAATGTTTCTGCCAATGGACCTCCGGGTTACCCGGAGGTCCATTGGCTGAAACATTGCTTGTGCACAGGCCATATGTACAGAATCTGATAGCCTTATTGTGGTCATAACGTGCAGATCAACGTGCTATTTGTACGCATTTCACGACAGGACTGTACTGTACAGACATGTTAACCTTCCAAAATTTTTTGCAGGGAGATTGAAGAAAATTTTCAGGGAGATGACATGATTTTCAGGGAGATTTTTTTTTGCGTGTAGAAACCATGTGTGGATCGATCAATTTTAAATATAAATTAATACCAAATACCCCCTCTACTGTACTACTGTACTGCAACAAGGAATCACCAACTTTGCTGCTAACAATTGTGTATAATTGATACCATTTAGGGTGTCAGGGTTGTATTGGTTAAGCACTTTGAAGAACCAGAATGAAACATACAAGCAAAGCTGATCGTTGCTCCCCCAATATGATCCCAAAGGTAAGGCATGAAAGTGATAGTTTGCAATACAATGGAGATACACTCAAGCAAATACTGCTTTCAAAATTTCATTGAAAGAAGATTGTGTACGGCCCTGTACATACTTTACTGTGTATGTCATGAGAGGTGAACGATCTGTGACAGTGAAGTTATTACCTTGGGTGAAGGTCATGACAAATTCAATTCAAGAACAACCACGGCGGGGAAGTGAAAATGACACACTTCTGTCAGCAGCAACCATTAGATGAAGCATGAACAAGATCCGTCCACTTTACCCAATTTTTCTGAATCAGACAACATTTAAATAAACAAATGGTCTCCAACCTTGTCCTAAAGATTTATGAAATCTGGTCAAGGTTAAGACACACGATTGAATCAATCAGGCCTGGCATTCTGAAAAATGCAGGAGTGCAAAAAATCGCTCTCCTCAATCAGCTTAGGAGAGCAATTAGCTTTACACAGCATTTTAAGTATCCAGTTGAACGAACTCATTGAAACTGAAACCAACAGACTACATCAGTGATTTTATTAACTTTACTAAGGTAAAGCGAAATCTCTTAGACATTTAGATGTCTCCGTCAACAACCGAACACACACTTGACAAGACCTGTGTGTGTACCAGACCTGTACCCCCTGGGGGTTGAAGGTGGTAGTGGTAGGCATATGACTTTCTTGGACAACGGGTCTGCTTGAATCTACAGTCAGATCCTGGTGCAAGTGCTTCAAGTGACAGGATAGTAGTAATGGTAGTATATTATAGTGTCAATATTCCTTGAATAATTACCCCTCAAACTGTGATGTCAGTTGTTGAACTTGAAACTGACAGAAACAAAAATATTGCTGTGACCCATTTTGCTTCAAATGATTGCAACTGTGTTTGGGTATGGTTGCAGCCATTACCTTTTACCACTAAACCACTTTCAAAAGGAAATTACGTGATGTTATGTGACTTCGAAGTTAAATTACATTTTTGCTTTACAACAAAAATTTAATGTGAGCATAATACATGTAATCTCAATCATCCCAGACCAAAATATTTAGGAGGGCAATTTTTCGCTCTCCTTAATTCTTTCAGGAGGGCAGTAAGGAGAGCTAAAAAATCGCTCTCCTGAAATTGCCAAGCCTGATCAACCACTGTGTGGAGTATGAACAGGATCAGCCAGAGTAATTTTTGTTGGGACCAGATAAATTTAGATTGGAAGAACAAACAAACGGACAGTATTTGACCTTGATCTTTCAGCTATGATCTTGCATCAAGGTAATAACACACCATGGAGTAATACATGTAAGTTCCCATTGGGTGAAGTATGAAGGAAATCAATCCACTGAATTGTTTTCTATGGAATGGACCATATCAGAATGGAGGAACAAACGCAAACGACCTATATATTATTTATTTATTGGTGTTTAAGGTCACATATTTCTGCGACCTTGTCCTTGGAACTATAGGTCACAACAGGCTCATTGATCATAAACACAAGGTTCACACAATTTTATGAACAAAATTCCCTAACTTTTCCATGACCTGTTACCAATTTCAATTACCTGGAAACAGGTTCACAGCCAGGATCCTATATTAGCGGGTGCCTATAGTGTTTGTTTTTTTCTTTTCGGGGTGAGGGGAATGGAAAGTATGATATTTGGAAGGCTGTTGTGAGACTGTGAGGGCAAGGTTGTGGTACCCCCTTGGGTCATAAGTAATCATTGTGTGATGTACATTGAACTCGATCAGACAACTGTATAATTTTTTGTGTACTGGACAAAGTTAGAACAAACAGATGCATGGATTGGAAAAACGGCTGCAAAATGCTCCTCAAAAAATTTTCAGGGAACATAACAAAACACCATTTATTAAGCTGCACTTTCCAAGACTATAACAGTTACCTTGGTAGTCAGGTTAATAGCTTTTCCCATGTTTGGAAGGGCAGGGAGCACAAACCAAACAATTTTCAAACAAAAAGTAGCAATGTAAAGCTGGAAAGGTATTTTGAAGGTATTATGAATAGGCCCCACAAAGTAGATTTTCTGTTCCTCGGGTCATTTTTTGTAAAATTGCATTCGGGTGAGCGTTTTTTTATTTTATTTTTTATTTTTGTAATTATTGCTTTCCATCAAAAGTTTATGTTCCTAGTTTGTTTTAGGCCTCATAATCTACAGAATAGCATGGGTGATGGTGTATTTTGTCCTTTGAGTGCAAGAAGGCTAAAGCATTGCAAAGCCTTGTTGCACTCAAGGGAAAAATTTTATCAATTTTATTAACTTGAGTAAAATATTATACATAAACCATTTATTTTTTATTTTTTTAAGTTTGCATTGGTTATAAAAAGTGAGCATGAGGCAGCCAAGAGGACCATGTGGGTGGGCCGGAGAAACAGATTTTAAATTTTTCTAGGCCTTATGTAAGTTTGGTAAATATCCAAAATGACTTTCAACAAGAGCGCACGTATTGCTGAAGCAATACTATGTCCCCTACCGGACTAATGAGCATTAATAATTATACAAATGTTAAAACCTAGATGTGGTCAGCATGAATTCCGATGAAGCATTTCCAAAAAAAAGTAAAGAAAACTGATATTTTTGTGCTTTTCCATGTTTCCAAGGGCCATAACTCACACAAGAATAATGCAATCAGCATGAAACTCAAACTTGATCTGTAAGTCATCATTCTATAGTAGGTTACCAAGAATGAAATCATTCGGTTGAAGCATTTCCAAAAAAAAGTCCGGAAAACTAAAGTATGACTGACAGACTGACGGATGGACAGAGTGCAAATGAAACTTGATCTGTAAGTCATCGTTCTATAGTAGGTTACCAAAAATGAAATCATTCCGTTGAAGCGTTTCCCCAAAAAAGTCTGGAAAACTAAAGTATGACTGACAGACTGACTGACAGACTGACGGATGGATGGATGGACAGAGTGTAAATGAAACTTGATCTGTAAGTCATCGTTCTATACAGTACAGTCGCCGTGGACTGGTCGTAATCCACGCGTGGGCAGTAATATCCACGCATGCGTTCACTAGATAATAAAAATCATCATCACCAAAATTTTAATTAATGAAGCACCGAGTCGTAGCCGGTACTCCATTAATTAAATTTTTGATGAGTATTCCTATTAGTGTTTGAAAGCTAATATTATTGTGTCCGTGGAAATATTATCCACCCGTGGAAAGTGTCCAGTCCACGGCGACTGTACTGTAGTAGGTTACCAAAAATGAAATCATTCCGTTGAAGCGTTTCCAGAAATTATCCGGAAAACTGATATTTTGGTGCTTTTCCATATTTCCAAGGGCCATAACTCACACAAGAATAAGACAATCAGCTTGAACCTCACACTTGATCTGTAAGTCATCGTTCTATAGTAGGCTACCAAAAATGAAATCATTCCGTTGAAGCGTTTCAAAAAAAAGTCCGGAAAACTGATATTTTGGCGCTTTTCCATATTTCCAAGAGCCATAACTCACACAAGAATAATGCAATCAGCATGAAACTCAAACTTGATCTGTAGGTCATCGTTCTATAGTAGTTTACAAATGATAGAGTCAATGACTCTGTAGCTCAACTTGGATATGACAGGAATTAGTACTTGCTGTGACCAAGACAACTGAATAATGAATATGACAGGAATTAGTATTTGTTTTGGCCCAGTCAACAATAATAAAAGAATTACAAGGTGACTGTAATGGACTACAGATTAAGACCAATCATTGTAGATTATTATTTTTGTGTGGAAATTTTCGGTCCCAAACAAAATATTTTCAGACTAAAATTTTTTCTTCTTCTTCTTAAAATTACAAAAAACTAATTTCCGGATTTTGGTCCAAAATTTTCTAAGTCCCACCCGGACCCCTAATTTGCATAATTTATTCACGAGAAAAACTCTGTATTATATGTAATGTATCCCATGGTACTAAACATTCATACAAAAATTTATTCAAATCAGATCTTTCATTTGGAAGTTCGGCGCAAAAATCTGATTGCACTTAATTTTGAACAAAATGGCTGCTAGCGGCCATCTTGAATTTCAGACTGGACCCAAAAACACTCCTTCTCGTCCCACAGTGATAACAAAGGTACCCAAGAAGTTTCGTGAAGATCGGTTCATAAATACGGCCTCTAGCCCGAGCCGTATTGGGATTTGCACTCACAGTGCTGAAAGTAACACTAAATAAATCAAAGTTAGCCTAATTTGCATAATTTACGCACAAGAAAAAAACCTGTAATATATGTAATGTATCCCATGGTACTAAACATTCATACAAAAAATTATTCAAATCAGAGCTTTCATATGGAAGTTCTGTACAAAAAAACAGATTTCGGCATCGTCGGTACAAAATGGCTGCTGGCAGCCATCTGGAATTTGGGACTTCACCCAAAAACACTCGTTCTCGTCCCACGGTCATAACAAAGGTACCCAAGAAGTTTCGTAAAGATTGGTTCATAAATACGGCCTCTAGCCCGAGCCATAGCAGCTTGGCACTTACAGCTCTGAAAGTAACACTAAATAAATCGAAGTCAGTCTAATTTGCATAATTTACGCACGAGAAAAAAACCTGTATTATATGTGATGTATCCCATGGTACTAAACATTTATACAAAACTTTATTCAAATCAGAACTTTCATACAGAAGTTCTGTACAAAAAACTGATTTTTGCATCATCGGTACAAAATGGCCGCTGGCAGCCATCTTGAATTTCGGACCACACCTAAAAACACTCGTTCCCGTCCCAGGGTCATAACAAAGGTACACAAGAAGTTTCGTAAAGATCGGTTCATAAATACGACCTCTAGCCCGAGCCATAGCCAATTGTTGACGTACGGATGGACGGACGGACGGACGGACAGACGGGCCATGACAATAGCTGAGCTAAAAATGAAATCATTCCATTGAAGCATTTCCAAAAAAAAACTTCGGAAAACTGATATTTTTGTACTTTTCCATATTTCCAAGGGCCGTAACTCACACAAGAATAATGCAATCAGCATGAAACTCAAACTTGATCTGTAAGTCATCGTTCTATAGTAGTCTACCAAAAATGAAATCATTCCGTTCAAGCGTTTCCAAAAAAAACTCTGGAAAACTGATATTTTGGTGCTTTTTTTTCATATTTCCAAGGGCCGTAACTCACACAAGAATAATGCAATCAGCATGAAACTCAAACTTCATATGTAAGTCATCGTTCTCTAGTAGTTTACCAAAAATGAAATCATTCCGTTGAAGCGTTTCCAAAAAAACTCCGGAAAACTAAAGTGTGACTGACAGACCTACAGACTGACGGATGGACAGAGTGCAAACCTATCTAGAGTCCCCTCCAGCGATGCCGGTAGGGGACTAAAAAGTCAATGTCTGAAAGTCATAATTTCCTTTCCTTTAGAGTGGCTCATAGGAATCATTTTTCTGTCTTTCAAGAGGAAATGGACTATTATTTTAGAAAAAATAAATGCAATCAACTGTAAAACTTTCAGACAAAATAGGATTTAAGGCATTCCCCATGCCCTATCCACGCCTCTGTATCTTGAGTTATGTACACATAACTTATCCTACATATATAAGGCTAAAGATTTTTTGTAAAAAAACCCAAGCTACTTATTTTCAAAGATTTTAGGTATGTACATGTACACATGAAATTTCTGTAAGGCAAATGAGTACATGTACTGATTGGTCTGAACTTTATTTCCTACATCATTTGTATATTACAGTACATCTTAGTAAATTATTTGGAGTGGGTACTTATTGAAACTGACAACAAATACCAAGGACTCTTCTCAGATCAAAACATATTAAGGGTAACTTTAACTTATAAGTAACTTAATGCAGAAAAGTTATAACCTAATACATGGAGAACCTGTACAAGGCAGCTCCTGTCTCAAATCAAATGTGCCATTTGCCTGGCGATCGCTTCATTATAAGTACCTATTTTAGTGCTATATTAGTACAAACATACCAGCACTGAACAAGGACATTTACTTATACATGCAAGCCAGAAAATAAGCAGACTATCATTTGCAAAATGAGGTCCCCAGAGGGTGAAGTTGGTGATGCTACCCTGCACCGCAGGGCAGCATCACTAAATTTACCCTCTGTGAACCTCAATCTGAATCAGGGTCTTTAACCTAAACAGAAAGAGGGACCCAGAGGATAAACTGGCTCACTGCATGGGATAGCATCAACTAATTCATCCTCTGGGAAACTCATTCTGCAAATGATGACAGACTGCTTATTTTCTGGCTTGTATGCCTATACCACTCACATTCCATTATTTCTACTACTCTATGGCTTGATTTTCATGTACATGTTTTCCTCACATTGCACTAAAGTCAAAATTTGTGCAGCAAACTTGAATCTAACTCGTTCCTCAAATATCGAAAGATTCTGACCAGCTGATCTGAATAAGATACTAAAAGAATTTTACATAAACTCAGGGTCCTGATTTGAACAAACTTGAATCTTACCCTCCTAAGGATGCAGTATACCAAATATCAAATGATCCTGACTAGTGGATCTGCAGATATTTGAAGAATTTTTCTCATATTCCACCAATAGGAAACTTCAGGCTCCAACAAAGGCTCAGAGCTCAAACTCTAGGATCTCAATTTAACCCTTTACCCAATGAATCAGCCACATCCATCAGCGTAATAAGCAAATTCAGCATCCAAAAAAATACCAGGCTTGTCATTTTGAGGTGGGCGATCGCCCCAGGCCATAGCTGCCCGCCTTGAGTTCAAAATTCCGCGGACGGTAAACGACCGCCTAACCCCAATATCTGTGGCCCACCAATTCAGTTGAAGCCACCTCAAAATCGGCCGTTTGAAACGGCACTTTTCGCGGACTGAAGGAGGTAACAAAGCGCAATTTGTTAAGTTTGCAGTGTGCCGTTTGCAGAGCCAACTTGAACTGACATATAAGCAATATGCATATCTAATTTAGTTAAATTTGGGACAAAAGTCTCTGAAAAGTTGAAAATGTAAAGTTTACGTCAGACGGACAGTTACCACAAAAAGTCTCCTTGAGTATTGCTAAGGTGAGCTAATAATGAGAGAACATGACTGAATCATAAAGAATAAATGAAAGAAAACATACAAGATTCAATGTTCTGGCATATCTCTTCCAACATGTGTAATTTTGGCTTGATTGCTGCCCCCCCCCCCCCCCTCTCCCCCACAGTACTTGTTTCTATCAGTTTACTTCTGAGAGATCCTCGATGGTTAAACCAAAAAGCACAAGAATAGAAAAATCAGTTGAAGCTTTACAGTAAAAAAAAATAATATACTATATCACTTGTAAGGTTCACGTTTAATGTGAATGGCCCTATTCGTGACCTCACTTTTCATGATAAAAATCTTGTATGTGTTGTTCAGTAAGAATTGTGCACTGACTCAAGCATAAGAAAGCAAATCAGCAAAAATTATAAATGGTTCCCTTATTGTAAAACTTGCATCATTTAACTGGTCTATTATTAAGGGGGTCGATTTAATTTTTAAAAATTGAACAGTAGTTTTCTGACTTGGATAAAATTGGATTAGCATTTCCTATTATTTACAGTACATGGAGAGTGTATTGTCACTAAATCACTCGCAGGGTGGAGATTTCACCCAAGCAATAATTGCAAATTGGTTGCAAAGCATAATAAGCACAAGCAAAGTTTCAGCCAATGGACCTCCGGGTTAAACCCAGAGGTCCACTGGCTGAAACATTGATTGTATTTTTTGTCCATATGAAGAGAATTTGAAAATGATACTTTGGGTGATAACCCCACTCCGCGGGTGATTTAGTTACAATCCACTCTCCACATACTGTACATAGTTTTTCATTTGAAATTAATTAGCAATAGTTGAAAATTGATTCGAAAACTGCTATGCAAATCCAGTTAAATCAAGCCCCATTAGATTAAGTTTGTTTTAATTTTTGTTGGAATTCATTCAATGAGTTGTTGCCGGTTGACAGTTTATTCAACAGTGCTTTTAAATCTTA
This sequence comes from Pictodentalium vernedei, assembly GCA_031216915.1. NCBI lineage: Eukaryota > Metazoa > Mollusca > Scaphopoda > Dentaliida > Dentaliidae > Pictodentalium > Pictodentalium vernedei. Next base: position 418,146,052 of record CM062293.1, on the reverse strand, counting down.
ACTCACTGAGTATTTTCAAGACATTTTTCATCAAATCTAGTAATAGATGCTCTAAAGTAGCCAATTGACTAAATTTGATGGAAAAACCATCTATGTTTAACTCAAGAAATCATTGGTGAAAAAAGAAAAAAAAATCAATTTACAATGGCCAGATTTGATTAAATGTGCAAATATGAAACTTACATGTATTTCTGTGGAAAGATAATTAATCCTGTCGTGAGCAGAAGATCGGCCAGCATGATGCAAGCAGTCTACTCTTAACCCTTTACCCAATGCAGAAAATAACAAAATTTATTTGTTAAATTATTGTTTTTCTCGAACTATTCAAAAAATTGCACCCAAACCACATCATGTAACCCCATCATTGGAACGTGCATGTTGCAATTATGGGGTCATGTGATATGGTTCTGCTCAAACGTTTTTGAAAAAAAAAATTACAACTGCTCAATTTGTTAGGTATGCGGGCAGATGCAGCCGTTTCTTTGGGTAAAATTTTACCCTGCTGAGTCTACACATATGTCCTCTAGGGAACCCAGAAAGTAGAGCAGTGCTTGTTTTCTGTGGTAAACAAGTTACTGGTTATAAACAACCGGGCTGGAAATCCACTAAAAGGGGGAGACTAGACGTAAACAATTATCAGGGATGTATTTACACTTTATTTTATTGGATTATTTCTCTTTTCATTTAGGACTGTACGTCATAACTTTTGTGGGTTTTCAGTCCTTCCCACGAAGCAGACGCTCTTGCTCTCGCACCTGGGAACACCCATATTTTTCATTTCCCAAGTACAAAATATTGTGTTTGGCTCATTTGGGCTGAAAACCAATGAGCCGAGCCAGTCAAAGCTTTTTCAGCTGGAGGTTATCTTTTTCCGAATGGCGATTGAGCGCACTCACGCTATTGCCATAGTCATATGTAAAACGTGATTTCATTGGTTGCTCCAAACATTCGTTGACAATGACCTCATATTTGGACCTAATTCAATTGTTTTGTGGTTTGCATAGCCGCTTTGTTTAAAGGTTATACATTCAGAAATGGTTCTATTTTCGTTTTTGACTTAGGACATTTATAAATCTGTTTGGATATGAGACACACTATTCCAACGTAATCACTATCAAACTAGAGGCTCTAAAGAGCCTGTAATCGCTCACCTGGAACTACACATAAAAATGTGAATTCCCATAGGCTTTCCATGGTAACTATGAGCTGCAAAAAATTTTGTGCCCCTGTGTTTGCAACATTACATCAACATTACATGAGGATCAGTGGTCGAAGTTGTCCCAGTCCAAAATCATGTGAAGTTTCAAAACATATGATTTGTTGTTTCAGAGGAGAAGAAGATTTTTGCAAAATCCATCAATCAGAATCAGAGAATGTCTCTGGTGGACATATTTTCCAACCAACAGGAACAAAAAGAGGATCGTTTGTAGAGGGCCTCCTATAGACCATTCCTGCGAACTTTGGTTCGCGTCGGCTCAGTGGTTTCAGAGAAGATGAAAATGTGATTTCCCATAGGGTTTTTTTATCTGAAGGGAACAAAATAATGATCGTTTGTAGAGAACTTCCCATAGACCTTTCCTGCCAAGTTTGGTTCATATCAGCTCAGCGGTTACAGAGAAGAAGATGAAAATGGGAAAAGTTAACAGGCGACGACAGGTGCCAAGTGAAGTGAAAATCTCACATGGCCTTTTAGGCCAGGTGAGCTAAAAAGAGTTCAGTTTCATCTGCTGAAATAGCCAGAAATAAATCATGAAAGGTCCCCAGAACTGCTTTCACAGCAGTAAATTTTACAGAACACCCCACCAAGAGGGGACAACCGTCTCCTATTCTCCCCAGCTCCTGCCTTCAGCAGTCGGCTCTGACCTTTGGCCATCAGCGCAATTACTTTACGAGAGCAGATCACTTCCGCGATTGATTTCCCAGGAGCAGATTATGACTACCGGGGAGAAATATTCGTGGGAAGGACTAGGTTTTTGTTCACATTTATAACTGAATTCAAAGTTTGCTGCCATAAAGGAATGTGATTAGGGAGTAAGTCGCATGTCATAATGTCATATCGGTATTGTTTGTCAAAAACTATTTTGGAAAATCAGAGTCAGTTCAGATTCAGTTTAAGAACTAACAATAACAGATGCAATTAAATTAAACTCAAAGGTAGACCAATCAAGGTTAGTTAAATATCACCATGGACCCAGGTGCATGTAGTTCCATTCCCAGCTCTATGCCACCTTGCTGTTGGAACTTGTTGCAGACTCCTTTGTTTGAGAACAAAAGAAATGCTATATTTAGCAACACAAAATTACCCTAGTTCACTCCAGGGGTTTGTGTGTGTTCAGGGAGGCCTGGTGACGGCCAATGATGGAACATCGATTCCATCTAATTAAATTTTGGGAAGATCAGAATTTCTTCCTTATCTGTTGTCAGAAGTGAATAGTCTCACAGTTTTTAGCAATGTCTCAAGGAACAAAGAAGCAGTGTTGCTTCCATTTAAAGAAAAAGTTACCCCCCCCCCCCCCCCTAATTTCCTTGTTATCCTCTTTTGTCCTGTGGTGGCAAAATTTTCTTATGACGCTTTTGCATTATCTATGGGTGGCATTTTATTCGGCCAAATTGTTTTTTTCCACTACCTTTGCATATATATACAAATATATAAATTTTGAATCTTGTATAATTTTTATAGTCATGTTCCATGTCAATTGTTCACTTAAAAAACTAGTAAGCTAACTCATATTAGTCTCCCCCAACCCCTCCCTTAAAACAACAAGAGCTGGACTTTCGTCCGGTGCATACCCCCACGTGGTGTACCGCCTAGTGTGGGCATACCTATGACCAACAAATATCATTTATGAATATTCTTGTACGGACTGACGGATGGATGCACAGATGGACGGACGCAATCCAGTATACTCCCCCCCCCCCCAAACCCCGCCCCCCCCCCCCCTTCCATTTTCTTCAAAAGTTTTCAACAATTTCCAACAATTTCTATTTTCAATTGTTTGGTGTTTGGAAGTTTTATGCAATGAGGCAGAAGCCTTTGTCATAGGCAAACTGCATGCCATATTTCACTGAAACCCGATAACCCCAATCCAGTATGCACCCCCCACCCCTCCCATTTTCTTCAAAAGTTTTCAACAATTTCCAACAATTTCTAAGTCAAAAGGTATGGTAAGTTGTTTGGTGTTTGGAAGTTTTATGCAATGAGGCAGAAGCCTTTGTCATAGGCAAACTGCATGCCATATTTCACTGAAACCTGATAACCCCAATCCAGTATGCACCTCCACCCCTCCCATTTTCTTCAAAAGTTTTCAACAATTTCCAACAATTTCTAAGTCAAAAGGTATGGTAAATTGTTTGGTGTTTGGAAGTTTTATGCAATGAGGCAGAAGCCTTTGTCATACGCAAACTGCATGCCATATTTCACCAAAATCCGATAACCCACACCTGAGATACAGGCTGAACAGACAAATAATGTCTATTTCCTACAATTTCTAAGTCAAAAAGGGGGATAACTCTAAAAAGGAGAATGTGAGAAATATCGTTGAATCCTTTTTTTAAAGCCTATACCACAAGCAGTGTTCATGGCAAATTTCATTGCAACAGAATATTCGATACCCGAGATACAGGCTGAACAGACAAAATTTGGCTCGGACGGACACAATTTCTAAGTGAACAAATAAAAAAAAAAATAACTAGTGTGGGCATACCTATGACCAACAAATATTATAAAAAATAATAATTTACTTAATTTATGAATATTTTCAGACGGACGCACAGACGGATGGACGTATGTAATCCAGTATACCCCAATTTTCTTCGAAAGTGGGGGTATATTAATTTCTAAAGTTTTTTTTCTGATTTAAAGAAGGAAGATTTTTAGTTGGGCTGATAGCTTATTTGCAGAGTTACCTCTGAATGTATCTATCAATATGTTTACAGATACTGTTAGGGGGCACGGTGGCTCAGTAGGTAGAGGTGCAGGCTGCAAGCCATGAGGTCCTCGGTTCGAATCCCACCTGAGGCAACCGCGTTGTGTCCTTGGGCAAGACACTTCACCCCCATTGCCCATGTGGGGGCACGATGACACCGTGTACTAAGGCATACTGCACGTTGATGGTACGCATGTCTTCAACCAATCTAACCCTGCCTGTGCTGCAGTGCGGAGTTACAATGTTGGGGAGCTGGCAGCTGCTTAGCCATTGTGCATAAATATGTGACCTTAAACATCAATAATTAAATAAATAAATACAGATACTGTTAAACAGAATCTATTTTTTAGCTCACTGATTGTTTACTTGCATCACACTTGTTTACTTGAAATGAGAAAGAATGATCTAGAAGCTTAATGAGGTGATTTAATTCAACCAATCGGCAATTGGTTGAAAAGAAAATTGGAGAAATTTCTCATTCTGGAACTTTCTATTTGAAGACTACAGAATAAACTGTCAACAAACTTTGAACACTCATTCTTGGAATGGGCTTAGGAAACCTTAACAAACCAGGACACTTGGAAGCAGCAAGGATCCGCAACCTGTTCTTTCACAGATGGCTAAAACGCAAAAACTTGGAAACAACAGCTGCCAAGCCTTCTCCACCCCAGCCACCTCCTTCCAAGAAGAAACACAAATGGAGCAAATGCCACTAAACCCGAACTCCTTTCTCCTTTGATGCGCCTAGACATACTATAAAAAACTTATCCTACAGCGAACAAGGTTCGAAAGGGGCTTGCCCCACACTGTCCCTGAGCGCAAAAACCATTTCTTTCATTCCTTTGAACACTCATTTTTGTCGTCTACAAGCAGACGGCACTGATAAGTGAAATTTGTTTATACATTCATCATTCACTGCACACTGGAGAGTATTATTACAGGACAGTGCATTATTATAGAAGCATTGGAGTTTAATAAATATTCCATGGGATATCATTTTGTGATATGCACATCTTTTCGTATTGCAAAATTGTTTCCAAAATTTGAAGAGAATTTACTCTTGTGAGAAACTGGGATTCAACTTTATAAGTTCAAAACTACCTGAGGAAAGGGGGACAGTTACTGCCATTCTAATGGTGCTTTTTCCATTTGTTTTTTATCTCTTTTTATCTGAACTACCCACTATTTGCACTATTTGAGTGGCAAAAAGAGATCTGCTGCATTTAAATGATTGACATTTTTTAAAATGTTGGCGTTAAAATCTAAATGCTCTCAGACATTGAAACATTTTGTAATGTACAATGGAAGCATTGAATAAAACTCAGAAAACATCGACAATGTTATTTTCACTGATAAATCTACGATCCAAATGAGAAACTCTGTAAACAAGTGTTACAAAAAATGGGGTGAAACGACAGTACTGACTCCTCAACCCAAACACCCTTGTGTACATGTTTGGTGCGGAATCTAGCAAAAGGGTGCCACCACGCGCCCAATATGCAATGGCAAAATTTTCAGGGAGCCCAGAGATTGGGAGGAGGGGACAAATTCTCTATAAGAAGAAATTCAGTTTGTTTCATTATTTCAAACAAAAAATTCAAGTGAAAGCCATGCAGAAGATGGGCCAAAATGAATAGAGACGAATTGTCTTGGTTCCCAGGAGCATGTGTTGAGCAACGATCTTGTCACGTACAATCGACATGATGTGCATTATTTTTTGGCAATCTCTACCTTTAGAAATTAGCACATTTTTTTAAATACTATGGCGAATAAAAATTCATTCTGTTGTTTTTTTTATCACATAAACATCTTTGTCCAATGAAGGAAAGCAAACAGAATATCAATTAACCCCAAACTGACATCCATATGATAAGGGAGGTACGTGTAAAAACCCCGGGTTTGCACATGCATGTGTTATGTTTGTAACTGTCCCTTAGTCCTTCTGAGT